>OY776674.1:55685946-56885946 GCA_963675555.1 Leptura quadrifasciata
GAGCGATGAAGGATATCAACTCAATAACAAGATTTGCCATTAGTAAATGCTTTAGTAGAAAATCCGTTTTACTCAGTTATTCAGGCTGCTGAAGAAACGAATTTTCCTGGAAATTTTCCACAGAAATACTTACTTAAAGCTGAACATAAAAAAGCTCGAGTAGGATTTGCGCTTGAATTTTTAGCGCATGATGTAAATTTTTGGAACAATGTAATCTTTACAGACGAAAAAACTTTCCAGTCAACACACAGCGGTCGTATTCGTGTTTACCGCCCTCCGAATACTCGATTCGATGAGAAATATATATATAACAATGATAAAAGTGGTAGATTTTCCATCAATATGTGGGCTTGGATATCGGCACGTGGTGCTGGGGTTTTGTGGCATATTGAGGAAAGATTTAATAGTGAAACGTATATTAGGATTTTAGACAATATTATGCTCCCTTCTGTGTCACAATTATTTCCTAATAATGAGTTCATATTTCAACAAGACAATTGTTCCGTTCATACTGTTCATACCGTAACTAACTGGTATCAAGATAACATCAATGTTCTTAACTGGCCCAGTCATAGTCCAGATCTTAATCCTGTGGAAGAAGTATGGGGACTACTCGTCAGAAATATCCAAAAATTAAATGTGAGACCACGGAATGCCGAAGAATTACTGGAAATAGTAAATAATGCATGGGAAAATATTATTACTAATGATTATTGTATAAGATTATTTAATTCTATGCCAAACAGACTTATAGAAGTTATAAATAGAAATGGTATAATAACGAAATATTAATAGTTAGTTTCCTATTAAGTAGAATATCCCTTGTCCTTTGATCCAGGATTTCTACTAATCGTACCGTTTATTCTCCACTTTCTTAAAATGTTACACACCAAATTTTTGTTAATGTTATAATGCAGTGCAATTTGTCTCATTAACCATCCATCATTTCCTATAGCAATAACTACAGCATTAAAATAAAAAATAAATTAAAAGTGATATCTCTTTTATTTCGACTACTCATATTCAAATAGAGACAGATTTACATTAGAAAAAAAAGTTAAAACGAAACGATAAACGAAAAACGAAAAAACGAAAAAATTTTTTTTAGCATTTTAAAGAGGAAGAATTTAGATTTCCAACGGCATACTTACTTTTAATTTTTATAATTTTTATTTCTTATAAATTGCACGTGAAAGTTAAGTTTTATCATTTGTTTCCAGTCTATATTAAAATATCAATATTAAATAAAATACTAATTTTTAAAAAATCCTGGTAGATATAGCTTGTACCTTAAACTTCAATCTAAGATTAATTTTTATGCTCTAAATTATCCAGGATAAAAAAAATTAAGTTTTAAATCATTGGTATTTCTTCCATTCTCTAGGGTTCGTAAATTTAGCTAGTAGTAAATTTCCAAAAAAAGGTAAGTTTTTTTTACCTACAAGCCTTTTTTGACCGTTTTAGACAAGTTTTCAAATGAAAATTTCCTAACCCTAGAAAGGAAGAAATACCAATGATTTAAACTTTATTTTTTTCTACCCTGGATACTTTAGAGCATAAAAATTAATCTTAGATTGAATTTCAAGGTATGAACAAGCTATACCTACAAGGATATTTATTTAAATTAGTATTTTATTTAATATTTATGTTTTAATATAGAGTGGGAAAAAATGATAAAACTTAACTTTCACGTGCAATTTATAAGAAACAAAAATTATAAAAATTAAAAGTAAATCTACCGTTGGAAAGCTGAATTCTTCCTCTTTAAAATGCTACAATTTTTTTTTTTTTTTTCGTTTTTAATGGGTACAAATTGTCTTTATTATGTAGCGGCGGTCGAGAAATGCTTTATTTGCCTGTGTGACGCGCTTGAAATATTGAATGAAATATAATAATTTCTCGTGCTAAAGGAAAAATTTATTTAAAAAAACTTTTATATTATTTTTATGTAAAATTTCCCGCACTTTCACGTGGTGCTATCCGCTTTTATTATTATTATTATTTTTCGAGATATTAGCAAAAAACGGATTATTTCCGTTTCAGAGGGTTGTTTTTAAGGGTTCGCGGGGGTATATTTTGGTAAACTTTTTTTAGCCACTTTCTACCAGCAAAAAATAACCTTTCATGAAAAAATTAGCGAGGTAACAATTAATTACGCCATATATATCTCGAATTATTCACATTTTTAGGTTGAAAAACGTGGTTAAAAAAAATACTCTGTTAATAGCAATTGAAGCAGAGAGTCCTTGAGGTACAAACATTTTTTGAGTACTCCTTAGCACCTCTCCAAAAGATCCAACCATAAAATTGCTTATGGAAAAAGTTCCACTTCAAATCCTATTTTTACTGCATTATAAACCCTGTGGCAGAAGTCATCATTATTGTTTCTTGATAAACATTAAAGCTATCAAAATGAATAATTTCTAAGAGCAGATCACTTAGAAAGCTTTACCACGGCTCCTTAGATTAAATTTTCAAGCTGTACATACATACACACAATCATATTTATAGTCTATTATATATCTACTAACCCATTTCCGATTATTGTTTTATATAGTTTCTTCTCATTATTCGACAGAGAAAAATCTACATGTTTGTTAAACAAATTAGGTTTTTCTTCATCATAATTTCGGGGAATGCGTAAGTTTAAGAAATTTTCCTTGTATATCACAGCGTTGTATTTCGAATTTCTATACTTATCAAAAATATCCAAATAATTATTTAAGTCTTCTATGTAATAAATAAGTTCTCCAAAGAAAATCGTGCCATAAAAATAAGTATTCTTTATATAGCCAACCACAGAACTTGCATTTTGATTTGAGATAACAAACCCTTCTACCAATCCAAAATTTTCGTTTTTAACATCGATATAATCTTCTGTATTTTCCTTATAAATGGAAACATTTGTTTTCCAATTCACAACCTCAATATTTTTTAACCGAATAGCAATCTTGAGGACTAAGTCATCACCAAATTTCACTTCAAAAAGCAACCGATCATTAATAATGTTTTTCTTCATTTCTGAAATGTTATGGAAGTCTAATAAATTGGTTGATGTTACGTAATAATCCAAAAATGGTACATTTTTAGGGTATTCACTAAAGAAATAACATTTGGAAACTTGTACTAAGAGAAAGTATAGAGCAAATCTTAAACTTGACATTTTCAATTTTACATTTTTGTTTTCAGCTTTATTACAGAATAACCAACGCAATAGAATGATTATTATTTTTGACACAGAAAGTTGACAAATCACGAAATGATCAATTAAACATATAAAAAATTTACTCTTCTTGTAGCGAAAAAACGGAAAGTAAAGTTAGAGAATCGTGTCGGTCGTGTGATAGGCAGTTTATAAGTATTAAACAGTGTGAAATAAACGAAGTAGTTGAAAATATTCCATTTTTAATAGTAATAAATCCTACAGGTCCATTGCATATACCTCGGGCGGGCGATGAAAGCTCCTAATAATGGATAAAAATTATAATGGGCTTCACAAAAGTTTATTTGCAAAATTGCAAAATTGATTAGTTCATTTCAACGAGGTTTAAATTTCAATTATTTTCACTTCTGATTGGTTTAAAAAGTTAGGCATTGTTAACTAAAGCGAAAAAGTTAGTAAGGTCAGAAGTCTTGACAATAGTGGGGTCGATCTGGACTTGCAAACGGACTCGTTTTCGGTTTTTTTTTCCGTATACAAATCCGTACTTTCAAATCGCAATTACTCGGGAACCGTTGGACCGACTTCGACGAGTCAAAATTCAGTTTACGTGTATTCGCGAGCCCTTCATTTTATCCCTATCATTGTTCCCTATATATTTTTTCGATCCGAATCCAACTAAGTGAGTTATGTCCTAAAAACTGATTTTCCCTATCTTTACATGTAAATTCCCCGCCCCCCCTCCTCGTGAAAAGTTCGACCGGAAAATTTTCCGGATGATAGTGTCCGACTTCATAACATCACAAAAAAAATTCGAAAAGACGAGTCAGTTTCAAGCCATTTTTAATGCCAGATCGGCCCCACTACAACTAAGTTATTTTTCAGTATAATTTAAATTTGAATTTTGAAATGTCGTAGTAAAATAAAATAACTTTTTATTAAAATTGACAGAAATTCTAGGATGTCCTACAGATCAATTCATTTTATATTGACGGTTAGGAAATTAAAAATATTCCTATGCAATAATAATACAGGAATTTTTTCAGAATTTTTTATCAATTAATAACTTTCAATAAAAGTTTATGTATGATATTCCATATAATCACAGAATACAAGTTATTTTGTCGATATAGGTCAGAGCTTTTTCTAATAAGCATTGTGTCTAGTACTCATCTAAGCATCTCTGTGCTTGGAGGCACTATGCCTAGGAACGAATTTTAAAATTGGTGTTTAATGCTTCCAGCACTTTACGATAGTGGCTAATGCCTCATATTGCAAATCTAATTTACATCGTGTCATCTTTAATTTTTTTTTTCTAAATTGGATGTGAGTCCAAATATATATTTACAGTACACATATTATGAGGAACACAAATATTAATTTGTGATGATGTGGTTTTTGAATATTAAAAAATATAGCTGCAAATGTTTGCAACTTTCAATCTTCAGTGAGCAGATTTTATATGTGGTAAAATATTGTTTTATAGTTATTTGGCCATTTCTCAAAGATTTGGCGAATGCGCTGGTGTAAATAATTGTCCCTTAACTGTAATCCGTGTACGTACAGTACGGGGATCGCTATTAGGCTTATAGGGAAATCGTATACACTTATGTACATGTGCAATATGGGTTAGAATGACGAGCTGACATGAAACGGATGGTGGGGCCAGAACCTCCCCAGAACCCATCCCGGGACCAACCGTGCAACCACTGTGTTACGCGATGGCGGATTGCAAGGCCGGGGAACTTGTATGGTTCGATTAAAAGGGTATTAAAATTACTTACATCTAACATAAAAGACTTAACAACACAACGCATTTTTTAAAAAACTTGTTCACTTATCACTTATCACTTTTTTAAAATTTCGCAGCTGACGCAGGCATCTCAATCCAAACGGGGAGCCTTCCTCGAGGTGTATAAATGCCGGGCTGCACAAAGGCTGGCCTAAACTTTGACTTGTTTTGATTTTGTAAAAATGTGCGACGAGAAAGGTATTCAGAGACAAAAATGTACAAGAAGAAAGCAAGAAAAATAAACTCGACAAAAATATTACAAACAGAAAGGAAGAGAGGGAAAGGAAAGATTTAAAGATACAAAAGGTATGAAATATTAGTAAAGGTGGATAGGGTAAGCTGATGTTATAGTTGGTGAAGTTTGGCTAGAAGGGTTGCCGGAAAATCGGTAACGTCTGGTACGATAAGAGGTGTTTAATCCGAAATGGGGCATTATGCTATCTAATTTGCGTTGTGTGTCTTGAGAGATCTGCAGGACGTCCGCTATCGGGGTTATGTCGCTGCAAAGTGCGTTTAGGTCTCTGAGGGAGGTGTACCTTCCAGAATTAGAAATGGGGCGCATAAATTTGTGCTCAAGCACTTTTAGTTTTTTTCATTATCGTGGTCAGTATGCTGCACCACACCAGCGCCGCATATGTGATGGACGGCCTGACCACCATTGTGTACAACAGTTATTTATTATGTCGGTTAAGTCTACTACCCCTGATCATGAGCGGATACAGACTCCTGGATAAGTATTGTCTCATTGATATAGGTATTAAACGTTAGTCGTTGGTCCAGAATCACCTCCAAGTACTTCACGCACCTCTTGATAGGAATTTTGTTTCTCCAGATCGAGGTTGGTGTTAGAATTTTATTTTCTGTGAATCGGCGCGTGAAGACTACCGCCTCCGATTTTTCAGCGTTTACCCGAATCTTCCACCATTATAACAGAGATACGATTCTACGAAAGTTGCCATAGCAACGTCGTTAACAAAATTTAGCCAGATCTACCATATGCAGAAACATGACCCGGTTTCCGTACACAACTGATGTGGTGCACTTTGGGAAATAGATATTGGCAAACTCAAGCTGTAACGTAGCGATAGCGTCGGAAATTAGTTTTGGGGTTTATTATGTTGATAAAAATGATAAAATGGATAAAAATTAATATAAATTAACTAGCTAGCTGAAGTAGCTTTGGGGGGGCATGTGCTCCTCTGCTCACTGAGTGATGGGTCGTCAAATAAGAAATTTACGAATTGCCATATATCATCCCAAAATAATAATTTGTTGAAATTAATTATGGTGGTCAACAAATATCGAAAATAAACGAAAGTATCTTTCTCAAAATAAGTGGGATTTTCGTACTCTAGTGAATGCCTACCATAGTAGGTGCCATTTATTTATGTGTACTATGTCTTTTGTTAAATAAATATTAATTTTAACCAGGTTGGCATATTTAAAACAAAATGTTTAAAACATATTTAAAACATCGTACTGTGGTTTAGACAAATGTTTAAAACATATTTAATACGCAATGCGATGTTTTAAACAACTGTTTAAAACGCAGTGCAATGTTTTAAACAAATGTATCATTTTAGAGTTTGTGGAAAAGTGCCGGTGATGCCTCACCATGGTAGGTACACCGTTTAAGAATGCCACCAATCTGTCATCAAGTAGTAGTAGCAGATACAGTAACTTGGTATCATTTAATTTTAGTTGAAGAGAACATTAGAACATACCATTTAAAACGTTGAAAAAAAACAGTTTTAAACAAGAAAACTGTTTAAAACAAAAAAAACTGTTTTTCGTCTAAAATGAAAAAAACTGTTTTTCCAACCCTGATTTTACCAGGTCGTTATTTAAGTGCAATAATACAAATTTACTATTACTCGTTGTGTTGTCTCGACCGTAATTGACTCGCTTACCTTTATAGGTTTTTAATGTGCTGCATCGGGTCGTTTGATGCAGCATGCCGCCATGGCCCGCGGCGATAATAATTATAGAAAGTGAGTTAGTGCCTTATTCCTCAAAAAGAAACAACAATGCAGCTACGGACACGTGTTTCGGAGTTATTGCTTCTCATCAGCGTAGCGTAGCTTAGCTAATATATCTTAGGTGAGTAAAACTATTAAAGGTAGGAAAGTATAGTACACAGTACTTTTATACCTCATGCGCCACATTTTGGGCCACAAATGAGAGCAGTCAGTACGAGGAGCCCTATGTGTACTGGCTCTATTTCCACCTAGCAAATACAAAATAAAAGATAGAGGGCTTATGAGGTCAAATAATTAAAGAAAGTGAGTTAGTGCATTATTCCTCAAAAAGAAACAATGCGGACACGTGTTTCGGAGTTATTGCTCCTTATCAGCGTAGCGTAGCTTAGCGAATATATCTTAGATGAGCAAAGCTATTAAAGGTACTGTATAAAAGTTCAGTTAAGCTTAGTTTAAAATTCAAGGTTACAATTGCTACAACAGTATCCACGGATTTTGAGCCAAGTTCAACTGAACATTGGTGGACCCACCTTTATACAACTGTGCCATAATGTATACTTGTTTAGCAAATTACATATTTGTTTTAGATTATATTTTCATTATATTACAATTGGTGTCAGATCTGGTTTCCGTTATTTGTTATTATGGATTATTTAGAACGTTAAAGTTAATAATTTTATTAAATTAAACTTGGAAACGAATTTTGTAGCAAATTCAACAAATTGCATATTTTGAAACTTCTACCACATGTCAGCAATATTATATTTTAGAGACCTATAAAGTAGAGACTTGCCACTCGAGTGGGGGGGGCACTATTGGTCCATATGAAAAGTGGATGCATAATGGCGGCGGAGTTGCTTTTATTTTGACGAGCATAGTGTCATTAGACTCAATGTAATAAGTTAAAATTAAAATAACAATCTATTATGATTGATTTGGTCACAAAGCAATTAATAGTAACGTTATACTTACATATATTTTTCCACTTTGCCAAAACAAATACTGCAACCTGCTTTTGAGTGTTATGTTGTAAACACACTGATGCCCATCACCTCCTAGATGGTAGTATGCTGATGCACACGCGCTAGAGTCTCTATACACTCGCACACTGAAACCATCGCCGCCATGATGCATCCAATTGGGTGGAGTGGGGGTTGAGTGGCCAGTCTCTACTTTAAAGGAGGTACTTTCGTTCGTCTTGAACAAACTGAACACAATCGCTAAACAGCCAATTGAGTTGAGATGTTTTTCAAATTCTTGATTTCTATTGGTTGCTTACTAATCACAATAACTTTGTTCAAGACGAACGAAAGCAGCTAATGTCTCTATTATCTTTGAAAACCGAAGCGACATCATGCGGCCAAACAACAATCCTCTAAAATGCCTGCTACGTCACGCAGACGGGAGCGCTGGCATTTTAAACCCGTGTTTCCAATTTTTAACATAGTAAGAGTTAATCTCTAGCAATCATATTATATTTCTCTATGGTTATCTGGCAAAGATATGGAGAAGGGGTAGTGATAGTGAAGTGAAGTTGTAACAAAAACAAAGCTACCTGAAGTGATCAAAAATGAATGATGTTGAAAAAAAATTAGCCAAATATAGAGCTAAAAAGGATCGCGAGGCTCGTTTTACTAAATTTAAATCCCAATTTAAGGAAAATATAACCTCGTTTTTTTCTCGTGAGAACAGGCAGGTATAAAAAATATGTGGTGATGTAGCAGTAAAATATATTATGATAGAAAAATTAACTCAGTTAAATAATTCATGCTTTAATTTCTTAAGTACGTCTATATAATTTTTCAAATAAACAATAGAGGAAATCATTAAATACTATTAATATACGTGCTTATTTCATTTGTACATTTGCTTTTGATTTTTAGGAATATGATGATGATCTACTAATATCAGACAAAAATGAAGAATATACTATTCAGTCTATAAATGACGATTTATCTGATGATTCTTTCTGCGAAGATGATACTGAGAATATAAATTGCTGTACATACACAGATTTGATTTATTATAGTCTTTGGTTTATTCTATGGGCTACAGTTTATTTGATTTTTATTCAGTTACAATTTGGTACTGTTTATTTACTTGTAACGGGACTTATTGCGATTTACTTTAATACCAGAACCAGACCAAAAATGAATGGTGAAATCAGTGCCTATTCAGTATTCAATAAAGATTGTAAAAGTATAGATGGAACATTGAAAGCTGAGCAGTTTGAAAGAGAAATAAGATATGGGCCTTCTGTAATACGGTAGTAGTATATTTACTTCTTGTATGCTATATATGGTAAGGGTTTCTTCTAGATGAGTTGTATTTCTGATTTGGAAATTGGCCTCAAACTAAATTTTGAAATAAGATTAGGCATTGTATTGATCAACAAGACTTTTAAAAAATTCACATTTTTGTTGTTAGGGAAGAATGTTTTAAACTAATTTATCTGCTGTAAATACAATTTTTAATATATGAAGTATTTGTAATTGCTCGTGTTGAGTGGGTATTTTGGTTTTAGTCTAGATATTAGCTAGATGCAAAACTTGGTATTTGCATCATAGTTAGTTTCGAGATACAAGCGAAAAACTGATAATGTCTTTAATTGACATATGGGACACTTGCAAATTTTTTTGTAGATTGATATTGTTACCTAAATGTTTAAATTCATTTACCATTTATAAATTAAAATTTATTAGGAGTCGATATAAAATAAATAAATTTGCATATACGGAGTTTTGCAACTCACCAACGTTTGTAAATACCAAGTTACAAGTAGGTAATAAAATTTAAGTAAACCAGAGAAAAATTAAAATTTTATCGGAGAACTCAATTAAAATGAATTATGGATTTCATGGAACACAGAGAACACAAAATTTTTCCACAAAGCTTCATTTAAAAATAAACGTTAACACGAAGCAAGTGTTGCTACATCCATTACAGTGGACAAATTGATACAAAAGAACTAGATAACTAGCCTTTTAGTTTGAAATAATGTTATAATAATACACAAACATTTAGTAAACTGACACCTTGAAAGACATCTAATGACCTACTAGCTGTACTACCACATTGGTATGTATCGTGATGAGGTCACATGGTACACAAGTGGCCTGTCCTATTGGATGAATGCAAATAATGAGCTTTGCAACTAAAGAGGTCTTACAAATACAAAGTTTTGCATCTCAATCGAGATTTCAAACAATTTCCATAGCAAATAAAATGTTTTGTGACTTACAGACTAGTCTAATATGTAATGCTCAGATGTAGAAGTGAGGTAGGCAGAATAACTTCGGTTTTCAATTTTTTACAAATACCGAGTTTTGCATTTAGGGTACTCATATATCCTAACAGCCACGGGCGGACTTGCCTGGGGGGCAGGGAGGCAAAGTCCCACCGGGCCTCCTAGGATCTGCGGGCTCCCGAGTTAAAAATCTCGTTATTTAATACTTCAGATGACAAATCAATAAAACAAAAATGTGCAGCCTGGAAACACGAGGGGTGAATCATTGGAGTACAAAAACAAATTCAGGAAGTGGTGAAAGACAGCGTTTACATATCTTAAATTTATGTAGGTATATCAGACAGTTGTGATAATTTGCAAGCCAAAAATCTATTTGGATTATTAAATCGCTTGGTAACTGTTTTCCCCGAGTCTTATAAGCGAATGGATATTCGGTGTGATAGAGTAGCTAAAATTCGCAAGTCAAAATTAAAAAAAACCTCAAAAAATTGGAGAAACTCGGTAGTGCGCACGAGAGAAAGCCCTAAAGTGGATTTTTTCAAGAGATAATTGATTGTATCATTTTGTATTGTCCACATTAGAGAAAATAATGGAAGGTAAATTCGATAGAAGGATAAGTTCTGAGGCTGAATTTTTACGCTAAGGAAAAAAAATTAACGGTGAACAGTGTAGCGATGAAAAATCTAAAGACCCAAGGGATGTGTTCTGCGATGAAGTTTCTACTGTTATTAAAGATTCGATCAGGATCGCTCTAGATGAAAGATTTTCTAAAAATAGGAAATTAATTGCATGTTTGCAATACGTCAATCCATGATATTTTTCTAAATTTGAAATACAGGGACCCCTGACAGAGAAACAGCTCTCAAAACTGGTCACCTTAGCTAGAGTAGAAATGTCGCTACTATGCGGCGAATTACTACAATTTGCTAAAGTGTTTCCAACATTGCCATATAATTTTAAACACAAAAAGTGACTTACTTAATTGAGGACTATGATGAAGAAATAGATGTCAGAAAATGACCGTGATTCAGAATCAGAGGAGGAGCTGGAACAACTTGAAGCAAAACCTGAAAACAAAAAGTCTAGAAAATTCAAGGAGCAGAAAAAATCTAATAGCTGCCTGGTTTGTTGTTACATTTTTTTATACTTGTACAATATGCAATCAATCAATAAATTTGTAAATACAAATTTATCTTTAACCTATGAGTATGTGTTAACGCTTAGCAGCACGAAGGTTTCTTATGCAAGGGCTCGAAGTAAATTAAAAATAATCAAGTCTAGATTACGGGCATCTCTTTCTCAAGACTTATTAGAAGCCTTCATGATTATGAACGTTGAGAAAGATCTCAAATCTGTAGATTTTTATTACATTCTGAATAAAATGAAAAATTCATCTGCGCTTCTAGCCAATATTTTAAACTACTAATATAAATATGTAGGTATTTATATTTAAATCACAAGTAAATTTTTGCTACTAGACTCCTGTGTTTTGCTGTTATCCGTATTGTTCTGTTGGTGTTATGTGAGTATTCAGATTTTTTCCAGCGGGCCTTTTAAAGGCCAAAGTTCCACCTGGCCTTTGCCTTGCCAGTCCGCCCCTGCTAACAGCATTCAATATTTAAAAGAAATGCTAGTTTTCATAGTTATAACATTCGCCATGTTGACTTACTGGCTCTACCGCATCGTAATACTACTCTCTTTGAAAAGTCACCTTACTACTCAGGTATTACTCTTTTCAACAAATTACCTAATGAGATTAGAAACATCGATAATCTTATCAAATACAAATCTAGTCTTAAAAAGTTTTTAATTGAAAAATGTTTTTATTCTTATAATGAATTTTAACTTGTGTTGTAATTATTGTATTATATATTTTATAATTTCTCAGTTTAATACTTATCATGTACTGTATTTTTCTTGTTGACGTTCACATTTGTATTGTAGCAGCTTAAGTGATTATATATATAAATAAATAACTATTTTTAATACATTTTTCGAAAACCGTTTTACCAATTTTTTTTTAACATTTAACATTTCAAAGTGGTTTTTTTTAACTAACTCTTTTGGGGAAATAATATAGAATTCAAACACCCTGGTCCTCAAGCGTAGTCACATAGATTAGTGAATGCAAAATGTTGCTTGTCAAAAATGTATCCACTTTCCTATGTCTGTAAAATCAATGTGTCAGTGAAGATCATTATCCTGCCCACTCCAGCTGTAAAACTCATGTACAAGATACTAGTGACCGTAGTGATGCATACTGTTTTGCCTAGCCTATGAATAGCACAAATCAATGTGTGCAAGACAGACAACAATGCAAGTTGTTAATTACTTGTACTACAGTTTAATTTCTGGTAGTTGTGTGAGGTTTGTTCGTTTTGTTTTAAATGTTTTTTTAACCGCCTTCCAGGTCATCTGAATAACCCGCTTAAGCCTAGGAGATTTAGATTTGTCTGAGTAAAGGAGACGGGGCCCTACAGTTTATGATGGAATCCGAACCACTTCTTGGATAATTTATATTTAAAAATTACTTCGCAGTAGGTGGGGCTCGAACCCACTTCACTAGGTATGCTCAGAGTGAAAGCTAGCCTAACCCACTAGCTACCATCGTGTGAGAAGTGCGCATCAATTTCTCATATTCGGTTGTCACTTTTCCTCACAGCAGTGAGGCTCGCGGTTTTAAATTTTGAATTGAAGTTGATAAGTTCGGTGCTTACATGTATGGAAACCGCCGAGCATCCTCGGTTTGAAGTTGAGCTCGATGTGATTTCTTCAAGCTGAGCTTGTATGGGGGGGTTTAAAGTTCCCTACGCGCTCGGATTGTGCGCCCTAGTCACAGACCAATACAGACGTCCAACTCTGTCGGAATGCTTTGAAGTTATTTCTACGGATATTTTTTCTTTATTTAATGTGCCAAGTGGTATAACATAGTTTTCAGTTTTGATGCGCCTACGCCTATATTAGCCAATCCAAATCTGTTATCGGCGCGAGGTGGTAAACAACTTATGCGCGAATGCAGCATAAAAAATAAAACCGAATACATGAAAATCCTGAGAGTTGGACGTCTGTCTGTGCCCTAGCTACCTGGAGTTCGCAGTGTTGCCACATACCTTGCACATAATTTTGTGAAAAGGTCAAAAACAAGAAAATAGATGAATATTTTGTGAACGTAGCACCTCTGATAGCTCCAATGATACTGTCAGCTGCAATCGGTGATGCCAATGTCATTACTCTTCTTAGTATGATACGTTTTATGTATACGTAAGTTTACGTCAGGTGTAAGTACAAACGTACAACAATTCGCTATTGCGCGTGCGTATCTGCCATTTTATACGTCCTTGTCGGTGCTTTAACTAGACACTTAAAGCAACACCAGCACAGTATACGTAACTCTTTGGAGTAAAGGCAGACATACACTTAAATCGATGTTACGGTACATGAGCTTAAATTGAGATAAAGCACTGTTTGAATCGTAAATTTCAACGATCCTAATAAACATAACCGCTTAACCTAACACTTTTCATTGCTGTCTATGCTTTATTTATATTAGTTTTGTAAATAAGCCAAAAATAAGAATACGATGGCGGTTTTGCGAATGTGGCATCTTTGACAGTTAAAATGATATAATTTTGGGTGCAATCGGTGGTACCATCGCCACTACTCGGCTCTATACGATACGTAATATGTACGAACACGCAAGTACAAACGCACAACAATTTGCTATTGTGTATGCGTACCTGTCATTTTATATGTTTACGTCTACGTTCTTGTTGGTGCTTTAAATGTCTACTTAAAGCACTAATATTGTATTGAAATGCGAATTTGCATAGAATATTTCTACATACTACATAATGTTCTGAGCATATGTAAAATCATATGTTAAGTAAAATCCTTTAAATATTCCATATAAATGCCAATAATTTATATGAAATATGGGTTGACTGTTCATGCGATTTAATTTTGATCCTTATATGTGTGATGAACGTAAAGTTCACAGTAATACATGACTCCATGTACTACAATATTTCTTACTTTCTGAGGCTTTATACGTCACACTAAAATGGTCCATTTATTATGATGGGTCCATTTGGAATACTTAAATTATGTTTTTTTCTGGCTATTTAGGCTAGAGGCATTTTAGAAAATACTCTGAACCTCTGTCTCTACGACTGTCATATCTCCACCATCTTCCACTACACATTTTCTAGCATACTCCAACGCCACGCTATACAGCTGCAGGTACCTCTGTAACCTCTTGACCTACTCGCTCCAATGGCACCACTTGACGCATCTAATCCGCGAAAATATCGTTCTTAAAACAGTTGTCTATGAAATATATACATTGGTTGACCGGTTGAGCCTGTACTAGAGAACTAAATGCTGATTAGCCGAAGAAATTGAAGAGAGATGCCTCTAATATAAATAACAAATGTGGAAGATTAATACAACATACGGACATGTATCCGTGTCCATATTTTTATTACATCGAAAGCAATCTCATAAAGCTTTCAATATTTTCTAATAATAAAGCTTCTTGTGAAGCCGCACCTGTTTTTTGAGCTATCTTATCTATGCTTACAGTAAAACTAGCAGTTCTGAGTCTGATTCATCTGTAAATTGTGTTACTTTCGATATCATCATTTGGTGTATATGTTGTAGTCCCTCGCGGTCCCTCAGTAATTCACCCAATGATCAAGTGAGGGCCAAGAATTTAATTAATGATGGGCCATTTGAAAAAATATTTTCCTTACGTTAAATTCAATATTTTGAACATGTTGCAGCAATATTTTTTCGCTGCCTTTACAATATTTAATAGATTTTAAAAATATTTCTAAAATAGGTATTTTGAAAATATATTATTGCTGTGTGGGATTATTATTATCAATAAATAAATTAAATAAATAATAGGACCTACTGTGAATATTCAAGGGTAATATAACAAGACCTTGATAAATAGTCGGCTATTATATTGTCATCAAATTTTCGAGAGTGCGATGACAAGACCATATTTGACGTTAATAATCTGACTAAAGCCCGAGAGCTTTACCTCGAGGGATTTAGTCTTTGATTGTTAACGTCAAATGTGGTCGAGGCAAATTGGAGAGCACTCGAGAAAAATTGTGACAATATAATACCCGCTAATTTATCAAGGTTGAGTTATATTTTATTAGATTATGTCTAGAATAAGTTAATCAAAGAATGAGTTAATAATTTGAGATAGATAAATTTGACATTTAAAAATATTTGTACGACAGCAGTATGCCTACTTGTTATAAGTTAATAAATTAAATATCAGCTACTATTTTCAGCCAATGCCATGGCAACGGAAAATAGCCACTGATACTTCTCGTTGCTATGTAGAGTTCAATTTAGCCACTGATATTCCTTGTTTCTAAGGAATTTCAAATATTGTGATTGGTTAAAAAATTAGATTTAACACAAGAAAGAAATAATCATTAATATACAAAATATGAATATTGGCATCAGTGACAAATTTCCTAAAAATATTTTATTTCTTACTGTCATGTATTTAGCTTTTTAAAATGATAGGACAGTGTATCTGGCTGTATGGGCTATGTCCATATGCCATTAAAAAAAAATACTGTCATGTAATTGTTTGATGACGTCATTAATTTGAGGCCGGAAAATGGATTATAGGATCAGAGCCGAAAAAAGATTGCTAGGCAACTTTCCGGACTGTTTTCTTATTAACAAAATAAAACATCAAAACATAACTTTTTTTGACATGTTTAATTAAAGCAAAACAAAATGATCTAACCTAACTATTATTAATATTAATGGTAATAGTACAATTCGAATTTTCACATTCCTGTAAACCAGCGTCATCGATTTAATCATCGAGTATTTTGACCACAATGTCGCACTACTCACTTTCTTCGACTAAGTTGACTTTGTACTTGAATAAAAAAAATTTGATTGATTCAAATCTGATTGCCTAAGAAAATTACTCTCGAATTATGGCACTCAGGTTATTTACGCTTTTAACTTCCAAGGATTTTCCATGGCAATCATCCAAAAACAGTTTTTTCTTCTAACGTGACTTTAATGACAAGTTTCGTGAACTTAAACTGTCATTTCTCTGACACTCCATCTGCATCTTTTACTTCCTCCCTTATCCTGAGCGGCAGTAAAAGTCTTTTACTGCCGCCCACGAGCGGCACTAGCAGTATTTGGAGAAAAGGATAGAAGTATTATATTCGACGTTTCAAGAAAAAAATAACATGTTTATGAGGAGTAAAATGATTTTTGGGGTCTCGGCTGTTTTTGCCAGACTCGCTTCGCTCGTCAGTCAAGTATATGCTCAACGCAAAAAAATGTCACTTTTATTTTTGATATTTTAAATTCAGCGCCATTATGCTAGCACGTAATTGGTAAAGTGTCAAATAATTTTTTTCATCGTTCATTGTCTGATGATTATGTTCTGTTCTGATTGTTTTTATGATATATTTCTTAATACCTTCAAATGTTTATCTGATTATAAAAACTATAAACAATTAGGAATTTGTTTTTAAGGTTAAACTTACAGTTCTGTTGACAGTCAGGCGTATAACTTAAGGTCGATTTATAAACTAGCCACAGCAGTTGCCGCACCTGTAGTGTTTATGAAGAATACGAAAGCAATGTTTTCAGTTATAAAGTCCGCTGCGGTTGCAGTTCATATTCCGCAGGTAGATAACCAACTTTTATCTTGAACGGCAACCGCTACGGCATTACCAGCGGATAACCAATGAAATTATAGTTTCCAACCCCACACTATGCTTGTCAGTTTCTGTAAAAAGTGAAAAGAAGGTACTCATTTTGAGCAAACAACGTGATGTTTGACGTTTGAGATTTTGTGAAATTTTATATATTAAAGAAATTTGAACAAGAAAAATTAGCTCTGGCTCACAAGATTTCATTTTTAAAAGATATTTATAACATTTCTTATTTCTTCCTTTCGTCACTTATTTAACAGCCTTCTTTTATACCTGCGCAGGTTACGTCTTTTCGCGATTATAAAAGAACATAACCAGAAGTCCAAAAGTTCCCAAAAGAATTTGTTCGAACCCATTTTAGTTTGTTTATCGGCAGTTACGCACAGGGCCGCGTCTAACGGGGGGCCATTTCGTGCCACGCACGAAGGCGCACTAGGCCATGGGGCGCCAAAAAGCCAATTTTATAGCATTTCGACTGGGTTTGTTAATTTTTTTATAATAATAAAATAGACATGTCCCATACTGACATTTTTTTAAAAACATTGTACCCTTCGCCCCCCAAAAAAGGGCACCAAAAATGCTCCCGCACGAAGGCGTCTCATGACATAGAAGCGTCACTGGTTACGCAGTTGGGAACAAACAATGGAGAACGTAAACAAATCGTCATGAGATTTAGGCGTGAAGCGCTTGCGTGAAACATTCTACGGCAGCAACAAGAGTTTATAAATGACAAATTTTCGTGAATTGCAAGTATTGCAACTGATATTGCTGCGGCAAATCCAACTGCAACTGCAATTGCAGCGGAAAAGTTTATTAATCCGATTTTATACAGACAGCGGCAGCCAAGTACGTACACAGACCAATTTATTAAATATTTCGTATTCACAGGTGCTAAGTAGATTGAATGCACCACAATACACAGGAATATAAATATATGGTGGAAGCTCGATCGAGACGGTTACGGCTTATCGCATGTTGTATGAGGTATATACTTACATTTATTCCACTTTGAGCAGAAGCGTATAAACGTTTGTTATGCAGAATATTTTACGTTGTTAATTTAATAAAATGAATGGTTATCAGATTACCGAAAAAATCCAGATAATTAAGTGGTATTATGGTGGCTGCATACGCAGTTAAAGAAATATTTCAAACTATATACCCAAACAGATCTTCTCTTACACTCTATTACACTGTCGGCACTAGATACAATAAGCAATCGAATTGAAAAAAAATTTGAAAAAAATATGTACATTTCTCCTGGAAGATATAACAGAGAATCTGTCCCGTAACACAATAACAATGAAATGAGGGAAATAACTGTTTTGGCCACCGTTAATGAAAGTCCCACCGTTTTTGCTAAAGCAATTGCTGAGGCGGTAGATTCAAGTGACAGGACAGTAAGAAAGATTCTCAAGAAAAATGGATATCGACTATACAAAATAAGAAGAACCCATGAGATATTTCCCGAGCACAATTCAGACGAATGACCTTTTGTGAAAGTGTAATGGAAACGGCGAACCGTGATGAAAATTTCACCAAAAATATTGTTTTCACTGATGAATCGTCGTTTGCATTACATGGTCGACATAATCCGTCAATCGTTCGTTATCGGTCTCGGGAAAATTGCAACGATTTTTTGCATTACGAAGAAATTAAATCTATAGGGTAGTATACTGGGGTATCATATGATCAGTCCAGTTTTCGTTGATGGTACACTAAACAGCCTTAACTACTTAAATCTATTACGGTAGCGCATTGTTCCTGAAATTAGACGGCCAGCAGGGCGAAAATTTCACGAGATCTGATTTCAACAAGTTGTCCTATGATTGTGCCGCAGTTCAGGATTTTCTGAACATTTCATTTACAGGTCATTTATTCAGTGGACGAAGAACCATCTTGTGTCCAGCTACATCTCCTGATCTGACTCCAATTGTATTTGTATGGGGGCCACATAAAATTTCAAATTTATGGCTTCCAGGAGAACAGGGCTAATAATCTTGAGACATTGAGGTTGAAAATCGCAAACGTTTTCCAACAAATTAACCCCAGTATGTTGTTAAATGTCAGGAGAAGTTTTTATAATCGATTAGGTTATTGTTCAGTTCAAGAAGGGGACCTATTCGAACATATTTTCTTTATTTTTCGTTTCGAAATTATTTTGTTATTTTATAGCGCTTCTTAGAGCCGGGCCAATCGGTAAACTTTATGAGAATAATTATAATTTTTAGATACTGTGACACGCACGTATACATCGTGAATTAAATAATTGAATATGCGTCCACCCCCAACGAACAACAACGTGTAGTATAGTGTGTGCGACCAGAATTGAAACCGTATAAAAACGAAAAGCCGGCAAGAACAGTCGGCATCTCTTTATTGTTTTTCTTATGACAAGCATTTCTATTTACCTCCGCCAGAGATACCGTCTGTTTTTGCCGGCTTTTAGTTTTTATGCTGTTTCAATTCTGGTCGTATACACTATACTTAATCTGTGATTGAGCGACTAATAAATACTCGTAAAAACACCTATGTGCGCTGCAAGTCGGTTGCCCATTTATTTCGTATGTAAACGTGGCTCGACGTACGCATTCCGCTTACTGTATAAAACTACTTTTGCCGAAGTATACAGCAAAACCGAGAAGCGTTCAGTAACCACATGCATGTAGCATGACAAAAAACAGAGAACATAATTTAGATTTATCAGCAAAAGTAATAAGTATAAGAACCAAGTTTAGATTTTTTAAGCAGGTAAACATGGCACTAAAAATATAGTTTGCAACTAGCGGCAATAAAGTTAAATCATTCTATTGCTGGCAAAAAATTAGTAGCTATTATAAGTTTATCAACCTTGGGCGTTATCACATACCTTATTGGCTATTTCAAGAGTATATTTATTAGTCAAAACGGCTCCTTTGTAGTCTTGACTCAGTGTTCTGTGGTCTTGATCTTTGCGTGAACAACTGAACTAATAAAAACGAAGAAGTAGATTCCATTTGACACTGACAAGGCAAATATGGAAATATAACCTATTATTAATAACCCTAATTATTAAATTATTAAAAATCATGCCCGTGCTATGGTTAAGATTAAAAGAAAGGAAAAAGGCACAAATTATAAGACAGTAAATGGAGAAAATATAAAAGTGGATTTCGAGAAAAACCAAAGAGTTATAAAAATCACAATTTTTAACTTGTCCTATGCTTCGACGTATAGAAGAGGAGTAATATTATTAATAATATCAGTTTTAAATTTGTTATGTCTTATTTTAAGTATTTTAAATGTAAAAGTTGTAACTGCCATTTTTATTATATCATTGTTGGTATTATATAGTTTATACTCGACAGTAAAAGAAGGTATGTTTAATAAAATTTAACAATTTAACCAAATTATCATATTTGCTTTTTTACAGAAAATCTAGTTGTAGTGAAGGATTTAGGATTTCAGTTAACCACAAAATATATGGTAGGAATAAAAACTGTTTTCATTCCAAAGGAACAAGTACAAACAATTTTTATCAACGAAGTTATTTTTAGAGTAAGCCATTTGCTCACACTTTTTTGTATAAATTCTCATTTAATTTTCTGTTCTAGTATAAAGTGATTTATGTACTGAGTTTATTAACCAAAGAAATGCACAAGAAGGAAAAATTGGTACCTTTGTTTTTTGTAAGTATTTTATTAATTCATTAGGCATAGAAGATGGGGATGAACGAGTCTTTCTTTGTAAAATTGAATTGTTACACAAATACCTAACTGTATAGGATGGGATTACAGTATTTATTACATACAAAATTTCGAGTTAAAAAGTTGAAGAAAAGTAAATATATCACAGACATTATAAAATTTCATGTATACAAACTTTGCACTCCTCGTTAGAACTATGAACATTTTTGTACTTTAAACATAATATTTTTAGTCGCAAACTCCTCTATAAATCCTTATTTTACTATAAGGAACCTAACCAGACTGCAACCAACAGCTACTTTCCGGGCTATGTGCCCCGCCGAGCGCTGAATTACAAGTTACAAGCCTGGCGCGTTAAGTGTAATAATTGCATATTACCATCAAAACGCTAATGCTTCGATTGCAACAAACACCAGCCGAAAGACTGATTCTACTTAAAGGAGCTCCCTTGCCAGTCGTCACACACCACTTGCAGACTGCAGTTTCGAGCTGTTGGCTCTCGTCAGTGCAAGGTAGGTATGCGACGACCGACATGAGAATCCTTTGACTATAGTACATCCCGGTATTTTTACAATAGCGACATGTAAAACAGTCAGCAGGCGCCATCTAGCGGTCCAGTGTCTGTTGCAATCGAAAAATAAATAGCCTGACTTGGCTTAGCATAGTTCAAATGTGCTTTTAGAGGGCGGAATATTAAACATAATATTTTTAGTCGCAAACTCCTCTATAAATCCTTATTTTACTATAAGGAACCTAACCAGACTGCAACCAACAGCTACTCTCCGGGCTATGTGCCCCGCCGAGCGCTGAATTACAAGTTACAAGCCTGGCGCGTTAAGTGTAATAATTGCATATTACCATCAAAACGCTAATGCTTCGATTGCAACAAACACCAGCCGAAAGACTGATCCTACTTAAAGGAGCTCCCTTGCCAGTCGTCACACACCACTTGCAAACTGCAGTCTGCAAGTGGTGTGTGACGACTGGCAAGGGAGCTCCTTTAAGTAGGATCAGTCTTTCGGCTGGTGTTTGTTGCAATCGAAGCATTAGCGTTTTGATGGTAATATGCAATTATTACACTTAATGCGCCAGGCTTGTAACTTGTAATTCAGCGCTCGGCGGGGCACATAGCCCGGAGAGTAGCTGTTGGTTGCAGTCTGGTTAGGTTCCTTATAGTAAAATAAGGATTTATAGAGGAGTTTGCGACTAAAAATATTATGTTTAATATTCCGCCCTCTAAAAGCACATTTGAACTATGCTAAGCCAAGTCAGGCTATTTATTTTTCGATTGCAACAGACACTGGACCGCTAGATGGCGCCTGCTGACTGTTTTACATGTCGCTATTGTAAAAATACCGGGATGTACTATAGTCAAAGGATTCTCATGTTGGTCGTCGCATACCTACCTTGCACTGACGAGAGCCAACAGCTCGAAACTGCAGTCTGCAAGTGGTGTGTGACGACTGGCAAGGGAGCTCCTTTAAGTAGGATCAGTCTTTCGGCTGGTGTTTGTTGCAATCGAAGCATTAGCGTTTTGATGGTAATATGCAATTATTACACTTAACGCGCCAGGCTTGTAACTTGTAATTCAGCGCTCGGCGGGGCACATAGCCCGGAGAGTAGCTGTTGGTTGCAGTCTAGTTAGGTTCCTTATAGTAAAATAAGGATTTATAGAGGAGTTTGCGACTAAAAATATTATGTTTAATATTCCGCCCTCTAAAAGCACATTTGAACTATGCTAAGCCAAGTCAGGCTATTTATTTTTCGATTGCAACAGACACTGGACCGCTAGATGGCGCCTGCTGACTGTTTTACATGTCGCTATTGTAAAAATACCGGGATGTACTATAGTCAAAGGATTCTCATGTCGGTCGTCGCATACCTACCTTGCACTGACGAGAGCCAACAGCTCGAAACTGCAGTCTGCAAGTGGTGTGTGACGACTGGCAAGGGAGCTCCTTTAAGTAGGATCAGTCTTTCGGCTGGTGTTTGTTGCAATCGAAGCATTAGCGTTTTGATGGTAATATGCAATTATTACACTTAACGCGCCAGGCTTGTAACTTGTAAATCAGCGCTCGGCGGGGCACATAGCCCGGAGAGTAGCTGTTGGTTGCAGTCTGGTTAGGTTCCTTATAGTAAAATAAGGATTTATAGAGGAGTTTGCGACTAAAAATATTATGTTTAATATTCCGCCCTCTAAAAGCACATTTGAACTATTTTTGTACTTTGTTCATCCAACAAGTATAGTAGGAGAAATGGGCGTTAAAATCAAAGATTTTAAATCCAATGCTAGTTTTTGATTTAACTCAAACTTTAGTAGATTTACATAGGTGCAGAAAGTGAAATTCTTCGTAGGCATTGTACCCAGATTGGACAATTTATCGCGGATCTTGACATTGTATTGTTTTCATCAGAAGTGAACCATTATCAGACTCATTTTTATAGAAACTTTATTTCCTATTTTGACTTAGGAATATGGTCCTAAACTTGTGATGCACATTTTCTGAATTCTGTACGTGTATAATCTCATGAATGTGGTTCTTAACGCATTTAACTACTCTACATAAATGTACACAAAATAAGGGCTGCATATATTTTAGAAACTATTGAGAGATTTATGTAATACACAAATACTTTATACAGTTGAAAAAAGTGCGTTTGGCCCTCCCACCATATTAACACTATTATGATTACTGCTAAGATCGGTTTTAGTACTTACCTCTTCTGTATTTCTCAGAATTTTAATGTATTTTGTCATTGGGAAAAATGTTTAAATTAATTTTTATCGATTATTAGTTCAAATTGTGTTATGAGGGGCCGCATCCATAAATTACGTCACAGGAATTTCATGATTTTTGGAGCCCCCCCCATTCTTATCACAGGTGTGACCCCCCCCCCCCTCCCTTGGTGTGACGTCACATATTTTGCAATTTTAAATTTAGAAATTATTGAATTAAAACAGCATTTCCAAAATTATTTATATATTTCTATTAAAAATCTTTTTTCATAAAATCAACAATAATCAAACATTTTAGAAATGTTACGAAACATAACAAATCAAATGAACGATACAAAATTTAATCATCCTGTGTCCATGGACTTTGAGTCCGTTCCTTTATATTGTTTATGACTGGCATAGCAGTCACTTCGTTCTCGATTTGGATGTTAGGAACATTCAATGTGTCAACATATTCTTGATCCAACCATATAGCATTGCCATAGTTTAATATCAAACAAAGAACTTCCCTGGCATGTCTAGCTGCAATTCTTTGAGGACGAATCTTCTTGATGGACAAAACCTCTTGTTGCCTCTTATGCGATTGCTTTTGTTGATTAGTGGCTTTGGATGATGAAAAATATAGACCACATGCCAAAAAGTGAGACAAACAAATTTAAGCCTTATATTGATAGAGTTGATAATATTTTAAAGTTTTCGTTAAAGTTGAAGTTTAGAATTTTAATACTTTAGATTTATACACGTGACGTCACGAAGCTTATGACTCCCCCCCCCCTGTCACACTTTGTTGACCGCCCCCCTCCTCCCTTAACGTTTGACGTAATTTATGAATGGCCCCTAAAAATGTATATAAAAAATATATTAACCATATGAATAAATACAGTAGAATCATTTAGAGACATTAACCTTTTTGTTTTAGTAGAATAATTATAAATATTCAAAAGAATAGTTACAATACGCACTTGATTTATTGTTTCATTAGTTTTTTTCTTAGATTTCTCTGACATATGTTTCGGCCTTGCGACCATTATCAAAGAGTCTTAAAAACTGACCTGGAAGTGGTGGTTCACAGTATATATCTTACAAATCCTCTACCCACCTAGAGGGGGATAATAACTTGATTTGCTATTTCTTAAAATTTAACAATACAGGCCGGAACTACGAACTTAATTTTATTACTGTGTCTAGTACAGGATTGTTTATAAATTCTGTTTGTGTATTTGTAACGTTTTTATGGTTTCTTAGGGCCTTCTTAATTTCTAAAATTTCAAGCATGTCTAGGATTTTACCTTTGTTTGCGTTATGTAAAAGTTTAACACTACTACCGTTAAAAACGTGATTTTGCTCAATGCAATGTTCGGCGAAACCAGTTGATTTTTTATTATATAAAATAGACTGTTTGTATTCTCTTAACCTCACATCTATGCTACGGCCACTCTCAGTCAGTAAAAGTTGGCTGAAATATTCATGGCAAATTTTGAAAACAATCTTTTTACCACCAACAATAATCTCCTTAAATACATACATTTTTGGGTAAGATATGTTGACGATGTCTTTTGCATATGGACCGGTACTGAGAGACAATTGTCACATTTCATCCATTTTATTAACTCCCTAAACAACAAAATTCAGTTTACAGTTGAAATGGAAAAAGAACGGTCAATAAACTTTTTAGATATTACGCTGACACGTAAAGAACATGGGCTAGAACTTGATATTTACAGAAAGCCAACTTTTACTGACACTCTTACACATGCAAATTGTAATCAATCTTGGAAGATAAAAATGTCACCGTTTCATAGCTATGTACACAGACTATTATCTTTAAGCTTAAATAGGGTTAACTTTGAAAAAGAAGTTAGAATTCTTAAAACACTAGCAAAAAACAATGGCTATAATGAGTCACTTATTGACAAATTAATAAAAAATAAACAGAGAAAATTATTACAAAAACATTTTTATAACGTACCAAATATAGAAAACAAAAAGTGGCATAGTATAAATTATGTAAATAAGGTTAGCAACTCAGTATGTAATAGATTAAATAAATTAGGTATTAATACAATATCAACGAATAGAAATAATTTAGGTCGTTTGTTGGTTAATAATAAAGAAAAGACAGAAGACATTAAAAAATCGGGGGTATATGAAATAAAGTGCGATGACTGTGATGCCATATATATAGGTCAGAGTGGTCGTAGCATAGATGTGAGGTTAAGAGAACACAAACAGTCTATTTTATATAATAAAAAATCAAATGGTTTCGCCGAACATTGCATTGAGCAAAATCACGTTTTTAATGGTAGTAGTGTTAAACTTTTACATAACGCAAACAAAGGTAAAATCCTAGACATGCTTGAAATTTTAGAAAATAAGAAGGCCCTAAGAAACCATAAAAACGTTACAAATACACAAACAGAATTTATAAACAATCCTGTACTAGACATAGTAATAAAATTAAGCTCGTAGTTCCGGCCTGTATTGTTAAATTTTAAGAAATAGCAAACCAAGTTATTATCCCCCTCTAGGTGGGTAGAGGATTTGTAAGATATATACTGTGAACCACCATTTTCAGGTCAGTTTTTAAGACTCTTTGATAATGGTCGCAAGCCCGAGACATATGTCAGAGAAATTTAAGAAAAAAACTAATGAAACAATAAACCAAGTGTGTATTGTAACTATTCTTTTTAATATTTATAATTATTCTATTGAATATGTTTCATCAAGAACCTACCGCAGACTCCATCCAATTAATGTTTGTTTTAGGACACGCTTCCCAGATTAGCTTGTTTAAGGTTAATATATAAAAATTTAAAGGGACTTGAAGATTATAGTGTTCAAAAATACTGACCATGAAAGCAATATTACATATTACACTTGTGACTGTTAATATCCCAACAGAATATTACTCTAGTTGGGTACAAAATTAATTCTGGCTGTTTAATTTAGTTTTCTTTTCAAATTATAAGAAAACTCTGCCTCGAATATTGAAGAACTTCATCTCCAACTGATGGATATAGAATAAATTAAATAAATACATTAATAAATTAATTTTATGCCATGTTATAAATATAAATAAAAATATACAATATTTTTGTAATTAATTTTTTTTAATTCTTGGTAAGTGAAGTGAATTGGAAGATTCACTAGTGTCTTCGCTTTTAAATAGAAAACAGCATATATACTGCCTTTTCCAAAAATAAGTAAACTTAGTACCCTTGGAGACCTCAGGACAATTAGTATTTTACCTGTGATATCTGAAATCCTAGAAAAAATACTAAATGTTCAAATAAAAAATCATTTAAAAGCGTATTGATCTATTGCCTCAAAACGAATCAGGATTTAGAGTAAATCACAGTTGCACTACAGCTTTGCTGAAGGTTATTGATGATATTTTATTGGAGTGCAATAAAGATAACTTAATTATATTGGTCTTGCTTATGATGACTCCAAGGCCTTCGATAAGATTAATCATGAGACTCTATTATCAGTGCTTCATTATTTGGGATTTGATGGAAACGCAATTCTACTCATTAAAAATTATTTGTTAAATAGGCAACAGATGGTCAAATTTGGTAACAATATTTCAAATCCGGAGTTCCTCAGGGCTCCATATTGCGCCCTCTACTGTTTACTTTGTATACATCGACCTTCCAAGATAGTTGCAATATTGCTCCAGTCACTTCTATGCAGATAATACCCAAATTTATTATTCGCTTGAAAAAAATGACTGTCTTGAGGCATGTGTACAAGTAAATCAGGATTTACGGACACTAGTATCTATGTCGGAAAAATATTGTCTAACTATTAAACCGACCAAATCCAAAGTAATGCTATTTGGATGCAGAGCATCATGCGGTTTGTATTATACTGATAATATTCATATTAATATAAATGACCAGGGCTTGCAACTTTGCAACATTTCTAAAAATCTTGACCTCTTTATAGATTCTAAGTTGAAATTTTCGGAGCATGTTACACGGATTGTTAAAAATGCATTCAGTGAACTAAAATTAATATATAGCAGTAGACATTTTTGTTGTCTATTAAAAACCGAATATTCGTGAGTGAGTTATTCGTTTTGTCACATCTGAATTATGCAGATGTGGGCCCGGATGCCGACTCTATTTTGTTCGCAGATGATACAACCAAACTGTTTCAAGATCCATCGTTTGATGTAATTAAACGTGATGTATCAAATACACATTCAAATTTTAAGGCTTGGTTTACAGCAAATGCATTAAGCATAAATGAAAGTAAAGCTCAAACATTAATTCTCACGTTGCGTAATTTACCAAATCGTAATTCAGATTGCGAGCCGGTAAAATTTTTAGGGGTCTACATTGATCCAATACTAACATGGGAAAAACACATTGAGTACCTGTCAGGGAAGCTTTTTTTCATTCAAACATGTCATATGCTATATTAAATTGGGGTCACTCAACTAAAGCATTTAGCTTACAACGTAAATGCATCAGAATCATAGCTCAAATAGGTTACAGAGAGTGTTGCCGTGAGCAGTTTATAAAATTAAATATACTTACCCTACCATGTGTGTACATACCAGAGTGTCTACTATTTATAAAACAAAGGCTAAACTTATATACTAAAAATTGTGATATACATAATTACTATACTCGAAATAGAGAAAGAATAGCTCATAACCATCTGAGACTCTCACGTACTAGAGACGGAACTAGCTATCACTGCATAAAAATGTACAATGTTCTCCCTGATTATGTAAAAGACTTAGCTTTCACACAATTTAAGAATAAAATTAAATATTACTTAAACAACAAAGCTTTTTATAGTGTTGAGGAGTACCTGCAGAATAATTTTAGCAATTTTGACCTGTAATTTCTATTTTACTATATATGTTGTCTTTTTTATTATATGAAACTAATGTAGCATGTTTGCACACTTTTTTGTGTATTTTTTATTGTATTACTTTTAATATAAATTCATGTCAATTTTATTTTTATATTGTATTTCTTTTGACTTGTGTAAATACTTTTGTATAGTAGCATCAATAAATCATTATTATTATTATTATTAATATGGGCATACACGTCTGCAGGGGATACAAAACACCTGTATATGATTTATATATGACTTAAAATATATGACCATATTTCGGCAAAATTTCATTTAAAGTGGTTAACAGTTAAACAAAGAAGAGATTTGCATATTTGTTCCCTAATCCATAAAATTGTTAAAAATGGGGATCCGCGGTATTTACTAAGTAAAATCAGATCCTAAACCTGATTTTACTGCCCTAAGCAGATGAACATAATGTTCATGTTAAACATGGTCGATAGCCGCGTGAGTTAAGGCGCGAGGTGGCAATCGCGATTAATCACACGGACATCACACCACCGTGTTTGAATCCTGGCTCAGGCACTGGCACTGTCGGAGGAAATGGTTGTATGTCCGCGTTTTTTTAATATGTAACCCCCTTCCGCACAAGCCCTGGCTTCTGGAATTGGGGGTTGTCTAATTTCTATGGTGTTTATTATTATTTATTATTGTAAGCGTATATTGACAATACCAGCATACAAAACCTCTCTTTCACTGCTTCTTTTCCTACTACGTTGCAAAATATTATAACAAAATTCCATCTGTTTAAAGGATTTGTCTTTAATCAAAAATTAAAGTGCACAAAGATCTGATAACTTTTTTGTAACTCGGCAATATCATGTACGGTTTCGATTTATTGTGATTTTAGATTCATAGTTTTTTATTGTAAATACGTGTTTTATAAATATTAAATATCATTATTTTTTGTGTACCAGTACAAGTTGGTGAACTATTTGTGTTATGTGAGAATTTGAAGGAAAATAAAAGCGTAATCTCCATTATCCAGCCTATAAATTTTACCAAGAAATCTTTCGAAGAGTAGTATCTATACAAAGACTCATCTACAGATACAACAGATTTCTTCTAATAAAATCAGTTCAACGTAGTAGGTCTGGACCGAAAATAACTATATAACAATACACAAGACTATATTTACCCTTATACTACTGACTACACAAGTGGTTACCTCTTGCATTAAACATTAATTTTTGCAAAAATATAAATAGTGAGTTTTTTGTAGGTACCTAATAAATTTATCTTTTGTCTCTCCGGCAATTAGCGGATATAACAGTTATTTGAATATATGGATGTTTTAAAATTTTATTTAAAAAAAAGTTGTTACTCCTATCAAAAAATGTTACTTTTTGTAGATCAAAATAACTATGCTTTTTCTCGTTTATATACGATAAAAATTGCCTGTTTTGTGGCAAGACATGTAATTATGTTGCACTAACTGAAAAATGAAACAGTAAGACAGGAGGAAATATTTTATAGATTATTCTTTCCTATTATTTGGGTTTTCTACCACATGTATTGTTATCCTCTTCAAAACAAATCACCGAATCTACAAAATAATAGGATTATTGGAAAAAAGCCTCTGCACCCGTGACGTTTACGCCAAAGGAAAAGTCAGAGGTTACCTTTTGCAAATAATATAAATCGGAATAAACACAGAAATAATGTATTTTGCTGACGTTTCGGAAAGTAATCTCTTTCCGTTTTCAAAGCTTTTTTGGAAGAACTCTTATTTTGCTGTGTATGTCAAATACACAGCTTTAAGATTCTGGTTATGTTATTTCCATAGATACTTTACACAGAACATAGAACTGATGATATTTAAAAAACAAATTTAACTGTAATGTGTGATTATATTTATTACACAGATAAAATGAAACACAAAATAACAAATAATTTGGGTAAGAAAATGAAACATTATTTCTAATCTGTGTAGTGAATTGAAAATTAATTTTTAGTTCTTTTTATGAGTAGTACATTTTGCATTGGCAGGTTATTACCCCCCCCCCCCCCCCCCTCTGCATACGGCATCAGAATGTTTTACATTAGACTTAATCCTTTCATCCTCCATATCACTAGATTCCTTGTTCTCTTTGTTTGTATTTCTTATAGCTTTGTTTGTAAAATTTCTGATGATGGGTACATGATTATTCCGCTGTTGTAAAAATCAGTTATGCACCTGGAATTGGTTGGGAGGGTGGTCAATGAAAATTATTGAACCACAGCACTTAGGCCCCATTGGGCTCCTTGTACTTCCTCTATGTAGTGCCTAGGAGCATCTCCCTTACATCTGCCAAAGTAGGCCAACGTTCTAAAATAGATTCTCTCATTGATGAGACGGCAGAACAGTCACAGAGTACATGTTGAACCGTCTCATCTTCTTGTTCACAACCACTAGAGAGAAGTGTTTCGCTTAATCTCATGTTTTGTAGATGTTTCCTTAACGGACAGTGTCCAGTCTGGATTCCCGCTATAAAATGTAGGTTCCTTCTGGATGACATTGCCAGGTAGTCCATTGCTGTACTCTTGTTGGGATATTTTAAAAGTTCCCTAGCAAGCTTCTTGAATTCATTGTGGGTGTTCTCTTTAATTATTTGTATTATATACCTATGGCTACCTGGGTTTTATGCCTCTTTTACAGAACAGTAAATAACTATCTAATATCTAGTCCACGGAATGAATTAAACACAAAACATTTTATTTTATTTTTGTTCTTCTTTATGTTAAAGATGGTCAACCTTGGAACACCAAACTTCTCTGCAACTGGCGAACTGGCATATGCTAACTGCTTTATCAAGACAATCCGATATTTTACATTATCCAGTGAGAATCAATTGTTTCTGTTATTTATTTGGCGCCATTTCTATATGTGTACGTTCAAAACACAAAACGTTTTATTTTATTTTTGTTCTTCTTCATGTTAAAGATGGTCAACCTTGGAACACCAAACTTCTCTGCAACTTGGCATATGCTAACTGCTTTATCAAGACAATCCAATATTTTACATTTTTCAGTGAGAATAATTGTTTCTATTGTTTATTTGGTGCCATTTCTATACGTGTATGTTCTATTTTTAAGTGTAGACTATTTTCATTGGTATTGATATAATTATAATTCGTTTCATCGGCAAATTTGTATGATTTTAGCATAAAAGGCTCATATGGACTACACAGAGCAGAGTTAACATTTCAAAAATATCTGGTAAATGAAGGGATTCAAATTATTCAAATGTCCGGATTACCGAAGCTCTGATGTACTTTAAAAGAAATACAATAATAAAAATAAATGGACTTTATTAGGCGAAAGTTCTTACACTTTAACCTAAAATAACAATAACTGAAACAAATGACTCATAATGTATGATAGTGTTGCAAGACCAACTGGGAGGGAAACTCAATAACAAGTTAAGGCAACAAATGCCATGTCAAAAGTAAAAAAAATAATAGCTATTATCGGTAATTAATGTCTTCACTTTGTTTAGACAATAGATTTTTTTTAAACTTTAGTTTAATGGAATTTATGGATAACAGTTTTACGTGATCATCGATGTTATTGTAAATATGCGGTGCTTGGTAGGAGAACGTTTGTTGAAACTTTTTTGTTGAGTGCTGGGGCATATGTAATGCATATGGGTTACGAATATTGGCATCGTGTACCTCAGAACGGTACTTTATTTTATTGAACCAGTACAGGGGAGATTTATTTGTAACAACTTTGTGGAGTAGAGTAGCTGTGTGTAATAAACGACGATTTTTCATGTTTAACCAATTCAAACTAGTAATTTCTCTTGACACGTGATCATATTTCCTTAAAATTTAAGATGAGACGACAACAATTGTTTTGCATCCTCTGCACTCTGTAAGTATCAAAGGAATCAATACAAGGCCCATATACTACATCACAATAATTAAAGTGCGAGAGCACAAGTTGCTCACACAATGTCCGTTTTAAATTTTGGTTAAGTATGAACCGATTTGCATATATTAGCTTGAGCGAGCAATATGTCTTTTGTAAGCACTTGCTAATGTGTTCAGAAAATTTTAATTTAGAGTCAAGCCAAGATTATTCGCCGAGGGAGTTACAGGAAGTGTTACGTCTAATATTTTGATGTTAATATTATTTTCAACTCTGGATTTAAAGCACTCATTGCCAAAAACTAGAAAGGATGATTTAACAGGATTGATGTGTAAATTGTGTTGTTTCGACATACGAATAAGTTTATTTAGTGTACTGGCATGATCAGCATCCTCTGGATAAAAGCTGTAGTAAACTTGGCTATCAGCAGCACAATAATGGCTATTACAGTAACTTAAACATTTGCACAGATCTGCAGTGTAAAGTATAAATAGTAAAGGGCCCAGTGTTGAACCCTGAGGGACACCACTTGTAACATTGATGGAAGTCAACTGGCGGTTCTCAAGGACAACCGTTTGGCTGCGACCAGTTAAGAACTGTTGGAAAAAGGAGTTAGCGGTTTCGCCAACACCATAAAATTTTAATTTTGAGAATAAGAGTTGGTGATTTATTGTATCTAATGCCTTTGAGAAATCCAGTAGAACTAAAGCGGTTAATTTCCTCTTATCCCATTCTGCCAGAATATCATTGCATACTTTTGTCAAAGCCGTGGTCGTACTGTAGCCAACCCTAAATCCTGACTGGTGTTGCGGTATTACCGAGTTGTTTTTCAGGTAGTTAAAAATCTGTTTGTATACGATTTTTTCGAGTATTTTCGAAAATAATGGTAAGCTGCTTATTGTACGTAAATCAGAAAAATCTTTTGGCTGTGAGCATTTAGGAAGAGGTCGCACTACCTCCGTTTTCCAAGCATGACGGAAGACCAGATCCCAAACATAAATTTACTATATGCGTGATGGGCAATATAAGAGTAGGCATGCAGTATTCTACCATATTTAGCGAAATACCGTCGTTCCCAAAGGCATTTGATTTTAATTGACCAATAATTTTTTCCACGTCCTCAGGGTTAACTAAATGAAAATTAAACTGAATATCAGTATTAAAATGGCTAGAGTCATATTTCTCAATCATTTCTGAGCAATCCTCATTAAAGTTAGCGGCCGCAGCCAAAAAATAGTCGTTAATACCATCAATAACACGTGCAATGTACGAGGGTATTTCAGAAGTTTTATTAGGGGTAACATGGAGATCACGAAGTATTCTCCAGGTGTCTTTTGAGTTACCTTTATATAACAAACGAAGTTTAAATATGCCTTTTTCTCTCTACGTATGGCCTCTAATGTGAGGTTACGTAACTGCTAGTAGTTATCAAAATCTTCAGGTGATTTGCCAATTTCATATTCATTTTTGGCTTTGTCTTTATCCTTCATCAAGATTTTAATCACATCTGATATATTTGCATATATCGTCGAATATATCACACGGGTATCGCGCCACCAGTTTCGAATCCCCGCTTCGGTACTGTCAGTGGAAATGGTTGTATGTCTACATTTTTTCAATGTGTCACCCCCTTCCGCAAAAGTCTCTGGCTTCTGGAATTGGGGGTTGTCTAATTTCTGTAGCGTTTATTTATTTATTATAAAATATACTTTAGTATAATACCTCGTTAATGTAAGTACAGCATGTTATATGTCCATTATGGACCCACTGAAATTATTGTGAGTCATTAACTTTTTTTTAGAAATACGATTAAGTTCTATAACCTGGTGCATGTAGGGATTTGATAACTTGCAGGATAGTTAGTACAGCATTGTTATATAATAAAAATACCAGACTTTCCCGAGAGGCATATAGCCCACCGCCCATTGTTATCATAACATTTTTTTTTTATTGGCATTAGGACATAGTCCATACAGCCAGATGCACAGTTAAATTTAGAAGCGGCTAAAGATCTATACCGTGACATCATATACTGTTAATAATATGTAAAACTTTGGGCATTTTTTTTAAATTTTGAGTGTTGACTCGCATCGTCTGTCTTAAATAAAACAAAATATTATTATAGAATGTGTATTCAAATAGCGGTTATAAACTGAGTTTTGAGTTAATGCCTACTTCAACTTTGTTCATATACATTTCCATTCGTAAACTAAAAATCTCAACCTTAATTATATGGGGTGCTATATTTCCTCAATAATTTTGGAAATGGTGCAGTTCTTCTTCTTGTTAAGTATATTCAGTAATTGTATTTCAGCATATATTTTGTCAAGAAGTTTTTCATCCTAAAAACAATATTATATAAATTCTACATATTTATTTATTTATTACCTAACAGGTTCAAAACCCAATAGACCTGTTTAGTGGTGACGTCAAGACTAGTTAAAAGCGCGCGAAAGTATGCAATGATACACTACAGCGAGTCGTGTGAATGTATACTGCAGTGGAAAGTAAAAATAAATTGAACCTCATGACGCTTGTAGTTTAGGTCGACTTTATTACTATAAAAGTATAACTCTACATTTTATTGAAATGCCAACTTGCATAAAATATGTAACTATTTCTACGTACTATGTGATGTTGTAAACAAATGTAGAATTGATCATATGTGAATAAAAAACCTTTAAATTTTCCATATAAATATGAATTTATATGAAACATAGGATGGCTGTTTATGCGATTTGATTTTGGTCCTTATGTGTAATGCACATAAAGTTCACAATAATACATGATGACTTCTCATTGAACAAGCTGTGACTCTATGTAATATAAGATTGCCTACTTTCATGGGCTTATACGTCACACTAATCTGGTCCGTTACAGAGTAAAATTAAAAAGAACTGCATTATTTTATAAGTAAATACACTAAATAGAGAAACAGATAAAACTGAAATTGAGAAAGAAAAAATATTAGTATGCACATATCTAGAACCATTAGGGACATTGTAATTGCATAAAAACAAGCAATACAAGCAAACATCCTTTATAAACATATTTGTACTTAAATTTTAATCACACAACTCATGGATTTTATTGTAACATGTACATAATCTGTATAGAGGGGATGCTACCATCAGATTCGTATTAATTTGAGGTGTATAGAAAAAATAACTATTGCGACTATTTTGTCTAGGAACATGAATATTTATAGATAACTGCAATCTATATGATAATTAAGTAGTTTGTGAATAAAACAGCAGCTTAATAGAAATCTTCTATTTTCCAAGCTTAGGAAATTAAATTTTTGTAATAGTTTAGAATGTGGATAGCCAATTGGTGGATATAAATTTTCGCTTTTTAAGTAAAGTAATTTAAGGAATTTTCTCTGCACTTGCTCCAAACTGTCAATATACTTCTTATATATAGGTGACCAAGTAATACAAGCATATGCTAATCTACTTCTTACTAAGGTAAAATATAAGAGCTTTAAGATATTTTCAAATACTTTATAAATACACATAATAAATCCCATCATAGGGGGGAGCAGCGGCAGTTATTTTTGCAATATGGTCAGAAAGACAGTTTTGGATCCAACATTACCCCCAGATCATTAATCATTTTTGTTCTTGTGAGTATACTCTCACCTAAAGAATAATTGTAATGAAAAAAGTTTTACTTTCAGATTGAGATCCTCTGAGCACCACTGACAAATTGAGAATATTGCATTCTCCTTCAAGTTGGCACAGTCTGATTCATCATTAATGGGTCATTTTTTAATTAATATCTTTGTTTGTTTGTCCTCCATTAATCTCTTCTCCGTTAATGTAATGTCTTAATGGAGAAGAGAATTATTAATGGAGTTGAGAAATATGCATTTCAATAATAAATTTTTTTAACTTTCAGCCTAAAAATAGATGGATACTTGATTTATTATTTAATCATAAAATGGCTAGAGTAAAAGCGTCAAAAAAACAAGTAACTCGGAGAACGCACAGAGAAAGTTGCGAAATGAGAGATCAAAGGAGTGTATGAGAAAATTAAGGGAAATAATAAAGAATTCTGAATTGTATGAAGAAAAGAAAAAAAAGAAAGAGAAAGATGGAAGGCTAGAAAAAAGGCAGGAAAAATTAAAACCGTCGCCAAAATGAGCGAAAGAGAAAAAAGAGTGATCAGGAAACGTTGGAGAATAAAGGCCAAACAATCATATGATGCAAAGAAAAATAGAAAAGCAATGGAACGATCTTTGGCCATTATATTGTTATGTGCTGCCCTCTAACAGAGAGGAGAGTTGTAATTACTCCCTGGCCAGAAGGGGGGCGCCATCTGTGGGCCAACTGGCGAACCACCATTTAGTAGTGCCTAAGAAAATTATAGAGAATTCCAGTATATTTCTGGAAAGTTCTACAATGATATTCTGGACATTCCAAGTGGGTATATAAAGAGGTGAAGCCAGCAGATGGGAGAACAGTACAGTACAGTTTAGTGAAGGATAAACAGTTCAGTTTAGTATCCAGTACAGTTCTGGGTAATCTGTGGTTCTGGTTATAGAGACAGTTTGTAGAAGAAGAGTTCACTTGAGTGAAGTATGCAGTTTAGTGAAGTAAACAGACAAGAGAGTTTTTAGGTTAGACAAGAGTTGACAAGTTTAAGAAGAAAAGTAAAGTGCTTAGTGTTTAAAAGTAGTGAAATTATATTAGATTAAGTTATTATTAGTTGTGTGATTTTTTAAGTATTTGCTAGTGTAATTTTAGTGATTAAATAAATCAGTGGTTTGTGAAAATTCTTGTTGCAAGTTATTTGGAATCCACAAAGTATTTACTGAAAATTGTAAGAACGTAACAATTGGTGTCGGAAGCGGAATTGCAACAGAATTTCTGAAGAATTCGACAAAGTTCCATAGTGTTCTATTTGGAAACCACTGGAGATAGTGAAGTGAGTCGAACTGGAAAGTGACATAGACTTTAAATAAGACTTGTTAGTGTTGTTTGTCAGTGTTGTTTGTTAGTTTTTGAATGGAAACAGGAAGCATGGCTGCTGAAAAACAAATGCAAGACATGTTAGCTGCATTTAGCAAAATGATGCTAGAAGAACAAGAGAAACGACGTCAAGAAGATAAAGAAGAACAAGAAAGACGTCAAGAAGAACAAGAAAGACGACGTCAGAAAGAAAAACTAGAAGAAAAAGAAGAACAAGAAAGACGACGTTTGGAAGAAAAAGAAGAACAAGAAAAACGACGTCAGGAAGAAAAAGAAGAACAAGAGAAACGTGAAGAAGAATTAAGGAAAATTATACAGGGGCAACAAGATGTTATCCTTTCGGCAACTGAAGACCTCAAAAGTGAAATTAAAGAGGATATGGGCAACATAAAGACTGAAATATGTGATGTCAAAGGAAAAGTAAATAAGGTTGAAGAGGAAGTATCTGAAGTCAAAGGAAAAATTACTGGCGTCGAAGAAAAAGTTATTGGCGTCGAAGAAAAAGTTATTGGCGTCGAAGAAAAAGTTACTGGTGTTGAAGAAAAAGTTACTGGTGTCGAAGGGAAAGTTACTGGCGTTGAAGGGAAAGTTACCGATATAGAAGGAAAATTTCGTGCAGTTGAAGGAGAGGTAGAGCGACTTAAGCGACTGTTAAGAGAACAAGGAGGCCAACTGGTATTATCATCGTCAGGTCCTCGATTACAACCGCCTTCCTTTGATGGTCAAACTTCTTGGTCAACCTATAAAAGACAATTTGAGGCAGCGGCATACGCAAACAATTGGAGTAACGAAGACAAAGCTATGGCATTGGTACTAGCATTAAGAGGTCAAGCCTCAGAGTTGCTTCAGACCATCCCAGTGACGCAGCAAAAGGATTTTAAAGTTTTGGAGGCTGCACTAGATCTAAGGTATGGCGACCAACACCTCGCCCAAGTATACAGGACTCAGCTCAAATCACGCACACAAAAGGCTGGGGAAAGTTTACAAGATTTTGAAGCAGCTGTTGAGCGACTGACATACCTGGCTTACCCGGATGCGCCCAAAGAATTCCAGGAACAATTAACGGTTGGTACTTTCATTGATGGCATAAGAGACGAGGAGATCAGGCGAGTCCTTAGATTATCTCGAGATAAGACTGGTAGTGAAGCCTTGATCCATGCCCTCGAGGTTGAAGCCGCTTACAAAGAGACTGCACGTCCGAGAGTACGAGCCATGAAGGCGAAAGAAAAAGGAATCCGCCCGGAATGGAAGGACGTTTCCAGTAAAAGTGTTGGACTGAAGGCTTTATGGGCGCAATGGGATTCACTTAAGGTTATAGATGGACTATTACGGAGAGCATGGGAGAGCCCGGATGGGAAAGAAGTTACCATGCGGTTGCTGATACCCAGGTGCCGAGTACCAAAAGTACTTCGGGAAGTGCACGAAGGAATATCCAGAGAGCACTTTAGCAGAAATAAGACTTTGGCTAGAGTACGGGAGCGATTTTACTGGGTAAATAGCTGTCAGGATGTAGAGGCTTGGTGTCGCAGTTGCAAGGTTTGTGCGAATGTGGCTGCCAAGAGGTCACCTACAGGGAGTGGTGATCGAATGACGGCTAGATATGACCGCAATGCCAGTTCAGCAGGATTCAAGGTGGGGGACTCGGTTTGGCTGTATAACCCACAGCGGAGTGAAGAAGGGTTCTCGAAGCCTCGCTCACCTTGGGAAGGACCGTATTCTGTCATCACTCGGATCAACGACGTTGTTTATAGGATTCAACGTAGAAAGAAGTCCAAGATGAAGATCGTGCACCTGGACAGGTTGGCAAAGTATACTGGGGTATCTGAAATGCCTGACCGGGACGTTCAGGCTTAAGGAGGGGGCAGTGTTATGTGCTGCCCTCTAACAGAGAGGAGAGTTGTAATTACTCCCTGGCCAGAAGGGGGGCGCCATCTGTGGGCCAACTGGCGAACCACCATTTAGTAGTGCCTAAGAAAATTATAGAGAATTCCAGTATATTTCTGGAAAGTTCTACAATGATATTCTGGACATTCCAAGTGGGTATATAAAGAGGTGAAGCCAGCAGATGGGAGAACAGTACAGTACAGTTTAGTGAAGGATAAACAGTTCAGTTTAGTATCCAGTACAGTTCTGGGTAATCTGTGGTTCTGGTTATAGAGACAGTTTGTAGAAGAAGAGTTCACTTGAGTGAAGTATGCAGTTTAGTGAAGTAAACAGACAAGAGAGTTTTTAGGTTAGACAAGAGTTGACAAGTTTAAGAAGAAAAGTAAAGTGCTTAGTGTTTAAAAGTAGTGAAATTATATTAGATTAAGTTATTATTAGTTGTGTGATTTTTTAAGTATTTGCTAGTGTAATTTTAGTGATTAAATAAATCAGTGGTTTGTGAAAATTCTTGTTGCAAGTTATTTGGAATCCACAAAGTATTTACTGAAAATTGTAAGAACGTAACAATATGAAAGCAGATTCAACGACGCAATAAGGAAGAGCTAAAGAAACAAATACAACGTTTAAAAGAGAAGCTTCAAAACTCGGAAAAAAGAGTAGGTAAATATAAAAAGCGACTACAACGAATGCACAAAAAACTGCCCGAGACGCCAAATAAAGTTGTAACAAATTTATTACAAGGGCAGGAAGTTACACCAGAAGTTAGAAGAAACTTAGTTTTTACCGAAGCTATACAACAACAATTAAAGAGTAACTTTGCAAAACAACAAACGGTATTAGAGAAAAGACAGTTTGTACAAAACATATCCGGATATATTATAAAGAAATATAAATTTTAAAAAATACTAGCATCAGCTACATCCCAAAGAATAATTTTTAAAAACAAACAAATTATTTCATCACAATGACTACAAACTATCAAACGCGTTAAAAAATCTGCACAAAACTTTTTTGAAGATGATGCAGTAAGTCGCATATGTCCGGGCAAAAAAGATATGGTCACGTTTAAAAAAATTCAAAAACAAAAACGATACCTGAATAGTTTCATTAAAAACTTATATAAACATTTTCAAGATTTGAACCCTAGAATCAAAATAAGCTACTCCACATTCTGTAGACTTCGGCCCTTTTGGGTTTTACAGCCAAGTGCAAGATTGTGCGAAACATGTTTATGCTCGCTTCATGAAAATATGGAGATAATGGTATCCAAGTTAAAGACAATGAAGATTATGAATGCAGGAACTCATGATGATCTACTGAAAGAATTATGTTGCGAGGTTAGAAATGAAAATTGCTTAGAGAGGTCTTGCAAGCTATGTAAGAAGAAAGAAGTTCAGATTTTCGATTTTGGTGCAGAAGAACCAGCAATTTACGAAAAATGGAAAACAAAACGAGTAGAAGTTATAATCAAAGGTAAGAAGAAGTTGTGTAATAAAACGGTAAAAGAAGCAATAGAATGTAATAAAGGAGAATTGGTAGATGAGTACCATAAAAAAAAATATTTCTGCTCATGACGTCTTAGTACATATTGATTTCTCTGAAAACTACAATTGCAAGTATGCACGAGAAGTTCAATCGGCACATTTTGGTGGCTCAAAACCACAAGTAAGTCTTCATACAGTGATTACCTATTACAAATCCAGCAAGGTTGTGCCTATATCTATGTGTACATTGTCTGAAGATTTAAGGCACTGAGATGGATTTATAGTGAACCTGGTCATGGCAAGGGTGCCGTAGATGGGGTGGGCGGATGTCTAAAGAGAACGGTCGATAATTTAGTTGCACAAGGAAGAGACATTTAAAATTTTAATACTCTCGTTCAAGAATTAAGACAAAATTGCACCAGCATTAAAGTTTTATCTATAGACAGCAAAAGAATTTTGGAAATCGATTCCATTTTACCACCAAACATTAAGCCTTTCAAAGGTACTATGTCTATTCGAGAAGTGATTTGATCAATAAATGAGGAAAACGTACTTCAAGTGAGAAAATTGTGTTGTGTTAAATGTGCAAATAACTGCACCCATTATGGCTTGGGAAAAATAGATTTTGGCTATTTAGACAACGAAATAAACTCCAGAAACTTTACGCAAGGCAGTATCCTTTCAAATAAAGTAACTTTTCCTTTATTCAATTTAATTTTAACAACTTTTGTGCATGATATATGATAACTTTTTGCTTTGTCTTATGTTTGCTTTTTATTGCTTCCTTAATTTTCATATCTAGCTCCAAATGTTTCCACACAACGGAAGGGTAGGAAATTACATTAATAATAATAATAATACTGTTTATTGTGCAAACGAAAAAAATACATATTTTACACAAAGGGATGAGGTTAGCAAAGCTTTCTTCCACCTCTCCTAAAAAGTTTGAAGACAGGACATTCTAATCTAAGATTATAAACATACAACCTATGAATAAACATGTAAATGTAAATAAATTAATATAAATATACACTGACTATTAATATACATAAATATAAACGTTTACAAATCAGTCTACAACCAAAAATTCCGATAGGGCTAATTATTTAAAATTATCTTCAATTTACTTTTGAACTGGGGTAGGGACAAACCTAAGTTGGATATAGCTTTATTCAGGTACATTGGTGCTATATAAGAAAAACATCCTTCAAATTTACTTGTATGATGTTGAGGAATTGTAAATGTATCTGTTCTTATATTCACATCATGTGTATTCGATCTTCTTTGGATCAGTTTAAATAGATAGTGGGGTGTCTGATTCTTAATTAATTTATACAGAAACATTGTGATTAGATATTGCATACGCTGTTCTACATTTAATTCATTTAATTCTCGAATATAGGGAGTCACATGTGCCATGTATGGCCATGTATACACAGATGTATATTCAGAAAGTAGCGAGGATCATGCTGGACATGACGAAAATGACATCATTCCTAAAGCCAAAGAAAGTGACTTTGTTATTGTGAAGTTGTGCGAGAAAAAACAATTCGGCACTATGTGGCGATCATTCAGGCAGTAAATGATGATGAATTTACAGTAAAATTTAAAAAAAAATGTATTAGCAACAAATTTATGTTTCCCGAAAAAGAAGATATTTCTGTTGTTACAGCCGATGACATTGTTTTTATTTTGGCTTCTCCAAATTTAAATAACAGACAACACTACTTATTTCAAAATATTCCAGTGGAATTTGAAAATGTTTCTTAAACATTATCTTATTTTATTTTTCAATGTTTTAATGTTTTGAATATTAAAATAAAGAATTTAATCAATCATTATTCTACTGAATAGTTTGTTTCTCACCTCTGTTAAAAAAACCTCACCTCCGTTATTCCTGTTTTCTTATTTTTTTAAGTAATTCGCAACATATATTTTTTTAAGCTTTGCAAATTTAAGGATACTGACCAGCAAGTTATATTCTAGGTGTAGATAAAAAATTATAAGTAAATATTCAACGTTCAAATATTATTTCTTTTTACTGGAATAAGTAACAGTTTCTTGAGAATGACCCTAATAGTAGAGGACAATTTTAAATCATCTGCAAACAACATTAATTACATTGGTTATATCATTAGTAAATATAAGAAATAACAGAGGTTCTAGATTTGACCCCTGAGGTGGAGATGAACTCAGGAGATTTAAAACCATTGTACTGTACTCTACGAACTAAAAAAATCCATTCATTTTTGAAAGAACCAGTGGATGATTAATCTTATTAAATCCTTTGGTGAAATCTGTAAAGATCACATCCACTTGCCTTCTAACGTCTAATGTGTTAGATACATAGTCCAGAAAGCAACATAAGTTCGTAGAAGTAGATCGTTTATTCATGAAACCATGCTGGCAGTCTGAGAGTAAGTGCTTGATTTTTGAGTAGACATAATCATACAGAAGCATTTCAAATAATTTTGAAAAACCACAAATTAAAGATATTGGTCAATAGTTGGTGATATCATTTATATTGACTTTTTTGAAATTGGGCAAATTTTAGACATTTTCCAACAATAAGGAAAAGTTAGATAGATTAAAAATTCTGCATAGAGGGGTGGCAAAAACATGAATGCAATATTTTATTAAAAAACTGAGAATTCCATCTGGTCCACTGGACATCTTTGGTTTGAGTTTTTGACAAATCTTTATGATATCTGCATCTGTAGACTGTGGCAGATGTACACATGGAGGAGAATTATTGTACTGAAAATTGCAGTTTCTGTTATCTGATCTATTAAAAACACTACTAAAATATTTCGCAAAAGCTGTAACAATGTAGAGAAGATCCTCAAATTTATTATTATCATAGAACATAGAGCCTCGAATAGTAGAGGTCTGTTTTTTATTTTTTATAAAATTCCGAAATTGTGCAGGATTAGTAGTAAGCTGTTCTTGAATATAAGTAATATAATTTGAACACGCAATATTAATTTTGGCTTTTGTAGTAGAACATAGAGCTTTATATTTATCCAGGAAAATATTATTTTTAGTTTTCTTATACTTTTGAATAATTTATACTTTTCTTTGATGTCTTTAGTATACCAGCTCGGGTATCGCTTATTAAAATTATGAAACTTAGGGACAGTATTTTCGATTACATCAAAAATTTTGTCATAAAAAAAATCACAGAGTATTTACATCTGGGATACCATTACAGCAGCTCCAATCTATATCTATGAATCCATTGTAGAGAGCTTGAAAGTTAGTTTTTTTTTAAATTAAAAGCTTTCTGATTATTGTTAATATCGAAATTTTTTTGAGAGGCTGTGGAGAGTTCTAAAAGTAATGATAATGCTGGATGGTATGCATCCTCCTTTACAAGTGGAGTATTACCGTAAAATGTGTTGCAATTTACATTTGCAAATATTAAATCTAAAAATCTATTATTTATGTTAGTAACATTGTTGAATTGTTTAAGTTCAAAAAATTCTAAAAAATTATTGATTATTTCAGATATACAATGAGAACTGGTTTCCAGTGCTATTGCCACAAAGTCAATTAAGGTCGGGTACAGTTCGGGTACTTGGCAGCCACTGAAACGATTAATTGTAGGCTTTCATACGAAAAGCGCATTGTATCAATTGAGAAGACATTTCTGTTAATACTTTTTTTAATCTCGATCTTTGTTATTGAAAGCAAAAATTATATCGTATATATTTACTACTATAGTAAAAATAATGAAATATTATTTACTAATGCGACCATCAGTGCCATGTTAAAACTATTTATTTTATTAATATTTTAGGACTATTACTATTACACAACCTCAATTTGTCTAAAAACTTCGTTTGAAACTTAATAAATTTGACATTTTCCTCGCCCATCTGATAAACTAAACAGTAATATTCCTGATGAAAATGAATGAATGAAAATTCGAGGATTATGCCATTCTAAAGAATTACCTACCTACTACATACGTGAATAAATTATTGAAAAAACTTACAGGTTGGCACATATGTTTGAAACTGATATGTTCAAATGGATTATCAGGTACGTTGTAGTTGCAATAATCATCAATTTGTAGTGCAATTTTAGTTTCCTTTAAACACTTTATGAGTTTTATATTATTTTGTGAATATATATCTGATATTTCACGGGGTGCTTTTTGTCTAAAATCAATTAACTCTTCTAACAAATAGCTCACATTTTCGTGAGATTGATCTTCTAAAAATGTTTTTTTTAATGATAATAAAATAAATCAACACTTACATCTGACTTACCCATATTTTGTTTATACGGTGAGTACAATGTTACACTTATTATTTATAAAAATTTGTAATGGTGAAATCACAGAAAAGGTTAGTTTTTTAAATTTGTCAGTTGATTTCAAACAAGGAGGATTTCAAATTCACTTTATGATAATCCTCCTCTTCTTCTTAATTTCGAATAAAAATTACACTGTTCCGTTTACCTAATCTGCGACGTCACGAAGGCGAAAATCATCCATCAATAGATGGCGACTCAAAAATGTAACGGTGTGAACAACAAAGCTTTATCATTAGAGATGCAAGTATTTGTTAGTATTTAACAGAAAGAGTTTATTGATGAAAGTTGTGCTTGGTGAAAGATATAAAACTTCTTCAAATATTTTTAAAAATGAGCAAGTATGCAATTATGTCTAATATATTTTTATCAAATGACATTCTTGAGATTTGTGTGATAGTGTCACACAGTATTGGAAAAGTAGAAATATTGATTTCGGATATTTGAGAGGCAGAGTACTTAAAGTCGTTTTTAAAGGTGGGCATTACGTGGCTTAGATGCAATTCAAAAGTGTATACAGAAGTTAAACATTTCTTCACTGATTTTTGCTTGTATCTGAATTTATTCATAATTCCATAGAAGTAACTATAGTTTAAATTAATTTTAATAGCAAAACCGAATTTCAGTAAAATACGGCAATATCACAATTATCATAATAAATGGAAATTATTACCATAAATAAATAATATACCCTTGCGTATTCTATTATAGTAAGGTTTAGTTAAATAAAAGATACTACTTCATATACTATTTTATTTATAAAAGCAATTAATAATAGCCTTATTTTAAATCCTCTTACACATTATAATAACTACAAATGGGTATAAACCCAAATAGATTTGAATGATTTATAAAAGATTCCAACCAACAATACAAATATAATGTTTTATATAGATCACAGGTTGTTTATATTAAATTGTAGTTTATTTTAATACTTTTATTGTAGGTACATACATAGACAAAAAATATTAATAGTTATATATTATACATATTTTCTATGGGTACACACCAGAGAGTTGGAATAGACTATATAGAGATATAATCCGTATACGCCGCTGCTTGAATTGTTTGGTATACTACATAAATTAAATATATGGAGCTGCGGGGCGACGGCGGAACTATTTTCCCACTTCTTGTCGCATACTATCGATACGGTTGTTTCAGGTGGGTAAACAAATTTATTTCGGGGCCAGTCGTCACGCCCACTTTATTACTCTATTGTATTCCAACTCTCTGGTACACACAAGCTGTGCTAATAGAGTGATCTTCCAAATGCTGTTAAGCCTGATTTACACAACTAAACTAATAAATCGGCTTGGTGATGTGATAGAGTGGCGCCTCCTCGCATGCAGACAGCCCGGGTTCAAAACCGGGTCACAGCGAGTCGATGAAGAAATATAGTGGATGAGCGGATCTACTCGCGCCACCATCTTTCGAAAGAGATGTAAATAAAACTGTGGGTTACGTGTACCTACGATGTGAGCACGTTAAAGATCCCTACCCCACGACAAACTGTGGGGGTTCGGCAAAATTTTCAGGTTAGGGGTTCCAGTGCAGACACTGATGAGCTTATCGCCTGGCGTCGGTGACTGGCCTTAGTAACATACATTATTAAAAGTTCATTAGCACTAATTGCAAGTTTCATAGGCTTGTAATGCGCCTCTGAAGATGTGAACTTTCCAATACAGTATCCAAATAATTTATGCTACAGCGAACATTCTAAAATTGTTATTAATTTTATACTCAACGAAAATGTCCTGTATCCTGATTTAATTATCTGTCAGGGATCGGTACACGCGCATAAGTTATCGAGTAGTTGCGGTTGCTCCTAAGGGGCACAGGAACACGTGCCCCCCCAAAGCTAATTCAGTTAGTTAATTTTTTTCCATTTTAATATTTTTATCAGCATAATAAATCCCAAAACTAATTTCCGACGATAGCGCTACGTTACAATTTGAGTTTACCAGTAGGGCACAGATGAGTTTGTCCTTTCGCTGCGTTAATCGTGAAAAGTTGGTCTCAAATTTTTTTTTGGCATCAGCCACCCCCCACTATTATGAAAGGCACTAAAAAGAATTAAAATGTGATTGTGTGTATACAAGAACGAAAATTTCTCAATTTTTTTTTTTTGGCGTTAACTACGCCCTCTACCACCCCCATTGCCACTCCCATCCTATTTAAGGGAGTAAAAAATTAAATTGGGATTTAGTGTGTGTACGAGAACCAAGGGCCTCTAAAAATTTTTTGACATTAACCACCCCCGCCTTATTATTAAAGAGAGTAAAATATTACATTGGGATTTAGTGTGTATAAGACTTGAATACAAAATCTAGATGTGGAAATAGTGATTCCTTGAGCAAAGATTTTAATTTTATATCAGCAGCCAACCTGATATTGTCAGAATGAAAATACCACCCATGCCCATTATTGTATCAATATTTGCTGATATAAAAAAAAGATATATATGGAAAACTCATATAGAAAATACGTTGTTTACAATTGATCGTTTACTATTGCTAAACAGTAAACATAACAGGTATAATAATGATTCCACTCCATTATCAACGTGGTATATTTCCATGCCTTTGACAACCTCTTGTTCATATTCAGAACTATTGCGTCACAAGAAACTTAAATTTCAATATAAAAAAAAAACAAACAAATGAACTCCATAAGGCCTTAGCATCCATACCAACAAATTCACTGATACATGAACGCAATGATAGCAAAAATATAATTATTGTGGACAACAGCTCTCAACCGCCATCAGTTGAAGTTTTCATCATATCCAAGATAAATCCTTACCTGATGATTCATTTATTCGGTGTTTGCGTATAGACAGATTAAAAACTTTTATTTCCCATATTCCGTTGCATACTCCAGTAGTTTTTATGATAATTAAAATTAAAATATTTCTTAAAAAGTAAATATATTCTGTATAAAACTGTATAAATATACTATTACAAAACTTTCAGATTATTTATTTTTGCTTTTTTCTTTCTTATCTTTTTTCTGCGACTTCTTCTCTTTTGGCGTTTTCTGAATGTATTTTATAACAAAGGATGCAATTAAACCAATTATAAACGTACTAAATCCAATTTGCCACAACCATGGATTTTCTTTTAAATAATCAGCAAGCATTGCTGTAAAGTCATCAAACGGTGATTTTGGTAATGGTACTTTTTCAGGAGTTACATTTTTGTACCAATTTTTAGCAAAATCTACAAAAGACGGAATGTCATATTTTTGAATATGGTACCGGTACATTTTGCCTTGACGGAATAATATAAATGATGGAACATTGAATACATCAAAGCGTCTTGCAGTAGCTGCTCCAGTTGTGGCCCTATTAATCCGGGCAACATTTAGTCTTGATTTAAGTTGGGCACCGACAGATTCCCATCTTGCTTGTAATCGTGCGCAATCAACACATTCGGGAGTGTAGAACATGACAAACCAATCACCTGTAGTTGCACCAGTAGCAGCTTGTGTCAAATGTTCAAAAGTTTCATCCGTCAATTCTTTTGTCACAGGTTCTTTATTATTAGTGAATGTATGCAAAATTAATTCATCATTTAAAGGTCCATCGTACAGTAAAGGAATACCATGGCGGAAAAAGACCAACGCTGGTTCCTTCTCAGGGCTATATAGCCTCGTCATTTGACTATCTTCCACTTTTACCACCCATGCATTTAAGGTTTCCACCAAGTCTTCCCTTAAACTTGTTAATTCATTTTCGTAATTATCACATAATTCACAATATTTACTAGAAAACAATACTATAACATATTTTTCTGTCCTTATTAAATTCATCAACTCATCATCTTGAACTACTTCTAAATTTGCACTCACAATGTACAGCGTTTGTACATAAATATAAAAATAAAAAAGAAGTTTCATATTACTTAGTATGTGGTAAACCAGTAAAGAAAAATTGGTTAACCTCAAGGAAACTGATTAACGTCGACCCACAGAGACAGTACTTGTTTGAGATTGAGATGACTGTATAGACATTTTAACTACGTAAAAATTTTGTAGTTGGCGACATCTATATTTTTGATAGTAACCCCTTGAATAGTGAAAATATGCGAATTTACTATTGACGTTTAATGGAATCTTAATTTAGTTGAAGTGGTAATTAAATAATGTCTGGTGAATGTGAATAAGAAGTGCAGTACACTTTTTGTCGCACTAGTTTTACGAATAAAATGATGTAAACAATTCACAACGAAATTCAGACATGTCTATACTCCTCAGTGTTCCACCAAATATATTTCCCTTTTATTCTTCACTGAAGATTCAAATGTACATAAAAAATTGAGAAATATATTGAAATCTGATTAATTAATAAAGTTACGAATGTGAGTAAGCAGTGTAAAACTTGTAAAAGTTTCCACTCTAGGTAACAATTTGTCAAGTTTCACTTTAAATACTATTTTTTTTTCTAATTAATTACACATTCCGATATTCCTACTATTTTAATATTCTACAATCTCTATAAGCATTAAGTTTGCATTATTGGAATGTAGTGTTGTAAAGTGTCGGACATGTCCAATGATTAAATATCAGATATTTATTTGACATTTATAAAACTCGAAAAATACATCTGCAATCGATTAGATATGTCAAGAGCTTCTGAATGGTACATGATATGCCATAGGAAACTTAAAACCCTTTTACACGAGGCCATTTAGGTAAATCAGTCCACTAAGACAAGACAGATGCCAGTCCATTAAATCTTCCGAATGCGTTTACACATAAGCCAGTGTTCTAGGCAGTTCAACATGGCAAAATATACATCTACAACGCTAGACGCAAATTTATTGGTCACTGATGGTCTGGGACTAGCTTACTGGCTAGGACTAGAAATCACATTTACATTAGGCCAATGGGTGAGCCAGTCCAACGCGCGAGTGGTGGGGGAAGCTGGTTGGCGTGAATTTGGTTTGGCGCCGAAAGATAGAAACCGTTCTATTAGAAGGAATGGCTTGAGTAATGACTTGATGATATTCCATTGTCTCGAAATGTCTATTTATACGGTGCCATATTGAATTGTCTTAATCAACTGGCTTACCCAATGGCCTCGTGTAAAAGGGTTTTCAAGGAACAAAGCCAGTACAGAAAAATACCAAAAAATGAAAAAATTACTTTTGTACAAGAACATTTCAAATAGTTTACTTTTACCATTAAAATCTATTAATGAATATGACAAACAAAAACTACTATAGTGGGATCGATCTGACTCGAAAAAAGCCTCGAAACGACGGTGTTTTTTCGAATCTTTTTTTTGTGTATATTATGTAGTCGAACTCCAATCTATCTATTATATTTGTGATTCACTATCAATTCCGACATTGTGTAAAATAGGAGCATCATCTATTAACGAGCTGTTTTCTCCCATTGCCACAGAAGATTTTCTGAGCTTTAGCCTTCTATGCAATGGCGCTACTTTCGTGGTGTGAAAAGTGCCGGCTATCTTCACCTCAGATAAACAAACAGAGTTTTAAAACCAATCACTAACCTTACACATATAACTCTTTAATCTAAGCAGTAAACATAATAATTATTCCTTTTCCTTATCTATGCAGTAAAATGAATAACAATCATATAAAGGAAATTAGACATTATTTAAAAGATAGGATTTTAAATAATAGTTCATTTATTGGCCATGAGAAAGAGAGGGATCAAATATTTGATTTAATAGAAAGAACTATTCAGTGCGGTGAATCAAATTCGGCATTGTTAATAGGACCTAGAGGATCAGGCAAAACTACGGTAAGTAATTAACTAAAGTTTTTATTTTAATAATTATTTTATAATCTTCAGCTTGTGAACGATGTATTGACAGAGTTACAGAAGAGTAAAAGTTTTGTTAGTGATGCCATTCTGGTAAAATTACACGGGTTAATTCACACTGACGATCGTTTAGCTCTAAAGAGTGCTACTTCACAAATGAATTTAGATAATGCAGTAGATGGTAAAGTATTTGGATCATTTGCTGAAAACTTAGCCTTCTTATTGGCATGTTTACGAACTGGTGAGAGGCACACGTCTAAAAGTGTAGTTTTTATACTCGATGAATTTGATTTATTCTGTGCACATCATAATCAGACTCTGCTATATAATTTGTTTGATATTTCACAATCTGCACAGGCACCTATTTGTATATTAGGTAAGTAAATCAAAATAAATTCATATTGAATTGTTCCACAGATTTTTTTACAACTTAGTTATCAATGTTCCAAAAGAAATTAACGAAATTAATATTGTTTATAATAGTCTCGATAATAATAGTATTGTCAACAGTTTTATGTAATTAGTAAAAGTAGCAAACATGTAACATAAACATAATCTTAAATCTGAATAATTAATATACAGGATTCAATTTTATTTCTGAAATGTTAGCATTTTTTATTTTTATTCTTTGGTGAAAACGCCCTCAACTATTCCTTTGATGCAAAAGTCACAAATACAGTGATTATTGTCCAGTAACATACTGGGTAATTCTATTATTCGGTAGATTCCTTGCATTTTTTTAAAGACGAGAGTACATGGTATATGACAAAATTCCAAAATTAAATTTTCATTTTTATTGTTTTAGGTATTACGTGTCGATTAGATGTAATTGAACTATTGGAGAAACGTGTCAAATCTAGATTTTCCCACAGACAATTTTTTCTATTTCCTTGCGAAGAAGAGAGTACAGAGACGCATTTAGACCATGCAATAAAAAGAATAGAATTTTATTTAAGGCTTACTGAAGAAAGTGCAAATTTTAAAATTAACGGCAGTGTTAAGAAACAATGGAACAAGAATTTAAAGACACTTATAGAAGACAAAAAGTTTAAAAATGCCATCCAAAGGCTTGTGGATATAGATCTGAATGAAAAGACTTTGAAGAATATATTGGTATAGTGGTTTGTATTTACCAATCACCTGAAATAAGTATTTAATGTTTCAGATTAAAATCGTCTCCCAGCTAAATAAAGATAAATTATCTGCGGATGCATTTCAAGAAGAAATAAATTTGCTGGAAAGAGACGATATGGTGCAAGTTCTACAAGATTTAAATGTACTAGAACTTTGTCTTATAATTTCTATGAGACACCACGATGAGATATATGATAATCAACCAATGAATTTTGAAATGATATTAACACGATACATTAAGTTTGCCAATGCAAATTCTAATATTCAAAGTATACAGAGACCAGTTATTATGAAGGCGTTTGAGCATATTCAGGTTAGATAATTTTGTTTATGCACATTTACAGAAAAAAAGTCCATGAGTTGAAACAAATTGTTCATCCCGGGAGTAATTGCTAGAGTTTTTTGTCTTTATTAGTTGTAATGCAAGTTCTTTATTGGTTATGTTAACAAACAAATGGCTATTTTATGTAAAAAAGCAACAGTTTTAGTATATTATAATGTTTGCATATATTTGCAAATGGCGGTTCGCCAGTTGGCTCACAGATGGTGCCACCCTACTAGCCAGGGAGTAATTACACTCTTCTCTCTGTTAGAGGGCAGCAAATAACAATAACATATCACTAGTAATTTACAAATAATAAAAAGTGGTTATAATTGCTTGATTGATTTCTTAAATTATAACGTTGAAGATCCAAAAAATTCAACATTATTTTACATTACATCACAGTCTTTAAAATTCTGGCCATCGTTTCATTATGTCCATAATTGATGTGATGAAATGGTACATAAAATACATCAGAATTTCGAGTTCTTCTATCATTGGCATTAAATCTTACTAGGCTAATGAGGTATGAACAATGAATATAAACCATTAAGTGTCTTATGCAGAAGCACTTATCAGCCTTCAACCATCTATGTTGTAATGTATTGATATTGAGCTGTGCAAGAATGTCATCATAATTTCTTCTCTCAAATACCCCAACTTAAATGCACAGTATCTTAGAAACTATCTTTGAACACTTTCAATAGTATTAATGAGTATGTTATAATTGACACCAGATTATATAGCAATATTCTAATATTGAACGTACCAGTGAACAGTATAACAATTTTAACCTGTTCATGAAAAAATCCACTGCAGATCTTGGAATGAATCCCAGCATTTTTAGAGACTGATATTATTTCATTTATATGGGTATTAAAAAACAACTTATTATCAAGGCTAATTCCCAGATCTTTTACAACATGCTATTATTAATCTTGTAAGGATAATTATACGGCCAGTTTATTCTTGCAAAAGTTATTTAAATCCCTTTGTAACAGTGCAGCATCAGAAAGATTTGCAATTACTTTAAACACTTTTAGATCATCCGCAAATATTAGAAAATTGCTGTTTTCTATTACTGAAGCTAAATCATTCACAAAAAGATTAAATAAAAGAAGGCCAATATGAGAGCCTTGTGGTACCCCCGATGTTACTTTTAGATGATGATTGACAACTACCATATTTTACACATTGTAATCGACCAGTAAGATAGCTGCTAATCCATTTCAACAAATTGCATTGATACTTTTAATAATAATAATAATAATCATTTATTTTCCATGTAGACTTTGATAACAAAGTATTTGGATAATGTCAAGATACAAATAATTATATAAATAGTATAAAAGTATAAATGTAAATATTTATAATATCTAAAAAATATTAAAAAGAAACCTCTTATTGAGGTTAGTTATATAAAAATTTTATAAAAAGAGGATATACAATACAACATTAAGAGAGTCTAACTGATATACAGTATTCCTCAAATTCTTTGAGACTATAAAAGCATTTCTCTAACAGTAGACTTTTTGTTTTAGTTTTAAATATATTAGCCGATCTGCTATTATTTATTTCAGAATTTCTCTACATAAATATTACTCTTATTTTGTGTTAGGTACATATGAATGTTTGTGTGTTTTTTTATAGTTTTCAACATTGTGATAAATGTATACAAGTAGTTTTAGAATGTAAATACATGCAAGAGTTAATATTTTTTTCAATAAAAATTGTCCTACGAGATTCTGTTTGTGTCATTCTAAATATTAATCATATTATACGTTTCTGAATACTAAATACTCTGGAATATTCGATTGACTGCCCCCAAGATATTATGTTATATGACGGGGGGAGTACACACATGCATAATAAAAATTAAGCAAGGAGTTCTCATGCAAAAAAAATTATTTAATTTAGTGCATATGTGATCGATTTGCTCACTGCAATTTACTGAGCTGTCAACGAAAATACCCAGAAACTTCGTAGATTTACTAAATTTAATTTAGCTTGAGCCATTATCATTGCTAATACGTAGGCCTAAAGATGTACAAACCAGTAAATTCAATATACACTGTTTTATTACAGTTATTTATTAGGTGATTAGCTGTGCAACACTCATTAAATTTCCATGTTACTTGCTCAATTTTATAGGTAATTTCCTCTTTGGTTTTGCCAGAGACTAGGATAGTGGTATCATCAGCATACATTATCACTTTTCCTTTATGTATGTGGTTTGGTAAATCGTTTATGTATAAAATAAATAGTAGAGGTCCCAGAACACTACCTTGGGGGTGCATAATTTAACATCGTATAGTTCAGAGATAGTATCCTCTATTTTCACTACTAGCTGTCAATTTGTAGTGTAGGATATTATCCAATCATTTATATTTGCTCGTATACCCAAGTACTTTAACTTTTGAGCTAGAAATGCAGAGTTGAGGGTGTCGAAAACCCACGATAAGTCAAAAAACATACCAACCACAGTTTCCCCTTTGTTTATACTACTTAATATATGTTGTGTTAGTTCAGTGGTGGCGGTCTCAGTTGAGTAACCATTTCTAAATCCGTGTTGACATTTACTTATTTGGTTATGTTTTAATAAATATTCGGTTAAACGGATATACCTAAATAGCTTTTTCAATATTTTTTTACAATGGACTTAATGTTATAATAGCTCTATAGTTTTTAATTAATTTAGGGTCACCTTTTATATATTTTTAGTATATTAATTCATAAATTAAAATATTATAATTTCTCTGAGAACAGTATCCAGCTTGTAAAATCATATCTAAATGACAGATAACAACTTGTATCCTTTAAAAGAAATGACTCTGAACTTCGATACATTGCATATGGAGTACCTCAGGGATCAGTGTTGGGTCCTCTGTTATTTTTAATCTATATTAATGATATATCATCTAGTGATCCCAACACTGACTTCATTATGTTCGCTGATGATACTACTGCTGTATATACGAATAAAAATATAAATATATTAAATATAGCACTAGTGGATGCACAATTGAAGGTCACAAACTGATTTCAGTCTCAATGTTTCTAAAACCGAAACGATGTATTTCTCTTTACGTGACACATTCTCTATAAAAAATCCTGAATGTGTAAAATTTCTTGGAATTTATTTGGATCAAAAATTAACTTGGTATAATCCACATAGATAGAGTTTGTAACAAATTATCATCATCCATATATGTTCTTCGTAACTTATCAAATAAAGTGTCTAGAAGTGTTCTATTAATGGTATTCCATGCCTTGATTCAATCTAAAATTTCATATGCAATTGGCATGGGGTCATGCATCTTTATCCAGCACTCCAGCAGAGTTTTTGCATTGCAAAGAAAAGCTGTAAGAATATTAAGTGGCTAAACTATAGAGATCCCTGTAGGGATAGTTACATCCAGATGAAAATTCTCACAGTCCCATCTACATACATTTTGCAATTTCTCATACATGTAAAACAGAACTTCACAAATTATATTTCTCATACGGAAATACACGACTATGAAACACGAAATAGAACAAATATATATATGTAGATTACCACAGATTAAGTAAGTCAAAAAACGGGCATAAATTATTTTGGTCCAAAAATGTTCAACCTTTTGCCTCCTACCATGAAGACGTTGTCACTAACTAAATTTAAAACAGTGATAAAAATTATTTACTTCAGAAATGTTTTAATTCTTTAGACGATTATTTTAATAATGATTTTAATGACACAAGTATACAATTTAATGTTCGTTTATTTTAATATATTTTTAATAATAATTGAAATCACTGATTGATCTTATTTTAATGTGCAACTTGATGTACTATATATTAATATTTTTTACTTCAAATTGTCTTTGTATTGCTACGTAATTGGACCTGTGTAAACTTTTGATTGTATTAGCACCAATAAACTTACTTACTATATTGGTGTTGTTTTTGCTACTTTTAGCTTGTTTGGAAATTTTCCACTGATAGCCGACTTATTTTATTATATCTGCTATGTATGGACTTAATTCTTTGCTATATTTCTTGATTAGGCGTGTGGGAGCCTCATCAAATCCTACTGATAATTTATTATTTAACTGTGGAATTATTTTTTGGATATCCTTGTCAATAAAGGATCTAAAAAACATAGTGGAATTATTTCTAACTGGTAAAGTACACGCAACACTACTGTCGGAGAACATTACTTGAACCTGTTCGGCAACCGAATTAGCGAAATATTTTTCAAAGTGGTTTACTATATCAGGTGTCCATAATAAGGTCATCATTAATTCTAATATTTATTATGTTCGTGTGAATGTTTATCCTATTTAATTTCAAATTTACAAGCTTCCATAATTTTTTTGTTTTGTTTTCGGCATCATTTATTATTGAATTATAATATAGTTTTTTCTCCAAGTCGATGTTTTTGCTTAGTTGTTTTTTGAGATTTTTGTAGTTTTCGTGAACGGTATTATCTTTTGTGTTTTTTCTGTACCAATTTAATTCCCTGAGTTGACGAGATTGATTTTTTAATTCATCAGAAAGTTTAAATCCACTATTTTTAACAAAGGGTATATTTTTTGATGTTCTTATAGGATGAGATAGTTTAAAACACCAGTCGAAGTTACTATAGAACCTTTCGAATGTTTCATCTATATCTACATTTACATGCGTGTTATGTGAAATTATTTTTCGAGATATTAGCAAAAAACCGAATTTTTCCGTTTCAGAGGGCTGTTTATAAAGTTCGCGGAGGTAGATTTTGGTAAACTTTTTTAAGCCACTTTCTACTAGCAAAAACTAGCCTTTCATGAAAAAATTAGCGAGGCAACAATTAATTCTAACTTTTTATCAAAATTAGTCTCTGGCAACTGGGCTATTAAGTGAGGAGGTTAGGCGCCTCTTGCCAACTTTAGTTAACAATTAAAGTCACTCTGAGTCCTAATTGGTGTTCTATTTGCGGTAGCTTCATTATAATAGTTCCAAGTAGAAGTTCAGGGCCAAATTATTTTCTTAGTTTTTAAAATTACAAAACTAAGTGGCGCCCCAAAATTCAATAATTATTTAAGTACAAAAGAAGATAAAAATCCTTAACCACCTGCAGTACTCGCCAATAAGAAGCTGCCGTCATGCTAACGTGGGGAGTTTTCACCAGAAAACGCCACAAGTTCTGTTGTAGAAGATGTATTTGACGGGTGATGGAGTGGATCCAGGATGACAAATTTTTGTAATGATTCTAGGAGATAATGTTTCTGCAACCTGGGTACTTTTTAAGGCAAGATTCCTACAGCTTAAATAAACAGTGTGGTCTTATTCCAAAATTGGTCTAAAAATTGATTTGTAACTTTTGGAAGTAACGGAAGTTCTTATACTTTTATTTTTGCATGAAGATTCATGTTTAGTTTGTTGTCTAAGTTAATTCCCAGATATTTTACGTTTGAAACTAGTCAAATTAAATTATTTGATAGAGCCCAATATCATATTCCTCAAGTTAAATTTCATTACAGTTCCTAAAAATGTCTCTAGAAGAATAGTTTCACATTGTCTGAGAAGTTAGTTTGGAGCTGACTATCCCCCAGTGCTGAGTTTATGACCACATACGAAAATATTCGTCCACAACATGGTGTCTGCCCCTATGATTGCTATTATACTCAGCAGATGGACTACTACGCTCAAGATTATATTCGGCATATATTTTTTCTCTCACATTAGTAAATAAATGAAAAATTAAATCAATATTGAACTTTTATTGAATAAAAATTATGGACATAGGAAATTTTTAAAATAACTAGCTAAGTTCTGTACCTAAACTGCTTGAATTAATTTGTTCGTCTAACTCATCTTTCTAATAACAATTCTTCTAATTCATTATTTGATTGATACATACGAATTATTTTTGTTCTATTTTTTTGCATAAACAACGTGTATAAATTTGAGATGATACATTCAGTTACATTGACTAGTCACCTACATGTTGAGATATGACCCTTATACACGGTACATTTAAGGATTTTGTTCCTACATAGGCCATAAGTCGAATCTGATATATATCAGTATTAGCATTTAAAGAAATATAGCCATGTGGGCATACTCGTCCAGAGCAGTAGGGGCTCGCAAAATTTTTGCGAGTATACCCTTCCATAGCAGTTAAAGGGTTGTAGTATTGTTCAAAGCTTCCCTGCAAATAAAATACGCAACAAAAACTTTATGGCCTCATTAATTGAATCACTTACCTTTATAGATTTTTAATGTACGTCGGCTTGTTTGATGACACCATACTGACTGGTTCGCTGGTGTTAATAATGGGCTCGTAAAGTTTTTGTTGCATTTTCTATTTGCAGGGAAATGTTGAACGATACTATAATAATAGTTAAAAGATTTATGTGATCTTAGAACAACACTATTGGTACAAACTGTAGCGTTATCATTAATCTCTTCTAAGGAAGTGGATCTTAATTGAAACTTCGTTTTGGCTCAACAACAACATTCTTTATTGTTTCCAAATAACTTGTATTGTTAACTTTTTAATTCTAAGATCGTTAGCTGATATCCTGATATATATTTAAGAATTATTGAAAGAAGCTGTAATTTCGCTTTCTAATTACAAACTACCTATTCAGTTTGTGCCACTACCCTTAAACTTTATTGAAGCAACTTGAGAACATTTTTATTAGATTAACCTACACAATGATTCTTTGGCAGCCTTCACACACTATTTCCAATTAATTTGACCCTTTGAACACGTTCTTCAACACCTAACATATGCATTCTTCAACCCTGAAACTGATTATCTGATGTTTACGTTAATATCAATGTATACTTTTTTTTCTTATTTTAACAGTGCTCTGTGTAAAATTTAACATTGTTACAATCAATTAAATCTTTAGCCTTTTCGGCTCACTGCATTTTGTGCACTTAATGTATCTTTTGTCTTCTTGACGCAGAGCCCAAAATCACACGAACGAAGTTGAGGTGGATCACTAGTATAATATAAAAAGTTTGTTACTTTATTTAGTTTTTAATAATCCAATTGATATGTAGGTTATGTAATTCTGTACAAAAAATGTATTTTTTGTATGTTTATTTTAGAATTTGGAATTGATTTCTATGATCAGTAGTGGCACTACTAGAGTCCAAAAAGAGTATCAGTTTTTTAAATTACTGGTAACACCAAAACAAATAGCTGAGGTAATAAGAAGATCTGCAGGATTGCCAACTGAAGTGGTTCAATGGGCGAATAGTTCTTTCACATAATTTTTAAGGTAAATTTTTATACTTTATAATTTATTAATGAATATTTAGTTCTCAATATTGTATTTTTATTGCTAAACCCTATAGAATTTGAGATATATGCCCTGAATTTAATTTAGTATCAATGTGATGTGTGGTTATTTACAAGGTATCCTAAAACTAAACAGGTATAGTGAAGTGGGAGATAGAGCACACTTTGCTAAGTTCAAAGCACCTTCACACTTACCATTGAAAGTGAATGGTTATCGAGATATGGGATGTTTTAAAATTCATGACCAATTATTTATACTATCATGTTTTTGGACCGGACGCACATATTGAGATAAAATTTGGTACAAATATTGCACACTCTTTTAGCCCAATCAAAAGCATAATTTATTTGGGAAACATTCGGGAGTGAATACCAAAGATGTTTTCCAAATTGCTTTGTGCCAAATTATAAAACATTTTCGGAGGTATTTCAATTTAGTGAGGAACACGATAAATTTCCTTCAACAGTAAAATATGACCATGCGCCCAGGTTTCTTCGAAAGAAAAAGGAAGTATTACAGGTTATGCGTTATTTTTTTAATTTAAATATGAACCCAAAATAGATACAAAGATCCAGCACGGGTTTAAATAACACATACATAAATAGACAGTGGGTAATATAGTTACATACCACACATGCTTAAACTATTTACAATATTACAATATGCTACATTTACTATAACAAATTAACATGTTAAAAAGGTATGGGGAAGGTACAGTTAATAGTATTATATTCTTTGTATAATTAGATAGTTTTTCAGTGATTTTACGAAACTAGGTAAGGATGGTTTCGACTTGATTATTTCTGGTAGTTCGTTGTACCACTGAAGTGCTTGATATGTAATTTTTTTTCTACTTTGGTTTTTTACACAGGGTAGGATGTAGTAGTTTTGATACGTTCTTATGTAATATTTATGAATGTCACAATTTTTCACTAGATTTATGTCTGTCTGCAATAGTCTATGTTTTATTTTATATATTAGCTTTAGGCTGTCCATTTTAACAAGTTCATGAATGTTTAAAATCTTTAAATTATTGTACAATTCAAAGGTATTTGTTCTTGGAGGTTTATTAAATAGAGTTTTTATTACTTTATTTTGATATATTTGCAGTTTGTTGATAGACTGTTGATTAGCCTGTCCCCAGAAAGCAGTTAAGTAGGTGAGGTGTGAATTAATAAGTGCATTATAAATCAAATATTTAGTTTTAAGATTAAATTTAAATGAGTTTTGCTTCAAAGCGTAATTCATTGAAGAAAGTTTGAAACATAGTTTATTGATGTGGTATTCAAAGTTCAGTTTTTTATCCAAAGTTATTCCCAAATATTTAATTTCGTCTACTTCATCGATCATTTCATTATATATCTTTAAATTCAATTGATTAGTTGGAAGACTGTTGTTGATCACTAAGTATTTGCACTTGTCTTGGTTAAGTTTTATGTAGTTATTACTTGTCCACTCACATATTTTATTTAAGTCACTCTGTGCACTTTCAAAGATCTGTTGTTCCCGAATAAAATAAGGCAGTATCGTCTGCAAATAAAGTTATTTTGCCAGCGAGTCCACATTCACATACGTCATTGATATATACCAAAAACAAAATCGGTCCAAGAACTGATCCTTGGGGAACACCGTCCTTGATACATTGATGGTCACTCTGCTCGTCATTTATTGATACAAATTGTTTTCGGTTATCTAAATAGTTTTTAAAAAGTTTGAGCGCATTGTGTTGTATACCCAGCTTGGCCATTTTTTCAAGTAATATCCTGTGGTCCACTATATCAAATGCTTTGCATAAATCTAGGAATACTGCTAGTACAGTATTACTGTTATTTATTTCATTATATGTTTCTTCCAATATGTTTGTTAAAGCTGTCTGCGTACTTTTTTGATTTAGGAAACCGTTTTGCTCTTCTCTAATGTAGTCTATGTCTTGTAAATATTTCACTAATCTTTGCTTCAAGATAATCTCAAATATTTTAGAGAATACTGGTAAAACAGATATTGGACGATAATTGTTTGGTATGTTTTTTGGACCTTTTTTGTGTATTGGTGTCACCTTTCCTATTTTAAGGCAGTCTAGAAATATTCCTCTATTCATATTTCTATTAATGATCACACATATGATGGGAGCTAGCACTTCTTTTAATCTTTTTATTAGATTTGCTTCTATTTTATCATATCCAGGTGCTGCATTAGTTTTTAGATTTGTGATAATATTTCTTATTTCTTCTGGAGTACATTTTTTAAGATGCATTGATGTTTTAGTGATGTAGTTTAGTGTATATTTATCATTTCTGTTTTGTATTGTACTTTTTACTGTAATGCCTACATTTACAAAGTGGTTATTTAGAATATTCATAATTTTATTTTTATCAGTTATGCTAGAATTATCATTCATTCAGAGCCATTGGTATTTATAAATAGCTGTTCCATGTGTTTCTTTTTATTTTGTATGATCATTATCTTTACTTCTTTTTTTAATTTTTTAAATTGTTCAAACAATTCCTTGTTGTTCGGAGCTTTTTTAGAGTTTATATAGGCTTTGTCTCTTTGAGACATTTTCATTTTTAAGTCCTTTGTAAACCAACCTTCAGTTATATTATTGGCATATTTTTTTGACCTAATTGTAGTAACTTTTGTTATTTCTGTTTGTATTATGTCACTTAGTTTTTTAAAGTCAACTGTTTCAAGATCAATGGTATTAAGTTCATTTTTTATATTCTGTTCTAGCTTCTTATAGTTATACGTAGAAGTGACGTAGGTTTGTTTATGGATTACTGCCAGCTCAGTATTAAATTTGATTTTCATTAATTTGTGGTCACTAATATGATGGTCTTCCAGTATTATTTCAGCTGATAATTGACTGTTAGTTGCTATATGATCTATTATGCTTAGATGTCCACTTCTGTTATCGATTCTAGTTGCAGATAATTTATTTATTTTATAATTTATTTTATTTATTTATTTACTACTGCAACATTTTTACAAGTTGTACATTTTGTGTAATTATATAGTTAATAATAATATTTATTATTAATTTTACGATTCTATTAACGTTATGTGTTATGACACCTGAGGGGACCTCGTGTTGTGTCTAGTAGTATTTAACATTTTGTTCATACGTTAATATTAGTTGCATTTTCTAGCAATATTACGATTTATAAGTTTGTAGTTATAATATAATATAATAAGGAAAATATATAATTAATTGCATTTAAATTTTATTATATATTATTACCTTTATTTTCGACTTGGTTAGTTACAAGAGTCGGAAGTAACGGGGAAAGATTTGTTAGGCCAATAGTTGGAGTAGTGTGGTATAATTGTCTATTATATACTTTTTACATGTCCTTTTGAATTTCTTTTTATTATGGCCTTTAATGTGTTCAGGTAGTTGGTTGTATAATTTAATTCCATTGAGATTAATTTGTTTCTCGCAGTTTGTTTTGTTGTATTTTTTAGATCTATTTCTTGTTTCATATTGATGGTTTACAGGCGATCCAAATGTATGTTTCTTGTTGTGAGTATAAACTATAGCTACATGCATATATAATCCCTTCACACTCAGTAATTTATTATCAATAAATATATTTCTACAGTTGTCTCGACTTTTCCTGTTAAAAATTGTCCGTAGTATATAATTTCGTGTTATCTGGAGAGGCTGGAGAGTAGTATTGTAGGCTGAGCCCCAGACGCTAATACCATACCTAATTAGGGATTCCGATAGGCTGTTATATGTCACTAAGAGAGTCTTTCTATTAAGTATACTTTTCAGGTTATAGAATTTCTATATTAGTTTTCTTAGCTTCCCGTTTAAATATTTAATATGGTTATCCCATTTTAGGTGATTATCGAAAATAACGCCAAGTTATTTGATAGTAGTGGTATTTAGGATGTAACTATTCGTTTCTCTATCTATAAGAATAGAATGCACCGTTTGGGGTAGTCCTGCCTTTGTTGGGGAAAAGGCCATAAATTTAGCCTTTGCTATATTTAGTTTTAACGAATTTGTGTCTAGCCAGTTTTTGACTTTACTAATTGCCTCAGCCGCTTTTTGTCCCGCTAAGTTCCAGGTGTCTCCAGAACATATCAGTACAGTATCATCTGCATATGATACTATGTTGCACCCAAAGTTTCTGTCCAGTAAATCATTGCTAAACAGCAGGAATAAGGATCTAAGACTGTACCCTGTGGGACTCCAGTTTTTATTATTTTCTTAGTGCTAAGAGCATTGCCAATTTTTACTTGCTGGGGTCTATTTGACAGATATTGTTTTAATAAGTTATGGGCAATACCTCTAATTCCCATCTTGTTTAGTTTGTCCAGTAACTGGCAATGTGACACCGTATCGAAGGCTTTTTGTAGATCAAAAAAGATAGCTATGACTTTTTTGCTCTTTTCAAAGTTTGGTATAATTTTGTCCATCGATAACTGTTAGAATAAGTAGCTAGCAATACATACCTATGGTGAACATTAAAAAAGGAAAATTTACATTCATTTTATGTTCAGAAGGTTGAAAGACTGGAAGACGGCGACGTCATTCTCTGCTATACAGGGTGTTGCATCATGAGAGGGACATAGCTTAATAGGAGGTAGAGAACATCAGTGGTAACCGGAACCTCCCATAGAAATGTCTCATTGGGCCTTCACTACGAAGTTACAGGGCGTTTTATAATTTTTGGACAAACCTGTTTTTTGTCATAACTTTGACAGGGAATGAAATAACGGATTCATATTTGGTACGGCTAATGTACTAACGAGCCCCAAGAGGTACATGTATAAAAAAAAATATATCCAGGTCCGGACTCACTATAATTTATGTTTCTTCTTTGCATCAATAAAACATCACCCTGTATATATTTTTTTGAAATTTCGATACGATATTCGAAAAGAGCAAGAAAATCAAACAAAATGGCCTATTTCATTTTTTTGTTACACCTTCGTGGTTATTTAAATACGTTGTTAAATGTGCAAGAAAATGGATTACAGAACCCTATTAAATGAGAGGCACGTGAAATAAATAGTTTTATAACTAAAATTTGCAAAAATTCTATTGAGCCTAGGTGGTCTGGGTGAATCCTAATTCCGGCACGTTTTAAAGGTCCATTTTGGTAAAAAACTGTGGTCCTAATTAGTAATCGGGTATGAAATAACAAAATTTTTAATCAATCACAGTAGGCTTGTTCAAAGTGACAGATAATAAAAAGAAATCTCCTAAACAGTTGAATAATTGTTTGTTAGTAATTTAATGTGTCAATAATCCGCATTTAGTTAGTGAAAACTTGTGAAAATATTTTAACTATGCCAGTAAAATTTACAAACGTGGAATATGCTGACATAATATTCATCTATGGTTTCTGTAATGGAAATGGTAGGTCGGCGGAAAGAGAATATCGGCTGTGTATTCCTGGTCGTCGATGCCCTAATCATAAAACCTTTAGTACGGTGTTCCAGTATGCAAGACAATGTGGAGCGTGTTTTACAACAAGGTGTGCAGGAACAAAACAATATTATAAACGTAGTTCAAGAAAACCCAAATATGAGCACTAGACGAATCAGTTTGGCAACTGGTATTCCTCATTGGCGAGTATGGAGAACCCTAAAAAGAGAACGTTACCATCCATATCATATAAAGCAGGTACAGCGTCTTCAACAAGGCGACGATATCCCCCGCCTGGCATTTTGACATTGGTTGTCTAACCATCGCCCAGTCATTTACAGAACCTTATTTACGGATGAGGCACAATTTACAAGGGATGGAGTAAACAATTCACGAAATAATCATAAATGGGCACAGGAAAATCCACATGCGGTACGCCAACGTCGTTCGCAACACAGGTTGTCTGTAAATGTTTGGGTCGGACTTGTGAATAGACATTTGATAGGGCCACATTTTTTTGAAGAAGGATTGAATGGTGAAATTTACTTTGATTTTCTTCAAAACATTTTACCGAATATGTTAGAAAATATCGGTATAAGAGGCATGTTGTTTCAGCATGATGGGGCCCCACCACATTTTAACCTTCAAGTAAGAGAACACTTAAACAATGTGTATCCTAATAGATGGATTGGACGCGGGGGTCCACATGAATGGCCACCAAGATCTCCTGATTGTAACCCTTGTGATTACTTTTTATGGGGCCACTTAAAAAACGAGGTTTATAGCATTGAAATTGAAAGTAGACAACATTTAATCCAGCGCATCGTTACAACCTGCGACGAAATACGGCATAATCCAGAAATGATACGTCGAGCAATTGGTGACCTTTCTAAACGCGCAAGAAAATGCACAGAATGTGGGGGAGGACATTTTGAAAATTTACTTTAGTGTCAATTACGTTTTATTTTTAAACACATTTAGTTATTGTTTTGTTATTTATTGTTAATTGAATGGAAAATATTTTATTTATTTAGATTTTAGTTTGTTCTCTTTTCCAATTTTTATTAAGTATAAAATGTTGATGATTTTCTTGATCAAAGTAACTGGTTGCTTAGGCCTAAATGGTTTAAATTATCTGTCACTTTTATTCTTTGAACAAGCCTACTGTGATTGATTAAAAATTTTGTTATTTCATACCCGATTACTTATTAGGACCACAGTTTTTTACGAAAAAGGACCTTTAAAACGTGCCGGAATTAGGATTCACCCAGACCACCTAGGCTCAATAGAATTTTTGCAAATTTTAGTTATAAAACTATTTATTTCACGTGCCTCTCATTTAATAGGGTTCTGTAATCCATTTTCTTGCACATTTAACAACGTATTTAAATAACCACGAAGGTGTAACAAAAAAATGAAATAGGCCATTTTGTTTGTTTTTTCTTGCTCTTTTCGATTATCGTATCGAAATTTCAAAAAAATATATACAGGGTGATGTTTTATTGATGCAAAGAAGAAACATAAATTATAGTGAGTCCGGACCTGGATATATTTTTTTTATACATGTACCTCTTGGGGCTCGTTAGTACATTAGCCGTACCAAATATGAATCCGTTATTTCATTCCCTGTCAAAGTTATGACAAAAAACAGGTTTGGCCAAAAATTATAAAACGCCCTGTAACTTCGTAGTGAAGGCCCAATGAGACATTTCTATGGGAGGTTCCGGTTACCACTGATGTTCTCTACCTCCTATTAAGCTATGTCCCTCTCATGATGCAACACCCTGTATAAGTGGATTTTGGCGCACGAACAGTGTTGAGAGTTCTATTCACGATTGAAGCAGCTCAATTCACATGTGATGGAATTAACAGTAGGAACAAGCATATTTCTTTTGCCATTAGCACCTGTCACAGGTAAAGTCAAGAAAATTCTGAGAGAGCAATGTTTACGTTTGGTCCAAAATTTAATCCTATGATAAATTTTAGAATGTCCCAAAGAGATAAATATTTATGTAAAAGTGTACAAAGGATTGACAACTCATCTGCAAGATCTAGTCCGTTTATATCAGATGAGTCTTCATCAGTTAAAATAATTTCAAAGTCCTTGCAATAACTTAACTTTTCATCATTAGGCATCTTTCTTAAACCATAGAGAAAAGCAAAAAATTATTGTGTTCACTAATTTGAGAAAATCTTAATTCGAGTGACTATACCTGTGTCTATTATATGAATAAAATACTATATTTTTGTTTGGGATCAACAATAGACTCATTATGGCACTCATAATTAAACTGTCTTTTTCTAGATCTAACTCAGTATTTAGGTGAAGTGCCAAACATGTCTCGCTGTCAATTTCAGTAGCTAATTCTCCGTCATTTACAAGAGCTTAATTAAAAAATTCATCTGAACAGAAATCATAATCATTATACATATTTACCAAATTATAATAGAGTATAAAAATTTAGATTGTTTAACTGGACTTAACAAAGCAGAAGCTTCATCTCATAGAGTTGTTCATATCTGGATATTCATATATGCTAAACAATGTACCATAAATTGTTGCTATATTTTCAGTGGTATGTTGAGTGACTGGGTCTAGCGTTCACAAACCCAATACTAGGTATAACCAAATGACACCTATTCTTTCTTCAACTGTTTAGTTTGTACAGGTTAAATGTTTTTTTACAAATAGATTTTTCACAACAAATTTTATGATATTTTGCTTTGTTTGCAAATAAATCTGAATAAAAACGTAGCCTACCTTGCATTTATGTACCATTACATGCCTCTGCAGCTTTAGATATTTTTTTCCACACCAGTCCCTGTACAAATTACTACTAAAGGCTTTTTTCTTGATTGTTCCAGTTTTGCCACAAATCAGACTTTTGTCACGTTACTAATATTTTTCTTACTACAAAAAGATTTCCGATAAGAATAATGAAATCGGTATCCGAAGAGGGTGTGCCAGTAAGTCGACATCATTTTCTAAAATTCTTAATGAAATAGCGTCTTTTCTTTCCTTTGCTCAATTTATAATAGATCCTATACCAGTAACAGTTGGCTTATTTTACCATTAAATTTCCGCTACTTTCAGTAGCTTCGGAAAACAAACATTTATTTTTCTCCATTGATAAAAATGAACCTATGATAATATACAATGTGTCCACGGCAAAGTAGTATTATAGGTGTAAATGAAAACCTTTTTTGGATTACAAACACAATTTTTTGTATTCTGCTCTTGCTTCACCCAAAAACTATTTTTAGTATGTTACACTTTAAAAAATTTATAGAGGGTGCCGGTAACAGATTAAAATAAAAATCGCATCAGGTTATTAGAAAAACTTGCTCAGAAGTAAAAAATATGACGTTGCACCAAATTACAGAACTAAATACATTTTTGTTTTATTTATTAAAATTTAATTGTTTTTAATATTATAAATGTAATGATAATTCAAATTTATTTATTCTACCCATATTCCTCCATTTTCAGCACACATATCCACTCTGTTCTTAAATTATTTGTAGCTATTTTGAATGGCTTGAAAGTTAATTGAATTTATAGCATTTCCATGGCATAATTCCTGAGACTATGCACTTAGGAAACCAACAATGTGTCAGTGATGTTGATATAGTAAACAATTTTGCAAATCAGTTTCAATCGTTCTATTGGAGTCTATGGCAACCTACTAAATTTACTCACTAGCTATCTCTCTGACAGAACTCAATTTGTAAGGATCAAAGGATTCACATCATATGAAATTCGGGCAACTTCTCGTGTGCCTCAGGGCAGTCATTTAGGACCATTTTTTTTCAATATTTTTATTAATGACATAAAAACAAAAATAACCTTTTCAATAATGTTACTTTTTGATGATGATCTAAAATTGTTCCACTCTGTTACATCAACTAGACCTGGATGCATTTACTGAGTGGTGTTCCGAAAATTTTATGGATGTAAACGTGAACAAATGCAAAACCATGTGTTTTTATCGTAGTCTTGACAAAATTGAGTTCTGTTACAGAATAGATGGACAACCTCTCATGAATGCAACCGCTGCAAAGAATTTGGGAGTTATATTGGATAACAAGCTGGACTTTCGTTTTCATTTCGAACATATAGCAAATAAAGCTACCAAAATGCTAGGGTTTGTATGTAGAACTACAAGAGACTTCACTAATGTTGAGTCTATAAAAATTTTATATAATTCTCTTGTACGATCTACTTTAGAGTATTCCTGCTGTGTCTGGTCTCCTACATATGAAAACTATAAATATCACTTAGAAAAGGTACAAAACAAATTACTTCGCACTTTAGCATATAAATTAACTTTGCCTCTAAACGAATATTCACTTGATGACATTCGAGGTATAACTCATTTACCTAAGTTAAGTTCACGCAGAGATCACGCAGATATAAAATTCTTGCATAAAATCATAAATGGTGGCATCAATTGTCCAAACTTGTTAAAAGAAATTGGCTTTCACGTTCCACCAAGGTTTACTCGCAATAACCAAACCTTTGTGGTGGCATTTCATCGGTGTAATTATGGAAAACATTCACCATTGGCTAGGATAGTATTGCTTGGAAACAAAATTAATATCGATCTATTTCATTGTTCTGAATTAAGTCTAAAGCACATGCTACGTTCAGTAGATTTATAAATAAATAAATTGTTATTATAGTTATTATTATTAGCAATGTCATACTAGGCTAATTGCATTTCTATGAATTTTAATGTAATATTGGGTTTACCCGTTAATTAAATAAATAAATAATCTTCTTAAAACATTAAAATTTTATAAATAAAAAAAATTGTTCTGTAATTTGGTAAGTCATATTTTTTAATTCTGAGCAAGTTTTTCTAATAAAATTTTTCAATATTTCACACAGAAAAAGCACTTTATCTGATACGATTTTTATTTTTAAGCTGTTACCAGCGCCCTCTATAAATTTTTTAAAGTCCAACATACTAAAAATAGTTTTTGGGTGAAGCAAGAACAGAATACAAAAAATTGTGTTTGTAATCCAAAAAAAGTTGTCATTTACACTTATAATACCGTTTTGCCGTGGACACATTGTATAAACAATAAGGAATGATATAACTTAATGAACTAAAAAGTACCTATCTAATTTTTCTACGTATTAAAACCAGTGTTCACCATCCAATAAAAACTGCTTTAACAAGCCTATAAAAAAGCAATTGCCAAACAATGGGGTTCATAAAGCAAAGGCTACAGACCTAATACCCTAAAATATCAACTATTCCTATAAGAAAATATAATTAATTATACATATAAATTTGCTTGTATAGGCAATAATGAGACCAGCAACCAATAGGTTTATAGAGAGTGCGGTACTAACGGGGGCGAGAGGAAGCCATGCGACTTCAGCGGTCTACCGTGTTTTGTTGTGTACTGCTTTTATTTAAAAAAATATACCTGATATTAAGCAAGGCAAAATGAGGCCTATTAAATTTGGCAGTTTTTGACACAAAAAAAAAATTCAATCGCTCATTATATAAGCAAGAATCGATGAGCTAAATTTTAAATTTCGTCAGTTTTTTACATTAACTTTTTTGCTGCAATAAATTATACATCAAATTAAAGAGCAAGATTTACGTGATAAAACAAAAAAAAAGTGATTTTTATCTATTTCAGTTAAAAGGTTACATTGTTAAATCTTAAGAGTTCCGTTTGCGTTCACGAAAAACATGAAATCATAGCCAGATAACTGTGACATAATTAGAGAAGATATGAATACGAAATTTGGAGGGTAAATACATAAAAGTTCAATATTTGTCGCTGCGTGGAATTTTTTGAAAAAAAAAAAAATTACTTTTTTCTTTACGAATTTTCAAAATTTTAAAATGTGAAAATTAAGAAACTAAAAACACAGCAACGTAGAATATAATAACATTTATCACAGAAAAAAAAATTAATTACCTTAACTGTAAGTATTTTTAATTGTGTGACTCTTTTTCGATTTTCGTATATGCAATATCTCCGCGCGTCTCTACGCGTATTCAGTGTTATTTGTGGCCTCATTTACTGCCGAACATTCTGACGATAATTCACTCCACAAATGGCACAATGAGCTCGACTCCAACTCTGATGAAATCTCAGGTAATATTTACGCCAATAGCAAAACAATAACCGCAATGCAAGCTCCACCCCTCGGTACAGTGTTTTTATTATAATTTACCGGCCCAGTAGTTGTGTGCTTTGCAAACAGGACTCTTAAATTTCAACATTTTTTTTTTTTTAGTTTTCTTCTTATATCTTCGATCTCGTCCAATGGAGAGTGTCGTCAATTTTGATTTCGAATGTAAAAACATGCTTTAATAAGTGATGAAGGTCCTATTTCGTTATACTTCAGTATTGGGTGGGTAAAAAAAAGGAGGCGGACTACAGGTGCTTCCCTTCATATTTGATAGCTCTTGAAAGATCTATGTTTATCTAAATGATGTTTTGGCAGAATCACATCTATCATTTTCAGGTTCTTACTGATAGCTGCTTACTGCAGCTCGAAGTGCACTAAACTGTTTTACTCTTATTAATTTTCAACTTTAAAAAACAGTTCTGATTAATTTACAATTACTATAAAGATACGCAAATTTTTGTAAAAAAAACGCTTGATATCTTTGAATAATTTGCATTACAGTTACTTGAACTTAAAATGTAAAAGTGCGCAATACACAGAAGCTAAATAATACAGTGGTAATGCTATGACTGTCGAAGCCTAAATTTCCATTCACTGTGCGTCTCGGGATGAAATACAGCATGCGGCGAATGATAGATAAATTCAGACTCTTTATTTTACCAGCGTAATAGCACTTAAGAAACCATTCTTATTTTCTCTGTAAGGTTTTTTTTTGTTTATTGATTTAATAATGAATGAAACATAACTATAACAAAAAGTGAAAATTTCATGTTCTATAATATAGCTATGCATATTTCCCTAGTATATAGCAATTATATACAATTTACGGGTTTGGTAATCTTGTGGCCGAACGAAAGTGATCGATTTTCTATCAAGTAGTATGTTGTAAATAGGGATTTTTACATCAGTTATGTCAATTAAATTATTTTGAGAAGAAATCATTGAATGGTGGGTATTGACATTGACGCTAATAGAAATAATAAAATATATTATGATTGATGTGTCACTGGTGGGAATCATGTTTACAAATGGAAAATCAGTTGATTACTTCTTTTCGGCTGCAATAGTACTGAATTCGAACATGTATTACTTATAATCCAGGCGTTTTAGACTTTTGCTACCAAATTCGTGCTCTAGGATTTTTTTTTATTGTGTTTATTTGGACGTCCTGAATAACACTTGGTACTTACACCACAATACACCTGGTGGAATTCGTGAAAATCGCTTCGGAAGGTCGCGGGTTCGCGATTAACTCAGTTTTCATGGCCCAAAACGGGAACAACACCAATTGTGAAAATTGTACATCTGTAAGTTCTCTACCTTAAGAGAGTTCCTGATATAAGCCGGAAAGACTGTTCAATTTACTCTCATATAAATCATGATTTTAAAAAACGGCTTTTACTAAAAGACATTAAAAACGTGTAACAATGTGGGATGACAGAGAAAAAAAAGTATATATATATATATATATATATAAAAAATTTTCTTCTATTTTCGATTCCACATAGGTATTATTAAAATAAACATTTTCCCTTTTGTAGAACTAAAATAAAATTAGCCCTAATGTCCTCAAATGTACCGAGAAATTTAAAGATTAGGTATAATAAATTTGTCCAATGTCATATTTTATTACATCTCTATCTCTCTCTTTCCAAGCACACCGTACATTTGGCTGCGTCATTTTATTGACGTGAAGTCATTTACAATTAAAATTGGAAGCATGGATGACTAATACACTCCGAACAACTCTTAAAGGTCCTATACATTTTTTTCGTACGCCTAAAGGTTTTGGAGATATGACGCGAAATAAGTGCATTGAGTTTCTTTCTTTTATATATTTTTTAAATATTTTTGTTGTATTGGACAGCACAGAATTGTTGAGACATTCAAACATGGTTGGGAAAAGACACTGATCCTGAGCAGTGGGGCTGGATTAGGAAGAATGATATTTTGCAGTCAGTACCAAGGCAGTTTACCACCAGGACCAGACATATTGTTAAATTAAATTTTTTCTAACTATACGAAGGGTTGTGCAGGAAAATGTAGCCGTAGGAAAGTAGGACTGAATTGTTCAACAGCTTGTGGACATTTTCACGGTCACTCCTGCTTAAATACCACACCTATAATTGCTATGAATGAGAAAATGGACGACGTAGAATCTTATCAGAATGAAAGTAATGACAACGATTTGTCATTGGACAGTAAAGTTTCAGATACCGAAGAAGTCGCAAATATTGACTAATTTAAGATCCGGCATGGATTAGGGCTCCTGGGGAAATCATGTAACCATGCATTTTTGCCTTATTCACTGTAAATAAATGTAAATAAAATGTATAAAATATTCTAGTGGAGAATAAAGATCACCGAGCTTTATAACAGCAATATTTAATATTCATTCTGAGACATAGAAAGCAAGATAATTGCAAAATATGTGGTGCAAAAGAGGTTTGGCGGAACTAAATGCATTTTTCACTTAGTTCGTGTCGTATTTCCAAAACGTTTAGGCATACGAAAAAATTGTATAGAACCTTTAAGGTAGAGAATTTACAGATGTACAACTTTTATAGTAGGTGTTGTTCCCATTCTGGCCGTAAAAACTGAGTTAATCACGAATCCGCGACCTTCCGAAGCGATTTTTACGAATTACTCCAGGTAGATTTTTCGTGGAGCACAAATTTAGCACAGAGGTCAAGCTAAAACGGTTGGAGTATTAGTTTTTTACCAGTTTTTCAAAAAGTTTTATGTTTTTATTGATTTTAATTTTCTTCTCTTTCCATCAATTATGTTGCCCTCAAAATTTGCCGCTGTGAGCAATTGCCTTGCTTACCCCGCTCTCCCCAGATCGGGCCCTGACTCTACTTCTAAATAACAAATAGCAACGGAAGTTTTGTATAAATATTTTTATGTATTTTTAAAATTTTTTCAGTTAAAATTTAATACAGTATGATTTAAAAAAAAACAATGAATAACAGCGAATACTTACAGTTTTATTTTTAATTTATTGTAAATGCACATTATTAAAAATATGTATATTTTAAAGCACTTTTATTTGAGAACAAAGGCAAAGCAATAAATTTTAGACTAATTTATTAAAACAAAACCTAGAATATTTTTTTTTCGTATTATTCAGAAGTAGCAGTGTTAACGATAAGGATATATCTGGTAGATAATAAAGGTCGAATGATTTTTTCAAATATTCGAAGTTAACTAAGGTAAATGCCCTTACAAAATAATATGGCAAAAATTCTATCAATGATGTCACATTAACACTTGCTACAACCACTATACAATGCACATATAATAGTAATAAATAATGAAAATAGTAATAAAAAAGCTTTTCATAAAGTTATGTGCAATTCGATAGACTAATGTCCAAAATCGTTCTGTCTCACAATGCATAATTTTAGAGAACTTTAACACATTTGCTGCTGATGGGATTTTGTTAGGTACCCCCCCAGTGCTGAGAAACATCTTATAACAATCCAAATAGACATAGGAAATGTAAATTGCAATATAATATACATATACATACATACATACACACATGCATACAATATAATGTACATATACATTCAATATAATATACATATGACCAGATCACCATATGGCGACACCAGCACTGCGCAATATACTACCACGTCGCCATATGGCGATATCAGCAGGGAACGTGTTATCTGTTCTACAGAGACAAACTGCTACTTCCTGCTATTGGAAGACAGTTTCTTGATCGTGATCTTACTGATACTGGATATATTCCTATCTATAAATTGTCAAAATTTGAATACATTTCAAATGATTCGAAGTATAGCAAAGCTGCTTTCAATAGAAATTTAAATTGTTCCTAAAAAAGAGGAAAATTAAAACTAAAGAATAAATTAGATTTTTTTTTTACCTTATCTCGAAAACATTGCATTCGTCTCTCTCTTACAGTGCTTACTGCCAACATTACATCACATGTATGCTCTAATTTCATTTTCTCTATTAAAAAAGACAATGCTACAAATAATCCACTGGCTTTTGTTCCATCGCTAGAATGTGAGAAGCGTCATTTTAGTCATTTTATTATTATACTTGCTTAACAGTTCATCTGGGAAACAATGCACCCACAAAAATATTCACAGTGATAATTTTAACAGAGAAGGTTCTATGACTTATTTTGATGGCAGCAACAGAAATCAATTATTTATTTCCCCAGCTTGAGCCTGCCCAAATAAGCCGTACACAATTATTTTTGTATTAATTACATAAAGACAGCAATATAGTGTAGGTTAAGAGTACAACAAGGCTAACTATATAGTAAAAAATATAATTCTATATAGAAGTAAAGACCTAACACAAAACCACTGGAAAAGGCCTTTTGGTCAAGTGTTTAAGCCTCAATAATCGATAGTTCAGCCGCCAGAAATATTGGAAAATCGAAACATTAAATCACGAACAAGTGGCCAAAAACTGGGAAACACTAGCTACGAATTGAACTAAGTGGAGACAATCCATCAATAACTACAATGGCTCCAGAACCAGAGGAAGATATATTCCATCTCCTGGGAACTTTATAAGTCCTCACTGCGGATGTGTTAGATCATCACGAATCGAGTAGCCAAGTCATCAGCACACATCGGTAATACCTAACATTATGATATTAGGATAAATGTATCTGATACTCGTAATCGAGTCAAAAGAATAATAATAATGTGCCATTGTAGCCATAATCAGCCAAGGAATTCCTGACAGGGTGAACATTCAGAACTTATCAACTGACCATGACCAATATACAGAGTGATTCACATAAAACTCCCCAGGCAGTTTCCGTATTAACGAAAAGAGGTATTCAATTTCTGTAAAGGCCAGTCATTACATGTTTTTGGTGGCTTTATTTTCTTATTCAAATGTTGTCAATGGCAGTGGCATCCGTGACGCCGGAAAGACCATTTTCGATGACTGGAACTTTGAAAGTATATTATTAAAGTTTGTTTAATTCTAAGTACTATTTGTAGTATACACTTTTCTATTTAAACCAGTGGTTTTCGAGATAAATCGAAAAAAATATTCAGTTAAATATTTCGTAACTAGCAAAAAAATTAAAATTCGCTCAAAGGTAGTCACTACCTACAATGCTTAGTTTAAAGTGACTCACAATCTTTCAAATGGTTGTACAAAGACGGCATTGAAGTGCAAAATTATTTTTCGATAGCTGGAACATTGAAACATAACATACACGATAAGGAACCAAATAATATACATATAATTTTCTACAACGAAAAATTTGTTTTCTAACGAAGACAAATGAAACATGAATTTTATCTATGGAGAATATAGAAAAATATTCCATGAAGCCGAAAGGTTATTTTCTATTTAGGTTTTCCCAATTTGCGTAAACCAGGTCATAAGACCTTTATTTCTCTAACCATTAATATGAAAAATTACGGAAGTTTTAAAAGGTTAAAATATAATAAACAGTTAATACAAATGATACAAATACTGCTTTAGTAATTAACAATATTGAATGTGTGAACCAACTGGTAAGCTGTAAACCTTATTATTATTATTATTTTTTTTTTTTTTTTTTTTTTTACAAAAAACCAGTCACCCTACTCTGTGGCTCCGACCCTCACAGAGGGGAGCTGGTAATACCAATAGCCACTCCCCACGCCCGTGGGGTGAGTGACTACCGGGTCCGCGAATCGTGTGCCCTGAGTAGACGTAATGAACCGAGGATGACAGCCTTCTGCATTCTGCCGGCTAAGATCTCTGCCGAATCTCGGCATGCCGGTATGATCTTTAGTTCTGAAAGCAGCGTCTGTCTCATTCCACCGAGGGCTCCTATAATCAGTACCACTATTTTAACAGAATGGCCTGGATAAAGCCTGCGGAGTTCGAAGAGCAAATCTCGATATTTTGTCCGTTTTTCCTCCTCTTTCAAGACAATGTTGCTCTCAGCGGGAGCTGAGAATTCCACGACATACATTGTCTTGAGTTGGTGGTCGAGGAGTACTATGTCAGGCTTGTTGGCTTGTATTTGCCTGACGGTGGGAAACGAGTAGTTCCAATAAATTAGGCACTTCTCATTCCCCACAACGGACTCAATATCCCCCGGAACGTAAGGCAGCACTGGTGTTTCGTCTATCCCATACGAGTGCCTTAGATGATAGTAAAGCACTCGTAATGCTGCGTTGTGTCTATGAATATAGGCCGAGACTGCGTAAGTCGGGCAAGCCGACAGTAAGTGCATTACAGTCTCCGGCGCCCTGCGGCAGGCCCTGCAGCTGACATCAGGGACCTCCATACCCATGACACGACGTCGATAGACGAGAGTGTTAAATACACCATCCTGGCAAGCCATTATGAATCCCTCGGTCTCAGACTTCAGCCCAGCTGACCTTAAGAAGGCGAAGGTCAGCCTTTCGGATAAGCCGAGATCTTCTATATTTTTATAGAAGATCCCGTGCAATGGCTTATCCTTATGGAGCTGCAGAAGGATGTTGTGTTCTGCAGCTCTAATGTGGGTTTTTAGTCGAACGGGTTCCAACTCGGTGACAGAGTCGGGGTTTACCCGCTCGACGTCGAAGATGAGACCAAGTTCATCGGCTGCTCTGCGTGCTGCCTTAAAGAGAAAAGCTCCTACCTCTGCATTTTCATGGTCTCGGACCATGCAGAGGAGGGGATCCGAACTCCTGATGACCTTACATGCTCCCTCCAGAACCATCCTGCTATGGAGACTCTCCAAGCTCAAGAGTCCACGGCCTCCCCGATGTCGTGGGAGATATAACCGTGGGACGGACGATTTAGGATGCAAGCTCCTATTGAGATGCATCTTCTTGCGGGTTACTACATCGAGTTGACGCAGCTCTTCTCTAGTCCACTTCACTACTCCGAAAGAGTAGAGAAGGATCGGAACGGCAAGCATATTTGTAGCAGACACCTTGTTCTTCCCCGACAGTTCTGAAGACCAGATCTGTCGGAGTAGGTGCTGATACTTGCCGCGGAGAGCGTTTTTCACTACACTCACTTCTTGGGTGGAGCGTTGCTCGACACCCAAGTAAGTGTACGACTCTCCGGCATCTAGATGGTGTAAGATGCTTCCGTCCACGAGCTGCGCGTCCTCTCCATAGTCACCGCATCGTCCTCTCTTGAGATGGATCAGTGCGCATTTGTCCAACCCGAACTGCATACCGACAGCCTGCGTATACTCCTGTACCACCCTAAGGGACTGTTGGAGATCCCTCTCTCCAGAGGCATAAAGTTTAAGGTCATCCATATAAAATAGATGGGTGACCTTATGCCTCCTGTCGCCGGGGGTACCGCAGTTGTAGCCGCGGGTTTTCCGGAGCGAGACGGATAATGGCAGTAGTGAGATGCAAAACAGAAGGGGGCTGAGGGAATCTCCCTGAAATACTCCTCTTCTGAATGTTACCGACTCTGTTTGGACTCTATCGTTACCCGATGTTATGGTAAAGCGAGTCCTCCAGAGCGGCATCAGTTCTTCAATACATCTCACTACGGGACCGGGAACCACAAGACATCGGAGCAAGTGAACAATGAGCTCATGCGATGTCATGTCGAATGCCTTGCGGTAGTCGATCCAGGCCATAGAGAGGTTCCGCTTATACTGCATGGAGTCCTGCGTGACACATCTGTCAATCAACAGGTTCTCCTTGCAGCCAGCGACACCTCTCTTCGACCCTCGTTGCTCATATATCCGTTCGTAAACCGGTTCAACTGCGTGGAGCACCCGCATGTACAAAATGCGTGTAAACACCTTGTAACATGCGTTTAGACAGGTTATCGGTCTGTAATTCTTTGGGTTGGACAAATCTCCGTTCTTGGGGATCAGCACTGTCCGCCCCTCAACAACCCAAGAAGGGATTTGCTGCTCCCCATTTAACCAGGAATTAAATATTCTGGCCAAATGGTGGTGGGTGCTCGATAACTTTTTCCACCAAAAGTTATTTATCCCATCGGGACCTGGAGCAGCAAAGTTCTTAGAGCCATCAAGAGCCCTACGAACCTCTTCTGGGGTTATTGGTTCGCACACTTCCTGTGGTTGCTGAAGCCTTTGACAAAAGGCTTCAAAGTGTGCAAGGGCAGGAGAATCTCGGTTGAGTGGAGGCCTCTCCTCGTACAGCGTTTTCCAGAAGTTCTCCACCTGATCTGCAGTCGGCGGATTGTCTACAACACGCGGAGGCGGTTGGAAAAGGCGCGAGGGCTTCTCGCGGAACAGTTTATTTTCCGCAAGCCCCCTCGCCCGCCTCACTAATGACTTTTTGCAAGTCACTAGCATCCGTATCCTGTCGAGACAGTGCTGTTTGGTGGTTCGCAGCACTGCCTCATTGAGTGTGTGATGGACGCGTCTTAAGTTGGCGGCTAATCGACGCACTTTAGGCGTGAACGGCCTGTTGGCCGCCGTATAGTCCATCACACATTGGATACGGGATGCGTGTTGCCTCGCCGACTGGATCTTGGCTTCCATCTTTTGTATGCGCCGCTGCGCTCTCTCCTGTGGGGAAGAGGTATTTCGCCTCTCCACCTGAGACGAGCGTTGAGCAGCGGCATACACGGCACAATTTATGTGCCAGACGTCAGCCTCTTCTGGTAGCGCTGTACGAAGTTCAGCGTCCACTCTGGCCAGGTCTTGTGGCCCGGGGGTTTTCAGACGGTGTAACCCCCTTCTGGTACTGAGGCCCTCTGGAATTGGCGGAACGAGGAGAGCCACGTCCTCAACCGGTGAATGTGGCGGCTCTTCGGCCATCTCATTCACCGGCCCAGGAGCAGCCCTCACGTAGCCCCTACTACGAAGGTGGGATACATAGTCACGCAGATTTTGTGGCGTGAAGGCGCTATGCTCTGGTAGCCTCTCACACCACAGAGCATGCATCCGCGCCATGTACCCCCTCCGCGCGGGCTCACTGCTTTCATAACAGTGCAGAAGCTCATCCCTCAGTTCATCTGTCCACTCAAAGCGTCCTTGTTCATTGCGTACGTCGTCATCGGGCGGTCTATCCGGTTGGGCCCCACCACCTTGCCCTTGACCCCTATCCGAACGGGGTCGATCGTGGGGGCCCAGTCTTCGGCCTGCCGGAACCAAAGGTTAGAGCCTGTGGGTGGTTAGCCCTGCAGGCCCACGACCGACACCAGAGGGGAAGATGCTTTCCCCTCCCGGGTGCACTAGTGCTGCCGGTTCGGTTTTGCACCCCTAGCTGGAGTAAGTGGTGGCGCTACTTACCAAAGGCTTAATAGATGGAAGTTAGCCCCTCCTGCTTATTTATTATTATTATTATTATTATTATTGAAAATAATCTAAATATGTCTTTATGGAAATTATCATCTGAAACAAATATTTCCTACTCCTGTCAAAGAATTTTAAAGAAAAATAAGTACCATCCATATAAAATACATTATGTTCATCATTTAACATATTCACTGCTGCTTTAAAAATACATGTTGGCCCCAGATGCCATCATAATAGTTTTATTTAATTTGAGAAAATATATCACAGCCAGTTCTTTGCACGTGTGCCCGTTTTGGCTGGGACGGCCCTGCTTCATCTTGTGAATTCATTATTTGTATGTAATAATGGTCTAAAGTAAACTAAAATACTGCACTATTACTATAAAACTGAATAAAACAACAAACGCTACCCTAAATGTGACCAGTTTTTTCTAAAAAAAAAGTGTGTTAACTGGCCACATAACTGGTCGGTGGCGGATAGAGCCGAGCGTCCCCGTAAGTGGTCGGCGGCAGCGAATATGTGTTAAGACCTGGTGATTTTCAGCGTCGCATAAATTTTATTGCCAAATTGTCAGTATTACATGAAAAAATCTGGATTATTTGAAAAATGTGTTGTGGAGCAATGAGAGCTGCTTCCATAGTAATGGGTTTGTGACTACACAGAACACTCGGTATTGGTCTCAAAATAATCCGAGGTGGGTACGAAGAACAAGAAATCAAACAGTTTTTAAAGTAAATGTATGGTGTGGAATATTGAACAGATACATAGTCGGACGTTATCTATTTCATGAAACGTTAAATGGCGCTAGATATCGGAGGTTCCTGCAAGAGAAACTGCCAAGAAAGAGAAACATTCCGCATGATGGGCACATAATCTGGTTTCATCAAGACTGGGCACCAGCACATAATTCAAGAATAGCAGTTAGACACTTGCAACGAACATATCCTGGAAGATGGATAGGAACTAATGGAGTAATCAGGTGGCCAACACAATCACCTGACTTAACTACATTAGATTTCTTCTTATGGGGACATCTAAAAAATTTTGTTTACACTGAACCATCGATGATATGGCAGACCTATACAACAAAATATATGCGAGTGTTGCCACAGTAGATAGAAATACCTTATTGAAAGAAACTGGGGAAGAAATAAATGGTTTAACATGTGTATCTATGAAGCAGGAACCAATTTTGAATATTTAGTTTAAAAATAAATACATACTTACATATGTACATATTTTAGTTAAAAGTCAAAACAAATTATTTAAAAAAACCTATTTGACTTTATATTATTTCAATTTATCTTGAAAACCACTGGTTTTAATAGAAAAGTGTATACTACAAATTGTACTTAAAATTAAACAAACTTTAATAACATTATACTTTCAATTACGGAAACTGCCTAGGGAGTTGTATGTGAATCACCCTGTATATACAGGATTCATCATTAAGAGTCAGCAAGAAGAAACTTATATTGTAGAATTTAACCAAAATACAAATAAATCAGTTTTTTTGAATTGAGAAGAAAGCCATATCCTCATAAAATCGAGTCGAGTTCCATAATCTGGTTTTCTTCTTGTTCAATTCTCAATAGCATATCCTGTATGTAAGTAAGTTCTGAATGTTAATTTTCACTTATCCTGGAAAAACTGGCATATATGCACCATGTTCGTGGTGCAATTTCCCGAATTTTCAATGCTTGCGGCTCATCCCTCGATTATTGCATGTTGTGCACACGAGGACATTACATGAAAGAGCATTTTTCAGTTTCAAATATTTTCACCGAAAGTCATTTTGCATTGGTTTTATTTGAGATTCAAATTAATATTTTTGGTTTACTCTCAATTGTGAGACAAATTAAGATGCGAAAACCCACCTACCCTCTTACATCTGGTTTTATGTATTTATCTCTTACATGGGCAAAAATATGTATTATTGAATTTGGATTAAAAAGTGCTCTATGAATGATCGTATTCCTAGAATGTATTATGATTTTTTTACTTACTAGCATGTAACCACAATAAAATTGTCATGTCCAAATGTGGTATTGAACATATAATTTCTTACTGCTAAGATCCCAGAAGGGTCTGCAGGAGTTGATGTATCTGGCATCCACCCATTCAAGCAAATGAGGCTAATAAATCTCTTTTTGTTCTGAAAAAAAATGTTTCAACTGCAATTCACAGATTTCTTTACTACTACTACAATTATTTTTAAGTCATTGTTTAATTTCCCTAAATAAATTGAAATTATAATATCATGTGTGTTGTTAAATAAGAACAGCTGTGAAAAATAAACAAATTGTAAAATTATAAGTAGATGCACAATTAATGTTAAAGCGAAGTTACATATGCAAACATAAAAGATATGTACCTAATTAAAGGGACAGAGCTGTTCAAGGTCAACAAATCAGTAATAATGCCGAGATTAAATACGGTATTGGGAAGTGTAAAGTTATAATACCCTAGTCTTTGATAGCATAATAAAAATCAAGCAGGTAGAAACATTCCGTTTTATTGAGGAGATAGTATATAGAGAACTAATTTTTTTTTTTGCTACATGGTCTATCTGACATTTCCTCACTAATTAAGAATCTATGCAGTGGCTTCACTAATGCTAAGTAGGCCTTGTTTCATATACTGTCAAGCAGGCCCAAAATACATGGAAAGAGAGTGCAAACTGAACGGCAGACATTGGGCCTCCTTAACTGATCAGTATTGATGCAGCGATATTTACGCACCTGAATCTACAAATATGCCAAGAAATTTAATGGGTCTAAAGACTTTGATATTACTGTTGTTAAAAATGTTATCAGCAATAATTATTTTTTTAGAGGAAGAATATACAGGGTGTCTCACCGGGAACTGAATCGATCGATATAGAGAAAAGTACGCATCAGAAAATTTTGAAATTTTTTTTTCCTATACCTAAATCTAGCCGTTTCAGAGATATTTGATATTTTATAGAAAATCTGACAGGTGCAACGGTTTGCAAGAACCGTTATAACTTTCTTCGTGTAAAAAATCCTCATTTGCTTCTTGTCACGTAAAAAGAACACAAGGAGAACTACGTTGTACAACTGAAATAAATTCAATAATATCATCCCAAGTGTTCCGTTTTTCGCGTTACATTTTGTCAACTTCAAACCGCGAAAACTTGTTTAGGTCAAATGGAACACCCTGTATTTTTTTACGTCAAGTTGTGTAAAATTGAATTCCCTTTTTTCTGATAATGGACCTTTCTTATGGCCTCCTCGCTCGCCCGATTTATCAGTTCTGGATTATTTCATTTGGGGAACTATTAAAAATAAAGTTTATGAGAGCCCATTAAGAACCATTGAAGATCGTATGCAAAGAGTAAGAATTGCATTTCAAAACATATCACAGGATTCAATTAGAAGAGCTACCCATGAGGAACTAATCCTAAGGTGCGAAAAATGTGTGGAGGTTCGAGGGCGGAATTTTGAGCAATTATTAAATCAAAATGAAATCATATTTTAAATTGATCTTATCTCTGCTATTTTAGTTCATGCCATATCTTCAATTCGATTAATACGCATGTTACAGTGTTAGTGTTATTTTGTGTTTTTGTGGATATCGAGTAGCAAATGTGCTGCAAGTTCTTGATATTTACCACATTCTCCATAAATAATAAACAAATTTAAAAAGTTTTCGTTTGTATAATTTAAATGTGCTGGCACTTTTTGACATAAGATAATGACTGATTGTTTCTAATCATGGCTATTTTGATGAAATGATTACAACAATTCATGAATTTCTAAATAAAATCGCAAATATTTCAAAAAGTTGTAACTTTAACCCCCACAATGCTAATATGAGAAAAAAGGGAATTCAATTTTATACAACTTGACGTAAAAAAATGCAGGGTGTTCCATTTGACCTAAACAAGTTTTCGCGGTTTGAAGTTGACAAAATGTAACGCGAAAAACGGAAGACTTGGTATGATATTATTGAATTTATTTCAGTTGTGGAACGTAGTTCTCTTTGTGTTCTTTTTACCTGACAATAAGCAAATGAGGATCTTTTACACGAAGAAAGTTATAACGGTTCTTGCAAACCGTTGCACCTGTCAAATTTTCTATAAAATGTCAAATATCTCTGAAACGGCTAGGTTTAGGTATAGGATATGCTACATATTTTCAACTCAGAATTTTATGCTCTTTTCGAAAACCCTAAAATATATAGGGTGTTCCATCTGAAATAAGCAAGTTGGTATCGACTTCCGGTATAAGCAGAACTGCCAGCTGCTTGTAATTATTTTAGTTGGATTGGCCACACCGACATTAGTAATTATTTAAATTTTCAAAATTTTCTGATGCGCACTTTTCTCTATATCGATCGATTCAGTTCCCGGTGAGACACCCTGTATATATCGTCAGTTTTGGTAATATTTAAAATAAACTATTTTTTGAGTACTGTACATTGAAACTTTACATCACATCATTGACGAATTCAATTCCAAGAGAATTGGTGCTGAGACCATGACAGACATGTGATCAGTAGACATGGCAATTTTTCTTTTTATATGAGATGGAAAATCATTTATTTATAGAAAATAGGGGTAGTTCCACTCACAAAGCCCAGAAAACTGCCAGATTAACATGATCATTTGAAGCAGTATTTTGCATTTTAATTCGAGATATTGTCAGAATGTTATAGGACTGAAAAGGTTACATGACATGTGTGTCTTTTTCCATTAAGGCCATAACAGTTATATACAGGGTGGACCATTAATAATAGGCCATAGTTCAGGGGTAGATTCTTTGGGTCAAAATATGCCGTAGAAAAAGATACAGGGTGTCAAAGTTCAAATATTTTTTTTGTTTTTTGCAATAACAACAGCCTTGACTGATCTTTGCCGAATTTGCTAGATGAACTTTTTTTATTCTACACATTTAAAAAATTTTTAATTATAAGGCGAATAAAATTAACTTTCTTCAATACTTCCCACGTTTACAATACAGCAGTTTTTCCCAGTTTCAATTAACTTACATATTATTAACATAATAAAATTCACCATCACTATTTTCCCACTTACTTACATCTATTTCATTTCCTCAGAAAATAACAACTCTCTCCCCGTCTATATTTCATGACAACGTTATGACCTCAAAAAAGAAATTATATTCACCTTTTCTTTTGCAATCCTGCAACCGCCTATTGAAAAAAATACAGATCATATACTTTTTAAAAACTAACATCAATAATCTAATATTTCATTAGTACACCTACACCGATTTTCACTTTTCCATTACAAATAACTCACACTACATTCCACACCGTTCTACTAAATTCTACAATGTCTCTAACAAACGTTTCACTTCACTCATTACACGACCATCTAAAACTCACCAATTCCTTGAAATAATCTCCATCCCATATACCGTTTCTCCCATTACGAGATGATCATATTCAATTACATATATTTTACACATTTCCTTACCTACAATTACTTACATTCCCCTATATTATTTATCTCATGTCATCAATTGTTACAGAAAACCAATAAACAGGATTCATCGACTGCATCAAATGTAAGTATAATGACATAGTTCAATCTGTTTTAAAATCTTCTTCACATTTTCATCAACATTCTACTATTAATCACAACAATCAACATTCTTTTCCAAGACACATCCGATACTTTCATTTATTGATAATCATTTCATCTTACGTTTCTTTACTTCAAATTTATGTAATTCCAAAAAGATTCCGATTAATCGTATTATTACCTTTACTATCGTCACAATTACATATATACATTTTTCCTTTCAAACGGCACGTTAAAATTTACAAAACATCTTCCCACAATACTTTTTCAACCATCAACTATCGCAAATACATTATGTTTCATTCGTTATTACTTTTCTGAAAAATAATAACTCCATATGCATATACATTTCTCAAAACACATCACATTACAATAAACTACTATTTTGTACTACAAATTAATTTTAATATTTTCTTTTAATTTACAGTCCACAACATCCAACAACAAAAAAGAATTCAATAACAAAAAGAAACAGAAAAGGTACTTATATTTTAGATTTTAATTATACAGTCACATTTTAATAGACATTTTGAAATATATTAGAAAACAATTTTTCAAACAGAGGCGACGGACCAAACAAAAAAAAGCAAATTATAATATTTTCATCCAAGTTGCCCAATCCAATTTGCAGATGGCAACGGCAAATAATGCCATAATTCCAAAAATTTGTGGCACCTTGCCAAATCAACACCAACACAATAAAAAAAAAACAAAAAAACAATATTTTAAAATCAATTATCAATTATTTTCATTTTGTAACAGTATTCACTACATAATTTTTTTACTGCTGAATTAAATTATATATTGTTCTGAATCTTCTCTTTTATTTATTTCTTCATCAAATTACTCATTATTCATTCATTATTGATTCAACATCAACTATTACTATCTCAATGGGGTTTTTGCATGGGGGGGAAAGTTTATAATGTCATTAAGTCATCTTTTACGTTATTTTTTGATCTTCTAATAAGATTTGATCCTTATTTTAGACAATATTTTGATTTATGTATTTATCTCAATACCATGAAAATAATCCATTAGTTCATAAGAAAGTGTGAAAGAGTTTACGCTGTTATTACGATTTTGTTTTCCCTTACATTTTGTACTTTTTTCAATAAATACACTTTGTTTCATTAAATTTGAATTTGTCTTTCAAAAAATTATTGAAATGTTTAACGGCACTTTCCTCGAAAACGGTTGGAGTTATCAAGTTCTACCAAGTATACCTTTTATACGTGAAAATGACGCCCTCATCAGATTTTCTAGTCAGAAGTACCACGTTTCCTCAAAAAAAAAAAAAAAAGAAAAAATTCATCATCAGATACAGGTCCTGCGGCGCCCTCTATGATTTAACGTGATGTAATACATAAATTATTGTTTCTCAGAATTAAAAAGTTCTAGCAAATTTGGTGAAGATCAGTCAAGGGGCTGTTGAGTTATTGCATAAAAACGAAAAAATAATTTGAACTTTGACATGCTGTATCATGTAAAATGTGGCTGTGGAAAAAGCCACATTTTACTAAAACATATTTGGTTATATCCTCATATTTTGCCCCAAAGAATCTACCCCTGAACTATGGCGTATTATTAATAGTCCACCCTGTATAAGCTAGTATCATATTGATAATGTTACATCAATTTGAAAATCAAAATATTTTCAGACTGAATACCATAATAGAACTCATTACTAAAGAAATTCTTAAAAGGAAAATAGTTGGTATTTCAGGTCTAGTTTTTAGTTCAAAACCAAATGATTTATTTTTCGTATCATTCATTTATGCTGGCTGAAACTATTTCATATACAATTTGGATCGCAGCTAATCATTATGGTACCAGACTTGACTAATCCCAAATAGCATTTTCCTGTCTTCCGACCAAATTTGTTCTAATTGCGAATGCGTTTGTCGTTTTTGAGAATCTTTTTCTATTTTATTTTATCATTGTAAAACACAACAAAATAAAACGCCATGCATCATCTCATTGTTTCTATTGCCGTAAGGAAACTAAAATTCTAAGTGCCAGTTTAGAAGTATTTATACAATGTCATATACTATATCCGACCTTGTCGCATAAAAGTCAGTACTGTGCACTACAGACGACCTCTGAAGTACACAAATGTTTATAACTAGGAAGTCGGTGACCAACATCTACCGACTCGAATTTTTATTCCCCATTTTGGTGTAAAAACAGGTCGGAAAGTGGTCGCATGGACGTTGGTTGCCGACGTCGGGTCGTTTACAACAACGTTGGCTCAACGTCCAAATGCTATTTGAGATGTTAACATATTGTTTTATGATAATCTTCAACACTAGTACTATAATGATTGGAATTATAATCTTTATAACATAAATAGCCAATATCAAATTTACTGTGAAAACCTTTGAGTTATCATGAAAACATATGGTGACAGACAAATAAACATATTGGAAAACTGATCTCGATAGATTTACAAACAACAAACAAAAGTACAAACAACATATTAGTTTCATAGTCAAAAATGAGAACATGATAATTATTCTCTCTTATTTAGGTAGGCGAAAACAAAAATTCAGTCAATTGAAAATAAATTAAGTATATCAAAAATATGTAAATAAAAGTTTAAAATTAATATACATTACCTCATATTCGTCAGTAATAACAACTGTAATTACATTGAAATCTCCTCTGTCTTCCTCATTTTGGTGAGCAACTTTAATATAATCTACTGGGTAAAATGACTGATTTCTCTTTGGCCAAAAAATACAACTTGTCTAAAAATAATAGTTAATTGTAAAACTCGGAATGGCAGAACAAAATAGGAAGTAATATGGCATTGCTTAGAAGAAAAAGGTGTTTTTAACTTATCCTGTCTCTCTTGGAATTTGGTATTTGAAGACAAAATAAGTAAAAAACCAAGAATTAATATATTATGTTTTAGTTCTACTTAAAGAATAATAATAAAAATAGACTCATAAACATATTACTACATACTTAGATTATTTTTATTTCTATTAAATTATAGAGAACCTGTAGACCAAGATCTACTGAAGATTTAAAAAGTTATCTAAGAACCTCCTTCAAGTTGTGTTGTCCATAACGCCGTTTTTCTTTTGCTCCTCTTTCTCCTTCACTTGCTACTACGTTTTTATAAACATTCAGTAGGATTTATATTGCGCATTGCATATAAATATGTTCTTCTTAGTTGCTTAGGACTCGCAATGTTTTCTATCTTCTACATTTTCAACATCTACATCTTGTGGAAGATGGAGGCTTTCCCACGGTCTAAACATATATATTATATTTTAAACTAAACAAATCACAAATAAAACCTTATATGTAATAATGCACTACGTACAAGCTGAGCCGATTGTGTACTCTGTTCTTAAGGTGACACGTATGGGTTTGGCTTGCGCGTTATTATTTAAAATTACATATAATACAAATATAACAAAGAATTATTATTTCTTAAACAATATTATGGCCATTCTGTAATATTTTCCAGCGAAATTAATGTTCACATTACAATTTTCATGTTTCAAATGACATATGCGTATCACTCCACTCCAAATCATGTGGTGAGCTATGCTTAATACTCGCGTTATAAAAAAACTAGATACTGGTGTAGCTGCCAGACTCTTGCTCAATCTGTGCACCCTCGATTTGCAAGTCCACCAGACTAACCCAAAACTAGCTTCACTTTTCTGACTCAAGTTGAGTCACCGTAATCTCTCTCTTCACCATGATCCACTTCAACAAAATCCACCTTCTGTCATAAAATAGCCAATAACATGATAACAGTAGCAGTAGGTCAACCATGGTATAATCATGTTGCTACCCTTGAACACTCGACGCACATTTCGTTAACCATGTTAGCTTTATCGGGAAATGTATAAAATCGGTTTTAATCATCTCCCGATGTAATGTGGTGTTCAGTGCTCGAGTGTTTTGGTGTTTGTGGAACTACATCAGTGTTAGCGTCACACCAAATGTTCCAACTCTCTCCAGGACTAAGAAAATCAGAGCCCAAGGACATTCATCTCTAGTTTAGTAAATTTCTCAGATGCCATGAAAGATTGACTTTATATGTTAATATATATATATAACTTATTTTTAAAACGGAGTTCAGTCCTAGATCAGTTGAAAGTAAATTGGTAGAACATGTTGAGTAAGTTCCTCAGATATCATAGGACATCACTCTCCAGAACCGGATTAAATATTTGTGCCCATTTAGGTATTCTTATAAATAAAACCACAAGAAACAAATTGAAAACAATCGTTAAAAATATTTAGCGGGATCAGTTACAAGACAATCGTTCACAGTGAAGGAGAACTCTGATATATAACCACAGATTTTACGGAATATAACAAGTAAACAACTATACTTGTTGCTACATACCTGATTGCCAAATGTCAGCGTGGTTATGATAACCAATATATGACTGAAGTCTTATCACCGCCTTCAGCTGCAAAATTTGATACAGGGAATTTACATGCAATGAGCAGACCTGTTCTACCTACTTTCAACTGATTTTGGATTCAGAGCATCAACATATGCAGATATGAAGTTATTTACTGAAGTTCCTGGCTTGGCCTAGGTATATTTTAGTTTAGTTTACTTTATTTGCGGATAATCCATTATATATACAATAAAATGCTAATTAATCACAAGTATAATACGACAAAAGTACTTAAAAAAATCATAATATATTAACAGCATAGAAAAAAAGAAAATTGTAAAGGTACAAAAATTTGTGTGTAGAATATAAACAAAAATATAATCAAATAAGAAAATAAGAAATACAGTCAACAATAACTAATCAACATTAGAAGTCAACATTTATACAAGTAAGAGATAAATTAAAAATATCTAAAGAGCATTTGTTATATTCTGAATGTAGAACAATGGCCTATTTCTTGTCATTCTTAATCCAACATTAAATGAAAATCCTGATAACAGTTCAGGACAATTTATGTCACCATTTAGCAATTTGTACACAAATACCAAATCAGCGTCTTGTCTACGTTTCACCAGAGATTGTAGATTAGTGATATTTCCCATAATCATTCTCACTCCAAATATATCCCAGTCTAAAAGCATAATGCATAAGAAACTTCTTTTGCACTGTCTCCAACATGTTGATTATCAACTGAACTGAACTATAGTGCTATGATATATTCCTTTAAAACTGAAGTTTTTGTGTGTAAAAAGTGAATTTAAATTTTTCAATTGGTTTTCAATCATCAACTGGTTACAAAAACTGGCTTTATCTTGAATATTTTATTGTTGGTCTTTTGTATAATATATCTAAGTGATTAATAAAATTTAAATTTAGTGAATGTGTACAAGTAATAAATAAATTACTTTATAAAGTAATAAAAACCATATACATCTTATCAAGAATTGTTCTGCTTTTTATCATCAAGCAGCACAAAACCTCTCAAGTTTATTAATATACAGGACGGACTTATAAAATGGTTACTAAATTTAAATGTTGCAAAAATGTTGCAATTAATGATGAAATATTTACTAATACTTATGATATTTGGAATGGTTTTAATAATTTCTTCTTGAATTTTAAGTGCCCTAAACCTGATTTTAACAAATTAAGTTTATTTGACAATGCTATACATGATTTTTACCTAACCCCTACTACTCCAACAGAAGTTAGAGAACTGTTGCTTAAAACGACAAGTAAATCAGCAGCAGAGATTGACGAGATAAAAGATCAAGTACTAAGAGCAGTGGTTGACAAAATTTGTATTCCACTGTCTTACTTAATGAATCTTTTGCTAGTGACCAGTGCCCAGATTTACTGAAAATTTCAAAATCTATACCAATATATAAAAATAAGAGATGGAAAATGGAGGTTTGTAATTATAGAAATATAAGTATAAAATCAGTTCGCAAAAGTTTTTGAACTTTGTTTTAATAATCGATTATTAAACAATTTAGAGTTTCATAAATTGTCAATCTCGAGCCAGTATGGATTTAGAAGAAAAAAATCAACAATAAACGCTATTGAAATATTATATGACTATATTCATAATTCATTAAACAATAAAGAACAACCAATAGCTCTATTGTTCGATGTCAGTAGAGCTTTCGACACTGTCGATCACAATCTGTTTTTAGAGAAACTATCTAGATTGGGTGTACGTGGACCTGCTCATGACTGGATCAACTCCTATCCCACTAATAGAAAGCAAGCCGTAATATTGATCACTTTAAATCAGATTTTAGGCATGTGACAACTGGTGTGCCACAGGGCTCTATTCTATTTATAAATGAGATGCCACATTCTTGTACAAAACCCAATGCAGCAATTGTCTATGCAGACAATACAAACTTTTTGATTTCAAGTAACTGTTCTGAGACCACAGTCGCTAAAGCTAATACATCTGTAAAGGAGTTTTCCAAATGGTGTTCAAACAATGGTCTCATATTGAATGCTGACAAAACCATTTTTATGTCATTTTTGCCAAAGAACTATGTTCATAGTTAAGGCATCTTAATCAAGGCAGATCATAAATCGATTGTGCATACGGAGGTGACAAAATTCCTGGGAGTAACTTTGGATTATAAAATGACGTGGGAAAGTCAGACTGAAAATTTATTGAAGAAATTGAGTAAATCATGTTTTGTTATTAGATACCTGAAATCTTCCGTCTCCCTTAATGTGTTAAGATTAGCATACTTTGGATTAGTTCAATCTATCTTGTCCTATGGTTTAATTTTTTGGGGATACTCATACACTTACAAAGTATTTATCCGCACAAAAGAAAATTATCGTTGTACGATTGGTCTTTCTTCTCACCAGGCACACTGCAAAGAGGCATTTATTGCACTATCTGTCTTAACTCTACCTTCACTTTATATATATATATATATATATATATATAATATATAAAGTGTTATTTTACTTCCGGGTGCTCTCCCGCGTTGATGGTCTACTCCTCCAGGAGTCACAGTTGTCTAAACGACGTTTTGGCAGAATCTCATCTGCCATCTTCAGGGTCTCACTGAAAGCTCCTACTGCTGCTCCTCGTTGCTCGAAAAGGTAGATTTTGTCCTATATCGCATGTACATATTTGATTCAATGTTGAGGATTTTTTAGAGACTGAACCGCCGCCATTTTTTAAATTTTTCCTATGCGTTTTAGCAAAAAATGTTTCAGACAAAAGTTGTAGATCTAGAGTACTCGATATATTCGATTGGAAAAAAAACTTTGAGGGTTTTTTTAAAAAAATTTGAACCACCGCCATTTTGAAACTAACCCAGATATGAGCCCAAAGTATATGCCTGCCATATTTTGTTTTGATCTGTTGAGAAATGTGCCCTCTAGCGTGTTTACAAATTTTGTTATATAGCATAGATATATTTATATAAACTTTTGAACGGGGGCATTTTTGGGGTCTGGTGACCATAATTGAAGGAACTATAGTGAAATTTTCCCGATGTCGTGACATGCTGCACTCTGCAATAGGTAGATGAGAAATCTACCTAAAAGTAAGAAAATCTGTTTTTAAAAAATAATGATATTCACAATTATCTCACACGCAGCCACACTGACTCTAGATTAAGTGTGGGCCAAAATTCACATATTTTTCAGGGAATCTACTGTTTTAATAAATTTATTTGGTCATTTTAACGATCTTAACACTTCACTTACTTAACAATGCCTTTTATTCCTTAGATGAGTAGTATCTACAATCTTAGTATATATGATTTTATTATTGGTATTATTATTCTAAGGTATTCATTACTCTTTTTAACTATATTTATTTGTTTTGACTAGCCTTATAAGTTTCACTATTGTGTAACTTAACACGATGAATAAAGAACTTACTTACTTACACTGGTAAAAAGGAGTCCATACTACAGATCCATATTCAAGACCCGACCTAACAAAAGATGAATAAACCAATCTTATGCTGTTCAGAGCGAGAGATCTTTACTATTTCTAAGCACAAAACCCAGATTCCTAAAACTCGCAGATGTCAATTTTTTGATATGACTTCTAAATGACAGTGTCTTATCCACAACGATGCCAAGATTCCTGATTTCTTCGACCCTATTAAGAGCCGTACCATTATCTTTATACACATAAAGTAGTTGATGTATTTCTAGAAAAAGTGATGCAATAAGATGCAAAGAGTTAGTCAGAGTACTAACACAATTTTTCAAGGACAAAGCAGGTAACCCATCGGGGCCGAAAGATATTTAGATTTTAATTGACATATACCTTCATAGACATCTTGAATAGATATGTGAAAGCTATTTAGATCCATGACATTATTGTTTATATAGTTGGGGGTAGCACAGCTTTCATCAGAACAAACTGAAGAAGAATGCTTCACAAAAAGACACAATGAAGAGTAACCATCACTATTTTGTTCATTATCAAGATGCATATTTGAAGGATAATTACTAAGGTTTCTCAAATTATTTACATGCCTCCAAAAAGAGGATGGATCGTTAATTAAGCTCTTGTTAATTTGTTTGATGTACATAGCGTAACATTCTTTGCTAATCGTCCTACATTCATGTCTGAGGTATGAAAAATATTGATGTCTGCTGAATTATTTGTTTCCTTGAATCTCTTATGAGCTATTTTTTAATTAATTGTAAGTTGCTTAAGATATGGTGAAAACCAACTAGGAAAATTATTTCATCTGAACTTTTTCACGGGAACAAACAGATTCACAGCACTATACATTACATCATAAAAATTCTCAAGAGCAATATCGATATGATCACCACTAAGAATATTATTCCAATTTACAGTACTGAGATAATAATCTAGCTGAAAGAAATTAGCGTTTTTAAATTCATAATAATATATTTCAAACTTCAAAGTGTGCCTTTACATGATATTTAAAAATTATAAGCCTCATGTTGGTATGACTCTGGTAACAAGAGATCATCTACTTTGGCAATATTTATCTCACTACAATGAGTAAAACACAAATCAAAGAATGCCCCATGCCTATTTGGTAACATATTACTTGATACAAATTAAGAAAATCAAAACAATTATGCACTGCACATGCTGCAGAATTATGAGGATATTCGGCTTGGAAAACACCATCCGTACACCACCATACTGCCGAGATTGTAATCATCACATATTATGAACTGATGGTTATATCTACTTGTTGCTCTACAATTTGCGTGTGTTCGAAGTATATCTCCTTTATATTAGTAGAAAGCAATTATTAAATTGTCCTAGTCCTGGTATATAAAATAAAAATTACTGTTAACTTAAGCCACCTACAAGCCATAACTTAGGAATTATGATGACAGTTGGCTGTTGTAACAAGTGTGCAAATAAAAAAGATATCATGTAGTGACGCTCATGTAACTTATATGGTGCTGTAGTCCTATGTAAAGAGATAAGGAGGCAACTCTATGCACTGTGAGAGTATTTCATATGAGGTTCATTATCAAAACTATACTTTTAGCTTCTAAGAACCACTTAAAACTAGTAAGGAATTTATTCAGGGGAGATTTACGATCAATCAACGTCAGGAAAATCCTTTTATAGAATTTCAGTAACACTTGGTCTAAAAGGTCTCTATGTGAGGTAGCCTATATAAGATTTTTATTAACTCATTTTATATTTGATATAAAAGTTTTCTCTTACCTTGTCTTTCCGCCAAATTTCATTTAGTGAAACTATGGTGTTGACATCATATTGTAAGATAAGTCTCCAGAAATCCCCCACAGTATTAGGAAGAGGCTGTTGAGTCACTAGGAATCTGTCTTGGTGTTGAAAGCAGTTCATACTAACAGCATTTATATAATCTGAACTATCATCATCTTCAGGGTACCTTTCTAAGTAAACCTGAGAACAGCCTATGTGAAGAAAAGTCATGTTGTATATCTATTTCAATGTCGGGTAAGTAAAAATTAATACATATTTATTTATTTACTTATTTATTAAACTGAAAACCCCAATAGAGCAATATACAGATTACAAAATATAATAAAACCAAGAAAAAGAAAGTTAACATATATAACAAAATTGAAACTATTTTCGCTCAAATCCATTAAAGTTAGGTATAGTTCACTATATAGATAAAATAACAAAGAGGTTATGAATACAATAATATATGTTTTACTATAAGTGATGTGTACGATTTGACAGCTGGCCTAACCTGGGGGTAAAATATCCTATTGCTGACAGTATTTTTATGTAAACAAACGGTGTTTAAGGTTTATTATTAACGTTCAAGTTATTTATAACGTTTATTTTTTAGAAGGAGGTTTATGTTATTGGTGAAATATAATTAATAAGTAATAATATGCCTTCTTTTTGTGCTGTTGTTAATGTTAAAGAACATGCCAAAACCCTCTATGAACTTTTCGAAACTGTAACAAAATCTGACTTTGCGAAACATTTCACATGAAAAGCGTGCTTCACGTAAAAATATCGTTAGAAGAGGTTTTTATACATTCAATCACATTTTCACTCTACGGAGCCTGTTTTATGCAAAAATATCAGAAACTCATCAAGGAGTGTAATTTTAGAAAGTATACTAAATGTCGCGGCACAGGGACGTAATGTCGCCCCGACTTTAACTTCAGAAATAAACACCTTTTTATGAATCCACGTTGTTAAGTACTGCAACTTATGCGTTGTGTTAAATATGAGGACAAGCTAATCCAGTTTCTAGTCAAAGTATTACGAGAGTTTTAGCGAAAATAGCCCTTAGCGTCAAGGGTGCTGTATCATTTTTGAGCAGTCGATATTGACGGGAAAATGATGAATTTTAACGGTATTTGCCCTAAACCGGTTCCTCACTGATTCGGTGTCAAAAAAGTATAGTTACCATGTACTCAGAACGTGCATGGGACCGCCTTGCCTGAACGTATGAATCTATAATTGCAGAATATAATTCAGAGTCGTTGCGATTCAAGCATTTTTAAGCTCCGAGGAGTGACCAAAATTGATATTGAAAATACGTCAATAGACAGGTAGCAAAAGCCCACCAAAAAATTATAAACATTGAACTTTTTGTGTAATCGTTAGCTAAAAACTAAACATTGGATGGTAGTTGGTACATTATGAGTCTTTTTGTTCCTCACTATGTGTTGTACACAGGCCAGACTATAGTTTGTCAATACATTTTTCTTGAACGTTTTGTAAAAACATAATTTTTTAAAAGATTTAATATATATTTTTGAACTTTATATTGTCTTTTTCTTATGTTTCAAAATTCCTTTTCAGGTTTAAATTTAAGAAAGTGTTAGTATTTACTGTGTTAGATTTATAGTGTTACGATGTCCAATTGGTACCATCAGTCAGTTAAGCAACAACGAACAGTAAGTATAGATTTTATATTATTCTCCGTATGAAACAGTCGATTTGAACCCTTCTTTGTGAATGTTTAATATCCACTTTTTAAAATATAATAAAAGTCCTTCAGACGTGTAAATATGGATCCACATTAACAGTGGAAGCATTGCAGCATGTGATGTAGAAACGAATTTTTTTAGTATTTATATGTTAAATTACTCCTAAATAAATAAATAATATGATATTTCTGAATGTGAATACGAAAGTTTTCTGGGGATGGATCATTCATTATCGAAAAAATTTTACTCCTACATTAGATGCTGCAATGCTACCACAGTTAACAACAGCACAAAACGAAGGCATATTATTACTTATTAATTATATTTCTCCAATAATATGAACCTCCTAAAAAATAAATGTTATAAATAACTGGAGCGTTAATAATCTTAAATACCATTTGTTTACATAAACATGGGTTGGCTAGCTGTCGAATCGTGCACGTCAACTATTGAAAAGTACAAGTCTGGACAAATTATTGATTGAGTATTTTCAACGTTAATATAGACTTATCATGGAAGGGTTAAATATGTCTAATAGGTCATTACAAATATACCCAAGTCGAAGCATATTCGAAGAGGTGAGTAATAATCATAGCTGATAGAGTGAAAAGGAATATGGAATAAGAATTTATTAGGTGTACAATTAAAGCTGACTTTGTTCAATAATTCGAGGAAGTCAATATTTCCAGGTTAAAAGTTTCACACATCTTCTTTGAAATATTTAAGGGGGAGGAGCCTTTCACTAGAAAAAGTATAAAAAAATTAACCAACTTCATCAGTTGATTCTATTGGAAAATGACAGATTTGTGTTTTTGTTAGATCTTTATTTTATACCAAACAGCAGTTTGAAGTTGAAGAACATAAATGAAGTACCAAGTTGATAAACTCCACCTCGCTATTTCTATTTTTTTTAAATTGCTTTTCACCAAATTTCTAACTCCTGTCGGCAAAGGGAGGAGTATATCTAGAAATCTGAAATTGCGTGTGTGATTCTAATATCAAATGTAAACTATTTTTCAGGTATGAATAAGACACGCCTTAATATAGATACTTAATTTGTTAGGAATGAACTCACTATCTTAGTATTAACAGTTACCTGGAAGTATTGTCGAAAATCGATTTTTTCCCTTATTCATATCCGATAACTCATTACAAAAATATTCCTGCATAATTTTTATTTGCCAACTAACTTCTTCTAAATAATCCATCATAGATTTTATACTAGCTTCGGTCAGTAAGTTTTCAATACTGTTTTTAAAGTTACCATCTAATGGAATCGAAAAATCTTTCCCAAATAAACATTCATAAACCACCAAATGAGCAAGAATGTACTGAGCCTAAAATATAAAATGGATCTCCATATGAATTACTGAAATATAGTAATAGATATATCATATACAGGAAATAATATGGATATAACAAAACACATCTAGACGTCTATTCCCTAACGACCTTAAAATTCATCATAATTTTTTTAAGGCTATTTTCATATTCTATCCTTAACTATTAAGAAGTGCTTACCGGATTATCTACCATGTTAGGACGTTGCTCCCTTAACTGATGGTAAATTTTAAGAAAATCTACTTTATGTTCAAGTGCAGCCATCCTCAATACAATGTCACATAATAAAATGGTTCCAGTTCGTCCAATTCCGGCACTACAAATCAACTATAATTAGTTTGGTAAACAGTTCCAATGCAATGGCTAATTTCTTCATGAAATCAAAAATTTATCAAGTGGCGCTAATCGAATTAACTAAAACCTTTCATTGCGTGAAACTCAATGTTCTTTGTTAGACTGTGTGATGAAACTATTTTCCTGAATGTTGACCACTTTGCCATTACCAAAAAAATAAGCTGAAAGCTTTGTGACATCAATACTGGGGCCCAACGCAAAAGAAACAATTATGGAAGCATTGAAAAATTCTGAAAATAATTCACGGAAAGCCTATTTCAGCGTGTCAATTGACACTTGGAATAGCAAGAAATTTCTAGGCATGTGCCTACTAGATGGCTATCTTTAGGTCTTGCTGTATACAAGATTTTATAAGTATATCTAGCCCTGATTTCGCACTTTATTTCTTTAGGTGATGAGTATTTTAAAGCATTAAATCTCTACTAAGCATATTATCAGGAAACGCTGAGAGCAAAATCATCGCGCTTATGTACAGTAAAATATCTTTACATTTATACTTTTGTGCTAATGTCTGTGGAGTATTTATGAAAGCAAATTTGTTGTCACAGGCAGATAGCCTCAGAACAAGATTCGATGAAAAATGGTACAGGTCACATTTGTTTCTCCATGTTGTCAATTGGAAACAATCAGTATTTGACTTTACTAAACTTTACAAAAACAACTTGAGTTAAATTAAAAATCATTTCGATTTTAGCAACATACTTTAAAGCAATTGGAGCTGTTGTCTCTAACGACAAGCTTAGAAGAATTATCAATGGAGGAATTATTTGATGATTTTACTATTGTCAAACAAATTTTGCTGGAAATTGTCAAGCAAGAAAAGAGTGTTGAGAAGAAGTAGGTAGACATTTTTAATAACACATCAAAAGAAAATTGTCCTTCGAATGCTTTGTTTGCCGTTGTGTTTCATACCTTAAGTATTCCGGCCCTCGCATCAAATTCTTTCGTAGCACAAGTGTTTCCCCACATGTTGATGAAGTGAACAAATGTAAGGAATAGATGCTCTGTGGAATTAATTAAGGCAGAGCTGCTAATTACCAAGAATATGGATATAACTTGTGTCCAGTTTATTCCGATTTATATTATTTTCAAAACATAACCTCTGACTATTCCTTTGACATAAACGTCACGGGCGCAGAGGCTTTTTTCCAATAATTCTATTATTTTGTAGATTCGGTGATTTGTTTTTGAAGAGGATAATACATATGGTAGAAAACCCAAATAATAGGAAAGAATATTTGCGGTGATATTGTTAGAAAAAATAGCAAATATTCTTCGAAATTTAATAATTAATAAAATGAAAAAGAAAACTTGTTTATTTATTTTGTTTAATTATTGCTTATTATTTTGTGGTACAGGAAAAACAATGAATAATCTTGAGCTTCCCGAAAAATGTTCTAGAAGTTCACTTATTAGAACTGGGAAATTGCGAAGAAAAAAATATATTGCGGGTTAGGAATGCTTTGATAAACCGAAAGATGGCAAATCTGATGCACACATTGATAATCCTATGAGTAATTTGAGATATGAAGATTGTTTCTTGGATCACATTAACTTTGCATATTACATCAAAGAAAAATGAATTTCTACCTCAACCATCTTAATAAAATGCAAAAATTAAATAACATATAGGAGAGCTTTACAAGGCTCTAGGATATTTTTTTCTGGGGAGTCACTTATATTAGAATCTTATATAACTAAGCATTAAGACCCAAGAACTTGAAAAGCAAACGGAATTGCTCGCAATGCTGAACATACATTTTTAATATACTTACCTACAGTGTACTACAATGGGATGTGTTCCTTGTGGTATCTTTAACATTTCTTTCATAAATGGCACCAAATTTTGTGGGTACAGTGGTACTCCATGGTCTGGCCATAGAGTAAAATGTAAATGACTGATCTAAAATATAAGTTAATACTAGTACCTTGTAATGACAAATCTGATACAACTAAATTAAGCATGTCCTTACTGTTCGTTTATTCCCTTTGCAAGTTACTTCAAATTCACGATATATGTAGCTTGAAAATATGTTAGTTTTACTATTTTGGATGGATATGTCTTGAAACTTCATAGTCTGATTTAGAGCTGGCCAATATTCTTCACATTTTTTCTAAAATTAATAAATAATCATTAAAATTTTATCATTGCAAGTAATTATTTATATATAGAAAATTAACAAATGTTGTAAAAAACGGGATTTTCTTCATAGCAATTTACAACTTTTTCATAAAAAGAAAATAAATTGGTGATTTGTTTATTGCAATAATAGTAATAATAATAATAGTATTACAGAAAAAATTGACTGTGGAGTTCCCCAAGGCTTGGTCTTGGGCCCCTTGCTTTAGTCTTTGCATGTTCTAAGCATAAAATGTGCGGATAACACTAGTTAATCAAGTTCTTCAACACTTGGTTACAAGTAAATAAACTTAAAATAAACATGTACAGAAATTCAAATTAAAGCAGGTAATGACATGGTAAACAAAGTTGAATATACTAAATATATCGGTTTAATAGTGGACAATAAATTGAACTTTAAAAAATACACTGAATATATCACAAAAAAAATAGTACCATTGATAGGGGCTCTCTATAGACGTCAGGATTATCTGAACAACAAAAATCAATACCTAATACACCATTCATATTTCCTTTCAATATTCAGATATCTAATACCTAATTTGGGCTAGCCGTACTTAATCACTATTCAAAAAAAATAAAATGGTAAAGTCTTATTTCTACTAGATTATAGAACGCCAATAGATACAGCCTATCAAATAACAAAAATATTCTGGAAATAGAACAATGCAAACATGTACAAAATAACAAATAATCTATTAAAATGTAATATCCTACTTATCTTAAACAACCAAATCCATTCCCATAAAACAAAAAATCACCATCATATCTATAACAAACACCAGAACAGTTACTCCTCATTTCTCAAGGACTTAAAATGGTACAAAAATCACATCGAATGCCCCCAATGCTGATATTGTAAGTCAATAAAACAATTAAAAAAGCTTTAGGCTATAAAGTTGGGAAATATATTGTTTTTTACAATTTTCAAGATTGCGTTTTCTTTAACCCTCGTTTATTCCATCCCATTTTCAACTCAACAAAATCCAATTACGATGCGCATAAAAGGTTATCTTTTTCCCCTTTCCATCGCGGTATAGTATGGTCTTCCAGCTACTGATATGTTTACGTAATAAATATTTGAAAATTGCAGGTTAGAAATTTACCAGATACCATTGCGTGTCACCGCCGCGGGTACTGACGATGCGTATGATAGTTGGCGTCTCATAAATCGATAGCGAAAGCACCACCTGACTTTTGTGCTCAGTCAGGCATGAAGCGTGCCGCTTTATTATTTCTAACTCACTGTATAGAGGGCTTCCACTTAATACTTGGCGAAGAATTCAAACTCTATTTCACTTACAACATCAGTGGAGGGTGCATTCTATTTACTTGTAGATGCACTTTATTCTCACCAATTGTGGTGAAATCACTTCCCCTTATCCCAAAGATATTCATTTTTGAATTTCTTTACCATTTTTGGAGTTTTTTAATTTTGTTCAAGATGGCTGATTGACCTATGAATATCGAGCAGAGCTAGATTTCTTAAGAAACTCATTGTGAACAAGCCAGTATTTTTGTTATCTCGATTCGATTATTAGAACATGATATATTATGCAGATAAATAGAAAATTTCTGAAAATGCATAAAAAAGTGCATATAAATTGGAACGAAAATTTTTTTTTTGTAATCAAGGGTCGAAATACATAAGAATCATCAATAAAATTTTCCCTGGACAGTTTTGTTATTATTGAAAGTATCAACAATAGTGGTCCTTTTGGCTTGGCTTTATCAAGCTAATGCAAATTTCAATGCATGAACAATACCCAATAACTATATTGTATTAGAAGGCTGAAAATAATTGCTTCTTTTTCTTAATTTTAACAATTTTAATTTTAAAAGTTGACTCAATAATTAATCTTTTAGTTTATAATATTCCCTTAGATCTAGTTGTCCGTATCATGATATGTACCTAAAATAATTTGAAAATTAATATGAAACTAAGTTCAAATGTGCTTCTAGAGGGCAGAATATTAAAACGTAATATTTCAGTCACCAACTCCTCTATAAAGTCCTTACTTTAATATAAGGAATGTAACCAGACTGCAACCAACACCTACTCTCCGGGCTATGTGCCCCACCGAGCACTGAATTCGAGTTACAACCCTAGCGTGTTAAGTGTAATAATTGCATGGGTCGTATTTGTATGAATCGTATAATAATACGACTCTTTCCGATGAACCATATGATACGAATCTTTACAACCGATATGGTTTCGTATTCGTACATTTCGTACCACTTGTACCTAGAGTATACACTAACCAAACGAGAACGTGTGCTGTAAAAAAGAAACTTAACAAACTACTGGGTCATATTTTCATATAATTCGTACCTACTTGAGGTAGACGGTAGTATATTAGTAGTATTTATTTTGTATTTGACTGACTTGTATATTGTTGAGATGAGCCAATGGTGGCGCTGTAGTAATTGTAGCATATGATTACTAATATTACATTTGATAAATAAGATGTAGATACAAAAAACAACAAATAATGCATGAAACTCAAACCTCATATTTGTTTTTCATGCATTGTTTAGGATACCTCGAGTTATGATTGACTAATTTAAATCACCCGGTCAATAATGATATTTTCATGTTTCGTGTCCTAGAGTACTAGCATCGTGAGATGCGACATGCGCTTAGGTACCTTTAGTACGAAATAGTATTTCGTACTAAAGGTACTGGCTATCCAATACTGGAACTGATCCCTTGGAACAGGGATTACGGCTGAGATTACTGGAACTGATCCACAGGCAAAGAAGATCAAGACTAGTACGCGTATCAGTCCAAGATCAGCATTGGGAATCGAATAACTGTAACCGATAGAAGCTTTAGCCGCGAACGCGTACCATATAGACTATAGAGACAGAGAATAGAGTACAATGGGACTTATTTATATAGGAAATTAAAACTGGTACGTACTGCTAAAGTATAAATAAAACGCAAACTCGGCGTTTTGGCGTTACAGATAATAGTGTAATATCTAATACTCTAATAAAACTGATTTCAAATTCAAACTAACCAGTCCAAGAATTGCATCAGATACCAGGCAACGTGAGTGCCGAAAACTGCGAGTAACAGTCCGAAGTCCGAGTCTCGTCTATACATCGCATGAAGAAACGACCTGATAGGACGGAATTGAAATTACCGATTCAGATTCAGGGCACACGTCCGCGTCCGAGACGCAGAACAAGTACCAGATTCGATTCCGGACTAGGAACTGGAACTAATGTTTGGACTAGGTATTTCGCTGGACTGGGATCGGTTTGGAACTGATCCATAAAAATGCGTGGATCAGCCATCCCTACGAAATACGGATACGAATCTTCTGGTACGAATCTTTTTGTATACGGAGTCAGCACGATACGAATCTTTTAAAACGGTCGTATTACCCATCACTACTCTCGTGCCAGTTGTCCCACATCACTTGCAGACTGCAGTTTCGAGCTGTTGGCACTCATCTTTGCAAGGTAGACTGTGACGACCGACACGAGGATCCTTTGACTATTTGGTACATTTCGATATCTTTAAGATAGCGACATGAAAAATAGTCGGCAAGCGCCATCTAGCGGTCCAGCGTCTGTTGCAATCGAAATAAATAGCCTGACTGGGCTTAGCATAAGTTCTAGAGGGCAGAATATTAAAACGTAATATTTCAGTCACAAACTCCTCTATGTTAAAATAAGGACTTTATAGATTATTACACTTAACGCGCCAGGCCTGTAACTCGTAATTCAGCGCTCGGCGGGGCACATAGCCTGGAGAGTAGCTGTTGGTTGCAGTCTGGTTATGGTCCTTATACTAACAATAAGGACTTTATAGATAAGTTTGTGACTGAAATATTACGTTTTAATATGAAACTACTTAGTTCACTAGATATCCCATTGGTGGATGTGATTTTTAAATTTATTTTTCAAATCTGAGGTGGTTTTGTCAAGATATTCTCTTACCTTCGCATTTTCAATGACGTTTGCTAGCATTATTATATTTCCAACATCTTGTTCCCATATCATATGCCAAAAATCATTCACGGTATTAGCTTTTGGGCCCTGGGTTGCAATATACGCCTTTTTAGTGTTATAACCCTAAAATAAATAAATTTCTAAGGAATTTTGCATTAATAAATGACATTGATACCATTTTAACATTTATAACCTTTCCTACTCAATCGCTATTCTTACTTAGACGTGGTGAGCCCTGAACAATCCAATGGAAGTTTGAGTAACCAGTCCCAAAGGGAAGTATAATCAGGTTAGTGAGGAGGACAGAAAATGATCCTGCATGGGGGGTTAGAGGAGAGACCAACATCACTATCAAAGGATTAGGATATAGGAAATTATAAAATCACAGTGTTTTATAGAGGTAAAAAATGACAAAGGTGGAGTTGCTTTTATAGTTGAGCAGAAAATAAGGGAAAATGTATCTTGAGAACAAAAACAAAAATACTAAATAGAAGGATGGTTTAAACAAAATGTATTCTGTAACTATACTAAAACCGTTAGAGGAGGATACTGATGACGTTGATGATAGTGTTATTGTAGGAACGTTTCAGACGGCTAAAAATATTTACATTCACAGATAAGAAATGAGAGATCCAGACGTGCTACAGTTTTTTTTTTAATTACAACATCTGTGCAATTATACATCATTTTTAAAGACTAGAGTATTCCTCCCAGAGTATTCTATACCTACTTGTATGAAAACATCTATGAAGAGCCTTGTGTGTGAGGGGCTACCCCTCTCACAGTATTTTCCACGGCCAGGACCGGGGATTGAACCCGGAACTTTTGGGTGAGAGGCAAGTGCGCTCACCTCTCGACCACCAGTCATACTAACAATGTAATGTGTTATAAAATGTCAACATTTCTGCTGTTTTAAACAGCATGAAATATTAATAAAGAAATTATGTAATAAATTACCTGTTGTTAGTCAAGTGAGTTGCAGTAAGCGAACTGTATTTATATCTGGATTAGTTTTAAAATACTTCGCCACATTCATGATGCGTTGCTTGTCTTCGATGGAAAGAGGAATGTTTTACATGTTTCTTTGCCGGTGACAGAACTGAATAGACATAATTTTTGAACTGTTCTTGTTCCATAATTTGTAATTTATCCAAAAATAAGTAGAAAAAAAAACAGCTATTATTATTAATAATCCACAGTCGTGTCGATACAAATACGAGTTCTAACCTATAAAATCACTTATCTGTCACATAGCACATGTAACAGAACAATTTTGCACTTGTAAATCTTATTTTGAATCATACCCCTCTCCAAATTCAAACACCAGTAGACTTCACAGAGATATATATAATCTAATAGCAGAAATGCAAAGTGCCTACATTAAAGGTAGATATACAAAATCCATCTATCTAGCCTTATGTGAAATCTTAGATAGAATCAGTCTGAAAGACTGTGTGGTTGGTTTATTTATGGATCTGCCAAAGGCATTCAATAGTGTCATTCAAGATATCCTACTAGAAAAAATGGCAACAATTCAGATGGAAAATACTTTATATATGAAAGTCAATCCAATAAGCAAATTCAAAAGCCAAATCAAGCGCTACCTTCTAGAAAACTGTTTTTACTCTTTCCAAGAATACTACAACTAATTAATTTTAACTATATACCTTGTTCGTACATTTTAAGTTGTGTACTATGTCTTCAAATTTTTTGTATGACTTGTTATTTTACTCCTACATGTATAATTACTAGTAACCAATTGACGTCAATATCTTTTATAAGATCTTACGATAAAGTTATTATTATTATTATTATTTCTTCGTAACCTCGTCTTTCAATGGTATATCTTTGATGGTAAGTTGCTAAGACGGACATTTGTCAAGTATTTCTGCATACTAATAGAATAGAATAGAACTTTATTGGTCATAACAATATGTACACAAATTGTGTTTCAACAAGTCAGACATAAAAAAAAAACAGTGGTTATCCTAATCAAATAACATTAAGAAAGTGTACAATGTGACATGTGTCTAGCAGAATGGATGTTTGTTAAATGTTTTATATCCAGTTCTTCTATTTGCGTAAGTGTATTTTGAGGTATTATTCCTGTTGTGAATATAATGATCGGTCGTATGTCGACTCTGTTTACTTTCCACATTTGTTTTATTTCCACTGCAAGTTCTATATATTTATTTATTTTGGTGGCGGATGTGGTTTGTAAGTTGTTAGATAGTGGAACAGCAGCATCAACAACAGTGACTTCGTTTTTACTTTTGTTGCAAAATCCCTATGTCCGGTCTATTGGCTTGCACCTTTATATCAGTTCAGATCTCTCTGTCCCAGTATATCTTGTATTGATTGCTTTCAAGAACTTCTTTAGGTTGATATTTGTAGTAAGGCATAGTTTTTCTGTTATTAAGTTGCACTTTTGTGAAAATTCTTGGCGTATTATGAGAGCTACGTTGTCATGCCTGTGGGTATAATCATAGTTGGCCAGAGTTTCGCACCCCCTCTGTTATGTGCTCTATGGTCTCCGATCTTTGTCCACATCTTTTTATTATTATTATATCTACATAATAAACAACAAATGCGTAATAACAACGGAAGCAGGAAAATAGATTATATCTAATTGGATAACATCTAAGAAAGGTGTAACATAAGGGCCAATATTATTTCTACTCTACACAACCCAAGGTAAAAAATCATCTGTTAAATCTATTTGCAGATGCCAATTGACTGATAATAAAAACAAAATCGAAATAGAAGCATTGTTGACAGTAGAAATAACTAACTGCATAGACAGAACAGAACAGCGGTACACACAGAACAATTTAAAACTGAATATAGAGAAAACAAACCTAATAAAATTTAGCTTGAGGCAAGACGATGCCCTGATAATACCAAACAAAAACCAGAATCTCGTATTCACAAGTCACGTAAAGTTCCTGGGCCTAGAAATCGATTCCCAACTAAATTGGAAATGCCACATATATTATCTTGCTGGAAAAATAAGTCCATTTATCTATGCTTTACTAGAATTACTAGAATCTTCAGACTCAAAGAGTCATGCCTGAGAAGCATATTCCATCTAAAATGGACAGAGACATGCTGCGAAATATTTAAACAGAAGGATTCTTACTTTACCATGTCTATATATAGGGTATAACTTAAGTACAGTGAAATATTTTAGGGGAGTATTCCTTAGTTAATCGTAAGAAACATTTTCATATAAAGAGGTGTCCAAAAACCCTTCATTTGAATATATGGGAGGGATACAGAAATATTTTCAGAATGGTAATTAGGTAATTTAATGAGGTTTTTTGCATTATGGACTAAAGAAGGTATCTTATTAAAGTGTAGACTGAAAATGAGAAATTTTATACTCACATGTATGTAGTTAGCATTAATATAATCTGAGCCATTTTCATCAACGCACTTTAGTTTTACCCTCGTATGATCATCTAAAAAAATTTGCTTTTATTTTGTATCTACAAGTTGTTTCATGATGTCAAATTTTATATAAAATTTACCACAAAATACATAATAATTAAATAGCAACAACTCAATTATATATTTTAGTGTTGAGAATTTGAAACAATAAGTGATTTAAGAGCCGTAGAAATATCATTGATAATGGAAATGGTGCCAAGGTAATATTAAGGTGGTTTAATGAACACTAAAATGGCAAACAGAATTTATAGTGTTTATGGAAATAACTTAAATCTTGCCAACGCAAAGTTTTATCTTTTTCTCAAATGAAAGCAACATTTCGCAAAATACGCCCTATATCTATACTCTCTTATAACAAACAATAAATTTAAGTGGTAAGTGGGACTTGCCATTCAAGATTTAAACTTGCTGTGGCGACTGATTGGGACTACTTGACTTACTTAATTCTCCTTATTTGGCAACAAAATTAAACCATTTCTCAGCAAGAAAAATAGTAGTATAAATATGCATACTGGGTATATCTCAACAAAATCAATAAACTACCATAAGATAGATACATTTGCGACCTACTTCCTATTTCCGCTTTCCTTAAACATATGGCGCTGCGCGTTTCTGGTAATCAAACACTACCTTCAAAGGAAAGCGTTCTATAGATTTGTGGGACATTTAGTCTTTTTACCATGTAAATTTCTTTTCATGCTTTTATTCCTATTTTATCTATATGTGTTAACATATCTTTATGTGTATTGTTTTTTCAAGTAAGTTTTTTTACTTAACTTTGTTAAAAGTACTACGGTAGAGATAATGGCAGATCGTAAATTGAGATTACAATTTACCACATTACATTGATGTCAAGAAGGGATAACATTTCGCTTCTTTTAGGGAAATTTTGAAAAATGTCATTTGGATATTAATAAAATGATTGTAGAAACTCTTATCATCCTAAAAACCGCTTTACACTTGGCAATTTCCCTTGCTTAAGAAACAGGTATACCAGCATAGATGAATCAGATGATTTATGTAAATATATGAGGTTATGTTTATTATTTACCTTTTTAAAAGATTAATAAGATATAATAATTATACATATTCAAAAGAATAGTTACAATACGCACTTGGTTTATTGTTTCATTAGTTTTGTTCAGATTTCTCTGAGGTATGTTTCGGCCTTGCGACCATTATCAAAGACTCAGTTTTTAAGACTCTTTGATAATGGTCGCAAGACCGAAACATATGTCAGAGAAATCTGAACAAAACTAATGAAACATTAAACCAAGTGCGTATTGTAACTATTGTTTTGAATATTGATAATTATTATATTGAATATGTTTCATCAAGAACCTACCGCAGATTCCATCCAATTAAGATTAATAAGATGTCTGGTCCATAGCCGAGTGGGTCAAGGCACGAGGTGGCAATCGCGATTAATCACACGGACATCGCACCACCGGTTTCGAATGCTGACTCTGGCACTGTCGGAGGTAATGGTTGTATGTCCACGTTTTTTCAATGTGTAACCCCCTTCCGCACAAGCTCTGGCTTCTGGAATTGGGGGTTGTTTAATTTCTATGGTGTTTATTTGTTATTATTATTTATGTTCATGACGAATAAAGAAGATAAAATTGCAGCAGCATCATGTGCTTTGTTAGTTGGCACTGTTGGATAAAACCCTAGTTAAACATCGACAGTAGGTTTAGATTTATTTATGGCCTAAGTAGATAGACAGGTAGTAGGCCAAAGAATGAAGCTATCCAAATAAGGGAGGAATTTAAGGGATATGTAAATGACTATGGTAGTGTTCCCTCTGGCAGGATAATATTATTTAAATTTTCGTTAGGATATAATAGGTCATTTTATTTATTATATAATATAAAACGGTAAAAAATACGAATACAAATAATAACAGTAATTTCTATTCCATTGGCTACATGTAAATACCCTAAATATATCACTAAATTGCAGCCGTAATGCAATGGAAATTAGATTCAGTTCTAATTTCTGTAATGCAAGGAACATTGCCACAGCTGATCAAGAAACGTAGTAGTGCACAAACTTGCAAGGGTAACTTTATTGCTGGCAATGAAAATTGCAAAGTGTAAAGCTGCTTTAACTTCGATTAATATTCCTTTTCATTTTCAATCTATAAAGCAGGTACAGTATCATTACCCGAAATTTCAGATCATGAGTTGGTTTATGCTCACTTAAACTTAAAGCTTCCGAGTAATCAAGCAGTTACGCGTACATATAGAGACATGAGAAATGTAGACAAGGACTTGCTATATGATCATTTGCAATCGATACCGTGGCGTAATATGTATGATATTGACGACATAGATGGCAAATTAAATTTTTTCAATGAAAATATTAACACATTAATGGACATTCATGCGCCATTCAAAACATCTACTTTCAAAAAATTCCATAAACCCTGGGTTACTGATAACATTAAGTTGATTATGAATTTGAGAGATAAGGCTGAAGAAAAGTTTAAACGTTCAAAAGATCCATTACATTTTGCACAGTATAAGAACTTACGTAATGTCGTAAATATTTCTATTAAGAGAGAAAAAAAAGCTTATTTACAAACTTCATTACAGAAAGGTAATAAAGGCATGTGGAATTCTTTAAAAAAACTAAATATCATTAAGAAAAATAGAGATGTCACTAAAATAATACCTGAACATCTTTCAAATGTGAATGCCATTAATAATCATTTTGTAACTTCTGTGCCTGCAACTAATATACCTGGTAACCATATTTATAATTATTATAATAATATTAAAGACTCTATAAATGGTAGCTTACGATTCAAAACAATTAGCGTTAATGAGGTTGGTAACTTTTTGATCTCTATTAAAACTGGTGCTGTAGGTGTTGATGGCATTCATATAAATTTTATCATATTATGCTGTCCCTTTATCCTTGATTATATCTGCCATATAGTAAATTTTTGTATTATTAACTCTGTTTTCCCAAGCGAATGGAAGTTGGCACACATTGTGCCCCTCCCCAAAACCGATACCCCTGTAGAATATAATCAATTAAGGCCTATAAATATTTTACCGGTATTATCCAAAATTATTGAGTATGCCATAAAATCTCAATTAGTTGAACATATAGAAATAAATAATATACTTCCAGAAACGCAATCAGGTTTTAGAGCGGGGCACAGCTGTGCCACGGCACTTTTAAATGTAACTGACCATATTCTTGGGGCAATAGACAACGGAATGTTAACTGTATTGGTGCTGCTTGATTATTCGAAGGCTTTTGATACTTTGAACCATGAACTTTTATTGTTGATATTAAAACATATAGGATTAAATGATACAGCTGTGTTATTCTTTAAGAACTACCTTAATAACAGAAAACAAAGAGTGATTTTGAATGGTGAGTCTTCTGATTTCGTGAGCATAACGAAAGGAGTGCCACAGGGTTCTGTTTTGGGACCGCTACTGTTCTCCATATATACAGCATCAATACCTAGTTATCTAAGACATTGCAAATCTCAAATGTATGCGGATGATGTTCAGCTTATGTGTTCATTTAGTACCACTGAGTTACAAACTTATTGCGATTTAATGAATAGAGATCTGGAAACTATATACAGAATTTCATTAGAACATTCTTTGTACTTGAACCCTCGTAAATGTACTGCAATGCTCTTTGGTAGGAATGCGGATAGAATTCGGTCAGCGCCCAATATTAAAATTCAAATAAATGATATAATTCTGCCATTACAAGATGAAGTTAAAAACTTAGGATTATTTATTGATACTAACCTTAGATTTGATAAGCATATATCGCTGTGTATTAAAAGAGCAATAGCTAAATTAAAAGTGTTATACAATTCTAAAGATATCTTAAGCACAAAACTAAAACTTCAGTTATGTGATTCTCTAGTTTTGTCGATATTTAATTACGGAGATACTGTGTATGGACCTTGTCTAACTTATGCCAATACGCAACGCATACAAAAAATACAAAATTATTGCCTTCGTTTTGCTTACGGAATCAGAAGACGTCAATCAATTAGTCATAAACTTACTGAGTCAAAATGGTTTAATGTGAAGAATAGGAGAAAATTACATTCGGCAATTCTGTATCATAAAATTATTACTCATAAAATGCCTACTTATCTCTACAGAAAAATTTCATTTCGCACTGACGTTCATACAATAAATATAAGATTTAAGGGTACCTTAACACCCCCCGCTCATAAGACTGCCTTATTTCAAAGGTCTTTTTCATTTAACATTGCCAGATTGTACAATTCCTTACCCCTTCACATCAAATCTTGCACTGTTTCGTCCTTCTCTAAAAATTACAAAAAATATATGTTGTTACCTTGAACCATTTATATAAGTGTGACTATCTTGTTATAAACCTTATTTATATGTTGCCGCTAGTACTACAAATAATATTGTATTTTATATACCAAAACAATTAAATACGGTTTACTTCATTGAATATGCCCACAATATGCCACTACCATGGGTTAAGTGGAAGAGCAGCTGTTGTTTACAACAAGTTGAACTTCGCCCTTTTGTCTGTTTTTGTAAGTAAATAGTTTCTGTAAAATATGTTGTTGGCAAATAAAGATTATTATTATTATTATTATTATTATTAAATTTGTGAAAAATTCGATACCGTCGATGCTGCAGATTATTTATTCAAATTAATACGTGTACTTGTGTAGTGTTGTTTCCGGCCAAAAGGTGATAGTGAATCTGTCCTATCTCATAGTATAGTAATAATTTTCACAAAGCTTTTGCCAGTCCATCAGAGAGAAGCAACATGTCTGAATGGTTTAAGGTGTAAGCATATCACCAGTGTACAAATAAAAATCTAATTGAAGTAAACAATGCGTGTCAAACGCATTGCAAATATGTTGATGCTTATGTCATAAAATAATTCCAATAAGACTTTTGTCAGGTGTAATATAATGATTGCCAGTCTCTGGGGATTCTAATATCTACACTTTGATATCCTGTGCTCAAGTGGAAAAAAGGTTAGTATTTTGACCGACTTTGTCTTCTCTAATTGAATTTTTATTTATATGATTTTGACAGTATCTTCTAGTAGAATTTGGGAACTTTTCTAATTTAACATAATTAAATCCATAATTGTGTTGTCGAACATAAATAATGTATTGTTACAATATACAATTGAATTTTTACTTAAAATATTTGTACTTACAAGCTACTAAATCTCTATATCTATTTTTTTTCTTATTTATTTCCATCAAGCCAATTTGAACAGGTTTATTATATCCACCCTTACACATCTAGAAAAGAAAATTAAGTTAATTAAACCAATATATAAGCTTATAATTATTCATTCTGTTTCAATTGGAATTTTAAGCAGTCTGTTACAATTTATCGCATCTTCAATACCCCCATACAAGTTCCTTAAGGTATAAATTGTGTAGGAATAGGAGTTGGGACCACCAAAAGGGTAGCGGCATGCCTGCTCAAAGGAAATTGTTCTTAATCGAATTCTCTACAACTTTCATTTGAAACATTTTGCGATCCGAATGACCATTTTCCAGATTTTAGCGAAAAACGCGCGCGTCTCCGTTGCATCGCAAAACTGTCAAAATTTCAAAAAAACCTATCTTGGCTCCAACAGGTAGTACGAAGTTAAAAAAAACGAAATTGTGCGGATTTTTATTACATTCATGTGTACATATTTTTTTGCGAAAAACCGATTTTTTAAACTATTTTCTCCCCACTGCCGGCGTCTACGGGTAGGGACTTTTGATATGTTAAAAAGTACGATGGTCGTTTTGTATCAAATTTCCTTAGAATATGAAAGAAATGATAGGAGAAGAAATACAATATTTTTACACATGATTTTATCCTCTGGTAGTTACATTCCTAGACATAAAAGGAGCGTTTAATAACGCAACAACACACTCACTAATGAGTGCATTATCAAACAGAGGAGTCCCAACAACGATCTGCCGGTGGATTAAAGTCAGCCTAGATAATAGGATTATAATATCTAATCTAGGTGAGATCTCCATTGAGGCGAAAGTGAGCACAGGCTGTTCCCAGGGACGGGTACTATCTCCACTACTATGGGCAACCCTGGTTGACGAACTCCTCCGGAAACTTTCCACAGAGGGCTTCTATTGCTTAGGATATGCTGATGATCTAACAATAGTCGACAAATGGTGTTGCAAGGAAGGACTTTCTATAAATCCCCACAAAACAACGGTCGTCAATTTTACACGGAGAAGAGCACTGCAAGGCCTAAAGCCCCTAAGGCTCAACGGAGTGGAAATTCCATTTGCCCTGTGAGGCAAAATATTTAGGAGTCATCTTTGACCAAAAATTAACATGGAATTCTCACATCCAAAAAGTCACACAGAAAGCCACAATCACCCTGGGAAGGTGTAGGCAAATGTGTGGAAAAAACTGGGTTTTAAATCTCAAAATGAACCTGTGGTTATAGACCAGAGTAGTGAGCCCCATGATAACCTATGGATCAGTGGTATGGTGCACCAAGACGGTGCACTTGGGAGCAATAAGGCTGTTAAGTGGCGTACAAAGAAAGGCTTGCTTGCCTGTGTGCCACGGGGGCTATAAAACTGCTCCTACGGCTGCACTTGCGGTCCTCTTGGACCTGCCACCCTTACACGTATTCATACAAGGCGAAGCTCGGTCAGTGGTGCACAGGTTAATGCAAGGCCAAACGCCAATTAGCCAGCAACACGGGGTGGAGTACCAGAAGTTATACTCGGAGATGAGGGCAGATCCCATTCTAGGCATGCCCACGGATGTAATGGTCCCAAGGTATAACTTCAACAAGAACTTTCAGACTGTTATACCAGACAGGGAGGATTGGAAAAACGGTCCTCCCATAACAGCACAAACAGTCTGGTACACTGTCGGCTCCAAGACAGAACAAGGAGTCGGAGCCGTGATTTACGGGACAAGGTCAAAAGCCAATATCCCGATAAGTCTAGGAAAATACGCAACGGTGTTTCAGGCGGAAGTGATCGCCATACACTGTTGCGCAAGGGAGATAATAGGACAAGGCACTTTTAAACAGTCGATTGCCATTTTCTCTGATAGCCAAGCGGCAATAAAAGCAATCAGTTCCATGCAAATCAACTCAAGATTGATGTGGGACTGTTTGACGGCCCTTACAGAGCTGGGAAGTCAGAACAGAATGACCCTAGCATGGGTACCAGGACACGAGGGACACAGAGGAAACGAAAAGGCTGACCAACTGGCCAAGGAAGGCGCACTTGAAGCCCTAATAGGACCCGAGCCCTTTTGGGGCGTGGCAAAGCCATGCATAGGAGCAGCCGTTAAGGAATGATTGCAAAATAAATCTCTGGAATGATAGAGGAATCTCCCAAGACAGAGACAGGCCAAGGAGTTCATTAAAGAACGTTCGGCCAAATTTACGGAAGATCTACTAAGCCAGAATAGGAAGACCATCAGAGTAATAGTAGGCCTTCTAACTGGCCACTGCCGGCTCAATAGACATATGAGTCTAATGGGCCTGGCAGAGGACGCGACATGCAGATTCTGCTAAGAGGAAGAGGAAACCTCAGTTCACGTATTGTGCCACTGTGAAGGCCTGGTGAGGCTGAGATTCCAAGCACTCGGAGAAGAAAAACCAAGGGCGGACAGCTATACAAAAGGGCCTTTATCAAAGCTGTGGAGTCTAGTACAAAGGACAAAGCTGGATGAGGTACTATAAGGAAGATATTCTGGGAGCATCACAATAGACCTGAAAAGGTCGCGGTGGTAAAGGCTAAACAACCAGCTCCTTTGTTAATCTAATCTAATCTAATCCTCTGGCTAACCATTTGGGTGGTAAGACTGGTCAGGCTTGCCTTTGCTAGTAGTTTTTTTGCTAAGTACGATGTTTCATTTACTGGATGTGTGGGAACTATTCCATTCTACGGATTAATTGTATATTTTAATGGTTTGTTTAAAAATCTGGTGTATTTGTTTATACACACATTGACAGGTGGTAAGCCAACACTATTTTATATGGTGCTACAGCTGAGACTATTCTAATCATGTAATTAATTACTTATGCATAGAGTATTGATAGATTGACGTTATTTCTACTGATTCTTCTTAAGTACTTGATAAACATAAAACTGTGAATCACTATTAAATTATTTGCATTGATGTTAACTGAATTTTGAATAAAATGCGCATTTTGCAGACAAAATTATAAACTGACATTTTTTTCTTAATATAAAAATAAATAAATTTCCAATCACATCAACGAAATGTTAAGCTCACCTCATGTTGCTTAGTTAGCTGATTGTGGGTTGCATCCCCTTCTGCTGCCTTTTTCAAATATGATTTAAAATTGCTCAGTTCAATAACTTTGGAATATTTATGTTTAGTTTCCTTGAGAATATTTGGTTTCGGCAGTAATAGTGGTGGTAACGTCATTAGTGGAAAAGCATCTTCCTAGGGAAAAGCAACATGAGTATTGGACTAAAATAATACCACATAAGCATGTCATCATCACATAGTTATTTTTAGAACTATATAAATTCTATAACTACTTTTATGTATAAAAATTTCATCCAACTATTTTTAAGCTATTTTAAACAAACTTTAGAAAAGTATGTATTATATAAGTTTGACTATGCAGAGAATAAGTGCCATAGAGGACATATTTTGCTTTAAGCAATTATTTTTTCGATATGCTGATAATGTATTATGATCTACCTATGTTAGTTCATGTCGGTACTTACTGTAATACGTTCTGCATTCTTCACAAGTGGTAAATTAGCATTAATTGACCCTAAAACATTCAGTTTTATTTAGCTTAGTCTGGTAGATCATGAAATGAAATTAATTTATTATAGGTTGAAACTCTTATGAACTGTTAATGCTGGTGGCCCTTAACACAGAGACAAGTTATCAAATTTGATCCCTCTATTATTACTTTCACATATACTGTCATATCAGAAACGAAGTGAGATATATTGACACTGCACGACAAGCGAGATGACACATGAGGTATCTCGACGTTAATAATTTACAATTTCAATATTTTAACATTAACTAATTTTACTTCCACGTCCAGTGGAAGTATAGTAACGCCAAAAAAAAATTTAATTTTGTTTTTTTTTTGTTGAAATAGGCTTAAAATGTCATGAAACGTCGAGATTTTAAATTTGAGTGAAAAAGAATTTCCTGTCTGTCTGTCTGTAACTTTTTTGTGCGTACGTTTACTCTGGAACCGTTTATGATATTGACTTGAAATTTGGTACACTTATGTATTGTGGGTAATACTACATCGGGAACCAACAGGTTCTGGGCAGACGTGGACATTCTCAGTAGATGAGATGTCTATGTCTGCACTGAAGGGGATAGGGTACAGACCCTACTTTGGCTTTGGTCAGGTACAATTCCGGCCAAAAGTCAGGGTGGGGAAAACATCCACCCCTCAAACATCGGCGGCGCAAGCACCAGCTGAGGGGAGCGGACTTAAACCACTCCCCAAAGAGGGCGCTAAGCCTCTGATCAATCGGGAAGGAAAGGATCATCCCGAATAAGCCTTCCCTGGAGAAGAGCGGATCAAAACCACCTTCTAAAGGGAAAAAACAATTCGCCCAGACCCCCTCACAAACCTCCTAACCCAACCAACCAACCCTCTCCTTTGCTCCTTAACTTTACCAGCTCCTTTCCCACTTTTACCCTATATCCCCATTCCCGCCTGATGATCACCAACATCAGGTGCCTGCAAGCGAACTTACAACATGCCAAGGGCGCTACACACGTCCTTGGCAAAAGATTCAAGGAAGAGCAAATCGGCATTGCTCTTATTCAGGAACCTTGAACAACCACCTCAGGCCGAGTAAACGGACTAGGCAATACTTCTGGCAAGGTAATATCTATTGGCACTGGAGAAAGACCTAGAGCCTGTATCCTGGTCAGAAATAACATTGAGTATTTTATGCTTTCAGGTTACTGCACCCAGGATGTTGTAGCCATCCATATATCAGTACCAGTGGAGGAGGGCAGATTGGCCATAATAATCTGTTCAGCTTACTTCCCGGATGATAGAGGTGCGGATCAACCTCCTCCGGCAGCAGTTAGGTCATTAGTCACCTACAGCAAGAGGAACAATATTCACCTCGTAATTGGATGTGATGCAAACTCCCACCATACAGCGTGGAGAAGCACAGATGTCAACCATAGAGGTGAGTCACTTTTTGATTATATTTTAGGCGAGGAACTAATTGTGAATAACAGCGGAGCCGAACCAATCTTTATTACTAGAAATAGGAAAGAGGTACTAGATTTAACAATCAGCTCAACTTTTGTGAGCAATAACATAACTGACTGGCAGTATCCTCTGAACCTTCATGTTCAGATCACAGACATATTCTATTTAATATAGAAATCGGTCCAAGACCTGTGGTGACGTACCGAGATCCTAGATGCACAGACTGGGAAGGGTATAAACAATCTCTCCAGTCGCATCTGGAGTCCACTCTCACCACAATCAGGAATCATGATGAAATAGAAATCGCAACGGAACAGATCCGCAGCGCAATTATTTCAGCATATCATGAAAATTCTCCACTAAAGTCTAAAAAAGACAACAGAGGGGCATCTTGGTGGAACAAAACATTAGATAAAATGAGAAAAGAAGTTCGACGCCTCTTCAATCGAGCTAAAGCTTCGGGCAACTGGGAACACTGCTTTAACAGACTATAATAAAGAAATTAGGAAAGCAAAAAGGGAATCTTGGAGGAGGTTTTGCGAGAACATCACTGATGCACCTTGCAGTACTAGAATCCACAAGATCATTTCCAGAGAACCGGTACAGGCGTTTGGAACGGTAAAACGAACAGATGGCTCGTTCACCGAATCTGGAAAGGAGACCCTAGAGCTTCTAGCACAGAACCACTTCCCAGGAAGTTTGATTCTGTCGGATGACCAACAGCTGCCACTATCGAGGAGCCGGTATAAACGACCCTGTAAAAATGATTGGTTGGTAGCTAAAAAAGTTATCACAGCAACAACGATGGAGTGGGCTATTAAATCTTTCCAACCACTCAAATCACCTGGTGAGGACGGTATTTTTCCAGCGCTGTTGCAAAACGGACTGGAGATACTACTACCATTCCTCATCAGACTTTACAGAGCTAGTCTGGTGTGGAATCATATACCATCCAGTTGGGCGGCGGTTAAAGTGGTATATATATCAAAAATGGGGCGGACAGAACCGGACCCTAAATTGCTAAGACTCATTAGCCTAACATCATTTCTGTTGCAAGGCCTGGAAAAAGTGCTGGATGAATACATTAGGGGGAACATCCTGAGCATTCATCCCCTTAATGCCCACCAGTATGCTTACCAGCCAGGCAAATCAACAGAACTACATAGCACTTAATAACCTAGTCGGGAAAATCACTCAATCCCTTCAGGAAAAAGAGATTGCAGTGGCTGCTTTTCTCGACATTGAAGGAGCATTCAATAATGCACTGCCTGATTCCTTATACATAGCGGCAGCTGCTAGAGGAATCGAGCTAACCATAACTGACTGGATCCGAGCTATGCTGGAAAACAGAATCATAACGACAACCTTACAGGGGGAAACGGTCAGCTTCAGGGCCGCGAGAGGGTGCCTACAAGGTGGGGTTCTTTCCTCCCTTCTGTGGTCACTACTTGTGAATGACCTGCTGGCCATTTTATCTTTGTGGGAAGCCGAGATTCTGGCATATGCAGACGATTTAGTCATCATGGTTAAAGGTAAATCTGAAGAGGTACTCTCTCATACCCTTCAAGAGGTACTAGATACAGTGCACATCTGGTGTGAGAGGGAACAGATGTCTGTCAATCCCCGCAAAACTGTAATAGTACCCTTCACCAGGAAAAGGAAGTTGGATAACTTAGAACCGCCTTCCTTACTAGGGGAAACCATTCCATTTTCGGATGAGGTGAAATATCTAGGCATTATGCTGGATAAATCACTCAACTGGAATTCCCACCTGGAAAAGGTAATCCACAAAGCAAGGCTGTCCCTGTGGACATGCCGTAGAATTTGTGGAAAATCCTAGGGTATGGGTCCCCAACAAATATACTGGATATACGTTACAGTCATTAGACCAATGATACCGTATGGCTCCATAGTTTGGTGGTCGAAAGGGCTACAACAGTCGGCCAAAGCCAAACTCTCTGGTTTACAGAGACTAGCCTGGCAATAACTGGTGCTATAAGCAGCTGCTTTGGAAATCCTTCTAGACTTACCACCTCTCCACATTTACTTGGAGAGAGAAGCTAGGTGGGCAACATATAGACTCCAGCAATCGACAATCAATATGCCGCAGGCTATCATCATGGAACGCAATGGATTGATTGATGACCTAAACAGTCACAGCATCCTAGGTATGCCTTCCGATGTGATGCCTACCAGAACCAACCATGAGCTGCCTTTCAACATCCTATTTCCTGAAAGAGATGAGTGGGATCGGAATAAAACCGACCTACAGAAGACAGACAGCTGTTGGTATACAGATGGTTCCAAAACTCCTGAAGGAACAGGAGCTGGAGTTTACAATCGCTGCCCAAAGGTAAGAATAACTTCGAGCCTGGGTGATATCGGGACAATTTTTCAGGCTGAAATATATGCCATTGAACTGTGTGTATGGAGGCTGGAATCAACCCACCCTAGACACAGATCAATAAAAATCTTCTCAGACAGCCAAGCAGCCCTTAAAGCTCTTGGATCCTATCGCTGTAATTCTAAAACAGTGTGGAACTGCCAAAAAGCTCTAACCCAATTGAGTAAGAGCAACAACTGACTCTGGTCTGGGGCACTCTAATCGGCCTATATACTGGGCACTGCAGATTAAATCATCACTTACACAGACTTGGACTGGTGGAAAACACCGAATGCCATCTGTGTCTAAAGGAATATGAAACGGCAAGGCATGTCCTGTGCACTTGTCCCGCTGCAGAAAGAACCCGGTTCTCATTATTTGGCAAAGGTCAGCATTTGCCTGAGGACTTAGACAATCTCTCACCCAACAAAGTTATCAGCTTTATTAAAAGGCTGAACCTATTGGGTGAAATATAAATTAGGAGTGAGCCACAATAGACCGATTGGTCGCGGTGGAGGGTCTGGTATAGACCCACTCACATTTCAACCTAACCTAACCTAACCTATTGTAACGAGATCTGGAACTAGATTATCTATTTCCGTTGAAGAGTTCGGGAGTAAATGGGGTAAATAGGTAAAACAAGCAAGTAAGAGTCCATAAAATTGCAATTTAGGGCATGTACGAAAAGTTAAGGTCTCAAATTTTTTTTTGGCATCCCCCCACTACCACCCCCACACTATTCTGAAAGGGAATAAAAAAAATCAAAATGTGATTTAGTGTATATACAAAAACGAAATGTCTAAAAAAAATTTTAGTGTTAGCACCCTCTCTACCACCCTATTATTAAAAGGGGTAAAAAAATACGATTTAGTGTGTACACAAGAACGAAACGTCTATAAAAAAATTTTTGGCGTTAGCTACCATCCCATTGCCACCCCCACCCTAATGTTTATGGGAATAAAAAAATAAATTGGGATTTAGTGTGTACACGAAAACCAAGGACTTCTAATTTTTTTTTACATTAGCCACCCCCTCTACCACCCCCACTCTGTTATTAAAGGGAATAAAATATTATATTGGGAATTAGTGTGCATAAGACTTGGGTACAAAATCTGGATATGGAAGTAGTGATTCCTTGGGCAGCGGTTTTGTTGACTTGTGACTAGATACTTTAAAAAATTTCTTGAATAATAATTCTTTTTTGGTAGCCACGATACAAAAAGAGATCTCCCTTTTTTTTCCTTTGGAAGACCTAGCCTAAAAATTATTTGTGAGCATAATCTTATGCAACTTAGTTTTTTTTACAAAAAAGATCTGTTGACATTTGGTTGATAACCCAATAGTTTTTTATCAATAGTTCACTGTATATGGTATGACTTAATATCCAATATAACGGAGTGGCTTCTTTTATAAAAAAAATATTTTCCAAAATTATTAATAATTCTCAATTAGCTTTTATGCAACAAAAGTTCAAACAAACATGTAATAACTTTTAAAAATTAATAATACAACCATTCCGAACAAGGTTATTCTTAATGTGGGATTTGCAACATATATGTCACTTATATTTAATATTCACTACAACTGATCATTTTCTTTCAGAGCGTATAATTACTATGAATCACCATTTGGACAATTTTGATTGTTGCTAGGAACTGATAACCTTAAATTTAAAATTTAAAAAAATATGATGGACGCATTTTTGTTTCTTATTGAGAGTCCTGGTGATCACCATCTGAATTTATGAAGGTTTCAACCTATAATAAATTAGTTTCACTTGATAAGAAAAATTTGTCTAATTTTTGTGATCTAAATATGCGACTGAAATGTATGAACATTGAAGAGAACCAAGTGTTAACAAAATAGTTACATTTAGATTTAAAAAGTAAACCATATTTTTCTATTTACTCACTTTCTTCTGTTTTGGTTTCCACTTTATTGTTTTGGCAGAATCTGTAGGATATAAAATAAAGATTCCGAATTAGTTTTTATTATATGTATTACATAAACATGAAATATATTAGAGTGTTGTTGGACATTTATTCATGTCCGATATTTTCAGGACAAATTAGACGTGACACAATATGTCATTTTCCAATGAAAATGTCTGGTTTATTTGTTTATCCAAATTTTAAATATCCCGCGAAATATTTCAAAATTTTGTAGAATATTATGACTTAAAATTTTTGACATGATACTTTGGCCAATTGGCATTCATTATCTAAAACAGTGGAGTAAATATAGATTTGTAGAGAAAATTTTACATGGAGTAACCCAACATAGAAAAATAAGTTTGTTTTGGTGAAACTAAGAATATCCTGAGTTTTCTACTTCGATTAGGTGAAGAACCCTTTATTTTTCGCGGAAAAGGGGTAAATTGGTCATTTTTAAGGGTGGTTTTTCAGTTTTAGTTTATTTTGGACCTTTTAAAATGCTGGTTAAGAAACGAGAATGGTACCCTTTTATTGTCGATGGTCAAGGAACCTTTAGTTTAGAAAATCGTTTCACCGCTACCCACGATATGTACATATACAGGCTGTCCATTTTATCAGGGCCCTCGAGAATATCTCACTTAATACCGGTCGTACAAAAAAAATTATTTTTACGAAAATTGTGCCGACCTACAAAATAGTTTAAAGATATTTGAAATCCAAGGCCTACTTTAAGAGTTATGGCGGAAAATATCGAAAATGCGGAAAACGTCTAGGCCAAATATCTCCGTTATTTGAAGATACGAGAAAAATTCTAAGCCAAAAATTTTTTGCAAAACAGAGTGTTTCAATGAGGTTTTATCTAATTTTTTTCAAAACCGCTGTATTTTGAGATTTACTCTTCAGGCTGTTAAAAAAATATATTTTGAAACGGGCGGGAAATGGCGCCATTAAATTGAGTATTTTCCTCCCTTTTCAACGATAGTTCACATGCCATATTTATTCATTGGTACTTTGTTAGTAATTATAAAAACATTTTTTAAAACCAATAATTTTTTTTAAACAAGCATTATACTTGCCGTGGAGAAGTATGATTAAATAAAATGATAAAATAATTCAATAGTTGTTCAAATCTTTGCCATAATAAAACAACAAAATTAAGAAGAATAAAGTAAATTCAGGTAACAAAAACAAATTAATAATAAAAAGAATATAGCATACAGAACATTAATATTTATCTAATCCTCAAAATAATTTTTAAGATATCATATCAAGTGTTCAAAGTGTCCACCGCGATTTCTTATGCACAATCGAGCGTGGCGAGGCACTGCATTTAAAACATTACTCAGCATTTCGGGGGTAACTGTAATAGATGCCTGTTGAATTCGAGCTTTTAGGTCCTCTACATTTTGCGGTGTCATCGAAAACGCCTTATCTTTAATATACCCCCATAGAAAAATTCATTGGGGTTATATCTGGAGAACGGCGGGGGGCCATCGAATAAATCCATTGGTACCTATCCAATGTTGACGCAAAATTTCATCTAAATAATCTAGGCAAATCTGGGAATTGTGGGGAGGAGCTTCATCTTGTTGAAAATATTGAAAGTTGTGTCGATTCTCTAAAGGTAGGTCATCTAAGAACTCATTGAATTCATTTCTCAAAAGGTTTAGGTACCTTTGACCACTGAGGTGACCATCATAAAAATAAGGACCTATTAAATTGGTACCTAAAATACCTATCCACATATTTATTGAAAAACGATTTTGAAACCCAGTCGGTCTATGCCAGTGTGTATTTTCAGAAGTCCATTTGTAACGAATATCGCGATCCATTATTGGAAAAATTTGCCTCGTCGGACCAAAGTAAAAAAATAAATAAATAAATATGTTCTTTATTGGAAAAATCCAAAGGGCTATCGACCGAAGTCCTTCTGCCCATGTTAGTACATTATTTACATAGATTTTATGATTAATTATTAGATAAGTACCATTTGTGACTTATGTATATGATTATTATAGTTATATATATATAAATATATATTATGTATATCTATGACTTATGTTGTTTTCTAAACCAGTTGCTGCATCTTCTCAATTAAGGTGGGTTCAGGTGCCTTGAATTTAGGTCTAATATTATGGTTTCGTGTTGTGCAGTATTCTTCAATTTTTTGGAAGTTGTGTTGTGCATTGGCGAATTTTGTTTGTAGCTTAGTGAGACGTTGATGGATTGGTTCTATTTTTGTTTTTTGGTATAATACGGTGTTCGATATATTATGTAGGGGATTACGTGGATGGCGTAATTTGGTAATACTCCTGAGGGCCGTCCTTTCTGCCACTTCCAAATTCTTTTTTGCTTGTGGTCCACTGTTAAGGTAGAGTATGTGTCCATATTCCAATATGGGTCTACAGATACTTTTGTAAATCTTTGCTGATGTTGTTGTGGTTATACCATCATTTTTATAAGTTAAAGCTCGGAAGTGTTTGGCTCTTGTATTTATCTTTTTCTTTATGAGGGCAGTGTGTTGATTAAAATTAAGCTTGTGGTCTATTTGAATTCCGAGGTAAATAGCTGAAGTTTTAGGAGCTATTATTTGATTAGCAATCGTTACTGTGGGTGACCTTGGTTTGGGAATATGATTGAAAATAATGAGTGGAGATTTCACAGGGTTAGGTTTAAGTCTCCATATATTGAACCAGTTCTCTGTGTCTGCTATCAGTTGTTGCAATTGTTGGATTGTGTTGCGGAGGTTGGAATTGTGAGATATTAAGGCGGTGTTATCAGCGAACTGTAGCATGTAGGTACTCTTATTAAAATATCTTGGGTCCAGATGACTGTAACTATATATGTCATAGCAATAAATATTGTATAAAATAAGAGAGAGAGCGGTGATCCTTGTGGGACCCCCTGTTCTGGTATGAAATGTTCGGAATAACTGTTATTTATTTTAATTTGCAATTGTCGCAGATCTAGAAAACTTATTATTAAATGTATTGTTATGTGCTGCCCTCTAACAGAGAGGAGAGTTGTAATTACTCCCTGGCCAGAAGGGCGGTGCCATCTGTGGGCCAACTGGCGAACCACCATTTAGTAGTGCCTAAGAAAATTATAGAGAATTCCAGTATATTTCTGGAAAGTTCTACAATAATATTCTGGACATTCCAAGTGGGTATATAAAGAGGTGAAGCCAGCAGATGGGAGAACAGTACAGTACAGTTTAGTGAAGGATAAACAGTTCAGTTTAGTATCCAGTACAGTTCTGGGTAATCTGTGGTTCTGGTTACAGAGACAGTTTGTAGAGGAACAGTTCAGTTGAGTGAAGTATGCAGTTTAGTGAAGTAAACAGACAAGAGAGTTTTTAGGTTAGACAAGAGTTGACAAGTTTAAGAAGAAAAGTAAAGTACATAGTGTTTTAAAAGTAGTGAATTTATATTAGATTAAGTTATTATTAGTTGTGTGATTTTTAAATATTTCCTAGTGTAATTTTAGTGATAAATAAATCAGTGGTTTGTGAAAATTCTTGTTGCAAGTTATTTAAACCCACGGAGTGTTTACTGAAAAGTGTAAGCACGTAACAATTGGTGTCAGAAGCGGAATTGCAACAGAATTTCTGAAGAATTCGACGAAGTTCCATAGTGTTCTATTTGGAAACCACTGGAGATAGTGAAGTGAGTCGAACTGAAAAGTAATATAGACATTAGACAAGACTAATTTGTGCCATATAGTGTGAGAAAATTTATAGAACATTCTACTTGTACCTGGCATAGACTGTAAATAAAACTTGTTAGTGTTGTTTGTTAGTTTTTGAATGGAAACAAGAAGCATGGCCGCTGAAAAACCAATGCAAGACATGTTAGCTGCATTTAGCAAAATGATGCTAGAAGAACAAGAAAGACGTCAAGAAGAACAAGAAAGACGACGCCAGAAAGAAAAACTGAAAGAAAAAGAAGAACAAGAAAAACGACGTCTAGAAGAGAAAGAAGAACAGGAGAGACGTGAAGAAGAAAAAGAAAGAAAACGTCAGGAAGAAAAAGATGAACTAAGAAAAATGATGCTAGATCAGGAAGAGCGACGTGAAGAAGAATTGAGAAAAATTATATAGGTGCAACAAGATGCTATCCTGCCAGCCACCAATGAAGTCAAGGAAAAAGTAGATAAAGTTGAACAAAAAGTGACTGGCGTCGAAGGAAAAGTGACTACACTTGAAGAAGGAGTAAGCGAAGTCAAAGGAAAAGTTACTGGCGTTGAAGAAAAAGTTACTGGTGTCGAGGGGAAAGTTACTGGCGTCGAAGGGAAAGTTACCGATATAGAAGGAAAATTTCGTGCAGTTGAAGGAGAGGTAGAGCGACTTAAGCGACTGTTAAGAGAACAAGGAGGCCAGTTGGTATTATCATCGTCAGGTCCTCGATTACAACCGCCTTCCTTTGATGGTCAAACTTCTTGGTCAACCTATAAAAGACAATTTGAGGCAGCGGCATACGCAAACAATTGGAGTAATGAAGACAAAGCTATGGCATCGGTGCTAGCATTAAGGGGCCATGCCTCAGAGTTGCTTCAGAGTATCCCAGTGACGCAGCAACGCGATTTTAAAGTTTTGGAAGCTGCACTAGATCTAAGATATGGCGACCAACACCTCGCCCAAATATACAGGACTCAGCTCAAATCACGCACACAAAAGGCTGGGGAAAGTTTACAAGATTTTGAAGCAGCTGTTGAGCGACTGACATACCTGGCTTACCCGGATGCGCCCAAAGAATTCCAGGAACAGTTAACAGTTGATACTTTCATTGATGGCATAAGAGACGAGGAGATCAGGCGAGTCCTTAGATTATCTCGAGATAAGACTGGTAGTGAAGCCTTGATCCGTGCCCTCGAGGTTGAAGCCGCTTACAAAGAGACTGCACGTCCGAGAGTACGAGCCATAAAGGTAGAAGAAGAGGATCATTTAGAAAAATCAAATATGGAATCTTTGATGGCCGACATGCACAAAATGATAAGCCAGTTGATGACCAAACCAGATGCTCCAAGGAAGCAGGAAAGAGAACAGAGCGAAGGACAGCCAAGGAAGGTGATTCGGTGTTATCAGTGCAGCAAACCAGGACATATGATGCGGCAGTGTCGAGAACGGAATCCTGGGGAAGTAAACACTGCAAAGAAAGAGGAAGTTCGCTCTGATAAGATGAGATTGATTGTTATGTTAACAGACATACAGAAAATGGTCGCACAATTACTAAACGAATTAAGTTTGCGACCGGAGCTGAAACAGGAACCGCAACCGCCGAAACAGGAGCCGAAGCAGCAGCAAAGTGCTGGAGGTCCGACAAAAGTAATCCGCTGTTATAATTGCGGCAAATTGGGGCATGTCAAGAGGTACTGTCGCCAGAGGAGTCCGAAGGAAGTGAATGCCGGGAATGTAAAGAAGCAGCAGGATATAGCAGAAGTGAAGGCAGTTAAGATAGAGGTTCCGAAGGACTGGTCAAAGGAAATTCTAAGAGAGGAACAACTGAACGACGATGAAATTGGACCAATGTTGAAGGCGAAAGAAAAAGGAATCCGCCCGGAATGGAAGGACGTTTCCAGTAAAAGTGTTGGACTGAAGGCTTTATGGGCGCAATGGGATTCACTTAGGGTTATAGATGGCCTATTACGGAGAGCATGGGAGAGCCCGGATGGGAAAGAAGTTACCATGCGGTTGCTGATACCCAGGTGCCGAGTACCAAAAGTACTTCGGGAAGTGCACGAGGGAATCTCCAGAGAGCACTTTAGCAGAAATAAGACTTTGGCTAGAGTACGGGAGCGATTTTACTGGGTAAATAGCTGTCAGGATGTAGAGGCTTGGTGTCGCAGTTGCAAGGTTTGTGCGAATGTGGCTGCCAAGAGGTCGCCTACAGGGAGTGGTGATCGAATGAAGGCTAGATATGACCGCAATGCCAGTTCAGCAGGATTCAAGGTGGGGGACTCGGTTTGGCTGTATAACCCACAGCGGAGTGAAGAAGGATTCTCGAAGCCTCGCTCACCTTGGGAAGGACCGTATTCTGTCATCACTCGGATCAACGACGTTGTTTATAGGATTCAACGTAGAAAGAAGTCCAAGATGAAGATCGTGCACCTGGACAGGTTGGCAAAGTATGCTGGGGTATCTGAATTGCCTAACCGGGACGTTCAGGCTTAAGGAGGGGGCAGTGTTATGTGCTGCCCTCTAACAGAGAGGAGAGTTGTAATTACTCCCTGGCCAGAAGGGCGGTGCCATCTGTGGGCCAACTGGCGAACCACCATTTAGTAGTGCCTAAGAAAATTATAGAGAATTCCAGTATATTTCTGGAAAGTTCTACAATAATATTCTGGACATTCCAAGTGGGTATATAAAGAGGTGAAGCCAGCAGATGGGAGAACAGCACAGTACAGTTTAGTGAAGGATAAACAGTTCAGTTTAGTATCCAGTACAGTTCTGGGTAATCTGTGGTTCTGGTTACAGAGACAGTTTGTAGAGGAACAGTTCAGTTGAGTGAAGTATGCAGTTTAGTGAAGTAAACAGACAAGAGAGTTTTTAGGTTAGACAAGAGTTGACAAGTTTAAGAAGAAAAGTAAAGTACATAGTGTTTTAAAAGTAGTGAATTTATATTAGATTAAGTTATTATTAGTTGTGTGATTTTTAAATATTTCCTAGTGTAATTTTAGTGATAAATAAATCAGTGGTTTGTGAAAATTCTTGTTGCAAGTTATTTAAACCCACGGAGTGTTTACTGAAAAGTGTAAGCACGTAACAGTATTATATAGTCAGGGCATTCTAAAATTTTTAGTTTGTATATTAGTCCCATATGCCATACACTGTCAAAAGCTTTGTTGATATCTAAAAATATAGCTGCTGATTTATCTCCTTTCAGTTTAGCCCTTTGTACATTTGATGCAAGTATTGCTAGTGGGTGGAGCGTGGAAGACTTTGAGGTAAAGCCAAATTGGTAACCTGGTATTTTGTGTTTGACATGTTCTTCTAGTAGAGTTTTTATGATTTTTTCGAATATTTTCCCCAGTGCAGGTAATAGTGTGATGGGTCGATAGTTGGGAGCTTTAGAATGATCTGTGTTGGGCTTAGAGATAGCTATTATCACTCCTTTTTTCCATTCGTTAGAAAAGTACATGTTCTGGATACAGAAGTTGTATATTTTAATAATATGTTGGTGGATATCATAATTCAATTGTTTTAGAATGTTGTATGAAACATTATCAATGCCTGGAGCTGTGTTTCTTGCTTTCGACAATAGTTCAAAATAGATTTCTTCATTTATAATCGGGTGTTCGTTATTAGGAATGATGTTACGGTAATTTTGGAACCAGTTGTTCACGGCATTATAATTTTCTTCGTTGAAATTTGGACTCTGTTCTTCGGAGTAAGCTTTTTTAAAATGCTCTGCAAATACCTCAGCTTTGTCTAAATCTTCAGAGAAATAATTTCCATTTTCTTCTATGGTAGGTATGTCGTTTTTCTTTTTATACCTTGATAGCTTCTTTACTTCATGATAAAAATTTCTATCTTGTTTTTGATTGATGTTGGCACATGTATCTAACCACTTTTGCGTTCTGTATTGTTGTATCATTCTATGAATGTTTTTATTATAATCATTTATGGATGTCTTTATTAGTGGATCTGGGTTATTTCTATATTCTCTGCACATTCTTCTTTTTGTTTTGATTAATTTTATTATATACGGGGGTAGTTCTTGAGAGTAAAATTTATTATTTGATATGGGTGAATTTGTCATGATGGAATTGGAGAGCTTCTCATTAAATTTTTTTATAGCGTCTTGTGTTACTGCTTGTTCTTTTATTTCGTTAAGATACGTTGACATTTCTTGGTTAACTTTAACTACATCGCATTTATTCAAATTGTGTTTGATATTTATAGTGCGGGAAAGAGGAAATTGAGAGGGGGGGGGGGCGAGGTGAGACGCTAAGAAGGCAGGCCCGGACTTAACTATATTGTGTACCTATGTCTGTTTACGCTTTTAAAGGACCACGCAATTTTCTTATGGAAAAGTGACTTGCGTTAAATTGGTTGAAATTTTGATATGTTGTGTATCCCATCTCTCTGATCAAATGTCTCAATTGGCACAAATTGACAAACTTTCACAGTCTTGAGATAAAGCTTGCTAAAGTAAGAATTATCGTTTATTTGAGGTGTATGGGTCTGGGTTAAATCAGTACTCTTTTTTTTTCTTCTAGGGTCTCACAGTGGTTTGAAAACACATCATAACTGTCATGGTTTATTTATTGAAATATTACATCAAATCTCAAACGTCGTCACGTCATATGACGTCATAGCATGTAATATCGTGTCATAGAACATCATGATTTAAATAACATTCTTTTCTCTTACTTCTAGGTGCTCAGATCACAATAAAATTCAAAGTGACCACTATGAGGTTCTGTGACACGACATGACCTGCTATGACGTCATATGATATGATAAGACAATCAGTTATACTGTTTAGGTGTTATTAAACAAATCTGAGACATTGATGCATTTGATACAGAGATAGGATACACAACATATCAAAAATTCAACCAATTTAACGGAAGTCACTTTTCCATAAGAAAATTGCGTTGACTTTTGTTGTGTGGGCTCAGTTTAGCTGGCAACAATTTACACTACTGACCATACAGTAGTTACAGTATCCTAGTTCACTTAATATTTGAGTAAATTGTTACTACCTAGCAAGAACCACGGGGAGGTATGAGCATATCTTGCCATGATAGGATGGGTAAAGAATATTAGTACAGGATAAAGAAAATTATACAAAAAAATAAAACTAAACCTCTAAAAACAAAAAAAAATTTAAAATAGTAACAGTAAAAAAATATATAGGTATCCTCAAAATAAATAAAAAAAATAACAATAAACATCTAAAAACAAAAAAAAACTTAAAATAGTAACAGTAGAAAAATATATAGGTATTCTCAAAATAAATTAAAAAATAACAATAAACCTCTAAAAACAGAAACAAAACTCGAAATAGTAAATTTTCGTAAATAAAATATGTATTCTCCAAATAAATAAAATTAAATATAATTGAATTCTTTAAATAAATAAAAATAGATTAAAATACTTACGAACACACAAAATGACATAAATAATAAGCTTGATATCACGATCACTATCATTGAACACAAAAACGGACACAAATAATAAACTTATATATATCACTACCACTTCTTCAATCACAAGTCATCACAATCATTTCTTCCTCAGAATCCTGTGCGTTCTCCCCCTCTTCTTCATTTTCAGATGATGAACTATCCTCTTCTAAATTTATAATGAATTTATTTTCCCCATTTTTATTAAATTCACAAAGTTTCAAATAATCATCCTCAATTCTAATCACTTTGGCAATTCTCTTTTCCCAATCTTCCTTGGTAATTTTGGACACTTCGTTTTTAATTAACTCTATCACTTTTTTGTCGAATTTTGGAAAAGTATTTCCTTTTCTGATATTTTTTTTCAATTTTCCCCAAATCAATTCTATTGGGTTGAAAATACAATAATATGGTGGTAATCTTAAAACTTTGTGGCCAAATCTTTCAGCTATACTGTCTATAACATAATTCTTCTCAAATGTTTTCGTATGAAGGACTTCCAACAATTCTGCTTTAGTATAACTGTCCATATAATATAGGTCGTGATCCGTTAAAAAAATTTGCAAGTCCAATTTAGTCGAACTCTTATTAGGAATTTTATATAATTCTCTTGAATGGTACTTCGCATTGTCAAGAACAATAACACTATTTGGCTTTAATTTTGGAATTAGAGTATTTTCAAACCATTTTTCAAAAATTACTCCCTCCATGTTCTTGTGATAATCTACGTTACACTCTTCCATGTTTTTCCCGCATAGTTTCAATGCATTATCTACCCATCCATCACCTGATCCACAGTGTAATATAACCAATCGAGTCCCCTTATTTGGAGGCAATGACTGTGGTAGACATTTTTTAGTTCCATCAGTCCATCCTTTTTTTACGGTATCGTGAGTGTCATACCAAGTTTCATCTAGGTAATAAATTGTTCTATTTTCCCTTCTGAACTTTTTAATCTCCTCTAAATATGAATGTCGCCAATCCACTATTCGTCTGCTTTCCATAATCGCCACGCGTTTATTAATTGTTTTAAATTTAAATCCAATTTTTTTCAGCCAGTTCCTTAAAGTTCTTGTCGTATATTTCAAAAGACAATCCATTTCCTTTAGTTTTCTGTCTACCACGTCAACAGTCGGGATTTCATTTTTCTGATATGCATCATAAATTACATTTTTTAAAAGTTTTGCTATTGATGGATCTAAAATTTTTGATATACCAGCGTCGCAACGTTGCTTTCTTTCGGTAACACCTGTTTTCACTAGTTTGTACAATGTGGAATAGGGAACGTGGGTTAAAGATTCTGTTTCCCTTAATATATCTAAATCACGCAAGTTAAAGTCATTAGTTTGTCGCTGTAAAAGAGTATTATACACATTTAAACAAATTTGTTTCCCGTCACTGCTTAAATGCCGTTTTTTTCTCCCTTGAAACTCATTTGGAATTTTATTTTCTTTATCACTGAAATCACTATAACTATCACTTTCACACTCACAATCACTCGATCGACTCATTTTTGTAATAAATAAGTTACATACCAGCAAAAAGACAAATATAAACTAATGTATTAATTGCACTTACACCCGTACACTCCGCCGTATATGAAAGTAAACTAAGTCCGCCTCTGAAGTACCATATCTCACATGTCGTTCGTGCTAGTTGGCAAACAACACAAGCCTGACCTTCTCTCTCATTCTAATGCACGCGACATAAAAGACGTAAAACATGATGTGATACAAACAGCTATGTGTTATGCATAGCCACTAGCCTCTCTATTCCCCACTACGTCTGTGACCGTTTTCATTTATCGTTTTCCTCTACAATACATTGTTTACTGTAGGTTCTTGCAAATTGAAGTTGATTTCTACAGCTAAGTGATCCGAGCCAATATCTGGTATGAGTTCTACTTTCTGGAAGTTTTTGGTTAAATTTTTTGTATGTAGAATAATGTCTGGCGTTGATGTGTGTGAAAAGTTGGAGTTATTTAGAAAATTTTTTATTTGTTTTTTCTTTGCTCTATTGACGTTGAAGTCTCCTATTATGATTGCATATTTTGTATTGTGCAGCTTTGGTGAATATATTCTCTTCTATTCTGGAATTAGGATGAACGTAAACTAGGAAAATATGTAATTTTTCATCTTGGAATAGTATTGACATGTGTGTAGTTTCGTTAAGAGGGTTATTTAACCTTGGGGAATTTTCCTTGCGCATTGATAGATTGGGGTGGCTCTGAATTATGCTTCCTCCTCTTGCATAGTTGGTGATTGAATTTCCCTTCAGTTCTATAGTTCTCCAGTTACGGTATTGTATATTGGTTTCTTGTTTGTGCTTGGTTTCCACTAATAGAATGCAGTCTATATTGTTATTTTCCACCTAAAAAAAGTCGTCCTCCTTGGTTTGTCCCCCGCTTATAAATTGTGAACTTTTTTGGCTTTATAACACCGGTAACCATTTTGAATTTCTGATATGATGTTTCCAAATTTTCTGTATTTTTATTTCTTACATAATTAATAACTCGGTTTACCTTATTTACATTATCAGTAACACTGGTCAACCTTGTCTTCTACTTTAAAAATGAACCATTATTTTTCAGTTCCGTAGCTAATTTTCTGAACAGAGTTTTATTCGGCTGTAGTGCTTGTGGAAATCTATTTCTATATTCCACTTGAGCTAATCCAGAGTTAAAATTGCATTGGCAATATGTAACGAACATGTTATAAAGATCAATGTGAGTGAAAATCATTTTTGAAAATTCTAAATTCTTAAACGAGTGAGAGTTTAAGTATTAACTGAGATGATCTGTCAAAAAATTAAATTGTCAAGTTTGTTCATAGCCAACTATTTTAAAATAATTGAAATAATAGTGAAATCATGAAATTAAATTAATTGGTAAAGACATTTTAACTTTCTGAGCAAGGAGTGATCCTTTTATGGAGGACCTCTATGTATTGGCATAACTGCGAATACTCTTTCCATAATTGCTCCATGTTGCTTTTTTTTATATATATATATATTTATTTAACGTCGGCCTATTTCCGCTACTGAGGCCTAACACCGACGCCTGTAGACGAGCTACCCCCAACCAGGAATTTTGCCGAACCTCTTCCCTTAAGAAGAGTAGGGATCTTTTACTTGCCTAACATTTAATAGACAAGGGACCGACGGCTTTACATCCCCTCCGAAGGATGGTATATCTCCTATACAACCCTCGCCTAAGGTTGTATAGCTTCCGCGCATACACTGATATACAAGCCGCTGGAAGATGTGTGGGGCGAGAACGCGGTTTCCGTTGGAATGGTCACCATCCAAGTACTAACTGCGCCTGTCGTTGCTTTACATCGCATACCGAAGTATGTACATAGTAAAGACGCACCTACGCTCGCCCCCCCATGTTGCTTTCTTGATTATTATTTTGTTTTTGTTACCTGAATTTACTTTATTCTTCTTAATTGCGTTAATGTTTTATTATAGCAAAGATTTGAACAACTTATTGAATTATTTTATCGTTTTATTTAATCATACTTCTCCACGGCAAGTATAATGCTTGTTAAAAAAAAAAATTATTGGTTTTAAAAAAATGTTTTTATAATTACTAACATAGTACCAATGAATAAATATGGCATGTGATATATCGTTGAAAAGGGAGGAAAATACTCTATTTAATGGCGCTATTTCCCGCCCGTTTCAAAATAATTTTTTTAACAGCCTGAAGAGTAAATCTCAAAATACAGTGGTTTTGAAAAAAATTAGATTTCGCCTTAGAATTTTTCTCGTATCTCTTCAAATAACGGAGATATTTGGCCTAGACGTTTTCCGCATTTTCGATATTTTCCGCCATAACTCTTAAAGTAGGCCATGGATTTCAAATGTCTTTAAACCATTTTGTAGGTTATATAAATCGGCACAATTTTCATAAAAATATTTTTTTTTGTACGACCAATATTAAGTGAGATATTCTCGAATGCCCTGATAAAATGGACAGCCTGTATATGCTGAAAAAAAGTAAAAAATTGAATTCGGCTAACTTGGCCAAAATTCATGAAATTTTAGATGAAAGTAGCCTGCCAAATTTTAGCAAAAAATATCTATCCAATAATTTGTTTGCAACTCAATTTTTACTCCAAATGGTCATACGCAATTTTTATGTAACTAAAAATAACTTTTTTTTGTAATTTAGCCGATTTTTTGTCATTTTTGGTGTATATATGCGCGTGGTAATTTCCTGTTATTTTCGATATTACACGTATGCGCGCACAAGGATACGTGTAATTATTCATTATAAAAATTTCAATATTAATAATAAAATTGATTGTGAGCAGGTTTTAAATATTTAGATAAAAAAAACTCTCGAAGGTAAGATATAATTTTTTTTTTCCGAAAATTCACTTGTTTTTATTAAACTTTTTACATAATTATTCATGTGTTATTTTTCTAGTAGTTGTACTGGATGTGTTACTGCAAGAAGTGTCTACTTCCGAATCGGTAACTGGAGTTTGGAACAATTCTTCACCCTCGTCATCGTTAAAATCGTATACATCTGAGATATTCTCTGAAGTACAAAAAGTACAAACATCTTCATAATTATCAACTTCTTTGAATTCTTCAATATCATAAGTATCAGGACTAATTTCTAATTACTCAAGCTCTTCATTAACCACAGCTTCGTCAACAATATTTTCTGCATTTTGAAAACGATAACCTGCTTGTTAATCCGAATAAATCGAAATTTCTATTAAAGGAACCAACATGTTAATTGAAAATTAGGTTAAATTTAGTTTTTGATCTGGATCAAACTGACTAGCAACCACGTGCCTTTTAACTAAATTAATCCCTAGCAAAGTTTTCGGCTCAATTTCTTGATTTGTATGAAAAGTTTGAAGCAACTTGGCTGATTTTATAACCTTTGTAACTCACAAAAACAAGGCGAAATGACTTAAACTGGCAGTTCGACTGTTAGAGTGCCAATTTGTGAAATGTTAAAAACTAAATCGATTTTTATGGGCTTTCGATTATTAATCATCTTTACACTATCATTTTGTAGACAATTTTTATATGCTAATTATAGTAATAGTTTATATATTAGATTTCCTATGATATAAGCATCTATTTAATAAATTGGTGTATTTCCTAGTGGGAGCCATCTTGTTGGCGGAATGCTTAAAAGTGGTAATTGACTATTAATTAGAACGTGATGACACCTATCGCTGAATGGATAATTTATTACGATGTATTGGCAAGTTCATCGATTAAAACCTGCTATTATTAGTTTGTGAATACCATAGAAAGATGGCACGTCACAACATCCAAACCCTTATATTGTAATGTCATTTTGAAGTATATAGAAAATATTATATTTTACTTATTTGTAATTGGAAAACACATTTTATTAAACATTTATGAAAGATATAGTATCTCACCTGTAAATAAAAAATGATAACACTGCCAGAGGAATAACTAACAGTAATAATAAAAAATATAAATTATTGAATTTGCCTTCTAATTCTTCAATTCCATAATCCAAGTTATAGGTCTTGGTGTTATATTTCCCTTTATAATAACTTATGAGAATTATGTGCATTAAAGAATTGCCATCATTATATACAGGTTCGCCTCCCATAGCCTTTCCAATATTAATATTTTTTATATTCTCCAAACTACTGATGTTTGCTACAATCCAATGCTGAGATTGTAATATTTTTGTATTTTCCTCATTCTTACTTATCTTCTCATAGAATGGAGTCTCTTTGAATGGTGATTTTGTATTTTCATTTGCTTTATAACTAACTACTAGATAGGCCGAGCTAGAAAATAAAAATTGACTACGTAGGTTATTACTGTTTTATATTTTTAGAAAAAGCAAAATAAATAATAGCTAGTTATTGTACAACTAATGAGGAAAGTGTATCATATCCTCTCGCGGATGAAAGTTAATGTCCAAACAGAGCAGGGCATTAGTCATCTGAGTGAAGTAAAGATAAGTCACCTTCACATTTTTATAAGATTTCTTATATTTCACTGCATTCAAAAACAATTAAATATAAAAAGCAGGAGGTTAATAGATGTTTCCATAACATGAGAAATAGTTATATTTGCAAAGAGAGTTTGTGCTTTTACTAAAGAGAAAATTACTTTGGACAGGGTTATGAACTTCCTTAAAATATTGCAGAATAAGCAAAAATTGCCACACTAAATTTCAGAATAAAATATGAAAATGAATATATGTTGAAAAAAAGGGATGACAACTGACAGAGTTAAAAGAATAGATGAGGTCGTTTGGATTCCTGTTCATCATTTCAGCTCCCATCTTAGATGGTAATGAAAGTCAATATATATTGGAAAGCAAGAAAAGAGAGCCACATATCGCTGTGCTTTAGTTAATCGAAAATATTCCCAACAAATGACGGAACCTGGCACTTTTGATAAAGTTGGCTAATGTAATGTCAGTCATTATTCAGCTAATTAAAAGAAAGCGATGCATGCATCGCAAGTATAGAAATACATCTAATCCAAATACAAACACTGAATTAAATAAATTTAACAAAATCATACAAAACCATATCTAGGAATATAGAACACACAAATATGTAACAACCTGCGAAGAAATAAAAAAAAAGGAAAATCATATTGGCACGACATTAAAAAAATATAGGAATACATACACTAAACAAACAGTCATTGAAGAAAATGGAGTAACGTATGAAAGTAACTATGAAAAGGCTGAAATATTTGCAAACCATTTTGAAAATATTTATAAGGAGTCGCAACATATCCAATTCAATAATAACCACTACAACGAAACCAGCGAATGGTACAATATATACATAAATGACCATGCAATTTTAGAAGTTGACGAACAGGAATATAAAATTGACGAGAATGAATATTTTGATATAATCAACCAAGGAAAAATACAGCACTTGGACATGATTTCGTATGGCTAAATCCAAATTTAATAATACCATAGTCATATGGCTCACCGGAAGTCCGTAATTAAAGATGGTGGTCAATATGGCGGCTATTTTTAATGTTGCAAATATATACTTATAGAGGGATTCTGAGAAGGCAAAGGAAGGAAAATACATTCCAGTCCATGCAATCGCAGAAACTCTGTCCCCAATGCAGAGAGAAAATATTTTAGCTTTCCATGTGATCACAGGTTCGGACACTACATCCAAACTTTCCACCGTCAGTAAACCGGCTGCATGGGCACGGTTTGTAAAGTCATCTGACCTGCTCTCCGGACTAGAAAATCACCCTCAGGAGGAGCTGACTATTTTTTATGTGGAGAAATTCGTCATCCAACTCTACAAGGTCAGTGCTTATAAATATCAAACTAAACTTTCACTACCGCTTCCTACTATTGAAACTTTCTAAAATTATTCTTTTTAATCTTACAAGTGCCATCGCAAACTTCCACGGGTGATGATGCACAACACATTCTATTTGGGACAGTTAAGTCTGAGGGACTTCTTCCCACAAGTGATGCTTTAAGACTACAAATACTGAGAAGTCATTATCAAGTAAGTATTCTTTTAAAGACCTCGCATATCCAGCACTTAATACACACCATTAATTACATTTGTCATTTACAGTGCTGCGTTTGGAAAAATGGCCACTTGCTAGACCCTCCCTTGCCAGACCCTCAGGAAATGGGATGGAAAGCTGTAGATGGGAATTTTGTTCCGGTTCTCACGACATTAGAATCAATTCCGAAATCCTGTAAGGACATCCTAACTTGTGGGAGCAAGATGCAATGCGCCACCCACACCTGTGGTTGCCGGAACAGTAGTTTGCCTTGTCTAAAGTCATGCGCCTGCAGTACCTGTGATTACTAGTCTCAAATATTTTAAAACTTGTACCTGTAGTGTATCTTAAGTGCCACTTGATTAGAGACTTGCAATTATTAGAGTTTTTAACGCTTCAGTGTTATTTCTAACATGCCATAAACATGACAATGTGACCCGTTATTTAGTTTTTAACAGTTTAAATTAATACACTTTTTACTGTCTTTCTTCCTAGATAAGTAATAAATCTAATAATTGGCTATCTGGTTGGCTATATGAGTGCAATATTATTAAATTTGGCTTTAACGGTGTCGAAAACCCCCCTACGCCCTGAATTCTCTTTACATGTTCATATTCGCCATATTACAAACATATCCGCCATATTAGTCACCATCGTTAATTAAGGACTTTTGGTTGGAAGTGTGCCTAGGAAATCATTAAATTTGGTTATAGCAGTGTTGACAACCCTCTGATTCTTTCTATAAGTTCATAAGTATATAATAACAGAAATACAAATTGCTTATATAAAGGGAAAATCGACAGTCAGGGCAGTATATTTGGGAATATGCAATATACTGAAAGCTATAAGTAATAAAGAAAAAGTCGTTGAAGTCTTCTTGGACTTATCAGAGGCTTTTGATAGGGTAGACTATGCGATACTTTTAGACAAAATAGATGAAATCAGAGGAAATAAGCATATATGAAATCATAAAATCATATCTGCACAAAAGAGAACAATGTGTTATGGTAAACGACTCTGGTCAATATCTATGTCAGATTGGGTCATGGTTGAAAGAGGTGCGCCCCAAGGCTCAATTCTAGGTCCAATTTTGTTTCTACTTTACATAAATAACTGACCTACCAAATATTAGTAAACATCTTATAAATGTATTTGCAGATGATACTTCATTAGTAATTAGAGCTAACTCTAACGAAGAATTAATAACGGAAGTTTCAACCTCACTTGACATTTTAAATGAATGGTATACCAGGAGCAATCTAAAACTAAATATTGATAAAACTCACCTAATAAGATTCAGCCTAAAGAAAGAGTTACCACTGTGTATTGACTATTGCAATCAGATGCTGATATCCACGGATCACACAAAATTTCTGGGTATCGTAATTGATCCACAGCTAAATTGGAAGCATCATATAGAATACCTAGCTGGAAAGATTAGTTCATTTACTGATGCCTTACGCATGATAACTAAATCCGTAAATGAGACAGCAGCTCTGGCCTCTTATTATGCCTATGTTAACTCTAGGATCAAATATGGGATTATCTTCTGGGGAAATTCAGTAGAAGCCAACAGAATTTTCAAAAACATGTATAAGAAGTATTTTTTATTTGAAACGAACTGACACATGTCGTATATTATTTAAACAAAAATGCATACTTACCCTTCCATGTCTTTATGTATATGAGAGTGCCTATTTTGTGAAAAATAATTACGTAGAATTTATCAGGAGATACGAAGCAGATCATTTATATAATACACGCGACTATACAAATGTAAAACTACGCATGCCACAGACTACCTATAGTCAAGTACAAAGGAATGTCGTAACACAATTGATAAAAATCTACAATCATCTACCAAATAATTACAAAGAGTTACCTTCTAAATATTTAAAAAAAAATTAATGAACTTTTTGATTAGTGAAACATTTTATTCTGTGTCTGACTTTTTTAATTATGAATTTTAAATTGTTGTTTAATGATATTTGTTTTTACATACATTTGCATATATATATGGCATTTATCTATATTTTACTTTACCTTATATCTATTTTACACCTGTGACTTGTTTTACGCCTGTTTGGCATTATGAAATAAAGTGATATTATTATTATTATTATTATTTAAAAAATAGCCGCCATTTTGAAAAAAAAAACCGTAAAAGCATCACTTGCCAAATTGTTATATAAAATGCTTCTCGCAAGCTTAAAAACGCTTTTACTCAAAAATATTCGTAGTCTATTAAACATTCCTTTCGAAAATCCCTTTAGATGTAAACCACATTAAAAATTTTTTCATAAACTACATCGAAAAGTAATTTTATACTTCTAAAATAAATTTTCATAACGAAGTATGTAGAACTGCAATTTACGCAAGAAGCCTTTTACCAGGACAGATTTGTAGTTCTTCAAGGAAGCCTCTGGAGGGAGATTTCTCAAGGAAAGTATAATTTTTTAAGGTCAGATTTAAAAAAAAATTACATTGAATTTTGGCGGGAAACTATCATTTATATGAAATATGGGACTGTTATGTGACTTAATTTTGGTCCTTGTGCTTAACGCATATAAGGTTCGTAATAATACATGACAAATTTCCATTGAACACGCTATGACTCATGTATTACCAGACTGCCTACTTTCAGGAGCTTTATATGTCAACACTAAAATGGTCCATTGAGGATTATTACTAAGACAAGAATTCAGTGTAAACAAAATGTTGGTATTGCCGCCCCTCTTTGGTTTGTCAATGTTAATTGGTGAATACATTAGTAATTTTTAAGATCCTTCATTTGAAGCCCTGGTTTTGTTGTTATTAAAGAGAAACTGAATTTCAGCAGCCATTTTTCAAGATGGCTCCTGAAATATTTTGGTGCCCGAAATATTCCTCGGCAATTTTGTGTATATTTATTAACATGTATAAAATTTCATGCTGGTGGCCAGAATAATAATGTTCTTATGTTATCATAATCCACTAAATTTAAATATTTACCTACCAATTAATGCAGTTGCTAACTGATGATATATTAATCGAGCATGTGCCTTCCAAACAGGACGTAATAAATGGAGGTGATGATAGTTCTGGCTCCGGTGGTGGAATGGTTACTTCTATTAAAGCATGTTCACCCATTTTGCTATTAATCGCCACCACACTAATGTTATATACAGTTGCAGGTGTGGCATTAAGCTATAAAAAGGAGAAAGTTTATTAATTTATTAATAGTGCGGACGGTAAGCTGCACAAATGGATCCCACTTTGCATTTTATGCTCAAGCGTTGAAATTTGGTACACTTGTTCGTTAGACCCTACTCTTTGATATGAGATATGTTGCCATGGTTGAGGCACCCGCGGGGGCACTGTAATAGAATGGTTGCCTACCTTCAGGGGCAAATCACCATTTTCGCTTGTTTTGGAGCTGAAAAGTGTCGTAGAGGGCTGAAATTTGGTACACATGCAGCACTCGGGGTGGTTAAGGCCACAAGCAAGTGTTTTTTCAAAATGGCGGCGGGGAAAATGTATAAAATAACATTATTTACAAAAAAGTTTACTCTACCACATTTTTTAGAGTAAGATCTCGTTTCATATGTTTTCGGAGTCACTGATTTCGAAAAATCATGTTTTGAGTATGTGCGGTCAATGAATACTGCGCTGTAGCTGTCCAGCCATGTAATTTAATGAGCACAATTCGAACTTCAGAGTGTGTGAATCATCTTTCCGCGGGTCTGAGGTCCGCCCACCGCACAGCGCCAGCCTGCGTGGTGTAACACTGTATCAGACTTTCGTTACTGAACATCTGGAGAGCAACAATGTGTCTTTAATGGAAGTTTATACACCTGTTACAAATATACATGATGTGTATCTGTATAATAGACCTTACTAAGCCTCTTATAAATTTAAAGAACTGAATAAGGTGTTTTAATAAAGAAGACTTATATTTATGCTATGAAAACGTTTTACCAGCAATCTTATTCCATTTAGTTATTTTATAAGCAGTTTAGTGATGAATAACGCTTCAATATAACCAATTTTCTGTACAAGTTGCCATAATGTATTATTTATAAAGCTTTAAGCATAATAAGAGGATGACATGTGTTACTTGGGCTCTTATTAACTTTGAGAAAAAATAAAACGAATTCTTTTTCTATAAATTGTTTTCTGAATTTGTGGTAATAGCAATTTTTAATATTAATTTACTGCATTATATTTCATGCTGATGGCATATTGTTTCTTATTAAAAATGAGAAATGGAGGAATTAACGGAAAAAAAATTCTTATTAAATATTTACCCTCTACACGTACTCACCACTGTTATGTATGGGATACTATGTTGGCAGCAAACAAGGTAATGTATTAGAGATAGCTGTATGTATCTAGGGTATTCCTTGATCGGAGTAATGCAGTTTATTTTTATTTAGTTTATCCTTCGCGCTCATATTTTAATATGCCTATTATTCCACTTGTGTGGATTGTATCCTGCTGCATATTCTTTTTGCTATTGCAATGCAAAATATACATTATGCTCGCAAGCTAACTGTTTCCATTAAGAATATTACTTTATATGAATATTTTCCAACCTTTTTCTTATACTGCAGTTGATCCCTCTCTACTAGATATTTGTCCGAAATGTTCTGGGCCTCATTTTCCAACGCAGTCTCCACTATATATCCATCTATATTAAATTGTCGAAGTGGGCCATTTGTAACATCAGGATGTATCCATTTAAGTGAAAGTTCATTGGCCTCAAACTGGTATGTTAAATTATTTGGGGGTTCCGATTCTGCAAACACAACAAGAAACTATGACATATTTTGTCAGTGCATAGTATCACATTCTGTAAACAAGGGATGTACTACAACGACACAACCACCAAATATTGATTGTAATTATACAGGGTGTATTGGTGTATTTTATACTAGCGCTAATTCAGGACAGTTCAAAGTGAATTTTCTCAATTTTTTCAAATGGAACGCTCTGTATATTATTGTATTTTTGAATTGGCACGTTAATTCTCTACTATTTTTGTGAATAATATCCTATACCTAAAATCGATATTTCAGAGATATTTTTACTTTTTCATTAAAAACCGTTAAATTACAATACTTTTCATTTCAAACTGATCTAGTAGCCATGATTTTGACATAGAATGAGAATAATTGATCTTTTGACGTTTAATTATAATTATGACAAAGTATTTACACTTGACTGATGGTTGAGAGATAAGCGCACTTGCCTCTCACCCGATGCGTGAAGTACTTGGGGGTCAGACTGGACCGCAGACTGACGTTCAACACACACACCAATGAGACAATACGGACAGTGTACTCCCTGTCCAGGAGTCTGTATCCGCTCATGGTCAGGGGTAGCAGACTCGACAGACAAAATAAAAAACTGTTGTACACGATGGTTGTCAGGCCGTCCACCGTCCATCACATACGCGGCGCCGGTGTGGTGCAGCATATCGTCCACAACAATGAAAAAACTTCAAGTGCTCGAACACAAATTTATGCGCCTCATCTCAAATTCAGGAAGGTACACCTCCCTCAGAGATCTGTATGAACGCTGCAATGACATAACCCCGGTAGCGGACTACGTCCAGCACATCTCGTAAAACTTCTATTCGTTCAAGCTGGGCGATAGTCCGCTAACAAGACACATAACGCAAATTAGACAACATAATGCCCCATTTCGGATCAAACACCCCTTACCATACCAGACGTTGCCAATTTTCCGGCAACAAATTTCAACAGCTATACCTTCTCTTATACTATCCACCTTTTGCTAATATTTCATACCTTTCACTCATGTTTAACAAATAAAGTACTACTAGGTATAATATATAGGCCACCTGCTGTTCCTTATTGACACCTGAAAGTGATCGAAAACATCTTAGCCATTGTCTCGCCCCAGTATAACTTTACTGTTATATTAGGTGACCTAAATATCAACTTGCTTGTGAATAGTTGTGAAACATTATACATTTTAGATATATTTAGCACATTTAATCTAAAGCAGGTAATAACTGATCCAACCAGAATAACCCCAAACAGTAGCACTCTAATAAATATAATCGCTGTAGACACAAACTTGGAGGTCTCCGAATCAAGTACTATGGATATGTATGACCTCACTGACCATAGAATAGTTCGTTGTGACATTTCACTAAACATTGAAGAGCCGGAAAATAAATGTATTACTTATAGAGATTACTCAGTTTTTAACATCCGTGACTTTGAATCGGATATGCAACAAATTCAGTGGAATGCACTAAATAATATCATCGATATTAATGAGCGTACTGAAGTTCTCAATGAACTGGTTATTAATGTGTTTGACAAACATGCACCTCTAAAAACAGTGAGTCTAAAACACCCTTATCGGCCATACATCACATACACTATAAAAGAGATCATAAAACTAAAACGAAATGCATTTAACAAATTTAAGCGAACAAAAAACGAAGTAGACAAGAACTTCTACCTGGATTTAAAAAATTATCTGTCCATTGCAATTAAAAATGACAAAAAGGCGTACATGAAATTTGAACTAAGAAAATTAAGCAATGATTCTAAACAAATGTGGAACAGATTTAGGCAGTGGGGTATTTGTAACAAGGGAAACATGGACCTTCCTAATCATTTAAAAGATCTAAATGAGTTAGTTAAAGCAGCTAGTGATATGAATTAATATATGCAGCCAATTAACAATGATTTACTATTATTTTATGAGCATAATGCAATTTCCGAAGACCACCCATCAACTTTTATTGTAGCACAAGAGGAAGACGTTCAAACTGCCGTAAGGGAAATAAAATCCAGAGAAATGGGCGTTGACAACATCAGTATGACAATGGTTGAATTTATTCTGCCATTCATCATTGGCGTAGTTACAAAAACAACAAATGATTCTATTCAACTAGGTATATTCCCATTCATATGGAAAACTTCAGTAGTAAAGCCGTTGCCTAAAAAGCCAAACCCGGTGACATATAATGATTTGAGATTAATTCACTTAATACCTATCCTCTCAAAAATTGCTGAAAAAATAGTATGCAAAATGCTGTTAATACACATAAATAGTTGTAATATCTTGCCGAAAATACAATCTGGCTTTAGACCACACTATAGCACTTGCTCTGCACTTACCAAGGTAACTAATGATTTAACAGCAGCTATGGATCAGTCAAAGGCGTCATGTCTAGTCCTGCTAGATTACAGCAAAGCATTTGATTTAATAAACCATAATATGCTACTAGCAAAATTACATTACATAGGACTAGACCCATTGTTCTGCTGCTGGTTTGAAGATTACCTAAAGAACAGGTCTCTAATTGTAGATATTGATGGCAGTAGGTCACCTAACAAAATATCAGTCGACATAGGGGTTCCTCAAGGAAGCATTTTAGGTCCCATCCTATTCACCATATATACTTCGGATCTACCAAAGGCAATACTGTATTGTAATGTTCATCTTTATGCCACCGATGTACAACTGATGATGTCATTTGATCCCTCGGACACAAATATTGCATTGCGACATCTAAATGATGATTTACACAGGATACTGAACTGGTCACAGGATCATGCTATGGTGCTTAATGCCAATAAAAGCGGTGTACTATTTGTGGGTAATCAACGAATATTATGTAAAGTAGCACAATTTAATTTTTCAACTGTGCATATAGACAATGTAGAAATACCTATCAAAGACCAGGTTAGAAACTTAGGAGTTACATTTGACAGTCAGTTAAATTTCGAGCAGCACGTTTCACATCAGTTAAAGGCATGTTATATAAAACTAAAATCCTTGTATTCATTTAAATGCCTACTCCCTGCAGATGTTAAATATAGGCTAATCGTGTCCTTAATCTTCCCACAGTTTGATTATTGCTTACCAATGTACTATAACTTTTTATGCTTAAACTATAAGCACAAACTACAAGTGGCTCAAAACGCATGTATGCGTTTTGTGTACCAGACAAAAAAATATGACCACATAAAACCCGTATATAATGATCATAAGCATCTAAAAGTTGAGTATAGATACCGTTATTTACTTGGAGTGTTCCTTATGAAAATCTTTGTATATAAATGCCCAGAATACTTATATGAGTTGTTAATTCCTAGAAGAAACATACATAGTTTAAATTTAAAATCTTATTTAACATATACCAACACAAAACTTCCAAATTTAAATGTTCCTTTAGTTATGTTTCAGTCGATTGTTTAAATAATCCCATATACTCAAATCTACTAGCTAGTTAGAATGCACCACATATTTTTAAAGCTAAATACAGACAGGTGATAACATCTCAGCAAGTCAGTGATCCACATTAGATTGCAATTTATGTATTTGTATTTTTATTTTTATGTGACTATTTACCTTGCATGTTTATTAATATTTTAAGTATTCAATGACTTATCAGAAGTGATTTTATAGTAGTGTACGTAAGAAATTATTGTATATGTAAGTTAGATTTTTTATATTTTATATAGATATTATATCTCTGTCTGGTCCTGTGGAAGAATGTTTATAATGAACAGTGTGTGTGCCCTTTGTGTTCTGTATGCATATTTACATATCTGCACTTAACGCAATAATGATTTTTATTATTAATCCTTTCCTGTCCCCCTCTTCTGTCTGTGTATTATTGTCGCGTTTGTATTTTCTTCATTCCTTTTTGTACATTTTTGTTTATAAATTCACTTTCCATCATTAACCTTGAAACAGAATCCAAACCATTTTAAATCAAAATTTTTAAACTCAAAGTTTAGGCCAGCTCTGCGCAGCCCCTCATTGGAATATCTCGCAGAAGACACCTTGTTCGAGTTGTAGTGCTAGCGTCCAAAATCAAAATTAAAAAACAGTGCAAAGTTCGAAAGTGTTTTAAAAAGTTGTGTTTCATCCATTTTACTTAAGCTTTTCGTTTCAAGGATGTTAAAATTTTATTACCTATTTTTATTTTTGTTAAAAAAAAGGAGTTTAGGTTTAAGTTATTGTTAATTGTCGTTCTCGCCAAACCAGGCTTGCACCTCCCGATCCTGCAATCCGCCACCGCGACAAATATAAGCCGATCTTCAGTCCATCGAATTCTACAAAAAAACAAATTTCATTCCTACCATTTAACTAATGCAGGAATTGATTGACTGGGATTATAAAACCAAATACAATTTTGTCAATGGGCAAAACAAATAATAGGACAACAAAGAATTTTTTTTTTAATTTGTTTTGTTTGCCGATGAAGAACATTTCATAATAATAGACATGCTAATCGTCATAATTTTCATTATTATGACAACCAATCCTTACACCTCACAAACAAATAGCCAAACAAGATGGTCATTGAACGTTTGGGGAGGAATTGTTGGAGATTATGTGATAGGACCACATTTTTTTGGTGGACATATGAATGGTCAAATTTATTTGTGATTTTTGCAAGACATCTTGGAAGAATAACTGAAGGATGTCCCCAGGGATATTAAGAAGTGAATGTGGTGCCTCCATGATGGAGCACCTGTGCACCACACTGCAGCTATTCACGAACATTTAAACGATGCTTTTCCAAATGATTGGATAGGAAGAGGAGGACTCCATAGTTGGCCTGCCAGAAGCCCTGATTTGACCAAAATAGACTTCTTTTTGTGGGGCTATGTTAAGGGGCAAGTGTACAAAACTCCTATAACTACAAAAAAATATATGAAAGAAAGAATAAGGGAAGTTTTTCAGGAAATTGCTGTAGATATTTTAAGAAATGTCGGTAGATCATTCAAAAATCGTCTACAGAAATACATATACATTCTGGGAGGCCACGTTGAACAGTTCTATAAACACTAAGTATTATTTATTTCATTAAATTAGGATCAAAACAACTTTGAATCTTTAAAATAATGTCAATTTTTGTATTACCTAATACCATATTTTCTGTTCCTATTATTTGTGTCAATTTTTTTGTAATATTAAACGATTATTTATAAATTTTTATGATATAATAGACTCAAATGTGATTTAATTAAACTGTGAAAAAATACTACCGAGGCCACCAAGACGCACCCAGAAAAAAATTTAATACTACTTTCAATTATTCTCACTTTATGTCAAACTCATGGCTACTTGATCAGTTCAAAATGAAAAGTATTATAATTTAATGGTTTTTAATGAAAAAGTAAAAATTTCTCTGGAAATATTGATTTTAGTTATAGGATATTATTCACAAAAATCGTTCTGAGAATTAACGTACCAATTCAAAAATACAATAATATACAGAGTGTTCCATTTGAAAAAATTGAGAAAACTCACTTTGAAATGTCCTGAATTAGCTCTAGTATAAAATACACCCTGTGTAATGTGGTTGGTAAAATTTGGATTTTTTGAGACCATATTTATCACTTTAAGTTTCACCGGATATTTTTCGTTAAGATTTTTATACTTACTTTCTTCCCTTGTTATTACTTTTTCAATAATTGCGGCCTCACCATAGTCTCCTACATTTCGATTTTTTGCTTGAACCTATTTACGAGAATAGCTATTAGAGACATAATAAAAAAATTATGTACTTACATTCATTACAACTATACTTAAAAATAGTTCAAATGTGCTTTTAGAGGGCGGAATATTAAACATAATATTTTTAGTCGCAAACTCCTCTATAAATCCTTATTTTACTATAAGGAACCTAACCAGACTGTAACCAACAGCTACTCTCCGGGCTATGTGCCCCGCCGAGCGCTGAATTACAAGTTACAAGCCTGGCGCGTTAAGTGTAATAATTGCATATTACCATCAAAACGCTAATGCTTCGATTGCAACAAACACCAGCCGAAAGACTGATCCTACTTAAAGGAGCTCCCTTGCCAGTCGTCACACACCACTTGCAGACTGCAGTTTCGAGCTGTTGGCTCTCGTCAGTGCAAGGTAGGTATGCGACGACCGACATGAGAATCCTTTGACTATAGTACATCCCGGTATTTTTACAATAGCGACATGTAAAACAGCCAGCAGGCGCCATCTAGCGGTCCAGTGTCTGTTGCAATCGAAAAATAAATAGCCTGACTTGGCTTAGCATAGTTCAAATGTGCTTTTAGAGGGCGGAATATTAAACATAATATTTTTAGTCGCAAACTCCTCTATAAATCCTTATTTTACTATAAGGAACCTAACCAGACTGTAACCAACAGCTACTCTCCGGGCTATGTGCCCCGCCGAGCGCTGAATTACAAGTTACAAGCCTGGCGCGTTAAGTGTAATAATTGCATATTACCATCAAAACGCTAATGCTTCGATTGCAACAAACACCAGCCGAAAGACTGATCCTACTTAAAGGAGCTCCCTTGCCAGTCGTCACACACCACTTGCAGACTGTAGTTTCGAGCTGTTGGCTCTCGTCAGTGCAAGGTAGGTATGCGACGACCGACATGAGAATCCTTTGACTATAGTACATCCCGGTATTTTTACAATAGCGACATGTAAAACAGCCAGCAGGCGCCATCTAGCGGTCCAGTGTCTGTTGCAATCGAAAAATAAATAGCCTGACTTGGCTTAGCATAGTTCAAATGTGCTTTTAGAGGGCGGAATATTAAACATAATATTTTTAGTCGCAAACTCCTCTATAAATCCTTATTTTACTATAAGGAACCTAACCAGACTGTAACCAACAGCTACTCTCCGGGCTATGTGCCCCGCCGAGCGCTGAATTACAAGTTACAAGCCTGGCGGGTTAAGTGTAATAATTGCATATTACCATCAAAACGCTAATGCTTCGATTGCAACAAACACCAGCCGAAAGACTGATCCTACTTAAAGGAGCTCCCTTGCCAGTCGTCACACACCACTTGCAGACTGCAGTTTCGAGCTGTTGGCTCTCGTCAGTGCAAGGTAGGTATGCGACGACCGACATGAGAATCCTTTGACTATAGTACATCCCGGTATTTTTACAATAGCGACATGTAAAACAGCCAGCAGGCGCCATCTAGCGGTCCAGTGTCTGTTGCAATCGAAAAATAAATAGCCTGACTTGGCTTAGCATAGTTCAAATGTGCTTTTAGAGGGCGGAATATTAAACATAATATTTTTAGTCGCAAACTCCTCTATAAATCCTTATTTTACTATAAGGAACCTAACCAGACTGTAACCAACAGCTACTCTCCGGGCTATTCTCATGTCGGTCGTCGCATACCTACCTTGCACTGACGAGAGCCAACAGCTCGAAAATGCAGTCTGCAAGTGGTGTGTGACGACTGGCAAGGGAGCTCCTTTAAGTAGGATCAGTCTTTCGGCTGGTGTTTGTTGCAATCGAAGCATTAGCGTTTTGATGGTAATATGCAATTATTACACTTAACGCGCCAGGCTTGTAACTTGTAATTCAGCGCTCGGCGGGGCACATAGCCCGGAGAGTAGCTGTTGGTTACAGTCTGGTTAGGTTCCTTATAGTAAAATAAGGATTTATAGAGGAGTTTGCGACTAAAAATATTATGTTTAATATTCCGCCCTCTAAAAGCACATTTGAACTATGCTAAGCCAAGTCAGGCTATTTATTTTTCGATTGCAACAGACACTGGACCGCTAGATGGCGCCTGCTGGCTGTTTTACATGTCGCTATTGTAAAAATACCGGGATGTACTATAGTCAAAGGATTCTCATGTCGGTCGTCGCATACCTACCTTGCACTGACGAGAGCCAACAGCTCGAAACTGCAGTCTGCAAGTGGTGTGTGACGACTGGCAAGGGAGCTCCTTTAAGTAGGATCAGTCTTTCGGCTGGTGTTTGTTGCAATCGAAGCATTAGCGTTTTGATGGTAATATGCAATTATTACACTTAACGCGCCAGGCTTGTAACTTGTAATTCAGCGCTCGGCGGGGCACATAGCCCGGAGAGTAGCTGTTGGTTACAGTCTGGTTAGGTTCCTTATAGTAAAATAAGGATTTATAGAGGAGTTTGCGACTAAAAATATTATGTTTAATATTCCGCCCTCTAAAAGCACATTTGAACTATGCTAAGCCAAGTCAGGCTATTTATTTTTCGATTGCAACAGACACTGGACCGCTAGATGGCGCCTGCTGGCTGTTTTACATGTCGCTATTGTAAAAATACCGGGATGTACTATAGTCAAAGGATTCTCATGTCGGTCGTCGCATACCTACCTTGCACTGACGAGAGCCAACAGCTCGAAACTGCAGTCTGCAAGTGGTGTGTGACGACTGGCAAGGGAGCTCCTTTAAGTAGGATCAGTCTTTCGGCTGGTGTTTGTTGCAATCGAAGCATTAGCGTTTTGATGGTAATATGCAATTATTACACTTAACGCGCCAGGCTTGTAACTTGTAATTCAGCGCTCGGCGGGGCACATAGCCCGGAGAGTAGCTGTTGGTTACAGTCTGGTTAGGTTCCTTATAGTAAAATAAGGATTTATAGAGGAGTTTGCGACTAAAAATATTATGTTTAATATTCCGCCCTCTAAAAGCACATTTGAACTATGCTAAGCCAAGTCAGGCTATTTATTTTTCGATTGCAACAGACACTGGACCGCTAGATGGCGCCTGCTGGCTGTTTTACATGTCGCTATTGTAAAAATACCGGGATGTACTATAGTCAAAGGATTCTCATGTCGGTCGTCGCATACCTACCTTGCACTGACGAGAGCCAACAGCTCGAAACTGCAGTCTGCAAGTGGTGTGTGACGACTGGCAAGGGAGCTCCTTTAAGTAGGATCAGTCTTTCGGCTGGTGTTTGTTGCAATCGAAGCATTAGCGTTTTGATGGTAATATGCAATTATTACACTTAACGCGCCAGGCTTGTAACTTGTAATTCAGCGCTCGGCGGGGCACATAGCCCGGAGAGTAGCTGTTGGTTACAGTCTGGTTAGGTTCCTTATAGTAAAATAAGGATTTATAGAGGAGTTTGCGACTAAAAATATTATGTTTAATATTCCGCCCTCTAAAAGCACATTTGAACTATGCTAAGCCAAGTCAGGCTATTTATTTTTCGATTGCAACAGACACTGGACCGCTAGATGGCGCCTGCTGGCTGTTTTACATGTCGCTATTGTAAAAATACCGGGATGTACTATAGTCAAAGGATTCTCATGTCGGTCGTCGCATACCTACCTTGCACTGACGAGAGCCAACAGCTCGAAACTGCAGTCTGCAAGTGGTGTGTGACGACTGGCAAGGGAGCTCCTTTAAGTAGGATCAGTCTTTCGGCTGGTGTTTGTTGCAATCGAAGCATTAGCGTTTTGATGGTAATATGCAATTATTACACTTAACGCGCCAGGCTTGTAACTTGTAATTCAGCGCTCGGCTGGGCACATAGCCCGGAGAGTAGCTGTTGGTTACAGTCTGGTTAGGTTCCTTATAGTAAAATAAGGATTTATAGAGGAGTTTGCGACTAAAAATATTATGTTTAATATACTTAAAAATGTTTTAAAAAAATGTTTTCTTAACTGCCTCTCAAGTTACCGAAGTAACACCCTGGAAGATCTCAAGGATCTTGTGCTAGGCAAAGAGAGACGAGGCCCTACAGTTTAATGTGGACTCCGAACCACTCTTGGGGCAATTTTTTTAATGAAAAATTGTTTCGCCTTGCGGGAATCGAACCCACTTTGCTAGGCAACTCAGTTTGCTAGCTAGTCGCTTTAACACACTGAGCTACCATTCCATTATAACCAAGCTTTATAAAAAATTCAGGTAATACAAAAAATTTGTTCATTATTTGAATGGCATTTATGGCTTATCATCGGATAATAGCAAGGTGAACATGGCATATCTGCTCCTGCATTTCTTGGGAACTTTTTTGTACATTTAAAAGACAAATTCTCCGAAAATATAATTAGTTTTTTTAAGAAAGATATTATAATTTTTTTTTTAATTGATTACCGATTGGTTTGTAAAAAATATATTTTAGCCCTAATTAAATGTGATTAAAAAAAGTTCCAGTTAGGGTCTTCGAGATGTGCCATTGTAACGAAATATAAATTCTATCTCCCTATTTATAATTTTAACAGCTGATGGAACATCAAAACGTTTTGTCTAACACCCTTTGGGAGTACTTATACTAATACAACACTGCAGTCTAAATAGGCTCCTTTATACACTGGAAGTTGTAGACAGTCCCAAGTATAGAAGGTGTAATCTAAAAAATGAGATTGCTGAGCATGTGCTGTGTCATTGCACCTGCTCTCCCAATAAAAAAGGATCTACGAGAGGAATTCTGGCTCAGTTGGCACCTCACCGGGTTTCCTTCTCAAGTTTATCACAAGCGCTGGTTGGCTTGAGGGGTCCGATGGGAATACCACTACATATGTGTGTAGTACAATGGACCCAGTTTCAAGGCCTGAGTATATGTGAGTACAAATTCACCCCCCACCAATCTAGATCTAGAGATACAATTTTTAAAACTCAGTGTGAATTTTTTATTATATTCATGATATAGTCGAAGCGAGGGCTGGCAACAGAGTACGAGACTGGTCAAAACTTACCTCCTGCATGGTGTATAATGTTTTATCTGCTCCCCTAGTGTTCATGAAATAAATCAGATTTTACATTTCTTGATCAATTTATTTTGACAGTGATACTAAGTAATTTTTGACATTAGTGAATGTCAAGTGTCTGCTTTGATTTTGTTGTTACTAAGGCATAGTTAACGAACGTGGGGGAAGTTATCTAAATTTTGTGAATAATATTACTAATTGCAATAATTGTACTGTTACTATAAATATTAATTAATAATTAACAAAATTTCAAGTTCAACATCTTTTGATTTGCATGATTCGAAATCACTTATTTTCCCAAGGGAGGTAAGTAACTCACTTACCTCCTGTCATCAGTATCAACTAGCACTTTACTGGTAAAATCAACTTACTTGCTTGAAAACAATGTGACAATAGTTTACTTACCATAGTGGGAGCAGATAAAATACATTAAAGTATAACTTTACTATAGTAATTAATAAAAAAGAAAATATAAAATTTAGTACCAAGAGAATATATTATATGGCTTCCCACAAATCCTTGTCTACAAGATCATATCTACTATCTAAATGTATAATAGAGCATGACAGAAAATAGTAGTTTTGTTAAATTATCATAAATTTTTGTAAACTTGCATAAATCATGAGGATTGTCCATCGGATAAATGAACATTCTTAATATTAAATACACTTACCTCAAACCTGTAAGACTGATTTTGTGTTAAATTCTTTATTACAGCACACTCATATTCCTTTCCCCAAAAACATGTACTTTTTCTTCTTGCAACAGTAGTATTAAATGGTTCTTGCATGGTAGGAGTAACTTTAATAAGATGTTCTCCAAGTTTGCCATTACTTGGACAAGGTACAATCCACCGTAACCACACATGGGATTCATTTTTCGAATATACCATTAAATGTGTTACTTTAGGAGGTCCTAAAAATAAATTAAGCCGTTTTTACATGTTGTTTGGTTTATTTTTCAAATATAGATTTTAGAATACATTTGTCAAAAATAATAAATACATATGTGATATGAGATAAGTTTCTTAAAGTAGCAGCAGTCAAAGTATATTTTTATAGGTAATTCAAATATTAACTTTAACAACTAAATTAAATTTGGCAAGTATGGCATGTGCTATTAAATATTATATCTTGGCGAATTTTAGTTTTGCTAAACAAAGTCAGGAGTATAATTCTCGGTTTTAAATACTCATTTGTAACTTAATTAATTTTTGTTTTTCTCTTCCATTATAATATATAGGGTCGTAATATATCTGCGACATATTTAGCCAGTTCCTAAGTGGCTGTTTCACATATACTAATGATAGATCTCAACCGATTTCCCCGTTTGTGAATCTGTGGTAGGTGTACAGTAGGGTGTCCGTTATTTTGGTAAAGTCAGAAATTTGTTGCTCTCACCCTCTAAAACAACTCTTAATAAATATTAAAAAAAGCGAATTGACCTACCATTTCCGTCAGATGATGTTAACTCGTGCCGCAAACGACTTCAAAATTAGCATGTAATTTAAATGGAGAAAGAACCTTTTCAAATATTTCGATTTTTAACTTTTTCTGTTTTCACGTTAAAAATATTTCAAGATAGCTGTCTGAAAGCTTATGAAATAAGCTTTCAGGCAGACTGAAATTCAAGTCATTTGGATAAAAATCAACGTCTGGGCGTCAATTTGAATATTAAGATTTGTCTAATCATAAAAACGCTAAAGACGTTAATATTAATAAAGACATTAATATTATAAAAACTAAAATTCTTATGTAGTTTACACCAAAGTAATAGGGTTGAAAGTTAAAAAAAAGATTTTTCAAAATACTTTGAATATTTTGTTCAAATGAAATCTTTTACATTCTATTTGAAATTGACCTATTTGGTTGGTTCAATCAATGTGCTTTTTTTAGCATCATCATATTTTTTTTATACTCACTGATAATAGTTTTCGCGTTTTGAAATTATTTTTGGGGGTAGAGTGGAAATATTAATTGAAATATAAAATATTACGTTAATATTATAAAAACTAAAATTCTTATGTAATTTACACCAAAGTAATAGGGTCGAGGGTTAAAAATAGATTTTTCAAAATACTTAGAATATTTTATTCAAATATTCATATTTTTTTATACTCACTGTTAATACTCTTCGCGTTTTGAAACAATTTTTGGGGGAAAAAGCTGAAATATTAATTGAATTATAAACTATTAAAATCTTTGGCGTTCTATATGATTAAACTAATCAAAATATTCAAATTATCGCCACGTCGCTGATTTTTATCCAAATGACTTGAATTTCAGTATGCCTGAAAGCTTATTTCATAAGCTTTCAGACAGTTATCTTGAAACATTTTTAGCGTGAAAACAAAAAAAGTTATAAATCAAAATATTTCAAAAGGTACTTTCTCCATTTAAATTACATGCAAATTTTGAACTCGTTTGCGGCACGGGTTAACATCATCTGACGGGAATGAAAGGTGAATTCACTTTTTTAGATATTTATTAAGAGTTGTTTTAGGGGGTGAGAGCAACAAATTTCCGACTTTGCCAAAATAACGGATACCCTAGTGTACAGTCGTGGTTTCACTCAGTAGCAGATGGCGTTGGTTTTCTACTGGCATCCAATTCTTGAGGTAGGATCCTTTTTTAGTTTTGTGTAACATTCTGGAACTAATAAAGAGTTTAGTTCATCTTGATATTCTTCTTTCTTCATTACTACTATTACATTGCACTTATCTGCTTTTAAAACAAAGATCTCTTGACTTCTATGAATATCTCTAAGTGCCTTGTGTTTCTCTCGACTCTCTTACCTGTTGGGTGGTTTTAGTACACGGCATGTTTCGTATCAATTAAGATCAATCAATCAAGATATTCTTGATTGTCTAAGAATGAGATATTCTTATTGACAAAGCTAGATGTATAAAATATAACATAACATACACAGTCATAGTTAATTTTAAATTAAAATAAAGTAAGGCAGATACAGTAGAAGTTACATACATAGATAACATAGTAAATAAATAGTAGCAACTTCTTTTGTTACATGCAATTACAGTACTTTACACTATATTAAAAATTGTGTAGCCACTCTCATGCACTTATATAATTTTTTTCGTAGGAAATCAAGAAATATCCACACCAGTTCATAATTGTTCATCTCCAGATAAAATCAAAATATTCCATCAGAACATTCAAAGCCTAAGAAATAAAAACATCGCACTAGAATTATTTGTAAAGGATGAAAACATATCGGTTATATGCTTGACAGAACACTGGCTCCATCAAGATGAAATAAAAACCTTACATTTAAACAATTATGAAATTGTAAGTACCTCATGTAGAGGAAAAGGTTATGGTGGAAGCGCCATATATATTAAAACAGACCTTGTATCTAATGAATTAACTGATATCAAACAGTTTAACGCAGAAAAGGTCTTTGAATGTTCTGGTGTAAAAGTAAATATTAATAAAACAGACTACTACATTATCTGTATATATCATTCTCCAATTACCGACCAAAATATCCCAGGATTTATCGTGACGTATGCTGATGATATTTCCCTTATTACAAACTCTATTGACTACCCAATTTTAGTAAAAGAACTCAATCAAAAATTAAATAATGTGTTTTTATATCTTAGTAAAAGTAAATTAGTCATGAATCAGAATAAAACAGTCAATATGAGTTTTTATGCATCAAATACTAGGCCACAGCAAAGCGCACTTGTTCGAGTTAATAACAAATCAATTACCCACACGACACATTTTAAGCTACTAGATGTGGTATTAGATGAAAATTTAAAATGGAACCATCATATCGAGGCTCTAAGTTCAAAACTAGCCAGTGTATGTTATGCATTAAAGCAAATGGAGGAAATATGTAGTTTTGACACACTTAAGATTTATTATCATTCTAATTTTGAATCTGTTATGACTTATCGCATAATTTTATGGGGAAAATCGCCAGACGCAGAGAGGATTTTTAGATTACAAAAACGTGCAGTTAGAGGTATGCTAGGCATGCATATGACAGTTGCAGGCAAAAATTCAAATCACTGAAAATACTTACCTATCTAGTTTGTACATATATAACATACTAAATTTTGTAAAACTGAATTTTGTAAATTTTACCTAACACAGCAGTAACCATGATTATGATACGTGAGGGAACAATAATCTACAATATGACATTAGACTTGACTTATATAAAATGAATCCGCATTATCAGGGTGCTTTATTTTATAATAAACTGCTAGATGATATAAAAAAATGTTGCTCATTAGTGCAATTTAAAAGTCACCTTAAGCATTACCTCATTGAAAATTGTTTTTATACTATAAATGAATTTTTAGTTTTATAAATTTTAGACTTATTAATTATTATACACCTGTCTTGTTATTATGTACTTTTATAATCTGTTAGTTGTAATTTTTTTAGCTGTACTGTTTCTAATTTTTATTGACACATCCAATATCAATGTAATTGATCCAAATGGGAAAATAAAGTTCTTATCCTTATTCTTGTAGTGTAATCGAAACTTTGGGGGCATTGGGGTATTTGTAATAGTACAATCGATTTAGATTTTCTTTGAACACTTTTGTCAAAATGAATGAATTTTCATGAAACGTTTCGCAACTTGTTTGTTTTGTTGTCTCGATCAAAAGGCATCATTTTCCAATCTCGGCTATTGACCACAAACTAAACTTAAAGAAATCCATAATATAAAATAGGAAAATAAATATCAGTTCTTATTTAAAACATAAAATTATGTAACCGTCTTAAACTACTACTATAATTAAAATTCAATAAAAATATTTATCTCTTATGGTTAAGCTTACTTGATGGTTTTGTTGTATATTGGTATTTCTGTCCATATAAGGAGTAACTACTTTTATTTCTTCTTGCCAGTACTGTCACCAAGTACTGTGAGTATGGTTTTAACTTATCAGAATGATCTAGCTTCATTATCCCGGTTTCGTAATTTACATCAACGGAAACATTTTCTCCATTTACACACAACTGGGAATCGTTATAGGTGTAGTTAATTGTATATTGTAAAGGTCCTTTCACTTGTTCACAACTTGGTGGAGTAATTTGTATTTCTCCATGTATTACTGTCACGTTTGTGGGTAACACATCATGTAAATCGTCTAAAAAATTAAAAGAGGTAAGGTAAATTTAATAGTTTTGAAATATTAACTTTTAATCGAATCGTTAATTTACATTTACAACAAAAGTATTAGTGTCTTATACCTTCAATTAAATAAATAAAAGAGAACAACAATGAAACTGTACACTCAATTTTTTTCTAAAAAAATTCAGTCTATTATTGGTGCTCTATGCAAGATCACCATTATACAGGGTGAGGCAACAGTGCGTCGGACCTCGATATCTCGAGTTTTACGATAGCTAGAAATTTATTAAAAAATTGCAAGTAAACTAGATAAAAAAAGTCTAAAACTGGAAATTATTTTCGAACAGGGCGAGCCAAGACGAAATTACAGGACCAAGTGCCTTTTTTTTTAAATGGAAGCCTCTTTCTAGGGTCTAAGTGATACTGTGTGGCTGGAAGATATATTGAGCTACGCGGACTAAAAGGTTGTAATAAACTTTATCTAAATTTCATGTTCACCATTTCATATTTTGGAAATAATTAAGAATATTTTTAATTACAAATTTTGACAATTTATTTCATTTTTATTAACAAATTTTATTTTAAACTTAATCATCTCCAAACTATTTTATTTTAATATCATATTTATTTTATTTAGCTAGATAGGGAATTTTGTCTTTTATTTTTATTGATATTGTTCTCGCAATACATTGTTCAGTTTGATTTGAATTTGTTTTATTGTTTATTTGTGTTTCTAAAAATGTATTTCTTTTAATGACTCCTAACTTTCGACTTTGAAATTTAAATTCAGAAAATTATTTTCTGTGATATTTTTAACGTCTTTCACACGAATATCATAGCAGTGTATATTATTTTCTTTTTTTTTTTTGTCTTTGTACTGTCATGAACAGAAAAAATAGGACAATTTTTTTTTCTAATGTAAATCTGTCTCTATTTGAATATGTAGTGAGTAGTCGAAATAAAATAGATATCACTTTTAATTTATTTTTTATTTTAATGCTGTAGTTATTACCACAGTAAATGATGGATGGTTAATGAGACAAATTGCACTGCGTTATAACATTAACAAACATTTGGTGTGTAACATTTTAAGAAAGTGGGGAATAAACGGTACGATTAGTAGAAATCCTGGATCAAAGGACAAAGGATATCCTACTTAACAAGAAACTAACTATTAATATTTCGTTATTGCACCATTTCTATTGATAACTTCTGTATGTCTGTTTGGGATAGAATTAAATAACCTTATACAATAAGCATTAGTAATTTTCCCATGCATTATTTATTATTATTATCTATTTCGTATCCTTAGGTTTTTTAATTGAATTTTCCTCGTCGGTGTAGGACAATAAACACAGAAATTTTACACTATGTCACATAGTGTAAAATTTCTGTGTTTATTGTCCTACACCGACGAGGAAAATTCAATTATTTATTATTTCCAGTAATTCTTCGGCATTCCGTTCTGTCACATTTCGTTTTCGGATACTTCTTACGAGTAGTCCCCATACTTCTTCCACGGGGTTAAGATCTGGACTATGACTGGGCCAGTTAAGAACATTGATGTTGTTATCTTGAAACCAGTTAATTACGGTATGAGCAGTATGAACGGAACAATTGTCTTGTTGAAATATGAACTCATTATTAGGAAATAATTGTGACACAGAAGGGACCATAATATTGTCTAAAATCCTAATATACGTTTCACTATTAAATCGTTCCTCAATATGCCATAAAACACAAGGACCACGTGCCGATATCCAAGCCCACATATTGACGTATTCGGAGGGCGGTAAACACAAATACGACCGCTGTGTGTTCACTGGAAAGTTTTTCGCCTGTAAAGATTATATTGTTCCAAAAATTTACACAATGCGCTAAAAATTCAAGCGCAAATCCTACTCGAGCTTCTTTATGTTCAGCTTTAAGTAAGTATTTATGTGCTGTTGCATGACAACATAGCTCCGATTCTCTTACTCGCTGGCGACCAGTACTACTCGATCCAGGAAAGTTCGTTTCTTCAGCAGCCTGAATAACTGAGTAAAATGGATTTTCTACTAAAGCATTTACCAATTGCAAATCTTGTTGTTGAGTTGATATCCTTCGTCGCCCTGATCCAGGATTTCTATTAATCGTACCGTTTATTCTCCACTTTCCCAAAATGTTACACACAGAATTTTTGTCAATATTATAACACAGTGCAATTTGTCTCATTGACCATCCATCTTCTGCTTTAGCAATAACTCCAGGTTTAACTAAATCGCTTATATGAGGCATATCAGTTTTTTGCACACTTGCAATAAATTATGACAACTATAACTGACAATGTCACAAAAATTAAAGTTAGATGTACACAACTAGATTTTAGCAAAATACCGTCATAAGACTTGTCCTTTTTTTTGCTCACAACCGTACACTGTATAATGGAGGTATCCTGTGAATTAAATAAATAAAAATGTATACTTCATTCTGCCGGACCCGGTATCATAAACTATGACCAAAGTAAATAAATTATTATTGTTGATGTCTATAGCTGCGTTATTTTCTTTTGAGGTATAGGGCATTAATAAATTATTTTTATTAGCCATCATTCATTCATACCATGGACTAACCTGATTCTTTAGTAGCAACTGTTTGTTTTACTATGTCTCCATGACCTGCCTCGTTTGTCGCTTGAATATATATTTCATAATTGGAATAGGCAATTAAATTTTGCAAAACTATTTGAGTTTTATTGACACTTTCTGTTAATAATAGCACCTGGGTAATATTTGAGCTACAAGCTTCATGTCTATAAAGCTGAAATAATGATAATAATAAATCTAAACAGTAATTTTCAATTTTGTAAAATTACTCACTTTATATGTGACATTATAGTCAATCGTTTTTCCACTCTTTGGAGGTGCACTCCAAGCAAGCGAAATCTCATTACTAGATGAATCCGATGTTACATTTGAAACTTTTCCTGGCCCTAAAAAAATACATAAATGAAAAGCGTTTCCCACATAAGAAAAACATTATATTACTTGCTGGCTTGGTTCTGAATGATTTTCCTGTATTACATAAATTAGTAGATTTATTACAAAAACTTATTCTATATTCGGTATAGGGTAAGAGATCCGAGATGGAGGATAGTATGCCCGTTTCCGTTATATCTCGAGAATGATTTGACCACAATAATTGCATTGTATATGTATTTAGTTTGCACAATGTAGGATCCTAAAACATTTGCTTATTTAGATGATGTGTATATTTTGTTGACATGAATATAAAAATGAAATAAAATTATACTTTTAAGATTTAAAATTAAAAAATAAGAGAAACAATAATAATTATTCTCGTCAACATCAAAGAAATCTTGAGAATAATTGGAAATAAACAGGTTTGTCTAACAGATAATGAATATTTAACATAAACCAAAACTGTTAAGTGAATATTAAACTAGTTGTTCCCTCAAAACGAAATCATTGATAAATTTTAATCAAAGTGGATTAATTCATCACATTATTCTGAATTTTCTAACCATTTAATTATAATTTTCAATGATTACAATGGAAGAGCTTCCAGTAAGCAAATTTTTTAGCCTGAAAGTATTCATTTAATCAATGTTTATTTTAAGTATTATTGAAATAATAGTTATATTGCTTTAAATGAAAGTTTATTTCTGCTACTGAGGCATATCACCGACACCTATAGAGTAGGGATCTTTTACTTGCCTAACATTTAATAGACAAGGGATCAACAGCTTCACATCGTCTCCGAAGGATGGTATATCCACTACACAGTCCTCGCCTAAGATTCCTAAGTCACCCATCCAAGTACTAAACGCGCCTGACGTTGCTTTACTTTACATATCGACAGATATGTACAGTACCTACACTCGTCCCGTTTATATACACAGTGTCCCAATAGTGCGTCAAAGTCCAATATCAGCCTTATTAGAGGAGTTTGGAAAATTATTCTTTTATGGAAGTGGTATAGTGTCAAAAGGCATACATTTTAAAAATCTAATATACAGGGTGAATCGCTACAGTCGAGCATCTTCGTGATCATTTTTTCTTTAAATGGAACACCCTATATAATATATATTATTTTTACATTTATGAATGAGTGGATTATTTGTCAATGGAAACCTATAGTAATATGCACCTCTGAAAAGCATTTGACTGAAGAGTTTCATAATAATGAAGTGGATATTAAAGGATATAATACAGTCATCACATATTCATCAAGCCAACATACTGGAGGTACAATAATATATGTAAAAAAGAATATAAATTTAAAGAGATATTGAATGAAACTATTTATATGAATATGTGGATATCTGGGATTGAACTCAACATAAAAAATTATAAATATAACATTCTCAACATATATCATTCACCGAGTTCTACTGATGCAGACTTTTTAACAAGATTACTTGAGGAATATTCAACAAAATCAGAATTTCTTGTTCTAGTAGGAGATTTTAATATCAACGTAGCCAAAAATACTTATTATTCCAGCAGACTAAAAAACATAATTAGAAATAATGGATTATATAAAAAAATAGATACATTCACTAGAATAACAAAAGAATCCGCTACAATTATTGACTTATTAAAAAGAAGTACCGTTTCAAATTCACGTGACACTGAAAATAACAGACCATTGCATTCTAACAATATATATAAAGTGTAATGATAAACAAGAATTATGTACAAAAAAATATAGAAATTTCAAAAATTTTAAAGAAATAAACTTTCAGTTAGACCTGATGGACACTGAGTGGTTACCAAAAACTGTACAAATAACCAATTATTTGCCAGATAAACTCGCCATGTCACTAATTACCATGTTAGATAAACATGCACCTATAGAGGAAAAAACTATCAAGTGTAGTTGGGCTGATAAGATGTAGTGGACCCCAACAATAGGTCAAAAGATATCAGAAAGAGGCCAAATGTATAGAAGAGCTATTATCACGCAACGAGAAACAGATTGGCAGAAATACAAACACCAAAGAAATGCAGTTGTACAATTAATAAGACACCAGAAAGAAGAGTTTTATCAACAAAAAATCGATGAAGTCAAAAATGACCCCGCTGAAATGTGGAAAACTGTAAAAGAGTTAGTCAAAGGTAATAAAAAAACAATAAAAAGGAAGGCATTATATTTAATAATGAACTAGAAAAGGATGAAAATGCTATAACAAATTTTTTTTTTTTTTTATACATTTATTTAACGTCGGCCTATTTCCGCTACTGAGGCCTAACACCGACGCCTGTAGACGAGCTACCCCCAACCAGGAATTTTGCCGAACCTCTTCCCTTAAGAAGAGTAGGGATCTTTTACTTGCCTAACATTTAATAGACAAGGGACCGACGGCTTTACATCCCCTCCGAAGGATGGTATATCTCCTATATAATCCTCGCCTAAGGTTGTATAGCTTCCGCGCATACACTGATATACAAGCCGCTGGAAGATGTGTGAGGCGAGAACGCGGTTTCCGTTGGAATGGTCACCAATCCAAGTACTAACCGCGCCTGTCGTTGCTTTACATCGCATACCGAAGTATGTACATAGTAAAGACGCACCTACGCTCGCCCCAAAACTAACAAATTTAATATATATTTTCTGAACAGTTTAGAAGAACTTGTGACTTATTCGAACCAAAATCAGACCGATGAGATTCTAAACAATATGAATAATTGTGACGTTAAATTAGATAAATTCAAACTAATAGAATTTCATGAATTAAAGAAAATAGTCAAAGAAATAAAAAAGAAGAATAGCAGTGTTGATGGGATAACAACAAGTATTCTACAATCTTCATTTGAAGTAATAGGAGAACGATTTTTACAAGTGATTAATAGTAGTTTAGAAAGTGGATGCTTCCCGACAACATGGAAAACTTCTATGATTATACCACTAGAGAAGAAAACGAATACTGTTAAATGTAAAGAACATAGACCTATAAATATGGTGCCAACATATGAAAAGCTGCTAGAAATTATAATGAATGATCAAATTATAGAATATATAAAAACTAATAAGTTGTTGACTAAATATCAAGCAGGATTTAGAAAACAAAATTCATGCAAGAGTGCAATACAAACTGTCTTGGCAAAATGGAAAAATGCATTAAGTGAGAAAAAGGTTATAGGTGTGGTGTTTTTGGACTTTCGCAGGGCGTTTGAGACTATAAGTAGAGATTTACTGCTGTTAAAACTAAAACACTTTGGTTTAGGGACTACAATAATTAAATGGTTCAGTGAATATTTATCCAATCGGACTCAAGTGACAAAATATAACGATATTATATCTACACTAAAATCGAGTGTATCAGGAGTACCACAAGGGACAGTATTGGGACCTAATCTATTTTTAGTATATATAAACGACAGAGTGCAATATGTAGATAAATGTAGTATCCAACTTTTCGCAGATGATACATTGTTATACTTCATAGGTGACAATGTAGATGAAATTGTAAACACATTAAATTATGAACTTAAGACACTGCAAAAATGGTTAAAACTAAATAGTATGTGTATAAATATCGAAAAAACCAAATTCATGTTAATAAAAAGTAAATATAACGGAATTGATACAAATAGTCATATAGGTATATATATATATATATATATATAAAGAAGAAGGGTAGTCTTGACTGACTAGTTAAGAAAACCAAAATTAAACACACGTGGTGTATCTTGAGGTTGCAGTCAGAGGTGAAAAGTTTACGGCCACAAAACAGAAAAAGAAAAACTCTTTTGTTACTTTGTCAAGCTTTCGGAAATTATTTATTCCCTTTATCAAGACATTAACTTGAGGTTAAAAGTTAAGGTCACATGTATTATAAAATTTTATAATACATGTGACCTTAACTTTTAACCTCAAGTTAATGTCTTGATAAAGGGAATAAATAATTTCCGAAAGCTTGACAAAGTAACAAAAGAGTTTTTCTTTTTCTGTTTTGTGGCCGTAAACTTTTCACCTCTGACTGCAACCTCAAGATACACCACGTGTGTTTAATTTTGGTTTTCTTAACTAGTCAGTCAAGACTACCCTTCTTCTTTATCTGTATAGATATGGGGTTTTTCAATTACATCCAACAGAATTATGGACTTGCTAATGTAGATCGTTTGAAGCAATGGGCCAAGATTAACATCAGGTTAGCTGCATTAAGGAATAGGCGGATTTTTCTCATAAAATGTAGAAGACATCAAGTTTTTCCGAAGCATATTACCAACGGTATACACAACATAAACAACCTAATAGAACACCAAGGGATTTTTAAAAATTTTTTGTATACAGTTTGATAAAGAAATTTAGTTCTACACTCACATGTGATAGTTATTCATGTTCATTTTGTTATATCTATTTTAATCATGGTTTTAATCCTTAATTTTAAATAATCAGTAATTGTTTACCTTAAATTGTGTACCTGTAAAGGAATTTGTGTATGAATTTGTCTACATTAAGTTAAAAAATGCGACTATTTTATAATACATGTGACCTTAACTTTTAACCTCAAGTTAATGTCTTGATAAAGGGAATAAATAATTTCCGAAAGCTTGACAAAGTAACAAAAGAGTTTTTCTTTTTCTGTTTTGTGGCCGTAAACTTTTCACCTCTGACTGCAACCTCAAGATACACCACGTGTGTTTAATTTTGGTTATATATATATATATATATATATATATATATATATATATATATGTCAAGGAAGAACCAATAGAACAAGTTACGGAATGTAAATATTTAGGTATTATAATTGATGAGAATTTATCATTTGCTAGTCACGCTTCATATATTACCACCAAAATTGCCAAAAAAGTAAACTTACTAGGCAGATTAAGACACGTCAATACATGAACTAAACTGTTAATATATAAAACGGTTGTTTTACCACACCTAAATTTTTGTGCTTCCATATTATATTTATTAAATAAAACAGACAGATGACATACAAAAAAAGCAGAACCAGGCACTACGAATCATTTTAAAATGTAATAGATATACAAGCATCAAATACATGTTGGAACAGGCGAAACTATTAATTGTCAGACAGACCATCTTCACTAATACCATGGTTATTATATATAAAATGAAACATGGATTATGGCCGCACCACCTAACGGAAGAACTAACATTTGTCCAGGATATCCATAATTATGAAACAAGAGCTAGAGGAGATTTCTATGTTGAGACTGTTAACACATCATATAGTCAAAATAATTTATTCGATAGAGGTCTAATTGCATATAATGAACTACCAAATGATATAAAAAATAGTGAATCACTGTTATTATTTAAAAACAAATGCAGAAACTATTCCATTGCACATATTCCTATATAAATTATATATATTTTTTCTTTTCTTTTATTATTTTTTGTACCATTACTTGTATTGTAAATGGGAGTCTACATGTATTTACTTGTCATATATTTATTTACTTGTTATATATTTAAGCTTTGTTCATAAATGTAAATGTAGCTAAAGCTATTAATAAAGATATTATATTATTATTAATTCAGTATAAAATTGCTTTTTCAACGACGATTTTTTATTTTTGACGTGGCATTGCCGAGTTATTCGAAAAAAACATGAAATTTTTTTTCGGAACAAGGTTTAACAAATTAATTCCCGTTAAACGTTAATGAAATAACTTTCAATTATTCTCACTTTATGCCAAAATCATGGCTACTAGATCAGTTCGAAATGAAAAGTATTATAATTTAATGGTTTTTAATGGAAAAGGAAGAATATCTCTCGAAATATCGATTTTAGGTATAGGATATTATTCAAAAATTGTGAGAATTAACGTGCCAATTTAAAAATACAATAATATGCAGAGTGTTCCATTTGAAAAAATTGAGAAAACTCACTTTGAAATATCCTGAATTAGTGCTAGTATAAAATACACCCCCGTATAATTATAATCAATATTTGGTGGTTGTGTCGTTGTAGTACATCCCTTGTCTACATAATTGGAAAATAAATTTTCCTAATTAATCTTCTTATTAATACACGGGTAGCGAATTAATTTGTTAAGCCTTGTTCCAACCAAAATTTTTATATTTTATTCGAATAACTCAGCAACGCCACGCCACGTCTATCTATCTATCTACATTGGAGAGGATGGCTAAGGCTGCTTGGCCATTCATGCAGTGTCATGTAATAAACAATCATATAAAAGGAATTCTGAAATTCTTTGAATAATGCTGTAGTCAACGAAGTAGAAGTAGTACTAAAAAAAAAAATCATTTTGAAGATTAAAAAAAAATCAAGCAAACCTCAGTGACAGTATGTATGTTTAAAATTACGTTTCTTTCGTTGAGGCACACTTATATTCACATACGCGTGTAACATGAATGCCCCAGCAATGCCACGTCAAAAACAGAAAATCTGGAGGTTGTTGGAAAGGTAATTTTACGCTGAATTCATAAATTTAAGAATATATAGGGTGTTCCATTAAAAAAGAATAACTTCGAAGATGCTCCGCTGTAACGAGTCACTCTGTATATTTTAAAATGTGTGCCTTTTGACACTATATCGCTTCCATAAAAAATAATTTTCCAAAGTTTTCTAATAAGCCGATATTGAACTTTGATGCACTATTGGGACACCCTGTATGTAGTAAAAGTTAAACTACTTGTGTTGAGAAATTACATAAATATTAGTAGAATGCACGTTTTCACGGCCATTGTCTAATGAAGTAGTTTCTTCCGGGTCTTGCCTAAAGATACCTTTAGAATCCTTCTGAAGAAGCTGACATTATGATCAGCAAAACGTCAAGTTCGACGACCATGGCAAGACCCGGAAGAAACTACTTCCTTAAATAAATATTGTTATTTTTTTCTTCAAATACTTTAAGTGCTGTTTTTGAGCAGTAACAGACTTCTAGTGCCGCTCAGATGAAGTGTCAGAGAAATGACAGTTTAAGTTCGCAAAACTTCATAAAACTCATGGTTTTTTTTAATATTTAAGCAAAATTCGAAAAATGTCCTTCTTTTACATTATTATATATAAATAAATGTTAAATGTTTTTTAATAGCCTTCCAGGTCACGTGAATGACCCTCTTAGCCTAGAAGATCTAGATTTGTCTGAGTGAAGGAGACGGAGCTCTACAGCTTGTAGTGGGATCCGAACTACTTCTTGGGGATAATTTTATAGAAAATTACCTCTCAGTAGATGGGGCTCAAACCCACTTCACTAGGTATGCTCAGAGAGGAAGCTGGACACACTAACACACTGACATACCGTGTAACTAAACAAAATGAAGTGAAATATAAAAATATACCTTACCTTAAGATTAAAAATGACTTGTGCACTCGTCTTATTAGGCTTAATATGAAATGTATCTGCAGTAATATCTAGAAATAATAAAAAAATATATTTAAACATAGTTAATGCTGCTGAAATTAGTTGCCACAAATATCAATGGAGTAGTAGCAGCTGATGTCACATCAAGCTGCAACTTCAGATCCGTAGGCGCCAAAAGTTTATGTTGCATTTGAGGTTATTTAATTATTTGAGTTCCAGGTTTAAGGAGTTTTAGAGCTTTCTTAAAAATTCTTCTTGTGTAAAATTAATTATTAGTGTTTTCTCTACTATACATTTAGTGATTTATTGAACTGACTTTAATTTAGTGCTTTATTTTTTTTTTTCTATAAAGGTTTTAAGATTATGCTCAATCGTATTACTGTACTCTCAGTGCTCGGTACCCTAAAAATTGTACTCAAGTACTTTCAGTACTCTCTACTCTAGTACATTTTAGCTGTACTCATCCCAGTGTAACATGTCTGTTACAAAAATTTTGCCAAATAGGTCAAAATTTTAAATAAATCCATAATTACTACATCACCTTGTATATCATTCAAAATATGTATACTGCAGTATTTATTTATAATTCGTTGCTCTAACTATTTGTAATAATTATCATAATTAAGCAAAATATTTTCTGAAATGTTGTTCACCTGTAAATTTCAGAAAATAAAGTTTTCTTCTTACAATTACTTTCTTTGCAGACAGTGTGGCAGACCTATGTTAACTTAAACAATATTGTTTGCTTACAGAATTCTATTAGAAAGCAAAGTTTTATTCTGTATTAGAAATTTTACTTTTTAAATCAATAGTAATGAAACACCTATTATTTTAAATTATTCCGCCTATTGACACACAGATGGCACATAATATTTATTTCAGGTCCGTTGGTAGTTATTTGAATTAATTTTAATTGGTTGGCTTCCCTGACAAAAGCTTCCTTGTAAATTAGAAACAACATAGGACCCATTTTACCTTCTGAACTGCCAGAGAAAAGTCCGTTTTGTTAAGTGCGATTTTTTTAAAAAGACCTCTAAAATCGTGTTGTATCTCAGCCATCAACCAACAATTAGGTAATTTTATTTAATATTATTGATTTCAGTATTCTTGTTTTTTACATTAACAATATATTTTTAAATAAACTTTTATGCTTTCTATTTGAATCTCTGTAAGTGAATTAATTTTTTTTCTTTCTTTTTGTCCCATAACGTTATAGTTCTGGGAGCTAAATGAATTAATTATCTAATGAAGTAATCTTTAAATGAATTAATTTTCAAACGAATTGATTTTCAAATGAATTAATTTTTAAATAAATTAATATCGACTAAATTAATTTTTATCTAAATGAATTTTTTAAACTAAACTAAGAGAATTTTCAACTAGACGAGTTTTCAACTAAGGCATTTTCCGCCAAATGAATTTTCAATTAAATGAAATTTCCGCTGAATGAGTTTTCAAGATAAATGGATTTTCAAGTTCAACTTTAGTTTTCTTTGGCTCCACAAAATAAACAGAACTATTCCGTACGTTAGGCCCCCGCTCCCACTGTCAGCCACCGCCTCACCTACCAGCGAAGCGAGACCCGTTGGCCACCTTGAGCAACAAAAGAAAGGAAATTGGTGAGAAATTTCTAAAGTAAGATCTGTAATAAAGAAGAGTTTTATTGTTCCCATTTATTTATATATATATACCTATATATAATATATATTATTTGTTTAATTGTGAGACACTATTTGACTTCTAATATTTGATTAATAATTTTTGGACCAAATATACGTCTTGTTTAAGTGTTACGGATTAATTTGCCAACTTGGCACTCCATAGATTTAACACTCACTGTATACACTGTGTTATATCTGAAATTTATGTCGTAATAAAAAAGATTTGTCGTAACCTAAAAGAAATTTTTTAATATGTCCTTCCACAACTCATCTGTAGGAGTTGACAAGGTGAGGGGTTTAAGATTCATGCTACAGATTTTGCTACAGATGGCGCCCGTAAATTTAATTTAATACTTTATTTTCAACCCCCTCACTTTGTGAGAAACAATATATACTCGAATGTGAATGCTACTAAAAATAATTCCCACAGTTTTAATTTACGTCTTACCAAGTTTTTTAAAAACCTAAAGTGTGTCTACTGATGAGGAAACCACCAACAGACCTGTCACGGTAAGTTCCCACATCTCTCCAAGCTAGCACGTAACACCAGCTCTGTCTATTGTAAATATTGCTGTCAAGCTGTATTGCTCAAAAATAAAAGTAACTTCTGGTAAAATCGAAAATGATAGAAAAAATTTGCCACCAGTAAGTAATTCTCTTATAACAGGCAAAAAAGTTACCAAGAACCTACACCTGAAAACCAATATTAAAGAAGTTACAGCAATTAGAAAGACAACAGTAATAAGTTAGATAATAAAATTAAAATATCTCAAAATCTACTGCAGATCTGATTTTTTCGAATAAGAACAATTTTGCTTAAAACTTGGATTTTAATCAAATGGCATAAGTTTCAAAGCCTCCTTGATCAAAAAATATTTTTAAACTGCAGCGCCATCTCTGGTGATAATGTTATAATAGTAAACTGTACGTTCTGACGAAAGCATTAACGATGGAAATCTATTACCGTTTACAGAATAAAAATATATTTTTAGTTTGTAGTGTGCTTATCACTATACTTCACAAACTAATTCCAAGTTCAAATCCAAGGAAGCTATGAACATTACCAGTATGCAACCAGAAGTACTAACACCTGTCAAATGTGTTGCATATTTCAATATATTCAATTATTAGCAGTCGAATTATAAATATCAGTCAAATTTACTGTACATCAATTAAACTCTTTAGAATGTTTTTTAACTTATAATTTTATCTTAACTTTCTTATTTCTGCCATTATTTTAAAATTTAAATATATGAGTAATAATTAAATAATATTAGACCTAGACATGTAACCAGTAAGATATACTTACTTCATTACATATAAACTTGTGCGGAATTTGTGATCACAAAATCTTACGTTCATGGTATATCTAGCTGTTAGTATTATATTTTTTAATTATTGGTTATAAACTGTCAAACTTTAAATTCCCTCTATATAACAACTAAATTTGTGTAAATGCTATTTGTTCCTTGGAAATTGAAATTGGTAATTCTTATATGTGTTTGAGATTCAAATAATTTGTGTTCGTCCCAGCTTTTGAAGCAACCTAATTTCAAATGATTTCTAATAAAATTGTTACGCAGTTTCACAGTTTCTAAAAAAAACTATTAATTAGTTTATTAGTTTCTAATAAAACTAAAAAAATATATATTACTCTGTTTTATTTCGTCGATAATTTAATAATACTCAGTTGATATACAATTTCAAAAAAATATATATATAAATTTACATAAACTGTATTAATTAAATATCTTAATAAAATTGTTCAATATTTATCATTCTGATTGAACAAGTCTCACTTGAAGCAGATAATAGAATGATTGGCGCCCCACAATAATATCTTTGACCTAAATGATCCTTAAATATTCATAGTAGCTTAAAATAAAACGTAAGAATTATTACACAGTCATAAAAAAAGGGGGAATAAATAACCACTTCATGTCACCGACGATGGCCCATCTACCGAGCTAATGAGTTAGTCAGCAGTATAACCTACCCTCACAATAAGGAAGTCTTCCCAGGGTAATAAATTTGTATAACAACAGATAAGTAGGTTACAAGTTTCCGAGATATTGTTAAAGAACACGCTAAAACCCTGATGTACTTTTCGACGCTGTAACAAAATCCGACTTAGGAAATACTTCGTATGAAAAGCGTGCTTCACGTAAAAATATCGTGGAAGAGGTTTTTAATACTTATAATCATATTTTCACTCTACGGAGCGTTTTTTATGCAAAATTTTCAATAACTCCTCAAGGAGCGTCATTTTAGCAAGTGTAGTAAATGTCGCTGCACAGGGACGTAATGTCGCCCCGACACCAAAATTTTATAAACTGTAATAAAATTTGACTTTAACTTCGAAATTTTCAAGATTAAAAACCTTTTTACGAATCCACATTGTCAAGCACTGCAACTCATACAGGGTATTAAATATGAGGACAAGTTAAACCAGTCTCTATTCAAAGTATATCGGGAGTTCTAGCGAAAATAGCCCTTAGCGACATGGGACCCCCATCATTTCCTAGCAGTCGGTTTTGACGAGGAAATGATGAGTTTTGACGGGGTTTGCCCTAAACCGGTTCCTCAGTGATTCGGTGACAGAAAAGTATCTTTACCATGTACCCATACGTGCATGGGAACCGCCTTGCCTGAACGTAAAAAGTTGTAATTGCAGAATACAATTAGAATTAGTAGCGCTTCAAGCATTTTTAAGCTCTGAGGAGCGACCTAAATTAATGTGATATAAAAAATACGTTTATAAGACAGGCAAGCAAAAGCACACCAAATTTCAGTAACATTGAACTTTTCTTGAATCTTTTTGTGCATCGTTAGCTTATAAAACTGCATGGATGGTAGTTGGTACATTATGAATCGTTCCGTTCCTCACCATGTGTTGCACATGGGCCAGACTAGTGTTTGTTAAACATATTTCTTAAAAGTTGTTGTAAAACCATAAATTTTTGAAGAATCAATATATATTTTTGAAGTTTATATTGCCTTTTAATTGTGTTTTCTAACAAAATTCCCTTTCAGGTATAATTTTAAGAAAGTGTGGTACATCCAGTGTTAGGTTTATAGTGTTACGACGTCCAATAGATACCATTAGAGCAGTAGTTAAGCATAAACGAACAGTAAGTATAAATTTTTATATTATTCTTGCTCTGAAACAGTCATCTTGAACCCTAAATTTTGTGAACGTTAACATTCACTTTTGAAATATATTAAAAGTCCTTCAGACGCCAAAAGATGAATCGTTCACAATATCGGGTATGGGATTATTAACTGAAACACTCTGTATAATAATAGTATCGTTTTACACATAGTAGAGAATATTAAACACGAACACAGCAATTACCTTTACAAGTGGTTGTGGTATATAAAATTGGTGTATCTCCATCTCCATGCAGTGAACCTTCCTTTGCAACAAGAATCGCTCTAATTTCATACACTGTTGAAGATGTCAAATTGTTTATATCACATATATGAAAATCTTCGTATTTAGTTGTACAAGTACTATAAGTTTTCCACTTTTTCTGAAATTTAGAATTATTCACTATCGAATTTTATTATATCTACAGATAATAAAAATACAGTAATATTAACGATTTTGCACATGCATTTGCTTTACAATATTTTCTTCTGAATGTTCATACTTAGACATCCTAGAAAAATTTCAAATAATGCTTACCTCACTTTGTTTGCGATATTGAATAAGTATTTCTATAGGTAAATATGAGCCTGTGTAGTTCTTTTCTATATCAATTTTTATGGAAGTATATGAAGGATTTCCAATAACTATTGGTTTACTGTACAAAACTGGCAGTGATCCTAAAATATAATGACAATGCAAGAATTTTTAAAATGCGTAAGTTTATTAGTATTAGAGAAGTTGAGAATATAGTAAAGGAAAGCCATAAAAAATTGTTACTTTGTAAACATTCAATTTCAAAATTCGAATTCTTATGTCAATAATATTACATGACTGAAGACACTACAATACTGACCTGCCTTGAATGTGCTAATTTACATTATTATTTATAGATAGATAAAATGGCTTTGCATTTCCCATAGTTCATTAATGTATTAATCATAATACGTAAGTCTTTTTCACATTTCAGCATTAATGGATATCACTTGTCAGAGGCAAAGAGTTTCAACGACTTTAAAATTAAAATAAGAAGGTAGGTAGGTACCATCATCGGTTTAAGCGCTGAGACAAAAGACTGACGTTTAATACGCACATAAATGAAACCATACCGACGGTCTACTCCCTGTCCAGGAGTCTGTATCCGCTCATGGTCAGGGGTAGCAGACTAAACAGACAAAACAAGAAATTGCTGTACACGACGGTAGTCAGGCCGTCTATTACATACGCGGCGCCAGTGTGGTGCAGTACGTCGGCCAAGACAATGAATAAACTGAAAGTACTGGAACATAACAGATGTTGCCAATCTTCCGGCAGCCACTCTAGCCAAACTTTCATCTACTATACCTTCCCTAATACTATCCATCATTCACTCATATTTCATAACTTTCATCGACTTTAATTCTTTCCTGTCCCCCTCTTCTTTTGTTTTTGTGTATTTTTGTGTCGCGTTTGTTGTTCCTTCGTTTCTGTTTGTAGATTTTTGTCTGTAAATTCATTCTTCCGTCACTAATATTGTAACAGAATCCAAATTTTATCTTAGAACGCTCAAAATTTTTAGAATCACAGTTTAAGCCTGCCTTGTGCAACCTGTAGTTGAAGTAATTCGCGGATGGCACTTCGTGCAAGTTATGGTGTCAGCGTCAGTGCCAAAATTAAAAACAGTGAAAGTGCACATAAACGTCGAAAGCCAAAGTGTTCGTAGTTCCATTTTTAATGTTAAGCTTTTTTTTTAAGCAATGTTTTGTAAGATTACCTATTTTTATTTTAGTATTGTTAAAAAGGAGTTTAGGTGTTTTTTAGTTCGTTCTAATTTTTATACAATCGTTGCTAACGCCAAACCGATCCCGTCTCGGCCCGGCCTTGCGATGCACCGCTGCGTTAACGCGGGGTCGCAGGGTCGGTCCCGGGATGGGTGCCGGGGAGGCAGCTTATACATTTTTACATGATTGATTGATTTGAATAAATTTGTGTTGAATTGAATTGAAGCGCTGAGACCTTGATCAGCGAAGTTAAGCAGCGTTGGTCGAGCCCGTCACTTGGATGGGTGAACAGCATCTCATTTCGCCATCCTGGTTGCGTGGAAGAGTAGCTATAGCAGCTAAACTCCGCCAGGAGGTAAATATAAACAAGGCAATTAAAAAAAAAACCTTAATTCTAACAAAAGAAAAAGAAGTCTACTTTTCAGTTATCTATTCATCTGTTCATATTCATTCACTATTGTCTGGAGAAGGATATGATTTTACATATAGTATAAAAATTTACCTGTACATTTTGCACCAGTGTAAGGTTTTTGACAATCTTTACATGCTCCATTGAAACGATTGCAAACTTCATTATTTTCGCATTTTCCACATTTGTTTTTACAGTCTTTGCCCCAGAAATTGTTATCACATCCTAAAATGATAAAAAATTGCATTGTAGTAAAAACGGTATTGTATTATTTTATAACAAATATTCAACTTGACAATAGGTACAAATTTAATTATGGAATCTAAATTTCACTAAACCAATGATACTTAAATATCGCATTGACGGCAAGACGACAGTGCATGAGCCTTATTTTGAAATAACAATCAATTTTGTAAATATTCTATATAAATCTATTGTGATAAAAAAAGATAATTATATAATAATAAAAGGAGTCTAAAGTAATAAGTTCAATTATGATTTTCACGCCATTTTCTTTCTGTCAAACATACAGTACTCATTTTTGATAGCTATCATGAGACACATTGCAATTTAATTATGGAGTGATACATGATCGAATAACGCCTATGCACTGTGAAAATTTCCTACAAAATTGGAAAAATTTTGCAAAAATGGCAAGGAAAATTCAGTAAGAATAATGCATTGTTCAACACCACAATAATGAATTTAGTTTAAAAAATTGAGGAAATTGATTCAGTACAAAACTTGTGTATTTTATTGTTGTATATTATTTTATATATAGTAAATTTAAATGTGTTAGGTGATATTATATCTTATGCAAAACTTGAACCATAAGAGTCATCTTAGGACCGATGGTCGATAGGTAAGTGCACTTATCTCTCACCCAAAAGCTCCGGGTTCTATTCCCGGTCGTGGCAGTGGAAAATACTGTGAGAGAGATTTTTCCACTATACATGGATATTGGGTATATATACCTTGTCTCTAAATGTATAGCCCTCTCCCACACAAGGCTCCTCTAGAGCCTTCTGGGATAAAGGGGGGTTGTAATTACCTGTGGTGTTATTTATTAAGTATATGATAATGTATTGTATATTAGCTAAGTTGCTAAAGAAAGATATGAATATATGAAGTGTTGCTGTACTTCCAGGTGCTCTCCCGCGTCGATGGTTGACTCCTCCAGGAGTCATGGTTGTCTAAACGACGTTTCGGCAGAATCTCATCTGCCATCTTCAGGTTCTCACTGAAAGTTGCCTACTGCTGCTCCTCGTTGCTCGATCTGAATGGACGTTCCTCGCGTTGTGCGGCTCCTTATATATGCTGCAGTCTAGGGCACGCCTGCACGTTGGGCTACGGGTTACCGGTCCCCCACCACCTGTGGTAGGCGTAGCGGGTGCCTGAGCCAACCCGACAAGTGGCCTAGCTGAAACGTCACGCACCACGTGACTTCTCGCTGGTGGTCGGGAATCCTAGTGTCCAATCGGTGCCACAGAATGCCGTGGTTCTCCTTGATTGGTCAGCGCTCGGCTCCTCGTGATAGATCCATTTCGGGCAGGTTGCTGTGTTTTTTCACTATTTGTCAATACTTGAACATGCCTCCTCGTGATTGGTTCGTTCACGGTGGATCGTCATGTGTTTTCGGTTACGTATCTTCCCACAAGAGCGGGATTCCAAGAACTGGGCAATCTCTACGTATCATCTCGTTTATTAAGATTTTGTGGTCTTTTTTCGATTTCTATGGCCTCTCTGGTAATCCTTGACCTATAATGCTCGATATTAGCTACTGTTCGGGTGTTGTTGAAGTGGATTTTACATGCTGTGCTAGGGATGATGTTTTCACCTCTTTTCATACTGCATTCATATGTTCTTCCTTTCTTACACTAATACGTCTATTGGTCTGTCCTATGTATGATTTGTTGCAATCTTGGCACGGGATTTCGTATACTTACTCCTTGGTTTCCTAGGGTAGTTTTTGATTTTGAATTACGGAGGACTGCACTGATTTTTCGGTTTGTTTTAAATGTTGTTTCTATGTTATGTTTATGTAGAAGTTTGCCAATTTTATCTGTCATCTCTTTCACGTAAGGTAGATATGCTTTTGCCACTGGTTTCTCGGATTCCTCCTGGGTTTTTTGTCTGTATGGCCCCTGTGACTTCTGTATTGTGTACCTCGAAAATCCATTTTTCATTAGTGCTTTCTGAAGTGACGACATCTCTTCGTTGATATGGTCGACATCTGCCAACCTCTGAGAACGTGTCACTAGAGTCTTTACTACTGAATTTAATTGTGCTGGATGGTGATGTGATGCCGCATTTAGATATCTGTCCATGTGAGTGGGGTTTCTGTATACTGTGTGACCTAGTGTCCTGTCTTGTTTCTTTTTCACTAATACGTCTAATAATGGAAGCTTGCCCTCTGTTTCTATCTCCATGGTGAATTTGATCTTATCGTGAATGCTATTCAGGTGGTCTAGTTGTTCTCTTCCATGAGTCCAGATGTGTTGTTTAAACAGTGTTTAGTTAGGCTAAGAATATGCCCCTCTGGATGATACTTTCGTTTGATCAATTCGAGTGACTCCTCTATTGGTACGTTAGTGAATAGTGACACTACATCGAAGCTTACTAGAATATCTTTAGATTGGACAGTATCGTTGTTTAGTAACTCGATAAAATCTGCGTTTTTCACATGAGACGTTGCTTTTTCTACTAGTGGCTGCATCTGTCTAGCCAGATATCTCGCTAACTCCTGCAACGGTGACCCTACAGAGCTAACAATATGTCTTAATGGGGCTCCTTCACTAGGGTAGGCCATATAATTTAGGACATCTTGAACATTTCTCTTGTATAATCTGGTTTTTCATTTGATCGTCGATAGGGCTAGCTTTAATTTTGGATTTGGTGGTGTTCTCCAGGTACGTAGTGGATCTGTCATAATCGCTTGGTATGGGGTGTCTTCCAGTAGTTATTCAGTTCAATTCGAGCAAAGAGAAGCAGCAGTAGGCAACTTTCAGTGAGAACCTGAAGATGGCAGATGAGATTCTACCAAAACGTCGTTTAGACAACCGTGACTCCTGGAGGAGTCGACCATCGACACGGGAGAGCACCCGGAAGTACAACAACATTTCATTTAACACCCGCGAAAACCTAAAAAACAACAAAATATATAGTTTTCGATTACATAAGCCTTTTTACGGTTACCGTTTTGTCTAATCTATAAAAGAGACAATTCGGTGTTTTCACTATATATAAATTTGCTTTTTTGATATTATTAAAATGAAATACTTACTACAGGAAAGCACTTTCCAATGTTTAAACATCATTTTATCATGTAGTATATTAAAATTTCAACAAATCAATAACATAAAGTTTGAATAATAAAAGGGGTAGAAGAACGCCTTGTGATTATTGTGATATCATCGCTTAGATTAATGGTGGAAATCACCACTTACTACATGCTAAATAAGTGGTAAACACAACATTATTTATGCTTTACATGTGATTATATAAAAAAATGGCTAATACAGGATTTGTAAAGGCTACTTGGGGAAATTTAACAGTTGTGGATGTATTTATGAAAGAAGACAACCGTCTCAACATAGCCGCGATGAGGGGATCTAAAGCTGCAACCTACTATTTAATATCGTTGGCATTCATGTATTTTCATTTTAAGGCAATAAGTTAATCCCTATATTAGAGTTATTGAAAATTTTAAATACTGCTATGCAGTATTAAGAGGCTATCTTATTTTATTAGTGCATCGTCTATATTTCATCAACGAAATGTTAAGTTATTGGAACACCTTCGTTTTTCATGTCCTCGCAAATATAATAAATAAATCATTTAATATATTTTTATTATTATTTTCTATCCTTTGTACTCTGATGAAGTCTGGTGCTTGTGTATTGTTGCTCATTCAAAGCAGTAAACAAGCCATCTAATGTCTCAAAGTTCCGAAATGTCAAAATACGGTAAACTTAACGCATTGCAGTATCTCTTTACAAATAAGGACGAGCACTATCCTTAATAAGGGATCCCTTATTTGCAGATCAACTGCAAACGTCTGATGTTGGTGACAACGCGGCGAGATTGAATGAATTTTTTGAAACAATCCGCACAAAGTTCTTATATCACAGAGAATCTAAGCAATTATGTTCACTTCCTGCACCATACTGGCTCAACAAAAACAATTCTCCAGCAGCAACTACTTCGGCTAAATCTGCATTGGGGTCTTCAAATACCTGAACTGCATCATTTGAGCTATGGTTCTTCGCTAGGGTATTGAGAAACCGGGTCTTACCCTGATTAAATGGAACCGACGTAGTGTCACAGCCACTGAAGGCATGCACAAACAAGATATTCTTCGCATCAGCATCGCTAAATCGGAAACTATGGGGCGAATAGAACACTTCCTCCTTGTTCCCCCTAGCTGGTTTTGGCAGATCTCTGACCCTAGCGATCAACAATACGAGCAAATCCATGACTTCTCCAACAACAAACACTGAAGAAAAAGAAGAAGACATTTCGATGGCAGTCTGAATAATTAAAGAATCCGTGTCTTCGACTGCCTGCTTAACTATGTATTTATGTTCTTCCAACTTTAAGTTCAGCATGTAATGAGGCGCCTTTTGTTTAAGCTGTTCGATAAAAAAGTTTCTTGCGACATGGTGGGAATCATATATATTGATGGAGTAGAAACTCCAGATGAATAGAATATTATTTTATATGAAGAAAGTGGTATGCGTTGCGTACCCGACCAACTTTTGGAAGACGAAAACGATGCTGTAGAAGATCTCGGTCAACATGATTTTACCGACCCTACTTCACAATTGATGCCTGAAGATGATGAGATTGAAAGCGAGTCTGGTTTGCATTACCGTAAGCGACGCAAAGTGAATTAAACCTCGATTTCGACTGTTGCGGCGCGCTTCAAAAAATATCTTTCGTTGTATACAACCAAACCTTACAAATGGGACATCTTCAGATTCACAAATACTGCTATTTCATAAAAAAAATATTGGGGAATTGTTGCAGTCGATCTTCGTCCTAACCCACGATGAAAATGTGATTCTGTTGAAAATTGTAAATCAACCCCGAACGTTGGCATGCTGTATCTCAGGAACTATTGGTCACAGACTAAAAATGAATAAACCAAAGAGATGCAGAATTTTATAATCTGCAATTTTTATTTGAACATTTTTTCGATATCACTCCAAATAACTGCGCTATTCCTCAAAAAGTGCGGCAATGCATAATTTACCACCCCCCCCATCCCACGGACAGCATCCCCCGAGGTCAGGTTAGAAGGTTCATGTCTACCATCCTACCAAAATTCATTTCTGTCTGACATTTTGCAAGTCAAAACCCTCCCTCCATTGCCTGAACTAATATCATTCAAATGTATTCATTTATTTAGGTGTATTTGGTTATAAAGTAATGCAGTTCTTTCTAGTTTTAATCTGTAATTGGGTTTTGTACCTATTGGGCAATAAATAAATAAATAAATATGTTTAGAACATAAAGTGCGAAGTAAAGCTTATTCTACAGTGTTAATTGTAGATGAAAATAAGAAAATAATTCACTTTAAGCAGTAAAATACTGATGCTGTTGTAGATTGATCAGCTTCATGGGCTCCCAACCTGAGCTGGGTCGGTATTTTCTGCGGGCCAATGCCTCACATTCATATATAAATATGGTCTACTATCTCTCGTACCTTGCCACATAATTTGCAGTCAAAGTCACCATGGAACTTGCCAATTCTGTGCAGGTGCTTCTTAACGGGAAAATGTCCCATCAACCTGTTCTTTGAGAGCAGTTCTGCAGTTTGTTTTGGGCATGGTCCTTTGATAAGTGTTTTCCCATGTCGATTACCTGGTGGGTTCCTCCAGTAATAATTGTTTTTATTTGACCCAGTCTTTAATTGCCCTCTAGCTGAGCCTTTGGTAATGCCCAGCACGGGCTCTTGGCCATAGAATGTATTAGCTCCTCCTTGGCTAGCAAGTTTATCAGCTTTTTCGTTGCCATCTATTCTGGTGTGTCCCGGCACCCAGAGTAGTTTAACTCTGTTCTGCTGACCCAGAACTTTAAGCTCTTTGTGGCAGTCCCACACCAGTCTGGAAGACGCTTTGTTAGAGGCTGATGCCTTTAGTGCCGCCTGACTGTCCAATGCAATGGAGATCTGCTGGTTCACATATCGTCGTTTAACATTCTCATGTATACACTCAAGTATAGCCAGAATTTCAGTTTGAAATACAGTGGCGTGGAGTCCAAGAGAAAGGCTTATACTTGCCCTTGGTCTCACTCCATGTATTCCTGCTCCAGCTCCTGATTCCATCCTAACCCATCCATATACCAGGCTAGGCCTTTGCGTAATATCTCAGGAGCTCCTATTGACCAATCCCCTCTCTCCAATAAAGACACTGAAGGGCTTGTTAAATGTGATTTTTGGGACCATGTAGTCTGATAACATTCTTAATAAAGGATCTACTACAATGTTGATTATCCTCATATGTCCCGACTCCCCTGTGTGGAGAGCCAAGTTACGTGAGTTTTGTACCCTGTATGCCCCCATTCTTGCCTCTCCCTGAATCACCACGCTGAGTGGGGGGAGATCCAATAAGGTCTCCATGGCTGCTGTGGGGGTGCTTTTCATAACACCCGTGATTCCCAAGCAAGCCAGTCTCTGTACCCGGCTCAGCTTATTAGCTGCATATGTAATGGAGGGTCTTATTACACTGGTATAGAGCCAATACACCATACCTGGCTTGAGCCCCCATATTTTGCCATATCTGTCTATATGTCTCAGTTGTGTATCTTGAAGAACCAGAAGACCCAATCCCTCCAGGTTTCTCCTTCTAGAAAATGGAACGATATTAGTCTTTGAGGGACTTATTCTCAGCCCCTCTTCATCGGTCCATTTCTTGACCATATTCAGGGCTCTTAGTAGACGGTCCCTGACTATGTTATTAAACTTTCCCTTTGATATGATGACTATATTGTCAGCATACCCTGACTTCAAACCCCTCGTTGGTAGGTTTCACTAATAGGTCGTCAACTATACAAGGTTCCATAGCAGGGGAGATAGCACACCCTCTGTGGACAACCCTCTGCAACTAATGCACCTAAAGTTTCACCCATTTGTTTTCCATTATAAAACATTAATACATTGCAAAATAATATCCATTTATAAAATAATCAAAAGAGTTTGTTTACCAACAGTCAGACCGATGACAGGTCATCAGCATGCGTGCTAACGCGACGTAGTGTTTTTGATGGTTAAATTTCAATTCAAATTTCAAAGTGCTTATTTAAAGGCATTAATTGACTGATAGTGCAAATTCAAGTGTTTTTAACTATAATTAAGTATTATCTTCCCAGTCAAAAAGATTTTAAAATTTGTGAAAACACCGAATTCTCCTAAGTTTACTTTATGTCCTCTAGAGATGTTATTAAAAATAATGGCCTGTTGCCAATGGAAATAATAAGTATTTAATATATGAAGCGTCACCTATGATCAAATAATTAGTATGCTCATTAGAAGGTATGATGAAATGCCCTACTTTATAATGTAATAGATGGTTACTATTCTTAAACAGTTATGTTTCTCTACCTACAGTATTTGTTATATTATTTATAGTTTACCTTCATTGCAGTTTTTTCCATAAAATCCCCAAGAACAAGAACATCTACTGTTTATACAAATGATGTTTCCACAATAATCCTTTCTTTGGAATATAGATTGGCAGCTAATTTTGCACGATTCTCCCAGCTGACCAGTATCACAAGTTAAGTTTATGGCATTTCCTTCTGATCCAGAAACACTAAATTTTGTATCTGCTAGGCTATGACAACTTATATTAGTATTTGAGCTTGTATTAATTGAAACTATTCTCACTTCTAAAATAAATGTCAATATATGTAAAATAAATCTGGTAAATGTATACATTTCTATTTTAAAAAAAATAAGATAAACCGATAGTTTTTAATTCCAGAAGTATACAAAATTTAAAAATAACATGATTACAAAATAACAAAACTGTTCTAAATTATTTGTAATCATTCGGCATTTCATAGCATAATTAGTTACTGGAACGTAGCAATAACTGTTGTAGGAATTTTAGTGTTTTGTCACTAATCACAATTACATAATAGGGACGTTGCCATTATGTGTGTACTACTAGAATGGGGTATAATTTTTCGGCGACTGCAATTTTCCAGCAACATTTCTGAAACTTACTTCTCTATTGTCATAAGTAGACAACACACCATACACACATATAGTATAGTGGGTTACATAATGTATATTTATTGAGAATGCCACTGGTGTATAAGTGAGCTAGTGACCAGCAGTCTCCTGCCAGCCATTGTAAAGTTATCTTGTAAGTTTGTCATTTATGCTAAAATAAACCATATATTGTTGGACATCGTGATTTACTCTCTATGCTCCAACCATCAAAACCCTAACCCGAATATTACATCTATGTTCCAATGATGTTGGGGTTATATAACTGAGTAACTAAGACGGAAACCTTAAAGTAGTAACTATTAGTAATCGCCACTGAATTCATTACAACCGCTTTCAAGTAGCTTTGATAGTTAATAAGATGGTCTGGGATCTTCATTATTTTTTGAAAATAATGAAACTTGTAGGTAATATTTATTAGAGTTAATAATACTTGAGGCACTCAATGTCACAGTGTATACTGGACTGAATTTTCAGTTCAGGATAGAACATTTGTTATTTACAGCACTGTTTTTTTGACAAAATGAATGTTTTGATTCTAGTTTTATTCAATATCCATGGCATACCCTTACTTGATATGCTTGTCTTTTCTCGATATATCAAATATTATCCCCAAAGGTGTATTTGGGTTAATATCAAACCGATTTTCGATTTGAAGCTATCAATGGATTTGCCGTGAAAATTAGTATTTAACTACTGGATGTCTAGAAGATGTTGCCATTTGAGAAAGTTGACATAATTACAAATTAGTGATTTCGGAAATTTTGATTGGTACTAAACCAATTCGAAAAATCTTACATTTACATTTTTCTCCTTTATCATTTTTGTTCATTTAATTGATTTGAGTGTATTCACTGCACTATCAAAAATAAAAATTGCCATAAGAAATCAAGTAGTCTCAGTAATGATTTTAAAACTATGCAATCGTACTTGAAATCATCTTCAGAATCCAAAACTATGAAAATATACACTATCTGCAAGAGTCATTGCCCCTACATCGCAGTCACATAGCAATTTTTGCTGGGATCTAGCAGTCACCGGAGCAATATTTACCATTTTGATTGCAGGCATGTAACAGGACCTTTCTACTACATGTCCGTTTCTAGTAGCAAAACACCTCAAAGTTCCTACGGTAGATGCTTCCACACTCCTGTGACTAATTGTGCTAGTTGGGTAGTTTTTTCTAAAGTAGATATAAATAGATCGGCCATCGTTTCAATATATTTAAGTTGATAATTTAAACGAAAATCCAATGTGAGAGCAAGCACTAAATATCTTGAAATTACACTCGATGGATTTCTAAAATGCAACCTATATGTTGGTAACGTAATAAAAGAATCTTATGCTCAACTCATCTCCTTTATGATATAAATGTTGTAAATATGTTAGCGAACCCCCCTTGACTCCCCTGAAATGGACCGTGCGTGCACGTCACAGGATAGCCGAGTCAGGTATTAAGTGGATCATGCTACAAGTAAAGGAGTTGGGGAGCCGAGCAACAGTAGACCAATGTCTATAAAACTGAGAACAACTCTGCGAACTTGAACAATAAATAGGTTGTGTGCTAATTTATGGCTTTTATTAGGGGTTAACAATTTAACAAATATCCAAACATTTATTTCACCATACAGTATATTATACAATGTCCACCAAAAAATCGGCACCATATGGAAAACTTTATTCAATTGTTTTTTAAACGGGTTTTAGCATTAATTTGGGCATGGTTATTAACTGCAAAATTGACAAAAATATTTGTCATGTCAACTAAGACACCTCCAAATAAATGCCATTAGAAATTTTAAAATGACTTGAAATGGCTTTATTTATCAAAATATGCAAAAGTACCATAAGGAAATTTGTTTGTAATTACATTAAGAATCTAAATGTGAAGTTTGGTTTGAAAATTTAAATGTTTTTTCATTTTTTTCCAAAAATATGTAACATTTTTTTCTTTTGTGTACTTTTTGTTTACAGTTGACTCAATTTGAAATATTTCAATGTAAAAAATACATGAATATTGCATTTCTTTTTTAAATGTAATTAATAATGGTAAAAAAAATAATTTTTACAAAAAACAAGACAATCGTGGACTATTTTCAATAATGCTGAACCATTACTGTGGAATTTTGAACAATAATGGGCTTAAATATTAAAAAAACGATTGTTCATTTAAATCAAATTTAGATCACATAAATAAAACTCAAAACTCTTATTAAAATTTACTTCAATAACCTGAAAAGTGAATAATACAGATTTATTTAACAACTCTAAACCATGTTTCTCTTAAACTAAATAATTGCATTTCGGTATGTCTTCCTTCTCCTTCGATACATATATTATTGTCCTATTGCAAAATTCTTTGGTTACATTTCTCAAAATTGTTGGGGGTATTTCAAGACAGATATTCTGATGGTTCTTTCTAAATGATCAATTTTTGGAAGGGTCTTCTATGGTAAACTTTATTTTTCAATAAGTAACTCCATAAAAAGAAATTTAGGGGCATTATGTCCAGGGATCTTGCTGGCCGTGGGTATTGTGAATATCTGCCACAAATATAGAATATAAAAACATGAAATAAACAAACAAACAAGCATTGTATATGGAAACAACATACAATCCAACACAGACTATATGTTACATAATTATAATATAATTAGTCAGAACTTATTTACAAATATTTTTTTTAAAAATTCTAAAAAGGATTATCCCTTTAGGTCATTTAAAAATTCCTCCACACTGTAGAATCCCTTCGATAATAGTATATTTTTTATAGTTACTTTGAATTTACCAATTTTAAGATATTTTAAATGATCAGGCAAGTTGTTGTATAGTGCAATGCAATTGTAGTGGCAAAAGTTTGATAATGATAGGGATCAGCTAATGTAACAAAGTCCTTCAGATTGGGTTTAGCAAATATTAGACAGTTATATATACAGGGTGGACCATTAATAATAGGCCATAGTTCAGGGGTAGATTCTTTGGGCCAAAATATGAGGATATAACTAAATATGCTTTAGTAAAATGTTGCTGTGGAAAAAGATATAGGGTGTCAAATTTCAAATTAGTCTTTCGTTTTTTTGCAATAACTCAACAGACCCTTGACTGATCTTCGCCAAATTTAATAGAGGAACTTTTTTTATTTTAAGAAACAATAATTTATGTATTATATCACGTTAGATCATAGAGGGCGCCGCAGGACCTGTATCTGATGATGAATTTTTTTTTTTTACAAAACGTTGTGGTACGTCTGACCAGAAAATCTGATGGGGGCGTCATTTCCACGTATAAAAGATACTTGGTAGAACTTAATAACTCTAACCGTTTTTGAGGAAAGTGCCGTTAAACATTTCAATAATTTTTTGAAAGACAAATTAAAATTTAGTGAAACAAAGTGTATTTATTGAAAAAAGTACAAAACGTAAGGGAAAACAAAATCGTAATAATAGCGTAAACTCTTTCTCACTTTCTTATGAATTAATGGATTATTTTCATGATATCAATACCATGCTTTTGATTTATGTATTTATCTCAAGATAAATACATAAATCAAAAGATTGTCTAAAATAAGGTTCTAATCTTATTAGAAGACCAAAAAATAACGTAAAAGTTGACTTAATGACATTATAATAATAATAAAACTTTATTTCCATAGACTTATACAAGCATCAGATCATAATCAAAATTGGTAAAAATTGGTAACAATTCACAAAAATATCTATTTATACAAATACAAAACATTCAGTTAAAAAAGTAAAACGACAAACAAACATTGTGAAAATTACCAAACAAGGGATTACAAAAAAATTTGTTTTACAACAGGGGAAACAAAAACAAAATCATAGAAATATTATTTCTCTTATTAGCTGGCATTAGTGAAATCACAGCCTAAGTACTCATCAACAGAATAAAATGAATATTTGAGTAGAAGCGATTTAACTTCCCGTTTGAAAAGATGAATAATATCTATTTTTTTTATGTGAACAGGTCATTTATTAAATAATTTTATCGGCATTACTTTGGGACCTTTTGCAACGATGGATAAAGAGTGAACTGGTATGTTAAAATTATAATTTTCACGCAGAATGTGACTGGTCTCATATCTGCCATTGAACTGTTCAGAGTGTTCTTTTATATGAAGTAACTTTCCCTCCATGCAAAAACCCCATTGCTGCAACTTAGAGTAAATGTTCGATATGGTCTCCACCAATGACTTCAGTCATTGGTCTCCACCTACTTCTATGCCTTTTCTAATTCTATTCATAAAAGATTACTTACATTGAAAAATACATTTTCCTGTCCTCTAATAAAATTCGCTGTGTTTTGTATTTTGTCCCACAGTTCGTTTCTCTTGAGTTGATAGTATTTGCATAGACTAAGGACTTCATATGTCCCCACACATAATAATCCAAAGGATTATAATCACTACTCCTTGGTGGCCAAGCAAACTATCTTCCTCGGCCGATCTATCTGCATAGGATAGTCTCATCAAGATAATTCTTGACTTCAATGGAGAAATGAGGGGGAGCTCCATGAACCACATTCTGTTCCATATGTCTAGCATGAAAGCATGTAATATATCAGCAAGAATATTTTGAAGAAAAAACAGATAAGACTGTCCATTTAAATTTGGAGGAAGGACAAATGGTCCCAATAATTGATCGCCGATTATACCACACCAAACGTTATTCTTAAATTCTTGCTGAAAATGCCTTTCTTTAATGGCATGAGGATTTTCTACTTCCCAGTAATGGATATTTCTCCAGTTAAAAACGCCTCGGCGAGTAAAAGTTGCATCGTCGGTAAATAAAGTGTTCTAAACAAAATTTCGATCCTTGTTGTGTTTATTTAGAACAAATTGATAAAATTGTAGCCTTTGTGGAAGATCCCTTCGAAGTTTTGTACATGAGTAAGATGATTTACGTAAGACTCTTAGGACAGATTGTTTACTCACTCCTGTTGCCGCTGCTAAACAACTTGAACTGACTTGAGGATCTTCATCCACAAGAAACGAAAATTTCTAGTTTTTCATCCGGTGTAATTCGTTTCGGCCCTCCTACATCGTTTTTATGGCGAAATGAACCCGTTTCTTCGAAACGACGAAACAGATCTTTGAAAATCTTATGGTCTTGCTGTATTCTGATTGGATACTGCAATGAGTATCTCCTCGCTGTAGCACGTCCACTAAAATTAAACACATTTCATATCCCTCATTTCCCTATTTGAAAAATTATTATGTCTAAGCATTGTAAATAAAGAAGTTAAAGAAATTAGCTCGAGGAACACAAGAACAAAATAAAATGATTAAATGACATAAATTACAGAACTAAAACGTAACCAAAGCACACTTTTCAATAAATACACTTCTTTTCATTAAATTTGTATTTGTCTCAAAAAATTATTGAAATGTTTTAAAGGCACTTTCTTTGAAAACGGTTGGAGTTATCAAGTTCTATCAAGTGTACCTTTTAAACGTGGAAATGACGCCCTTATCAGATTTTCTGGTCAGTAGTACCACAACGTTTTGTCAAAAAAAAAATGAAAAAATTTCATCATTAGATACCAGGTCCTGCGGCGCCCTCTATGATCTAACATGATGTAAGACATAAATTATTGTTTCTTAGAATAAAAAAGTTCCTCTAGCAAATTTGGCGAAGATCAGTCAAGAGGCTGTTGTTATTGCAAAAAAAAACGAAAAAATAATTTGCACTTTGACACCCTAAATTTTTTTCCACAGCAACATTTTACTAAAGTATATTTGGTTATATCCTCATATTTTGGCCCAAAGAATGTATGGCCTATTATTAATGGTCCACCCTGTATAAATGCAGGGAAGTGTAAGTATCTTTTTACTGGTAGAAATATCTCTACAGGACTCTCTGTACTTTAATTTGAAGATTAATATAATTAATCTTTTTTTATGAATAAATACTCTGTTTGAATAACATGACCTGCCCGAGTGCCCCATAAGAGAACATTGAAAGAAAGGTGAGAAAAAGCTAAAGCATAATATACAATTTTAGTCCAGCTTCATTTAATATAGATAGCTGCAGTATTGCAAAGTATGAGCTACTTAATTTTTTACATACCTAGTTTGTTTGTAACTCCCATGACAAATGGAAGTCTACTTGCATATCCAGGAATTTACCATTTTCCTTTACAGGAAATTCATTTAGTAAGCAAGGTCTTTTAAGGTTAATATTGATAAAAACAGTTTTGTCCGCATTTAGCATCAATCTTTTACACATACACCAGATTTTCATTTCAGATACAGCATTTTTTACTCTCGCACATAATTCACTAGGAGGATCTGCTGAAATTGTTATGGACGTATCATTCGCGTACATAATAGTAAAGCCTTGTTGCATATGTTCAGGTAGATCATTTATATACAATAAAAAAAGTAATGGTCCTAATATGGAACCCTGTGGTACTCCAAGAAGAACTTGTCTCTTCTAGAGCCTTCCGGGATAAAGGAGATCGTAATTACCTATGGTGGTGTTATTTATTTTTAGAAAAAAATGAAAAAATGTTACGCTTTTCCTCTGTTCTGACCAAAAGAATGCTCAAAACAGAACAAAAGCACAACACATTTGCGAACGGCTAGCTGGTATAGTACGGGAGCTTAAATGGGCCGTGATCAGGGAAAAATCAATTTTTATTTTATGGAAAATATTCTGTGTTAATCAGTCTAAATTTTGTCAATAAAAAGACAGGAATTTAAGGTAAATTATTAGTGATATTTAGAGGGCGCCATCTATAGTATATTCAGGGCTGCTCTTTAAATTTTCAAAAACAAATTTCTATAGACAAATTTGAGTTATCTCAAATGTTCAATTAAAACGAGAATAGTTTAAAATAAATGTATATTAAAAGAGAAAATTGATGATTTCTATAAAAAGTATGTACAAGAAAAAAATATATTTTAATATAATAAATTCAAGTCGTTGAAATTAATTTAACAATGAAATAGGTATTACCAAGTCGCTAATCGGGAATTGGTTGATTCTGACGAGGAGTTCCCTAGCAGTTCCAGCTTCCAGCAGTCTTGGTCCTTAGTTCTATACCTAGCGGTGATGGGATCAGTTCATATATAACCAGTAGATTTTAGCAAAGCATAAATATTTTGTGGTACTTTATTTGAATAAAATTTGAACAATTCCACTGGGGAATTTAGGTAATTACATACTCCAGCAATACGTGCTCCAAAAATACATATATCATAAGCTCAATTATGATGATCAAGCCTCAAGGTATTCTTATAATTATATAAGACAGGATGAATCACGAAGGTAAATTCTGATTTTCAATTCGGATTAAATCTCAAATTTAAATTTAAAATAAATTCTAAATTAAATTTTGATATTATTTAAATTAACTGTAATTAAATAAAGTTATGTTTCAGGATGAAGCTGCCTGGAAGACTGGAAACTGTACAAAAAATGATAAAATGAAATAAAATATAACTAAACTATGATTAATATAAAAGACTTATTAAAGTATGGTATTAAGAATAACAGTACAAAATTGTTATACACTATATTTAACAAATAGTTGCAATCTTCAGTGAATTTCCGCTACAAAAATCCATCCATGTGTTATACAGGGCGTGTTAAGCATAAGGAAATATGGGGAAATTTGAATAGATGGTAAATTTGATTATTCAAATGTTACAAAAACTAAAACATTTAAATTTTCAAACCAATAAACTTCACATTTAGATTCATAATGTAATTACAAACAACTTTTTCTTATGGTACTTTTCCGTATATTGGTAAATAAGGGCATTTCATGCCATTTTAAAATTTCTAATGATATTTTGGAGGCGTCATAGTTGTGACATGACAAATATTTTTGGCAATTTTGTGATTATATTAATCATGCTGAAACTAATACTGAAACCTGTTTAAAAAACAATTGAATAAAAAAGTTTTCCATATGGTGCAGACTTTTTGGCGGAGACTGTATATGCAAGCGTGATAAAATTAGAATTATTGCCTCACAACCATGGAGCTTGAAATAGTTACTATATTCCAAGATGTAGTGGTAAATTTGGAAAAAAAATCAGTTAATTTTCTAGGGCAAAAACTGTATAATATATTACCTAACAAAATGAAAAGCCCCAAGTCTAAAACATTTCCTAAATCGAGTATAAATTATACAGTAGAGAATTATTACTTATTCCCATTAATTAATAATTAAGTTAATGTGAATTTGAGTGTGCTATTTAATCCAATAAAATTAGTTCTATTAAATGTAAATATTGTTCCATTTCAATTAAAATTTTAAATATTTAACAATAATGATTTTATAATAAAACTCAGTCATCATTGACAATGCTTGCATCAAAATATTTGTTAGCAAGAGTGTCTGATTCTGATTCAGCACCTCATGATATTAGACCAAGAGCTACCGATATTTTGAAAAATTGTCCGAGAATCCTTTTCAACTTGTATGGTTAATATTTAAGGAGATAACCCTACGTTGGGTCCGGGTTCTGGTGATAGGGATGTTGTCACATGATGACTATTCTTTGTAAATCAATACCTTTGGTGTCCAAGAACCACTCTCACAAAACACCCAAAAGATTTCAGTACTGCACGTAAATACACTACTCGACATGCATTTTGCTAACCATTTTAACATCATCAAAGACGAATATGACTGTTTTTCAGTCTTAATCACCTCCATGCTTAGCGAGATGTGCATCAAGTAGAGTATTCAAGTGTAGTCTTCATCTGTTTTGGCATACTGTAAAGTGGTTTAAAGATTTTGATTTGTGAAAAGTCTTCCTACAAAAAAGCCTCCACCTCCGGGACTCGAACTCAACGTAGAATTATCTTCTTAAATAGCTCTAGGGATCAAATAAGTTGAAGGAAGTCGTCAGACAATTTTTCAAAACGTCAGTAGCTCTTGGTCTATATGTAGCGAATCATCTTCAGGTGAGTACATTCTTCTTCATGAATAATATCTAGCGTATTTATAGTAGATGTCAAACCAAAAGATGACACTGGTCTATTAGTTGAAAATGTATTGCTGACCTGTGCCTTATTTAGGCTGTGTGAAATTAGGTTAATAAATATTTTTATCAAGTAATCAAGAAAATAGGTGAATTTGACAATAGCAGCATAAATACATCAGTCTAGATCAACCTTAGTGTCAAATATTTTATAGAAGAAGTATATGCTTGTTCTATTTGGTTTGATGTCCACTCTTTGTATAAAATAAAAAATACCTGACGAATCACAAAACCTTATGTCGTCAATTGCCCAGAAGCTACTAGTTCCTTTTGGATTAATTTTTTGTGCAAACATCTGTATGTTTTTGTTTACAGTGATATTCTTTTTAATTTCTATCCTTCTCCATAAATAATGCCCCTTTTGATTTTTTTCTGCTGCTATGGAAGTTCCATTAACCGTTTCGTCATCAACACTCAATATTAGATTCAGAGAACAGCTATCACAAACAGCTACGAACATTACAATACATAATTCACCTTTGTGAGAGTGACCTATTATCTCATGTGCGTTTTCAAAAGGATCCTCAGAATATAAGTATTTATCTAAAACCAATAAGAAAACAAAATCACAGGTGTCCTATGTTTGTGTTATGTATTCTAAATAAAATTGAATTAGGCAAATCAGTAGTATTGGGATATATGGTGACTGGAATGTTTCTTTCGCATTTACAGGCAAAATTAATTTATCACCCCAAAATTTATCGTAATTTTGAATTTGATTTTTTTCTAAACTGTTTGTCAAATTTTGCTAATTTTTATTTTGTTTCATAGGTTAACTCTTCTAGAATGTAAAGCCATGCGGATTTCAGTTATTTTCGTTAAATATCAGGCGTAATAATAATAAAATTATGCTTTTTTGAAATTCAAAATGCCTTGTGGAATTCCCTAGCAGCAAAATTAAAATCATAGTTTAAACTCATTTGTAGGCTCATCTTTCATTAACATTCTCGTTTTTGATAGGTACAATTTTTTATCTTTGCTAATAAGGAGAACTGAGTGGAAACAAAAATCAAAAATTTGTATTTTTTGGGTACCATTATTTCAATTATTTCATTATTTGATCAATTCAAATAAACTTGGCGTCATTAGATAATTTAGAACCTGAGAAGGCTACAAAACCTATAGCAGATATGAAACAATCTAAAATAATGAACACCTTTAAATATTGGGATTTTCTATACTCTCTTTATTTTTTTGAAAATGAGCAACCTTATGATATATTCTACGAGAGTAATCGTTTCTCTTTACTTTATAAGACCCCATTGAGCTAAATTGGTTAATTGGTAAACCATATACTATTAATTTAAAAATGTCTATTATGATGCCTTTAAGGCCACTCCCTTGGTGTGTAAAAGAAAATTGATGAATAGACATATGTATAATAATTATTGGACCTAAAATAGGGTCTTAAAAAGAAAAAATAATGGTATCCAAAGAAATTTATTTTGTTCCACTTGGTTCTTTCTTCCTTAACAAAGATGAAAAAAGTGCATCAAAAATGAGAACCTAGCTTTATCGCTACACTGTATATTTTGTTTCAACTCTACTTATATAGAGATTGTTTAGAAAATTAAACATTCAGTTTTTTTAATAACTTTTAATGTAGGTACACTTTGACACTTTAACTCTCTCTAACTAACTGCCCTCTATAGGGGTCTTCTACAACTAACTCATTATTAACTATTACTGGTTGCCTAACAGCAGGAGCTATATGTAAACATATTTAAAGACACTGAAGGCACCTACCCTTCTGGATACAATATTAAATTTCATATCTGTAGTGAAATACCTTGGGGTAACCTTCGATGCCAAACTAACATGGAATCTTCATGAGGAGAACCTGGAGAATGAAAATCAAAGTGGTCATGTGGATATACACTGCCGTCATAGGAGCAATGATGGAGCTGATGTGATCTGGTGACCTAAGAGCAACCATACTACAGCTGAGGTCAAGCTCAGTCAAGTGCAGAGTTGCTACCTAACCATCATCGTAGCTACGCAAACAATGCTAACGAAAGCTATGGAGGTAATGCTGTGTCTGCCACCACTAGATATACAGATGGGGCAATAGTGCGTCGGACCTCGATATCTCGAGTTCTACGATAGTTAGAAATTTTTTAAAAAATTGCAAATAAACTAGATAAAATGTCTATAATTAGAAAATATTTTCTAACATACAGGGCGAGCCAAGACGAAATTACAGGACCAAGTGCCTTTCTTTAAAATGGAATGCTATGTATATCAGTACATTTTTTGAAGCCTCTTTCTAGGGTCTATTCATTCCTATATTATCATTGAATATCTCCCAACCACTTGGATGTAATGAATTATTTTGTTGAAATAATGCAATCTGCAGATGGATATTAAAAAAATCACCACCGTCACAATTATGGGTTTTAAGAAAAACTTATGTGAATACCAGTTACAAAACATTTAATTAATGTTTCTGAATCATTTTCATTTCTTAAAAATGTACAGGGTGGCCAAAAATTATTTTTCAATTAAGACCATTTTAAATCGAATTTATTCAATTTTTTCAAACAGAACACCGTGTATATTTTTCGACGGTGATGTAGAAATGAAAAACTAACATTTTTTGTAAGTACTTCCCTATGGCTAATTGCAGCCATTTTCGTTTTATAAATAAATGAGTGTTTATTTTTCAATTAAGAGCTTTTTAAATTGAATTTTCTCAATTTTTTCAAAAGGAACACCCTGTATATTTTCGACGATGTGATGTAGAAATGAAAAACGAACATGTTTTATATGTAGTTCCCTAGGGCTAATTGCAACTAATATCGTTTTATTGAGCAACAATTACAAAATTCAAAAGTAAACTTAAAGAAAAAGGTTTCTTCAAATAACTCAGTAGAAACAATTATAATAAATATTCCACATGTTGCCCATTTTGATTAACACACATCTCTATGCACTCTTGAAATGAGGTTCCCACTGTTCCTAAAACTGCCGGTGTGATAGATGTAAAGGCAGGTGTTATTCTTTCCTTCATATTTTGTACTATTGTTGGTGTGTCTCTATAAGCAATTTCCTTCACGTATCCCCATTTTTGTAAGATCTGGGGATCAAGCAGGCCATTTAGTAGGCCCATCTCTTCCAATCCATTGATGAGGGTAGGTATTATTTAAGTGGTCTCTAACTACATTTAAATAATGTGGTGGAGCACCGTTTTGCTGAAACCACATAATATTTCGAATTCTTTCAGGGAGATTTACCAATAATTGTGGCAGATAGCTTTCCAAAAAAATGAAGAAAAAGAGCTCCAGTCAATGTACCATCAAAGAAATGTGGCCCTATTACATGTTCTTCAATAATTCCTCCCCAAACATTTATAGACCATCTGTGTTGGTTATCAACTTGCATAAAAAAGTGAGAATTTTCCGAAGCATAATATAATGGAAATTGTGCCTATTAACAAATCCATTTTTATGAAAAGTTGCCTCATCGCCGAATAAAACAGTATTGAAGAAGTTCACATCATGTTGCATTTCACCTCTGACCCAATTACAAAATTGTAGGCGCCTTTGAATATCGTCATCAGATAATTCCTGGTGCATTTGAATATGATATGCATGCAACTTACTTCTTTTTAAGGTTCGACCCACAGACCGTCTACTTATTCCTACTAATGGGCTCACTTCTCTTTGACTAACATAGGGATTCTCAACCTTTGCCAGCACCACAGAAAACTCATTTTCTTCGTTCACAACACGTTTTATTCTTTCACTTTTTTTATATTTGACATTTCCAGTTTCCACAAATCTATCGAGAAGGTTTTGGAAGTTGCTAACATCAGGAATCCTTCTTTCAGGATAACGTTGATGATAAATTCTATTGGCAAGTAAACAATTTCTGTTTGACTCGCCGAAAACAAAAGTCATGTCTACAAGTTCCACTTTATTAAAATCCATATTGTAAAATTCCAAATATTTTAAATTCAATACAAATTGTAACGACCGATAAGTGTGATAAATGTTCCTTTCTACATGACAATTTATACCAAATTGAGGTTTTATTGCCTGTCGAATAACGAGAACAGCAAAAAAATACAAAAAAACATTGCAATAAAGGACTGGTTAAATACCATTTACTCATTTCAATGGATTGGAAGAAATGGTCCCACTAAATGGCCTCATTTCAAAATTGCATAAAGAAGTATGTCAATCAAAATGGGCAACACGTCGAACACCTATTATAAATTTTTCTAATGAATTATTTGAGATTTGAGGGAACCTCTTTTTTTAAGTTTTTCTTAAAACCCATAATTGTGATTTTTTAGTATTCATCTGCAGATTGCATTATTATTTCAATAAAAAAATTTATTACATCCAACTGGTTGGAAGATATTCAATGTTAATATAGGAATGAATAGAGCCTAGAAAGAGGCTTCAAAAAATGTTCTGATATACATAGCATTCCATTTAAAAAAAAGGCACTTGGCCCTGTAATTTCGTCTCGGCTCAACCCTGTATATCCAGGAGAAGTGCCTCTGACAACAATGGTATGCCTCAAATTTGTTGGCATACAACCACATGTAGGCTGCGGAATGACCAGAAGTCAGTTTAGAAAAAAATCAACCTCAAAGAAAGTCATGGTAAATTTTGAGTGATGTGTTAAATTTGTTCATGAGTGCATTTACAATTGGTTTCTTTTTTTTATGTTATTCAACAAGTCAATCACCCAGTGATAGGATGGAAATATAATACATTGATATTATAAATAAAATTAATGGCAAAAAAACAAATTATTAGTAAGGCTACATTGCATCTGAAATTAATGACAGTGACATGTACTTAGCTATACGCGAGCGGACGCGAGTTGGAGCTACCAAAAGTGTAGCAGTACGCCTACCCGAAAACTGGTGTTTTAGAAGCCCCAACTTGCATTTCCTTTATTGTCTATAATTTATAAAATTATAAAAGTTACACATATTATGCAAAGAAAACTAATTTTAATAAAAAGTACTTGTACGTTTAGTCTCGATGAAAATCTCATACAGTGATAATTAAGTTAATGGCGTTAGGTAATAATTCATACAAGAATACTAAATAATCTCTTGGTCTTTCACCTTAACAGATACATTTTTTTTTGTTTTCGTAATTAAAATCTTGAAATTTGCCATAAATATACATTTTTTGACATAACCAGACCTAAGAATACATTTCCGGGTTAACCAGCGATTCTGCTAGTTTTCCTATTTTAAGTAACTTTGGTTTGAATTACCTTTACAATGTGTCTTTCAAAATCATAACTGTAGTTTTAAGTGCATTTAGCAATAGATTTTAGATTTTAAAATTACATTGGAAAGCCAATTCAAACCTCTACCGAAAGTATATAAAAAATGTACAGGGTGCTATTTTTAAAAATTGAGTTTCGAGGCATTCATTTTTTATAAAATATTTGTTAAGGAAAAAATTGCTTTTATGCAGTATTCGTTTCTTCAACTATCTGTTATTTCATAATTAAACATATTTTCACTGAATTTACAAGCATTTTTATTTTATACATTTTACAAGGTATAATCATCATATGACATAAGAATGTGGCATCACCTGGTGTGAGCACCTACTTGATCGGTAAATTTCATTAAGCCTATTTTATTACGTCTGACATATTTATTATAAAATAATATATCGATTTTTTAGCAAACAAACTATGTTATATTAAAAACAAAAACCCTCATTTTAATAATAAATCGTTGAAAATAAGGCATCTTTTCATTACACCGCACCACTTCCCCATTTACCACATTCACCCTTAAAAGTGAACCACGACCCCCGGAAGAAACCAGCTAAACAGTATGCCTATCTTCTAGCTCCAGAGTAGGCAACTATAAAAAAATATTTTTGTGGCTGACTACCATATAGGATGATTAACTAGGTCCTAATTCACAATAACAACAAGAACTTAACTCTAACCAGAATTGTAGAATTACAATATTAGAAATTGAATAAATAATAAACAAATATTATTTGTAAGACTTACATTTATGCAATTTCAAAAAACCAAATGTCTCAGCGTTTATGTTCTTGATTCCCTTAGATATACTTATAAAACTGGGACTTTCAGTCTTAGATATACTCCACGTAATTTGCTCCTTATTAGGAAAAAATGTCAGCTTCATTTCATTTTCAATTTTCGTAATGGCAAAATGCAACCATACTTCATCTGGATTTATCTAAAAATCATCACAATTCAAAGAATTTTAAAAATTCTGAAAAAATTCTCTTATCGTTATTGAACCTAAATAAACAATAAAAGTAATATTTGCTTAATATCAAATATATGAGAGCTCTCAATTAATATATACATTATACACAATATACACATATATAATACACATATTCATACACAATACATCATATAGATAAAAATATAATTATGTAGAGTATACAGAGATCAGAAAAATGGTACAAATATATTATAATTTTCGAAAATGTGTTTTACATGTTTTGTTAAATTTTTAAATATTTTTTATTTGTTTGATGTAATGAGGTAAAAGATTTCAGGTGTTTATTAGTCTTTGTCTTGGTTTGATATTGGTGTGTCACATAATATTGTAATTGATTACTTTTGTGAACATATAAACAAATTGTTAAGATAAAGTGAACGTAAATTGAGTACATTTTCTGAGTAAAGCATATTCATTGAATAGAGCTTGTTCTTTTTGTAAGTTATTTTTAAATCAAAATTTTGGACCACATTGAGTTTTTTGAAAGCATTGTTATGAAATCCTCCCCAGACTATGATTCCATAACGAATCAAGGATTCCACCAAGACTCAATATATTGTAATCAATAATGAGTTCGTTAAAAAATCTCTCAATAGATTAAAATAAATTTTATTACATTACCCAACAGAGAAACCATTTACAAGGCAAGTCTAGACAGCTAGGAAAACAATTTAAAACTGAATATTATAAATTTGTGTGTTTGAAATTTTGAGTATGATACTTAACAAGACAATGTAGCTAAATCTCAGCTGAGTGATAATATTCTCCAGCAGTTTTTAGCAAAGATGACAGAGTACAATTATTTATGTAGCAATGGATTGATATATTCTTAAAGTAGGATGATAACAAGAAGATTGGTGATTTAATTAATGTATTCGTTCTAGGAGCAGAGCATCTAAAAATTTTGTTTTGCCTGGTGTTAAGTCGAGGAATATGAGATGTTATTTGTGAAAGAATAGTAGGACAATCAATGTTGTTAAGCAATAATTTAAACAGAAAACTTAGGGAATAGGGAATATAAAATTCTGCGATGTATTAATGACTCCATATTAAACATACCAGCAACTCTTTCTAAAGTTTCTCTCAGGATACACCCTGTTACATTTGAAATAAAAAACTTCAAGAATTTCCTTTGTATGGCGTCCAATACCATTGAGTGAGAATTATAAATGAGGCAAAAAATGAGAAAACAGTACTCTAAATTTGATCGAACTAACAAGTAGCATAATATCTTTGAAGATAGCTCATTGGTAAATGATCTACAATTTCGTATTATGAAACGTAAAGTTTTAACTGAGTTTATCACTACCGTCTTGATATGTTCAACGAAGGATAGATCAAAGTTAAAAATAATTCCTAAGTCCTTAATTGACTCATATCTTGTAAGTTCTTTATTATTTACATTATAATCATATAGATGTAAATATTTCTTGCATGAGTAAGTTACGACTTTGCATGTGGAAATATTTAATGGCAATTTATTAACACTACACCATTCTACTATTTTATTGAGCTGGAGTGCCTGGCAATCACCAGACTCTAAAATAACGCTAAATATTTTTAGGTCATCAGCATACAGCAGTTGTTCACATTCAATTGATTGAGTTAGATCATTGATAAATATTTTTAAAAGCAGCGGTCCGAGATTTAGTACTCCAGATGATGCAACATACAAATCAGACTTGTGACCATTATAAGCTACAAATTGCAGTCGATATGTTAGATATGAGTTAAATAACACCAACATTGACGTACTGACACCAAACATCTCAAGTTTAGCAATGAGAATGGAGTGGTCTATGCGGTCAAAAGCCTTCGAGAAATCTGTATATATCACATCAACTTGCCCCAGGCAATCCAATGTATTAGATATGCATTGAGTTACGAGTAAATTAGTCATAGTAGATTTTTTGCTCATAAATCCATGTTGTGACACAGATAAATCCATGTTGTGACACAGATATGCAGTTTCTCATTGAAGGATATATGTGACTGTCTATGGACATCTCGAAAACTTTCGCAAAATTAGAAATTATAGAAATAGGCCTGTAGTTATATAAGAAATTCATGTTTTACCATTTTTTAGCACAGGACAAACTCTAGTTAGTTTCCAACATTCTGGAAATGTAGATGTACTCAAAATGTGATTGAATATTATTAAAAGTGGGGTAACAAAAATAGATATAGATAAAATTTATGTATCAATTTTCTAATATTAGTTGTTATTTTGAGAACATGTCGGTTCCATTTTAAATGTTGATCAACTATTATGCCAATGTGTTTTGTATGACTTGTTTCTTTAATATCATCACTCAAGCAGGTGCGCTTGTAGTTTTGCATAACTTTTTTTATCTGGGCATGTGACCCCCTACTCTGCCGTATAAACAATCATTTGCATAACTTTCGCAATTTTTTTTCGACAAAATATATGAAAGTAAATAGCAACTATTTGTCCCGGTCATCGTAGCAGGGTGCAAACTTGACAGAAGATGTCTCCAATGTTGTCTCAAAATTTGAAAACTTTTGCAATTATTGTCGAACTTTCCATTATCGAAGTCCTTAATAACTGACCTATAAGTTATTTAAAATGATGTTTTCGGACTGACATTATTTTAAATAAAATATATTTTTTTAATTTTGACGAAATTTTGGACTAAACAAATAAATTTTTTTGATAGAAAAATGCTTAATATGATTTTTTTCATTTTTTTCGTTTATCTTGGTATTACAGGTGACTTTGCATTTGTAGGGGGCGGATGTGTTTTTAACCATAAGTACTCCTTACTTTGTTCTATATTTGAGTAAGATTTGTTCTAAATCGGAAAACAAAGAAAAAAGTTATAACATTATTAGTAGGTACACTTTTAAGTGCAGCACACTCTATATCACTACAATTAATATTTAAAACAATAGAAAATACCCCATTCTATTGAATAAAGAGAGAAGTCCTTTTAACAATAAATGATAATTATTTTATTTAGTATATAACACATTTTCACATTTCTACCACCGCCCTTGTCCAACAAAGGGAAGGGCATTACACTGAATTTCAATTTTTAGGCTGTCTCAATTTTGTTTAGTAAGTGATTAAATTTTTACCTAAGCATGTTAAAATTTTATTAGTAATGAAGTCTGGCCTATTTATACTAGTTATTGAAATAGCTATATAATTTGTTTTCTTATATTCAAAGATAATTTGTATATCTAGCCAATTTTTTACCTTACTTACACCATCACTGACAAGATTTTTTGTATGCGCCCAAGTCTTATATCTATAAATTATAACTATTTGAAATCTACTCAATGTTACCACTTCATGATGAAATTTTTTGTTATATTTTCTAAGGCAAAGTAATAATATAAAAAATTACAGATACCCCCAGAAAAATTTCAACAACTTACCAATTGCACAAAATGCATTATTTCCAATGTCTTCGTTTCTACTACTGAGCTAAAGGAAGAATTTACTTGGACATGGTAATTGTTTCCAATTTGTACTTTATAATCCATATTTGAAATAAACACTGAAACTGACACACTTACAAAATTTTGACCAGTCCATAGATTTCTTGTTTTAGTCAGCTTTTCAGTCTGAAACACTTAAAATTAATAAAATAGAAAAGTATATTACCATAAAATATAATTTATTACTTTCCCATCGCTCATCTATTACAGGTCCAAATAACTTCATAGTTGATTCATCGGAGATGTTCCACTGTTTCCACACATAATCAGTTTCATTCCCATCAAAATTCATTTGATAATGTTTTGGAACATAACGAGGGCTGGAACCTAATAATACAATATTATTTTCTAGTTTGTGTATGTGTGTTTGGTCTGATGGCACTGATTTAAACCACAAGCCAGGTCTTTTTGTACATAGAATACAATCAAGGATACAATACACAAAATTTTTGTCTTTATTCATTATTTAAACAATCTTAGATTAAGAACTAGACCAGAATAAGAAAATTTTACAATAAAGCAAAGAAATTCTAAAAGAGCCCATGGCTGGGAAGCATACAAGAATTGTCAAAGGCTGTATAAGAAGACTGTTCCCAAAAGGCAAAGAGCATCATGGAGATCTTATTGCAGTGGAGTGGAATCCTTCTCCTCAGCAACTCGGCATAAAAAGATACTCACCAAAGATCCTCAACAACAATCAGGATTTACGAAAAGATGGGATTGTGTATTGTGTTCTCCTATTTACACTGATCCAAAGCAGTTCCTAAGGCAGAGGATTGGAGGAGCAATAAATAAACACCTTTCTTCCCTTTAAATCACTGATAGCGTTTTTCTAGACTGAAACATATACACCGTTATCTGCTGCACATTTATATCGGGCGTGTATTGCTTTCAAGTATATCCCGATAAGCTGGAGAGAAGTTAAGGTAATATTTATATCCAAACCAGGACGGACGGATTATTCCTTACCAAAATCAAATCGACCCATTAGCCTTACCTTCTCTCTACTAGAAGGTCTGGAAAGATTGAGAAATTACAGAAGCAGTACTAATATTACATCCACTGCACCCAAACCAATACAGCCCAGGTAGATCCACAGAATCAGCATTACATTTTGTAGAATCTCGGATTGAAAAATCAATGGACATGAAAATGTTCGCCATGGGAGCATTTATTGATACTTAGGTGAGTTTGACAAAACAGCCGAAAGCATAGGCAATGCTCCCCAAATGCAAGGTGGTCCCAATACTCTCCGTGAATTGATAACAAACATGCTTAAATGGGCACCATTATGAATTAATATGAGGTACATGGAAACTAGAGGCAAGGTAAAAAGAGGCTACCCACAATGTGGCGTCCTATCAGCCCCACTGTGTGTTATGGTTGCTGACAGGCTCTTACATTGCCTCATTGAATCTGATTTCTTCACAATAGGATATGCAGATGATATTACCGTTCTGCTAAGTGGAAACTTTGATACTCTGTTATGTGTCCGTGCTATTCACCAAGAAATGAAACCTCCCATTATGAAATACCCAAACTATATAGATAAAAGATTTGTCAAACTAGCAGGTATCAGAGTTGCAGGCACTTAACTTAACTTTTGATTGCACTCTGAACTGGAAGAGACATATGGAAGTAAAGAATGTAAAGATAAATAAGGCATGTGTGGCCTAAGTATGACTAAATTTTTGAAATTGAGTAATCAATATTCTGTAACAAAAAATGAGGAATAAATGTGTCACTTTTAACAAAAAAAAAAAATGAAGAAATAAAGATATTTGAAAGATGTTATTTATAAATTGCAAAATTTGAGCTCTGTTCAATATAGGGCAACTCTAATGTGCAATAATGGAAAATAATATGAAATCTCTTGATATCCAACAAATAAGTACCCTTTTTAGAGAACAACTCTGTAAAAAAATTAAATTGCACTTTGGAGACAGTCTAGTTATATTAAGAAGACAATTCTTGGTATCTTACCGCTCTTGAGAAACAAATGTACTAGAACAGTCATATTCTATGGACAGTGGACACTGATATTTTTCTTCTTTCATTTTTCAACGTTACTGAACACTGAAATATGGCTTCAATGGTAATGGTAATGGACTCAATTAGTGTGACGTCACGTTAGGCTATTTATACTGTGATACTACTGGACCTTTATAGGCGAGCGGATATCCCCCAAAAAGAGGCTTAGAAATAGCAGTGACCATGCAATCCTAATTGCCAAAACCAGTTTATCCCTATGTTTTTGAGGTCGCTGAATACGAATCCGATGTTATTTAAAAAAAAATGGGGCGTCTATGTCTAAATCAACTTTTAAGGAAAAATGAAGCATTTCATTTAATTTTTTCATTTTCAACTCGCCATATCTCCGGCGCATTTCATGATTTCTTTTTGAAACTTTAACTGCATATTCCTGATGGCAGTAGCAAAAAAATAAACCCTATCCGACCTTTTTAGAACATTTGATATTCAAATGACGAATTTTTAAATTTGCACGGACGCATTTTACGAATGTGCACATTCTATCGCAAAAGTTGAGTGACAAAGTTTCGAATTTCGAGTAACGAATTGTTTAGTATTAAAATATCATTTATAAGGAAGTTTTTTGAAAAGTTTCAGCCCTTAATGTTTTATAGAAAAAAAAATATGAATTTTTAAAGTTGAGCGTCGAGTCCGGGAGCGCACGCTTGGCGCGCGCTATCACATTAGTAGGCGTATACAAACAAGCGTTTAGGAGAAATTATTAATAGGTAAACATCAATGCTCAGAACAATCACCAAATTCCGACATCCAGACAATCCACTTCATAACCCACCAAATGATCTCTTATACCATGTTGTTAATATAGAACCGATCTCAAGGAGACTATCAAAATTGTCAGCCAAATTTGCCAAAAATGAAGACAACAGGGAAAAGTACGACTCCTATGCAAAAAAAGAAACCAACAGGCACCTAGACGCAGAAAATACCCAGAACGAACCCTGTGGGAATATATTAATGACATAAGCGCAACATGAACGGCAATAATCCATGATACATTGCACACCCTCTATATTTATGTTTATATACTTTATTTATTTTTATATATATATATATATATATATATATGTGTGTGTGTGTATATGTGTATATAGATAGCACACACTATACACATAATGTATGTATATGATTATATATATGTATATATCTGTAAACAGGCTGAAGGACTTCGGTCGATGGCCATTTGAGTCTATACTCAATAAAGAACTTTTATTATTATTATTATTATTAATAGGTAATGTTAATAAATTGAATATTTAAGTGTTAATTGAGTTTTATGTTATCATATAGTTTTTTTTTGTTAGTTGTTACTATAATATGGATGGAAATGCTTCATCTTTAAAATATTGATACAAATTCAGCATTATTTTTTATAGGTAAAATGATTGTCTATGCGACTTTGAAAAACATGTCAAAAGAAGAATTGTTAAATTTGGCTGAAATAACTGATTTGTACATAATAGATAATGTCTTACAAATCGTCAGTTTTTTTTTTTTGGCTTTGGGCCAGAGTCCATGCAGCCAGTCACACTATGTTAAAATTATCTAACCTAAACAAAATGGAGAAAGAAAAAGAGGGAAGAAGAGCAACGAAGGAAAATACAGGGAAACACACTTCTTGTCCAGGTATCTGTCAGGACATTGAGTTTGACATCACAAAGAAAAGACCACGGTAGAGTAGGTTAAAACAAGAGGAAAACAAAGCTAACCTATAGTGTGATATTAACATCTATCAAAAAACCAATGATTAATTCATAGATTTTATTACTATTTATAGCAAGTAAACTAACTACGTTGAACGGAACCATCATATTGAAGCATGAACAGATATTTTTAATAAGTGAATCTGTAGTTGTCTTGTACTTATCGCAAGCGAAGAAAAGGTGATCAAGATCGCCGATAACACCACATAGATCACAAAGTTGCGATGTGACTACACCAATTTTATGCAAATGGACGGGAAAGCAGGCATGACCAAATCTTAGTCTAATAATTGTGGTAATATATTTTCGTGGAATGTCATGCCAAAACTGTAGCGGGATAGTTGGCTGTATTTTACAAAACATTGTTGAGCTGTTTAAAACGTATTGTTCCCACGTGTGAATCCACTTATTTCTTAATTGAAGTTTATATAAATTGGAGCAATCCGTTAGACACAGTTTGTGGTCTAATAGAGTACCATTAATGGCGGCGTCTTTGGCCAAAATGTCAAAGTGTTCATTATGTTTTAAGCCTATATGGGCTTTCCCAGACAAATGTGACGACTTTACCAGTTTGTGCGATATTGTAGACGGCATCTTTTATTTTCAAAATATACGGGTTAGTTTTGTATGAAAAAGAGTCAGTATAGATTTAACAGCTGAGAGAACAGAAAGAGAGTCAGATAGAATTATTATTTCCTTTGAGTTTGTTTCTTTGATATAGCTTAAAGCTTTGTAAATGGCAATTGCCTCCAAGGTAAAAATAGAGCAATTTATGTCAAGTTTGAACTTAATTTCTTTGTATTCAAAGGGAATGAAGAAAGCGCATCCATTACCGTCTTTGGATTTTGAGGCATCGGTGTAAATAAATGTTGGATTAATAAACCGGTCAAAGACATTAAGAAGCATTTTCGTTATAGACGGGGATGATAACACTAGGTTTAAAACACATAGACCAGTAATTGATATCATTTACAGTAATTTTTTCAATATTATCAAACTGTTCGTTAATGTTACGGAATGAAAGGCACATAGGCGGAGAAGGCTTCTTAATCCAATAGCTGTTGGTTAGATCAAAAGTATTGAGGACAGAAATTTTTTTAGTAAAGGAGGGTTGTAAAGGTTCAGCTTGAGTAAAAATTTATTGCTTAAGAACTCTCTTCGTATTAGAAGCGGTGGCTCAAGTGCTTCAACATGGAGGGCTTCATTTGGCGTGGATTTCATCGCGCCTAGGCATATTCTCAGAGCTTTGCGTTTCATGATATCTAAGTTACTCAACAGGCTTTTGCTAGCTGAGCCGTATAAAATACAACCGTAATCCAGTATTGATCTAATATAAGCTTTATAAAAGCAAAGTGCTGTTTTAACATCAGATCCCCACCAGGTTTTGGTGACAAATTTTAAAAAGTTAATACCCTTCAAGCATTTGTTTTTAATAGACTCTATGAAAGGTTTCCAGGTGAGTTTTTTTATCGAGTATGACCCCCAAATACTTAATCTCAGAACGAAACGGGAAATGACAGCCAGCTAACTGAATTTGAGGAGTTTGTAAGAGGTTATGTTTATTATGTCTTGTAAAAACGCAAAATGCCGTTTTTTCTATTGACAGTTCAAAGCCATTTCCATTGCTTCAAATACGATACACCGGTTTCAAGGGTTTCAAGTGAATTCTGCCATGTTTTATTTTCAGTGTAAAAGCAAAGATCATCCGCATACTGTACAATATTTAAATTTGTGATCTTTGTATTGTAGATATGTCGCCTGTATACAAATTGAAAAGCAGAGGTCCCAATACCGAACCCTGTGGAACTCCAATGTTAACTAATCTTGGCCCTATTCTTTGATTCCTACTATTTCTAATGTATATTACTCTGTTTGAGTACATATTTACAATATTTTTGGCAATGGCATTAGGTATGAGATAGAGATTACTCAATTTCTCCTCCAAAATATTCAAGTTTACTGACTCATATGCGCATTTTAAATCTATGAAGAGTGAACTCAGGTAGTTATTACGAGAAAAGCTCATATGGATATCAGTAGTCGTCAGCTTTTTCATAGCAAATTTATACGATCCCAAAAGAAAATCTAAAGCCGATCGCAGTGATATTAATTCGTTACGTTATAACTTGGCAATCGAAAAAAATTTATACATCGATAAACTTCCTCCATCCAAACCAACTATGCTAAAACATTGTTTAAGAGCTCTTTGGCAATTAAACGAATGGAAGCAAGCTACTCAATCGATGATTATTTCCGAATACGTTGCAAAATGTGGATGGTTAGTGGAAGGAGGAACATTGAAAATTGATTAATATGAGGGACCAACTGCAATAGAAACGTTGCAGAAATACTTTTGCTCTTGCAGCGGCAAAAATTCTTGCTCAACTGTTTACCCATATATAGCGTCTAATTTAAAATGCTGTGATGTTTGTAATTGTAATGATTCGTGTCAAAATATTGAACAAATAAATGAATAGTTTTATAGTAATAAAAATCGTTTTCATTTCAATACAATTTCAATTCTATGCTATTTATATACAAATTTAAATTATGTAACACTGATGTATACATATATACACACACATATATGTATCCTATTTATATTTTAAAATGACGAAGTCAGTAAATAAAAGCAATTACTTCCTCCTAAACGCTTTTTTACGCCTACCGATGTGATTAGCGCGCGCCAAGCGTGCGCGGCCGGATTCGACGCTCAACTTTAAAAATTCATTTTTTTTTTTCTATAAAACATTAAGAGCTGAAACTTTTCAAAAAACTTCCTTATTAATTATATTTTAATACTAAACAATTCGTTTCTCGAAATTCGAAACTTCGTCACTCAACTTTTGCGATAGAACGTGAACACTCCTAAAATGCATCCCTGCAACTTTAAAAATTCGTCATTTGAATGTCAAATGCTCTAAAAAGATCGGATAGTTTTTATTTTTTTGCTACTGCCATCAGGAATATGCAATTAAAATTTCGAAAAGAAATCATGAAATCCGCCGGAGATAGACCGAGTTGAAAGTGAAAAATTATGAAAAAATGTTTGCTTCATTTTTCACTAAAAAGTTGATTTAAACATAGATGCCCCATTAAAAAAAAATAACATCGGATTCGTATTCAGCGACCTCGAAAACATGAGAATAAACTGTTTATTTCGAGGGAAGTAGAAAGTTGCATTTCCCTCTTATTTATATGTTACTTTCATACGAACGAATTACGTTTCATATGGGTTGACCATATACTTATTAGAACCAATACTGCTATAGTCTAGTATACTTTAACTTGGCGTGTGTGTGTATGAGTTAATATTTCCGTACGATTTCATTTTCTCTTGTACACAAAGATCCAGAAATATTGTCCACGTAGACGATGTTTCTGGACTATTGCTTTAACTTTGTGTATAATATGGGAGAAAATGAAATCGTACGGAAATATTATAACTCATACATACACACGCCAAGTTAAAGTATACTAGACTATAGAAGTATACAATTCACTAGTGAGCTTATAGAGACTATAGCTTCCTATATCCCCCATGCCACAGAATAGGTAGGTCGTCTGTGCCCATGCAGTAAAATTAGGCCAACACTTTGCGTACGGCGATCCTTCTACTCATGCGCTAAACTTTTGGCGGTTAAATTTCAGATTTGCAGTGTGTGCGTAGTCTATTTTGTCTATGGTGTGCGTATTATCAAATTCGTACAGTACCTACTGCGTTGTGGCAAGATTACTGTGAAATATATGATTAATTTGCAATCTGTCTTAAAATTAAGGGAAGAATTTGTTTTATATGCAATAAAAAACAAATTGCAGGATTATCAATGCATAAGTAAGTGATTGGTAATTATCCTTGTAAGTTATTAAGACCCTCAGTTGAATATGTACCAATTTAAATCACTACTGAGTCAAGTCGAGGCTTGAGGCAAAGGTTTCACTATGTTTTCACACTTAGGTGTGATATTATGATCTTAAACACAGGTATAACTTGAGAAAATGCTAGAACAAATTTTCCCAATATATTTGTTATTTAATGAATCATACTTAGAATTATAATGTCTTTATTTTACTAAAAACATAATATAATTTGAAGTGCATATAGTTTCTATGAAAATTAAAAAATTTCTCTATCAAAATATTTGCTTTATTTACAAGTACCTATATCAATCTATATATTCGCAATTCCTATATATTAGGAATTTCAATATCGATTAATAATAAAGATAAGAACGATAGGTAGTAGGTATGTTGCAGAGATCAACTGAAAAGCTACTACGTGCCACTTTTCCATTGTAATTCTGTGTTTATATAATTATAAAATGTGGCTTTTTATATAAAAAGACACATTTTCACATATTGGATCAACTCTGACAAATATATCACTATAATAAATAATATGTTAAATATGGGATGAACTTATTCCATCCGGTCATCTGATAAATGGGACTTATTGTTAAACCAAAAACTTCAAAGTGTTTAAGAAGATACTTTCCAGAATCTCCCAGTGGGATTTTTTCAACTTTAGATAATAAGAATTACTTAATTTCATACATGCTGTCAATTATTGTTAACTGCAACTTAAGACAATATCAATTGGAGATTTGCTTACTAGTGAATGTGTATGCAGTTTACAAGGACAATTTGACTGGAATGAAATGTAAGGACGCATTACCTTAAATCCTCAATATTTTGAGCCCTTTCAGTTGAGTTTTTTTTATGTTAGGTCACCACTTCGTTCTTGCTTTAAAAATATGAGTTAAATTATCTACACAGATTACATACATCTACTAATAATAATTTATTTATGGAAAAAACATTTAAGACTTGTTGCGATAATTATTTAAGTGTAATATTATTATTCAAGATTTTGTTTTCATTTAAAACATTGAATTAGACCCATCTGGTCCGCCGTCTCATCCGAAGCCCTGGCTTCATAGGCTTGTAATGCGCTTCTGAAGATGTGGACGTGCTGTAGACTTGCCAATACAATATTTAATTATCGTCACAAATAGTTTGTCATAATGAAAATTTTAAAACTGTTTTTATTAATTTTATACTCGACGAAGATGATAATACGCAACCTGATTTAACTATCTGTCATTTGAAGGATCAGTACATGGGCATAAGCTATTGAGTATGTCAAGTCTTGAACAAAATATTCTGAACTGGCAGTATTGTTCTCTATGTATTGGTCTTATAATTATAAGTATGTGGGGTTGACCACCCCATGCGATGTAATTCGGCCGCAAATATCCATGTACGTGTGTTCACACACTTCGAAAATACCATATAATTCACTTTTCGCATGAAAATACATAAAATTCGTATACGAAACTAATTCGTGTGGATTCGAATATATACCTTCGGTACATTTTCGCATAACTGACCACTGTAGAAGCCACACACAACAGAGCCCTTCAACTCCGCTTTCCTGCAACTATACATGCTCCGCCGCATCCTTTTCGACAAATGCATGAAATGAATTTTGCTAGTTGCACTGTCATTGTGAGTGGAGCGAGCCCATTGCTGCCACGTTAGTAGGTATACTATACCGCTACGGGACCACTTTCAAGGTCAATCGCTCCGGTTACAATGACGTCATGAACTAGATGATATGTGTCCATTAGGATATAAAACGGATTTTAAACAGTTCTGTACAGGTTTTAAACAGCTCTGAACAGGTTTTGAACAGGTCTCGAACAACTACAAACAGTTCTGTACAAAAAATAAACAGGTCTCAAACATCTTTTAAACAGATAAAAACAGGTCTTAACTCACAATGACTCCTGATGGACACATGCCATGCAGTTCGTGACGTCATTGTAACCGGAGCGATTGACCTTGAAAGTGGTCCCGTAGCGGTGTAGTATCTCTACTCACGTTTCCAGCCCCAGTTTGCTGGATATTTTTGGATCCCATATCATTTTTGGACTTGGCGGTACGTCTTGACGCATGATATCGCGCAGCGTCCTTCGTTGGTGGCAAAGAAGCAAGATTGAATTTGCTTTTTGTTGTAGATTTAACGAAAAGTTCGTAGCGGACTTCCCCAAGGTTTCCTCATCCATGTTGCCACCATACAAAGCAACAAGAAAGCGTGCTCCAGCCTTTGCGATGTGCTTTAGTCTTGCATCCTGATCTTTAAATGTGCTAATGGTGGCACTGAGTTCTGCAGTTTTCTGGACAAGCGAACAAAATTCACTGTAACGAAGCGCGCAGTATCGTGCCGTACCCCTAGCACTTTAGAGTGGAGAGAGGGCTGCCCTTTTCAAAAGAAACGAAAACCCGCACGAGGAAAGCTCTATACCTGCCACACCTGCTCTAGGAACTTTCTGTTCCACAAAATAGAAAGAAACTTCAAATGGATAAATATTCTCTAGCAGCTACGCCACTGTGGCGTCGGCGCTAAGAAAATTTATATGTAACAAGAAAAATCACTGTAATTTGAAATAAATATCACTGTATAATCTTATTGTGGAAAACACATTGAAAATAACTGTAATTCGTTCTTAGTAAATTTACCGTCAAAAATGAGGTTTTTACTATTTTTTGGGAAACATGTTCATCTTCCTGCCTCTGTACATATATATTGCCGTGTACCCCCTTGTGCAATCTGAAATGCAAATTACACCTGTACAACCCTTTTAAAAAAAAACCTTTATTAATGTGCTGGAATTAAATTCCCACTATAAATTATTATTAACAAAATACTCCTAATGCTCAGAGCATGAATTCTGATCTTCAAATTTGACACTCGACATACACACAAAGAAACAAATTCGAATTCAAATCTAACAATATATTGTATTTTTATAAAAATGTAAAATATAAAAACAACAATATTAACTTAATCTGCCTGATCTAACTTAAAATATAAAATATAAAAATGACAACAATTGGATAAAAGTTCAGTATTAAAATTAATAAAACTCACGAATTTTTTAAAAGGATATTAGATTTCAAAATAAATTCCAAACGTCTATGTACTCTCTCCTGGCTTTCCAAAATTATTAATTAAAAAAAAACTCCAACTCTATTTCGTTTCCACTCCAATATTAAATTTCTATGATACCAATTTCAAAATGTTTAGACTTTTCTTCAAAATTATATTTTTGACAACTCTTGTCAAATCTCCAATTTTCAGGTTACGTTGTTACATGTTTTCAGATTCGTGGTCTAATTGAAAAAACCTTTTTTTCAGCTATTGCAGCTCTTTATATAGGGTCGGTTTGACGTTTAATATTGCCATAGTAACGTAAATGTTACAGTTCTAACAATACGTTTTCTGTCTACCCCTTTTAAATTGGGGTTGACATTCCTTAATAAAATGTGTGACCGAGAGTCTTACACATCTTTTGTGCTAATTTTTATCTTATTCTGTGAGTATTTATTTCCTGGTACAGCTTAGATCCTTTTTGTGTCAAAATTCGCACTCACGCACAAATTAATTTACAGATTTAAAAGTAATAGAACAATAAAAATGCAATAAACAATTAGAGATGGTTTAGAAGTAGAATTATGATCACTAACGATGATTTTGAGAATCTCAGTTTTATGACTGTCCGATACAGATACCCAGATGTATAAAAACTATTCATATCATAATTCAACTCTTCTTAAACAGTTTATATAATCTCTAATTGCTTATATTGGCTAAATTAAGAAATTGTATGGAAAATAAGAAATTATTTGACTTATGTCAAAACCAAATATTAAAATTTGCTTTAAAATAGCAATAAAACCCAATAACTATCCATACAGATTCCCTAATTAAAATGGTTAGCATCACAAACACAATGTACTATAGAATTTATTCGAATTCATTCCATTGCTTATAAAATATGAATTTGTCACTTTCTCTTTATCTATGCCAGTCCTTCTTGCTACCTACCATAATAAAACCCAGTACAATATCCCATCAAAGGTAAGTTAAATATAATATAATAGATAACATGCAATAAGTATAAATATTTTAAATTAAAATACTGATAAAGATAAGTTTTTTAAAACTAAAAACCCCCATTGAAAGTATAAACTGAAAACACTTTTCAGTGTATTGCGATCTACAGACTCGAATTCCTACAAAGAATACCAAGAGTACTCAAAGATAATAATAATTTGTGTATAATACAGAGTATTCATCTAATTCCACACACTAGAAAACATATTCCTCATGTTTGTAATTAAGTATAAGGGAATATCATAGCAATTTATACAAAAAATGTGAGAAATTTTGTCTTCTTTATCTTTGTTACAGATATTTTCGTCGTTGGATCAACTGCTGCGGAATATTTTCAAAAAACTAATTTTTTGTACCTTTTATTCAAGATGGCGGCTTGACCGGTGCCCCCCCCCAATGTCGAAAACTTGGATTTTTTATCACGACCCAGTCCTTAGCAACATATTAAAAAATTGTTACTACTCCACCTTTTGTAAGGCAAAGGTCTTTTTTGGCCCCTACTGACTGGATTAATATACATTATTACAATTATATTCAATAGGAATTAATTGAGAATACAAAAATTGTCATTTAGTTTGCTGCTAACTTCAAGTTAGTTTATATTTTGATCTGTCAGTTCTCTAAAAAGTTTATAACCTCGTACAGCTAAAGGCCGTTACAGAATAGCTGGCCGTATGACTTAAGACCACTGATCTATATGCACAGCTATATGTATAGATCTATATGTATAGATCAGTGCTTAAGACGTATGACTCGAGGCGTAGATTTGATATGTAAAAAGTCACATTACACAATGCTTTGTTATGTCTTAACGGCAAGTCAATCAAAAACGCGTATTGTCATGATTGATATGTTCGGTTTTGAGGTTAAAATGCTTTCAGTTTTCCTGCTGTTTAATAATAATCACTGTGATCAATGTTATCAATTACCGACGAAACAAAATAATAATCCACAAAGTAACCTGTTTTCTCTATACAAACCACAAGCTTCATCATTTTCTATGGCTTCATCTCACAGAGGAGTACGGGAGCCTTCATAATTGTGGTCATCTGACAACTGACAATTTAGTGAGAATTCTGATTGGTCGAACTTTTTACAGCGAACATAAGAATTCAACGATACGGAAATTTCCAACGTTCTACATAAGCTCATAAGCTCTTACGCCTTATTCGTATATTCTGTAAAAGAACATTTGAAAGTACATGTTGGTTGTTGTTTACGTTTTACGACATACGGCTTAAGTCTATGTCAAGTCATTCTGTAACGGCCTTAACAGGTATATCTCTTAAAACTTTTTAATTTCTAATTTATATAATATTTTATGAAAAAGTATTTTGGTATATGTAAGAATATGGGATATGTCAAAAATTGAAGTATTATAATGAACTGTATACTATGTACGTGGAGAAGTTCAAGTAAGTATGAAAGACAACATGTATAAAGTTGAGGTATAGGTATAGGCGAATATCTAAACATTTATTCAGCATTCCGTTTAAATATCGCTGGTAAATTATTTCTGTCACCATCTGTAAAGTGGCAAGAACAGGTCAGAATAAAAACTTATTAGATTTCCTATCGCCTCTTCTGAAAATAGAACAAATAAAATTAACTGTACACAGTTTGAAATAAATCTTGCATGGAATTAACGTAAACAGTAAAATTAATGTAATTTTTTGTATGAAAATCGTCACCGAAATAATTTTACCAAAAAGAAATTGTTTCATAAATTTTAATAACTTTTCTACTGCTGTGATCTTAACTCTAAATCAATATTTTACTGTGAAAAAACTCTATAATAAAGTAAAATATAAAAACCCTAACCTACGTAATAAATAGCTCCTTCTTTTAACTTGGCATCCTTTGAAAAATTACATTTTACATCCACTTTTATTAGTATGATCACATTCAGGAACAAAACATAAAACCCATAGTTGAAACAATTTAAAATGAATACAAATTTGATTAGAGAAAGGTAATCAAACAAGAGTATTGAAGTTAGCTGCAATTGCATTGTTTTCCGCCCACTAATTCAAATTTGCACATTCTTCATTCCCATTGGAGAAAACTGTTGCTTTTATATATTTGGCATTATTAAAATAAAATTAAAGGTTTACTAAATCTTACATAAATGCATATATATTTTAACATATCTTGTGTATATGAGATTGGTACTGGAAGTTCTTAAATATTTCTTTCAACCGAAAAATTCAATAAAATGTATAGGAATGTTTTTGCGTCATATTTTATAGTGTTTATGACCAAGGTTATTACCTTGTTCATAAACACTATTAGCCTTATTAGGCTCAAATTCCAATGTTATTCGACGGGATCAAAATTTCTATCACAGTAGTATGTTTGTTTGCATAAGTTGTGACGTCACAGCTAATTGAGTCCATGTATTGTTATGTGCACGCCCTCTTACGAAATGAGGTTTAATCCCTGGTAGCAGAGTAAAGGGAAGCCTGCCTAATCAGCTACCATAGGATAATTAATAGTTCATCAGTCGGCCCAGAGGTGGCGTTATAGAGCATACTAGAACGGAGGAGAAGTCGTCTGGAAGCGCCTGGAGTGAAATTAATGAATCGAGAATAGGCGCCATGGGATATAAGTGACAGAACCAACGCGCTAGAGTAGTCAGTTCAGTACAGTTCTGACATGAGCCAAGTGATCAAATAAGAAAAAGACCAGTAACAAGTTGTAAATTATAGTAATGCGTCTATAGTAAATAAAAGTTATAATAGCGTTTATTATAAGGACTAATTATTGTAAGTAATTTATTGACTATAATAAATCACTGATTAGTGACAATTCGTGTTGCAATTATTGCACCTACGCTTGGAGTGTTTACTGCAGGGTATAAACACGTAACAGTATATTGTTTTATACGGAGTAAAAGTGAAATTTTTTTGTCGAGGATCTACTTAACGGACGAGCGGAGCGGGTTGGGCAAGAACACCCGAGACGCAAAAAATCACTTTATTCCGCATAAAACATACTATTTTTTTTTTCAAACATCGAATATGAACTAAATAAATACTCTTATTTTTTCTTCAAATACTTTTAATGCCGCTCGTGAGCGACAAGATAAAGGTTTATTCTTTTAAAATTTTAATTCGATAATTATACTAGCAAAAAGATGAGTGGGGAACGAAAATATTAATGTTTGTCGTGTTCTTCCAACTTTTCGTAAATGAACAATTTTAAGAAGTCGGAGGTCTAACTAAGACCATTCAATATGCCGTGAACACGACACTCCTCTTACGTTGGTATTTTGGCTCTAGATTGGGTGCTATGAACACGCACCCCAATAAGAGCCATGAGCTTAGTATAGAGACCCTTGAGGCGTTACGTGCACTTAATTTGTAACAGAATGAAGTTTTGGGGGGACTGCACTTAAAAAGGTTGGAACAGGATAAATGGCTCACCCTGTATAAGCCCCTGCCGAGTGCCTTGAGTGTATTCTGTTGTTTTCTGAAGTTAAGTTTGCTCTAAACTGAATTTGGTTTTTTTTGTCAGGTAATTTTTCAACACCCTGTATACTTCTCAGAGTACAATATTTCTGTATGCAAGATTTAAGTTGAAGCACTTTGCTTAAATGGAAAAATTTTAATTAAGATGTCCAGGTATTTTGGAGCACCCTGTATACAGTTGTTGTAGATTAAAACAATTTGTTTTAGAAAGAATTATAATATTTATTATCAAAACGAACACAGGTTTAAATAAAATTAAAGTATTATTCTCTTTTACAGTTACAAGTTGGTAACTTTTCGAAAGCGAATAAATTCCGGCTTGGGAGATTTGATTCGGTTGAGATTTATTTTAAAAATGTCAAAATACACTTATTAGGTGCGCGGTGGCAGATTAAATAATTTAAAATGTATGAAAAAATTCACTTAAGGTTAGATGCGCTCTGACAGAGTAAATTAGATTAGAAAAGTCTATTTTATTAAGTGCCGGCCTAGGAAGTAGCCAGGCGCGGATCCAGGGGGGCATGCCCATGCCTCCCCCCCCCCCCTTAGATCGCAAAAAAATCAACATTAAAATGACCGATCTTTCCGACGCCCGGCGTCGCACATGTGGTTTTAAATCACTAATCGGGTGTTCTAAAAAAATATTTTTTTTATTTATTTATTTATTATTAGCCGTTACTCGAGTCCGAGTATAAAAATGTTACAGTCGATAAATTGTGTACAATAAAAAAACAAGTAAAAGGTGTAGTCTATTGTAATTCCCATTCATCTACGGTGCACACGACTATGGCTATAGAGGCCAATTCGGGAGAGCACATGTCGACCGCAGTCAGGACAAACATAGACCTGGTTAGGTCTTGGATTCGGCCTTCTTGCAGCAACATTTCCTTGATAGCTGGCCACAACCCCTCGCCATTCGGTTCTGTCCGCTGCAAGTTGTTCCCATTGCTCGTCTGCAATACCGCAGGATTTTAGATTTTCATGGAGAGCGTCTTTGAACCTCTTTCGCTGACCGCCACGCCTTCTTCTACCGCTTAGCAATTCACCATAAAGTGTACATTTGGGAAGGCGGTTATCATGCATACGATGAACGTGACCTGCCCATCTTAGGCGTGCTCTTGAAATAAGTACCTCAATTGGAAGGCTGTTTGCTCTCCTGAGTACTTCCACGTTTGATATGTGATGGAACCAACGGATTTTCATCATACTTCTGAGGTGTCTTTGCTGAAAACGTTCTAATTCTTTCACATGACGACGGTAAGTGACCCAGCTTTCACATCCATATAGCAGTGTTGGAATGACAACTGCTCTGTAGACAGCCATTTTCGTTGACAAAGCAAGGTCGTGGTTGTCAAATACTCTCTCTCTAAGTCCCCAGAGTGCTCTAGATGCAGCGTTAATTCTATTGCGAATCTCGCTGTCCATGTTTGCTTTGTCATTAACAACGTTGCCTAAGTAATTGAACTGATCCACCACTTCAAGAGAATTTCCGTTAAGTGTAATGTCTATTTGGTTCACTTGATGAGGAGTTGACATAATCTTAGTCTTTCCAATGTTGATTTTAAGTCCCAAGGAATCATAGCTCTGGGCATACACATCTAAAAGTTCTTGAAGCTCTTCCGGCGTAGAGGCTAAAAGTGCACAGTCATCCGCATACTGGAGATCACAAATGAATCGTGTGCGTGTCTTCGTGAAAGCTCTAAAGCGCCCTATGTTAAAGAGGCCGCCATCAAAACGGTATCTGAGACCTATTCCTCTGACTGTCAGTTTATTGTCAACAATAATTGTTAGAGCAGTGGTAAACAAATTAAAGAGTAGGGGTGCCAGGACACATCCCTGCCTAACTCCAGTGAGGGTTTGGAAAGGTTCGGTTGCCTCATTATTATACATAACCTGGGCGTTGTTGTTTGTATGTAGACTGCGACATACTTCCACAAATTTTCTAGGGATACCTAAGCGGAACATAATTTTCCAGAGCACTTCCCTGTCCACCGAGTCAAACGCCTTGGTTAAATCAATGAAGGCCATGTGAATTTCTCCTTGATGTTCGAGTGCTTTTTCTTGAAGCTGTTTAAGTGTGAAGATTAAATCCGATGTGCCTCGGTTTGGTCTAAAGCCACTCTGTGTTTCAGGAAGTAACTTTTCCATAACAGGTGTTAGCCTATTTGCCATCGCTTTAGTGAGTATCTTCCCTCCAACAGCCAGGAGAGCTATACCCCTGTAATTTCCACAGTCCGCAGCGCTCCCTTTGTTTTTGAAGAGGTTGATTAAAAGTGTATCACGAAACTCCTGCGGAGCTTGACCACTTTCCCACACGACATCAAACAGTTTTTTGAGGTAGGGTATGAGCTCTGACGACACAGCTTTAAAGATCTCAGCTGGGAGTGAGTCGGCGCCGGGAGATTTGTTATTTTTTAGCTGCCCAATGGCGGTTAAGATCTCTTCCGTTGTTAGTGGTTTATCTAAGTCTTCGAAGGTGTCATATTGAGGGATAAGATTTATAATATCGTGATCGGCTTGACTTTGCTGGTTAAGAATGTTAGAGTAGTGTTCTTTCCATCGGGCTCTTATTTCCTGGTCTTCTTTGAGGAGATTTCCATTTAAATCTTTAATAGGGCACATATTTTTCCGACTGGGGCCGTACACTGCTTTTACTCCTTGAAAGAAATTCCTGTAGTCGTGTGAATCGGCGTACCCTTGAATTTCTCTGGCTTTGCTTGCCCACCACTCGTTCTTTATTCTTCTGATTTCGCGTTGCGTTTCATACTTAGATTGGGTAAAAGCTTCTGCTTTTGATGGGTCATTGGGGTGGTTGATAGCGTTTTGGAAGGCAGTATGTTTGCGGTTAAGAAGTTCTTGTATAAGAGCTTCATTATCATTGAACCAGTCCCCCTGTTTTTTACTTGCTGCAGTGCCAAGAATTTCCTCACTCGCACTTTTTAAACTGTCTTTAATTTGTGTCCAGGTAGCAGCGACATCTACAGAATTGGTTTCTTCTAGTGCACTCAAATTCTCTTGAACTTTTTGCTTTAGCTGTTCGACGGTTTGTTGGTCACGCAATTTGCTAATACAGAGACGGAGTCTACGTTTTACTTGAGTTCTACGGTGTTTGGGTCTCATAACAATTTTCATTTTAGAGACAACAGGACGATGATCGGTCCAACATTCGCTATCAATGCGCGCCTTTGTAATTTGGACGTCCTTGAGATGCTTCCTACGTACGATAACATAGTCCAGTAGATGCCAGTGACCTGATCTGGGGTGACGCCAGGTGCCTTTAAATTTATCCTTTTGTCGGAAAATGGTGTTTGTTATAACTAGATCATGTTCAGCGCATTTAGTTAGGAGTAGTTGACCGTTAGCGTTCATGTTGCCCAAACCGTTCTTGCCTATGATGCCTGGCCAGGTGTCTGCATCTCTCCCTACTCTAGCGTTAAAATCGCCAAGAATAACGAGTCGTTCCGTTTTAGGTATCCTACAGAGGGTTTCTTCCAGCTGTTGATAGAAGCTTTCCTTGGTTTCGTGACTTGCATCCAGAGTGGGAGCGTAGGCGCTTATTAGATTTACCGCGTTGCCATCTGAAAGCTCATAGCGTAGCAGCATTAGACGCTCGGATAGGCCTTGTGGTACTTGTGTTAAGTTGGATACAAGTTGATTCCGAACGGCAAATCCTACTCCATGTTGTCTTCTTGAATTGGTGGGAAGACCTTTCCAATAGAAGGTGTAGTACTTTTCTGTGAGAGAGCCTTCCTCCAAAAATCGAGTTTCGCTGAGAGCTGCAACGTCAACATTGAGTCGGTGAAGTTCTCTATCTATTAGAGCAGTTCTTCTTTCAGGCCGATCGGTGCGAGTGCTGTCATTCAAAGTACGAACATTCCAAGCGCCGTAGATGAAAGAATTAGTTTTCTTGGATTTAACTTGTCGGTGTTTTTTCGACATTCGATGAGGTGTCACTGTGGGCACCCTCCCCCGGAGATCCGATCGGGAGGGTATTTTACCTCCGGATGATTTTGTCCCACTTGAACGCTCCATCATTTTTTTAAAGCCTTAATCGACTGAAAACGAAGCTGCATTTGAAGTTTTAGCTGGAGCAGGTATGCAACTGACCAGCTCGGTTGCGGAAGGCGAGTCGTGTGGTCCCATGGCACAGAAGGAGACTGCGACGATGGGGTAACCAAACGATTCCAAAAGCAACCTTTGTGCTCGGTGGGTTATTTTTACCGCACTCTTCGTGAGAAGGTGGATGTGCTCACGGCAAAAGGTAAGGGTTGTTCCGCCCTTACTCGGTCGTTAGAGCCTCGTTAGTGAAAACAGGGTGCACCAAGCTCAAATTGAACTCATCGCGAAGGTGAGGTTAACAATTGAGTAGGAGAGGCTATAACTTGCGCTTCACTACCCCATTACACCCCAAAAAAATATTTATTTACGTCGCGATACACAAAAACCTCGTAAGCTCACATACGATAAATAGTCTGACACTGACTTGTCTAAAGCGTGTTGTGCTCGGTCTTTTATACTGTTTGCTATCGTTTCGTTTGTCGTGCCCCGTGAGTCGTGCACGAACGTTTTTACACTCATCTTATTCTAGAAAGTTGGATCCCGACAGCCCGTGCGGGCGAGGGTTGCGTAATATTGCGCAATATTGCATCATCTTTGCAAAAAGTTGAAATTTGGAAATGAAAATTATACGATTGTTTGGGCAATAAAAAGAGAAATCGTCTGATAATTGAATGAAATTTGAATCGGCTTTAGTTTAGAAAATATTGCATGAAAAAGAAGTTGAATATATTGAATCGTCCCCGTACGTATATTTCATATTTTACGCACGCACGTAACATGGACTTTGGGTTGTCTCGCGTGATGATGTCTGAAGGGGGTAAATATGGAGTTGAAATGAAATGTGGTGAAGTGTGCTAGTGCGTTGGAACGAGGATAGAATAAGTTGTGACATTAATTTGGAAATGTGAACTGAAGTGAGGTACCGTCATTGGAGACCTCGATCAGCGAAGTTAAGCAGCGTTGGTCGAGTCCGTCACTTGGATGGGTGAACGGCATCTCATTTCGCCGTCCTGGTTGAGTGGAAGAGTAGCTGTAGCTAAACTCCGCCAGAACATAAATATAAACAAAGCATTAAAAAAAAAGATAGATAAAATAGTTAGGGCGCAATTCGAGAGAAGGTTAAAATTGAATAGAAAATGAGTTGTAAAGAATGTATGGATATGAATTTAAGATTTATACCGGAGGTATGAAAAGTGTGTTGGGTGTGGAATGCGATTATACAGGGCTGTATTTTTTTAGGTGAATAATTTGAAAAGTTTATGTTGAAAAATTGATGAACGGAATATTGTACCGGGTTTTTGACTGTTTTAGAACATTTTCGAATTATCGATGTTTCGAGAAATCTTCCAGTTTTTTTTGTGACGTATTTGTGGTTTTTGCTTGAAATGAAAATGAAGGTTACTTTTTTATCGGGGTTCCTAGAATAAAGTAGAACAGCTATTTACTGAAATTTTTTTCAAATTTTAAAATATTTTGAATATTTTTTTACGTTTAGAAAGAGTTTTCATAGCTGATTTCGACGGTGTATAAAACTCAATACGCATAAAACGTAGATATACACCCTGTAATTCTGGGCCGACGAATAAGTAAGTAAAGTTTCAAACATACAATTTTTCCTTTCTACCACGTCGCTGATATTAGTAAATATAAATTGATGCCGACTTACCTAATGAAACTGATAATCGAAAACATATAAAAATTAGAGATTTTGTAATCTTATCTTTCACTTATGTTATCACTTTATATATTTATTATCTATGCACTAAATTATAATAAACATTTTTAAAACTTAAAAGTAAAATTTAAAATGAAATTAGTTTTTTCACGTTTGAATCTGATATAGTTTCTGATGTATTCATTACATTTGTTTAAAACTAAATGGCATCCATTTTATTCACGGGTTTTATTTGAATCACTTTTTTATAAAAAATATTTAATAGGATACCTAAACAAAATAAAATGTATACGCGTGAAACACGCGTATTTCTGCATTTATATATTTTTTGCCCATTTTGACTTAACCTATTCACCATTATCATTATAAAAATATTTATGTTTCGAATTTGACAACTTTAATTAACATTCTGGCCGTTTCTCCGGTAGGTTTTTATTCATTATTTCGTAACTTACGTGATGTGACTGGTTGTCCTTTATTCTGTGTCCAATAAATAGGCTCTTTCAAAGCTTTTCCTCCTATTACACAACTGGCATTATATGTGTCCTTTTGTTCTGACTCAAATATAAGAGTTAAATCTGGATCAGCAAAGGCCGAGTCAAAAAGAACAATTATTGCTGAATAGAACACACACGATTTTATCATTTTCAACTTAGTACCGATATCTATAATATTAAATTTGAACTGGGCTGGGCTGACTAAACCAGTAAATATATCAGTAACTGTGTAAGGAAACAGATAAGGTATTATCCATATAACATTTGCATAAAGCATATGTTTCTGAAAGCAGAAATACGCTAATTTTGATCGGATATATCCAAATATGAAAAACATACAAAAAAACTGCTGCCCAAGGAATCACTACTGCCACGTCCAAATTTTGTATCCAAAAGTCTTTTACACACTAAATCCCAATGTAACATTTTACTCCCTTTAATAATGGGGTGGGGGCTAATGTCAAAAAATTTTTAAAGGCCCTTGGTACTGGTATACACACTAAATCACATTTTAATTTTTTTTACTCCCTTTCATAATAGTGAATGCCAAAAAAAAATTTGAGACCTTGATTTTTCGTACATGCCCTAAATTGCAATTTTATGGACTCTTACCTGCCTGCTTTGCCTATATACCCTTATTTACCCCATATCCTTCGTTTTATCAATGATAGTTGATTCTGATGTTTCTAAAACTTTTTCCTTCCTTGACAGACATACAAGGGTAAAAAAGGCATGTATCTAAATGGAATACTGCTTGTGTCTTATTTGAACCCCTTCTGCCTTTTTGATTAAATGTATATTTGTCAAGATATTTATTTATTTACTTTTCAACTCTTTACAGAGAAGCATATTAGCCTGGGAACCTTTTTTGATCACCAAAAAGCACTACGCTTTATTTGGCATTCCACGCAAGGGAATGGACCATCAGTTTGCGCACTTGCTGGGGGTTTAGCTGCAGTAGCGTCCCGTACACATAAAATAATTATAAAAAAAACTAACACAACAAAAGTTTAGACTTGGTCGATATGTTCATAATATTGAAAAGTGACTGAAAAACATAATCAGCTGACTTTAGAGTGGAGAATTATGCTTCAGCTTTCCATGTAAATATGAAATTTGGTACAGTAAAAGCTAATGTAATAAATTACACGAAAAAATAATCCGCTGAATTTTTCGCGGTGGATAAGTGCTCAGTGCATCGTTATCCGTGCGCGCGCGTTACATGTTTCAGTTGAGCAATTTTCCCTCGCTTAATACGAAGAGGAGTATTTTTTTCATTTAACTTATTAACCTGCCTGTTGTATTATCAAATTTCAGCTTTTGCGGCATTAGATGTCTATTATATTTTTATCACTAAACACAGCGCGTTATTGGATCAATTGGAATCGATTATTAATAACTGTAATTATTATCTATATCTTATGTTTTTCAGTTACTTTTCAACATTATGAACATGTCTACCAAGTCTCAGCTCTTGTTGTATTAGTTTTTTTTATAATTATTTTACGTGTGTGGGATGCTACTACAGGTAAATCCACCGCAATTGCGCAAGCTGATGGTCCATTCTCTTAAGTGGAATGTCAAATAAAGCATAGAAAAAAAATTCCAGCTCTGATGCTTTTGGTCATCAAAAAAGGTCGCTGGTTCCCAGGCTATATAGTCCGGTGAATGAGAACGATTTTTAATAAAAACTGTGCACTTCCGTTTAAAGCTAAGGACTCTTGCACATCATTTGTAGAGACCCCTCCGGACATTTTGAGAGGAGGCTCCACCAAATCCAACGAGGCAGGCGTCTTTAAATAGCAAAAGAGCGTAAGTTGCTTTTTGTTCGTGGGTATTCTATTATTATTATTATTTGTTTTATTTTTATTTTTTTTATAGTTTATTTATAATGTCGTCTCCTTAGTTACTATAATCATAGATTTTCAGTCACAACCATGAACTAACATAATAGTCCAGTCATTGAAGCTTTCTACCTCAGAAATATTTTACTACGAACTGATTTACATGAAATTTTGGAATTAGGTTTATCTTACCCTTAACTTCAAAAGTGATATTGACCCGCCCTCCGTTCTTACCCTGGGGGTGGTTGCCACCCCTTCTCGTTAGTGGAAAATTTTTTGGTCAAAATAACCTCGGGGATCGATAGAACACCCAATTCTAAGCAAAAAGTGTTCTATAAAGTTTTTTCAAAAACTCAATACTTTTCAAGTTATTGGCGATTGAAAACTCGGAATTTTCCCACGTTTTTCAACGGTTCTTTGCAAATATCTCAAAAAATATGCGTTTTAACGATAATTTTATAATAAACAAAATTGTAGAAGGTAAGAAAATGAACAAATTGTTTTTTTAAAGAGTGTTCTAAGTGCAATATTAAGCGAGATATTGAAAATAAAAGCCGTTTTTTTTTTGGTCTGAACTTTAATCGATGTATTCAATGCCATCTAGCGGACAACGGATACATTTTATCCATATGACAATGAGAAACTTTTTTATAGTGCTTAAAATAATCTCTAAAATGAGCAGTGTTAAAAGTCTTTTGCACGTAAAGTGAGTGAGTTGTAATGAAAAAAAGAGGGACATCTATTTTTTTTTTAAATCGATGTTTCATAAGTGCCATTTTCACCAAAATTAAAACTAATCGTATTCCGTCTAGATTAAACTTTCATATGAAGAGTTTATTGGATTCCAGCCGTTTGGCTGCTTTGGAATGCATACTTTTCAAAAAAATCACGATTTTAAGAAGAAAAAAAATTTTCATTTAAAAAAAACACCTTTTTTCATAATATTTCAAAAATAATGAAAGATATGTAAAAAACTGTAATGATAAAAAATGTAGGTCTTTTTTTGACAAAAATTTTGTTTTTTTTCTGTCAGACCAAAATTGACGGAGATATGACAGTCTCTCTCGAGCCCTTTGACCCTTTACCGTTTCAAAATGAAAGGTTTTACACTGCATGTCATAATGAAAAAAGTTGTAGCTCTTTTAATTACCTTTAAAATGGTTTTTTAAAAGTTGTAATAGCTTTAAAATTGAAGGAGTTATGGTCCAAAAACTAAACGTTTTTTTTTCTATTTAGTAAAATTGTTGATACAGCAGTTAAATATAGCACTGAATTGACAAATGTTATTATTTCAGAAGATGTGGATATTTTAGTCATTTTGACTGCCCGGGCTGCAGATTACGAAGAAATTTTATTTTTTAAATTAGGCAAACAAAGTGTTCAAACAGCAGTATTTCATCAAAAAGTTTAGAACTAAATTATCCAAATAGTTCAAAATTGATTCTTTTTTCACATTGTTTCACTGGGTGTGACTCAACATCGGCGTCATATAATAAAGGCAAAAGAAAATTCATGGATCTTTTAGGAAAAAGGCAAGATTTGAGAAATAAGGCACAGATATTTTTTAATAGTACATCTGAACTCGAAGATATTTTAGAAGCAGGTAGATATTGCATGGTATGTTTATATGGACTTGCTAAAGATATACAACCAAATAAATTGAGTCGCGTAGAAAACTTATCAAAATATCTCGAAAAAATGCGCTATGAAAGTTTTATTAAAGCTACCACGAAAAACAGTGCCGCAAAATTATCATCCTTAGTTCCAACAGTTTGTGCCATAAATGAGCATACTAAGAGGGTTTATCTACAAACGCAGATTTGGCTTGGCAACAAAAATATTCATCCAACTGCTTGGGGATGGGTCAGTAATAAAGGGTTATTAAATCCAATAAAAACTGCAGATCCACCTGCACCGCAAGATTTACTTAAAATGATTTTTTGCAACTGCAAAAAAGGTTGCGGAGCCACTTGTGGATGCCGAAGAGTCGGGCTGTTTTGCAATGTAACTTGTGGAACATGAGTGGATATAACTGCCAGAATAGCCCTCCAATTGACCCAGAAGAAGATCTTCATTACGACAGCAACTCCGATATTGAGTCATGAACGATTGGTGTAATAGTTTCTTTTATGTATTGTAATGCTTTTGTTGCAGAATTTTTTATAATTAATTACTAATTTAATCTAGTACATTTCCAGATAACTTGTAAGTTTATATTTTATTCAATAAAAAGTGTCTGATTACTTACTCTATAATTAAATTATTTTTAATTGTATAAACATATATTTTCAATATTTTAATTTAGGGATAGTTTTAAGGGTTGAAAAGCTAAACATATGATAGTCATTTTCGAGAACGTGGAACAACATTTAAATCATTTTGTTTCATCAAAAGAAATTTTTTTATACAATCTTTAATTGAGGGGTTGTTTTTAAGGGTTGAAAAGGGGTTAAAAATATGATAATTAAGGTAGAGAACGTAAAACAATATTTACTTTATATTTAAATCTTTTTAAGTTATATAAAATTATTTTTTTGTATTTTTTCTTCAATTTAGGGGTCGTTTGCAGGGGTTGTAAAGTTTTCTAGGGGTTGAAAATGGGTTAAACATGAGATAATTGTGTTAGAGAACACTTTACGATTTCACTCCTTATTATTAAATACGTTTTCTAGCGATAAAATGGCTCAATGTCAATTTTTTCATTAAGGGGTCGTTTTCACCCCTTAAAAATAAAAAACGGAGGTCGGGTCAATATCACTTTTGAAGTTAAGGGTAAGATAAGCCTAATTCCAAAATTTCATGTAAATCGGTTCGTAGTAAAATATTTCGGAGGTAAGACCCTATTTTTCGCTTCAATGACTGGACTATAATTAGAACGAGACTTCAACTACAACTCGAATAATCACTGTCAAAGCGACATTCACAAAAAGTCGATAAAGTTTTACAAATATTCATGAAAAATTGCCCATTTCTTACAATACTTGGAACGATCGAAGATAAAACGTTGTAAGATACACTTGTAAAAAGCTTTTTATTGCACTCAGGGCTTTTAAAAACACTCGCTTCGCTCGTATTTTTAATCTAACCATTCGTGCAATAAAGAATGGCTTTTTACACTTGTATCTTAAATAACTGTATTGTAAAAAGCGTGGGGTGCTTTTTACTAAATTTCTATTGCACTGCATCAAATAAAATATTTAAAATATTATGTAAACATTATTTTTTACTTTTTAGTTCGTCTTGCTATTGAAGCGTGTTTTTTAGTTTTTTTAAACTATAATTTTTTCATTCAAATTTCCCTTTCAGGTTAATTAGGAAGTGTTAGAAATTAAGAGTGTTAGCTTTAAGACAGTGCAGAGACGTTCGATTAAATACCATTTGGTACATTTTTGTTTCTAAATTCATTTCACATCAATCTTTTTCAGAAAGCAAACCTTTTCGAAATCAAAGTTTAGGCCAGCCCTGCGCAGCCCCGCATTGCAGTATCTCGCGGAAGATATCTCGTTTGAGTTGTGGTGCTTGCGTCCAGATACAAATTTTAATAGTGTTTTTTTGTGCGCGAGTTCTTTAAATGTAAGTGTAGTTTTAAGTTTTGTTAAGCTTGTTTTTTCAAGCATGGTTCAATGTTACTACCTATTTTAATTTTATATTTTTGTAAAAAGGAGTTTAGGTTAGTTGTTTTACTTGTCGTTTTCGCCGATCCAGACCAGTTCCGCCCGATCCTGCAATCCTCCACGGCGTCAACGCGGTGGTTGCACGATCGGTTCCGGAGCAGGTCCTGGAGAGGCAACTGTTTCTATCTTAATATGAATAAATATCTTTTGAATTGAATTGAATTGGTGCAAACAGTTAGGCAAAAATCGAAAGTAAGTACCTAGGAATAAGTCACATCGGGCCCTTCAGGTGAACGTTATATACTAGTAAATTTAGAGGATTACGTAGTTGACAATTCTGTCAGGGAAGAACACCTGATATGCTCTTTATAGCCATCCTAAAAAGAATTCAGACACCGGAGGAAAATATTTGGAATTTAATCGACATAAAAAACATGATATATTTTTAACAAAACATATACAGGGCGTTACCCTAAAAAATATATTCATTAAGAGTCACCGGAGGGAAACTTTCAGTGCGCATTATACAAGATGTGTAACTTCAAAAGAATAATAAAAAATGTGACTTAATACTATAAATATTATATAGCCAAATAATAAGGGAAGTGGTGTTCATACATTTACCGTTTTTTTTTCTAGAAGGATCTAACCCTTAATTGACTGAGAGGGTGAAAATAACATTTTCAATCTTGTAAATATTTTCTGTCAGATTTAAAATTATATATCGCTGAAATGGATATAGAACAGCTCTTCCTAAACCGTCCACTGTCAATATTTCGTGAAACGAAGGATGGGAAACGCATATTTGCAAAAAAAATTAAAATGTTCAAAATTGATCATTAAACGTATGTGTGTGTGTGTGTGTGAAAATATGCCCTAATAATAATATTGTTAATTTATAGTTATACTCACTCCAATCAAAGGGCCAAGATTTCTGAGTCTTTTTTATTAAGGGCTTCTGTCACATATTCACCTCATATAATATTAAATTTTGGAAAGCTTCACCTCCATCTAAGGGGTGGAAAAATAACAATTTTTTATGCAATCTTAGGCGAAGATTGCGTAGTGGATATACTATCCTTCGGGGGGAATATAAAGCTGTCGATCCCTTGTTGTCTATTAAATGTTAAGCAAGTAAAAGATCCATACTCTTCGAATGAAAGAGATTCGGCAAAATTTCTGGTTGGGGTAGGTCGTGTACAGGCGTTGACATTTAAAAAATATTGACACGAGGAGATAACTTTCTGAAAACTTGTCAAACAAATTTCTAAAATATAGGAAAACATGGCATTTAAATATGGGCATTTAATATGAACTGGATAAAAATATTTAGTATTTAAATTATATGTATGCTCTTCCACAGAGAATGGTCTCTTTAGGCAGTCCCCTTAGTAGAGATACGCTAGCAATATACTTAATGATAGTTCGCCAGTCGGCCCAAATAAGATGATGCTACTGACGGATTTGGCACTTCCTACCTTAGAGATACTGGATAAGAGGAGAACCGTCTAGAAGCCATATATCTATAATATATGCTACAATCATGGACCAGAATCATCTGGGATCTGGAATAAGCGCCACGAAGTATATAAGAAGCGGGACCAACGCATCAGAGCAGTTCTAGTTCAGATAAGCAAAGTAATAGGGTGAACCGATTAGTACATTGACAATAAATAATGAGTTATAGAAGTTAAAAGTTGTAATTAGTGTTAGTTGTAGTTATAAGAACTAATTATTGTGTAAGTTAATTAAGTGTTAAATAAGTCGGTAGTTAGTGATAATTCGTGTTGCAATTATTGAATCCACGCTTGGGGTGTTTACTAAAGAGTGTAAACGCTTAACAATAATATAAATGTATAATTATAATGTAATAATAATTATATTACTATTATTTTATAACGCCCCACATTTTGTTTCTTAGGATGTAGTCCCTTTAATCCAATAAATAACCCTTTTCATATATTTTTCTCTTTTATACAACTAGTGGAACAGATCTGGCTTTGGAATAAGGAAACATCCGATTGTATTTTTTTTTTTTGTCAATAAGTAAAGTTGGGTCCCCCCAACATTCCGACACATTTGTGCTGAGGAAGTCAAACGGGGGGAGGGGGAAATGGCATGTCAAATGTATGGGAAAATGGTTTTTCGAAGATAACTCGGCAGCTTTTGATCTGACGAAAAAAATCTTCAGACCAAAAATGAAGAGCTCATGAAAATAAGCAAATTTTGTTCCCAACCTCATCGACGTCAGACCGAAATGATTTTTTTGGCAAACAAACGCATGGTGCGCGATATAAAAATTGCACGTTTTTTTCCAAACAGTTTTTTTGGCACGGTGAGGGAAAATCCTTTTGGACACTTGATAGCTTTTTTGTTAACGTTTAATTACCGCCCGGCCAGAACGCAATAAAATGATTAGAAAGAGAGCTAGAGGACGGCAAAGAAACTGTTTGAAAAAACGCAATTTTTATGTCGTTCACTATAAGCGTTTGTTTCCGAAAAAAAATATGTTATGCGAGTGCTATCTTGTAGCAAATAAAAAAATGTACGTCGGCCTGATCGCTATAAGCCAAGTTATCAGCATGTGAAATATTTTCGTTTTCCCCCTCTCCCTCCCCTCCTAAAGATCCCGCCGCCCCCAGCCTCCGGCCCAACAGAATATACGCCAATACCCTTCTATTAAATAGTCCAGGAAAGTTAGGAAAAATAGCGGAAATTTTTAGGCACAGCAGATATCGAGATGCGGTTTTCTGCATTGTGTTCAGGAAGGTCCCAGGAAACGACTCTACATAGTCTGGTTTAGCCATTTTTTGAAAAATGCCTTCTGGGCCGGAAAATGCATTTTCCAATTGCATCATTACTTGCACCATTATAGGAACGACTGGAAACTCGGAAAAATCGCTCGAAAACCGTTACCCGGGGGTTTCGGGGCTGCCGAACTCGATTCTGGCATTAGAATTACCCGGGGGTGCGCGGGGTGGCTCTGTGGGGCGTGCGCGGGGGGTGAATTGGGGGAGAAATGGCAGCGTGCATGAAATCGCTCCAAACTCGTTACTCGGGGGTTTTCTGGGATGCCGAATTCAATTCTGGCATTGGAATTACCCGGGGGCGCTTGGGGGCGACTCTGCGGGGGTATCCGGGGGGCCATTCTGGGGGGGAAATTGCATAGTCCATGGGAAGCGCTCCAAACTCGTCACTCGGGGGTTTTCGGGGATGCCGAATTCAATTCTGGCGTTAGGCTTCCCCGGGGGTATGAATAATAAAAATTTAGATTGAATATTAAATAAATAGATATTACACATATTATAAAAACAATTGCTTTGGAAGTCTTTTGTGCCTCGAAACTGGATTTGAAAAAGGCGCCAAAGCTATAAAGAGAGTAGAGTATCGTTACCACGGGGACCGGCGCGAACAGAAATATTCTGTATCCACTGAAGAGAAAAAATATGGGTCCAGTTCCCGCGCGCAGTCGGCGTCTGTGTGGCATCAGTATTACATCTGTCGTTCAGGACCACGTTGCTTTTTCGTTGTATGTAAATACAGTGCTACAGTAATCAAGTTTCTTGGATTTTGGACCTGTTTTTGGTGTTTGAGTTCTGTCCGGCACTCTTATACCACGTTGGTTTTTTGTTATACCAAAGCTATCGAGCAAAAACGTATGCTGAAGCCGCCAATTCTAAAAAAGTCGATCTCGCACGCATAATTCCGACAGCCAATGCGTTAACCGAGCATATCGAGCGTGTCTATTTCCAAGTACAGGCTTGGTATGGTTCACACGGTCAAGACGAAACCTTAGATCCGTTGGAATGGGGGTGGGAATTGGTGGATGGAGAGCTCAGTCCTGTCACCGTGACCCAGGAAGTCGGTTCCGAGGAAATTTTAAGCAAAATTTCTTGTTCTTGTCAAACCGACTGTAGCACGAGGTGCGGGTGCCGCCGAAGTGGGTTGGAGTGCTCACTTGCATGCAAGCATTGCGATGGCAATTGCTCAGACCAAAAAGGCACTTCTAACGGGGCCGAGAATAGTGACGAGGAAGAAGATGAAGAAGGGGGAGAAGATGAAGAAGGGGAAGAAGAAGAAGAGTTTGAACAAGATGTTTAGTATTTAAGTTAAAAATTGAAGTTTATAATGAATAATTCAACATTAATAAAAACTCCTATTTGTTATTTGAATAAAGTATTATTTTCATAATTTGTGATTTTTCACTTTCTCCTTTACCATTTCCCACAGAGCCACCCCCGAGCTCCCCCGGAGAAGTCTAATGCCGGAATTGAAATCGGCATCCCCGAAAACCCCCGAGTATCGATTTTGGAGAGATTTTCATGGACGCTGCCATTTCCCCCCCCCAATCACCCCCAGACAACCCCACAGAGGGACCCCCGAACGCCCCTGGGGAAAAGTAATGCTAGAATTGAATTCGGCATCACCGAAAACCCCCGAGTAACGAGTTTGGAGCGCTTCCCATGGACTATGCCATTTCCCCTCCAGAATGACTCCCAGACAACCCCACAGAGGGACCCCCGAGCGCCCCCGGGTAATTCCAATGCCAGAATTGAATTCGGCATCCCCGAAAACCCCCGAGTACCGAGTTTGGAGCGATTTTCATGGACTATGCAATTTCCCCCACAGAATGGCCCCCGGATACCCCCGCAGAGCCGCCCTCGGGTAATTCCAATGCCAGAATCGAGTTCGGCAGCCCCGAAAACCCCCGAGTAATGATTTTCGAGCGATTTTTCCGAGTTTCCAGTCGTTCCTATAATGGTGCAAGTAATGATGCAATTGGAAAATGCATTTTCCGGCCCAGAAGACATTTTTCAAAAAATGGCTAAACCAGACTATGTAGAGTCGTTTCCTGGGACCTTCCTGAACACAATGCAGAAAACCGCATCTCGATATCTGCTGTGCCTAAAAATTTCCGCTATTCGGGCGATTTTGATCTAAATGCCCTGGACTATAAATAAAAATGTGTCCTCAATTCCACTCCTTCATGATAAAAAATGAATTTAATTTTTTTAATTTTTGCACCTTGGATTCGCGATATCTCGCAAATCAATGGTCTGACGTCGATGAGGTTGGGAACAAAATTTGCTTATTTTCGTGAGCTCTTAATTTTTGGTTTGAAGATTTTTTTCGTCAGATAAAAAGCTGCCGAGTTATCTTCTAAAAACCATTTTCCCATACATTTAACATGTCATTTCCCCCTCCCCCCCTTTGACTTCGTAAGCACAAATGTGTCGGAATGTTGGGGGGACCCAACTTTAGTACTGGCAAAAGAAAAAAATTACAATTGGACGTTTCCTTATTCGAGTCTGGTTTCCTTCCAGATCTGCTCCACTAAACTGGTATGGTACCTGCTTATATTTTACATTGTCTTGGCTCACAGAAAAGTTAAATCGCGGCCACCCAACGCGGAGCCAAAAATAACAAATATTATTGCTAAGAAAAGATAAAGTTAGTTATTCTTATTCTTAGTTAGGTATCTAATATATATATATAATATATATATATATATATATATATATATATATATATATATATATATATATATATATATATATATATATATATATATAGGTACTACCTATTAAATTTAATCTGGACTAGGTTGACGAACGAGTAAGTATATGTGTAATGAGGAAACAGATAAAAGTATTATTCATATAATATTTATAAATAAACCACATTTTGCTGGAAGCTGAAATAATTTCGGTTTGACGTTATATCAATATAAAGTGAATAAAATACGTAATTAGAAGCAAAAACAAAAAACCCAACCGCAAAAAAGGAAACCAGAACCAAGTGCTTAAATAACTAAACAGGAATTTTGATAAAAAATATTGGCCTGAGTGGTATAGTGTATACGACCAGAATTGAAACCGCATAAAAATTAAAAGCCGGCAAAAACAGTCGGCATCTCTTGCGGAGGTAAACAGAAGAAAAACAATAAAGAGATGCCGACTGTTTTTGCCGGCTTTTAGTTTTTATACGGTTTCAATTCTGGTCGTATACACTATACTTACTATATTTTATATACGTATTCGGCAAAAGCAGTTTTATATACAGATTCGAAAAAAATGGTTTTATATACTCTGAAGTAAACGAGTGCGAGAAAGAAAACAACAAAAAATAGGAAGAGAAAGTCGGATATACTACTCCCAGCACGTCGCACACTTCATGAAACATGAAATATTATTTTTGCTCGTATTTTTATCACCTTGTCGTGTATCAACGCAGGGCATCGGTATGGTCGCGGCAAAGGGCGTAGTAGAATGCGGTCGTAGTTAAACGGGAGGTCGAGAAACTTTCATCCGTGTCCCACTTATATAACAATCATCTGTCTCGCTTTCACGTAAGAGATTTTTGTTTTCTTTCTCACACTCGTTTACTTCAGTATACGGTGTGGGGATCGCTATTAGGCGTATAGGGATATATCCTATATACTTATGTACATGTGCAATATAGGTTAGAATCACGAGCTGATATGAAATGGATGGTGGGGCATAGGCATGACAGCCGGTAACTGATCGACCCGCTGCGGTTAGTAATGTAAATATATATATTTGGACCGGAAGGTGTAGGTGAATGGTCGTCAAATAAGGAATAATTTACGAATTACCACGTGTCATCCCAAAATATAATAATTTGTTGAAATTAATTAGTGGTCAACAAATAACCAAAATAAACAAAAGTATCTTTTTCAAAATAAGTGGGAGTGCGTCAATTTTCGTACGCTACAATAAATAAATTTAATGTATCACGCATTGAATGCCTGCCGTAGTACCATTTAATTATTTGCACTTCCTTTTCTGTTAAATAAATATCCATTTTAACAGATTTACATTATTTTGAGTGCAATAATACTTAAATTTCGTAAGGTTACTTGTGATCTAAGCCCAACGGACTCTAGTAAATAATAAATAAATCCATAACATCGACAATCACAGCAGCGCCAGCGTACAGCGCATTGGATCACTCCATTCCGCATGAAAAATTCATATGTTGCATCTGTCTGAAACCAAATATTAAATAATACGAGACGGTAGCTCAATGGGTTATAGCGTTTCTAGTTTTCTCTCCTGTGCATATACCTAGAAGTGGGTTCGAGCCCCACCAACTGCGAAGTAATTTTCAAATATAAAATATCCCCAAGAAGTGGTTCGGATTCCATTATAGACTGTTGGGCCTCGTCATCTTTTTCAAACAAAATCTAAATCTCCTAGCCTTAAGAGGGTCACTCACGTGACCTGGAAGGCGGTTAATAAACATTAAAACTTTGATGTAGGCAATTATTTATATATATAATCTTTGCTGAGAGAGACTTTAACCAAAACTTAAACGTATGAATATTTATCCGTTCTATGTGAAAGTAGCTTAATTTATATAATCACATCATCAGCCTTGGGTCAGGATTTCAAATGCTTATACATGCGGAGTTCACTGTGCTTAGTGCACCCTGGCCCTTTAAAATTGGTAGGATATTTTTAGCTCTTTCGAAAACATGTTTCTCTTTCCAAGTATCACATCTTATATTGGGGGTTTACGAAAATTGACTCAGAGCATTCACATCACCATCAATCAGTCTTTATTATTTTAGGTGTTTTCTTTCTACCAGTGAACTGAGCTAAACTTAAGAAATCTAACTTAGTTGGGCGTTCTATTTGATCTTTTCATCTTAGATAAGCTCAGTTAAATACATAAATCTCTTATCTATGGTTAAATACCTCCCCCCCTTACCTACGCCACGCCAAGTCTACCGAATTTCTTCCTAAACTTTAGAAATTCGCTAAATTGATTTGAAAGGTGACAATTGGTAAACAAACGGAAAACCTCAGACGTCATTGATCTTATCAATGCTCATGCGCCAAATTTCTGGTCAGTTTTGATTGTTCCCTTTGCAAGTTAATTTAGGTAAGAAACTTACCTAAAAGTTAGCTAAGTTTGTCGGTAGAAGGAAAACACCTATGTCTTATAGTTAAAAGAAAATGAGAATGATACTCCCAGTCAGTGAAATTTCATCGTGAACCCCACTGAACTCTATTATGGAACTCCATTGTCCATAAACATTTGTACAGATTTGAATATCGCGCAAGTATGGCGCCCACATAGTGGCGCACAATCGCACTATGAAATGCGTCAGGGTCGGCCTTATTTTTATTGCCTCTTTCGTATTTTTAATTTTTTTCAGAAATCGGTATAAGTGAAATATATGGGTATATAGATTATAATAGTTATTAAAGAAAATAAAGTTATTGTTATTCCCAAAACAATCATTTTATTCATTTTATTTGATATATGTAAGTGATAGACTGTTTTACTCATTTGTTTATAAAAACATGATATTCTACTCATGAGACAATAATGAATTGGAAAAGAATTTACGTAAAACTTCCTTTCCTATTTGTAAGAGAAAGTTAAAGTATAATGTGCTTGTTTCATAAAATTATTGTAATATTTATAAAAAGTATGGTAACGTCATTGTGTTTTCAAAAAGTTCTTGAAACCAGTATTGTTATCCCGAATATATTTGCGTATGTATTTATATTAAGACTATTTAGGTAACAATTCACAAATAATAAACTTAAAAATCTGTAAAAAAAATCGAAGCAAAAGAAAAATTTGATGGTAGAATATTTTGCATCCTGATATCTCGTACATTTTAATAAAAAATCGTATTTAAGTGGACAAAAGCACTCGTTTCAAAAGAAAAAAAATCCAAACTCGCACTGTATTGCCAATATTTAGATGGAAGCGCATTTTATGCAACAGACAAAAGTTGAGTAGGTACTGTCGTGAGCAGAAAAAAATAGGACAACTTTTTTTTTCTAATGTAAATCTGTCTCTATTTGAATATGTATTGAGTAGTCGAAATAAAACAGATATCAGCTTTAATTTATTTCTTAATTTAATGCTGTAGTTATTGCTATAGTAAATGATGGATGGTTAATGAGACAAATTGCACTGCGTTATAACATTAACAAAAATTTGGTGTGTAACATTTTAAGAAAGTGGAGAATAAACGGTACGATTAGTAGAAATCCTGGATCAAAGGACAAAGGATATCCGACTTAACAAGAAACTAACTATTAATATTTCGTTATTGCACCATTTCTTTTTATAACTTCTATAAGTCTGTTTGGCATAGAATTAAATACCCTTATACAATAATCATTGGTAATAACATTTTTCCATGCATTATTTACTATTTCCAGTAATTCTTCGGCATTCCGTGGTCTCACATTTCGTTTTTGGATAGGTACTTTTTACGAGTAGTCCCCATACTTCTTCCACAGGGTTAAGATCTGGACTATAACTGGGCCAGTTAAGAACATTGATGTTGCTATCTTGAAACCAGATAGTTACGGTATGAGCAGTATGAACGGAACAATTGTCTTGTTGAAATATAAACTCATTATTAGGAAATAATTGTGACACAGAAGGGAGCATAATCCTACTCGAGTTTCTTTATGTTCAGCTTTAAGTAAGTATTTCTGTGCTGCTGCATGACAGCGTAGCTCCGATTCTCTTACTCGCCGGCGACCAGTACTACTCGATCCAGGAAAATTCGTTTCTTCAGCAGCCTGAATAACTGAGTAAAATGGATTTTCTACTAAAGCATTTACCAATTGCAAATCTTGTTGCTGAGTTGATATCCTTCATCGCCCTGATCCAGGATTTCTACTAATCGTACCGTTTATTATCTCCACTTTCTTAAAATGTTACACACCGAATTTTTGTCAATATTATAACGCAGTGCAATTTGTCTTATTGACCATCCATCTTCTGCTTTAGCAATAACTCCAGATTTAACTAAATCGCTTATATGCGAGGCACATTATTAGTTTTTTGCTCACTTGCAATAAATTATGACAACTAACTGACAATGTCACAAAAATTAAAGTTAGATGTACACAACTTGATTTTAGCAAAATACCGTTATAAGACGTCCTATTTTTTTTTTTTGCTTACGACCCTACTTATTTAAAATATAAACAAACCCGCGATTTATCTCCGATTCTTCCAAAACAGTACCTTACAAGTGCGCACCATGTTGTCTTAATTAAGATATAATTACACATACCTACTGTTTATAAGTTACAAAATTATATACAAAATAACCAACTTTACACAAACGAAGGAAATAGGTACTCAAAGTTTAAAGAATAAAATCACGGACACCGACTCTGGAATTCCTTTGAAGACAAATAAAACACAAACTTGCGCCAGCGCTGGTCTGTGCATTTTGAATATCATATTTTGTTTACGTACATACAAGGTCTGTAAAGTAGATACAAAACTTGACGTACATATCTCTATACTGGCGTTCCATTTACTGTAATAGGGTTCAGTCTTCTGTGGTTCACTGGTAAACCCCTATCAATCTTTGCTTTGAAGAAAAGGGAAAGCTTAAGAGCGCTACCACTGATCTATGGCATCACAATTCTCCTTCCTAGCTTACTTCACATCGATGATTGACACATAAGCGCAACGACTCTCGTTGCGCAAGCGCAAACCGCATAACCTAGATGTTCATTTTTGACGTTTTACTGTCGTCAGATTGCATCAGATTTTTGTAATTTAATTTTCTTAAATTAAAGTGAATTGAACGAAGATGGTACTTGACTTGGATCTTTTCCGGACGGACAAAGGTGGAAATCCTGACAAAATAAGGGAAAATCAGAAAAAGCGTTATAAAGATATTACATTAGTCCATACTGTCGTGGAAAAAGATACCACATGGAGGCAACTAAGACACAAAGCCGATAACTGGAACAAACTGAAAAATCTTTGCAGCAAAGCAATTGGTGAAAAGATGAAAAAGAAAGAACCTCAAGGCGATCTTAATGATCCAGTTCCTGAAAATGTGTCAACACAAATCGAAAATTTAACCGTAGATATGTTGCTGCCCTTAACAGTAAATCAGATTAAAAAGGTAAAGTTATTTGTATAAGTACACTTACAGTGTATCCTAACAAACAATTGGGTTATTTTAATCTTAAGAGTTGTTCTACATGAATTTTACAGCCATGAACTTTTTGTAATATACGGGATGATTACGAAAATTCTGACATGACCAGAGATTGCATGTCAAGTAGACTTTCCAGTAACGGGCTTAAAGTGCAATTACTGCACAACTAATAAAACTAGAAAAGTACTGTATAACATAATATCTAATTTTCATCTAAAAATTTGTAGGATGCTCTATTTTGGGGTAGAATATAAATCTGAAATTAATTCGTTAAAAAAAAAAATAATTCGTTTCTGCTTTGTCTTGTACATTTCATGCATTTACATTAAGATAAATGCATCTTTCACTCATTGCAATGTAATTGCTGTTATTCTATAATCCAATCAAAAGTGTATCGAGTACAATCAAGCGATAAATGAGTATTTATTTAATTTGTTTAATAATACCTTAGGGGTTAGAATATATTTGTAGTTTAATTCTGTTGTTGCAGTAGTAACAGTAAAAGTTAAAATCGGTTATAAAAATCGATTTTTTTATTCGGGTGCATCAGCATACTTTAAAATACATGATAATATGGAACAATTGGAAGTAATCATAGTTGAATAAACAATAGCAGTATGACACTGCTTACATAAATTAACCGCTAACAGGGTTGGCAAAAACCCGGGTTTTTGAAAATTTGCATTGAGTTTTTGTGTTTTCGTAGGGTTTTGTGTTTTTAAATCTTTGACATTTCATTTCCTCAAACTCAGATCTCAACTCAAAATTTTATATTTATGCCATCCCTGGAGAGGATATTTAGTACCTTCGGTTACGTGTGGCCAGACTTGAGGAACCGCTTAGCTCCAGAAAAAGTAGAAAAACTTGTTAAGATTATAAAGCTTTCCCAATATGAAAATGCCAAAAAGACTAATGTTTTCTTTTTTTAGTTACAATTTTTTATTTTGTTTAATATATATATATATAAGTAAAATGTGGGTGATCCTAGGTTTTATCATTATGGCAGGAATGAGTTTGTTTTTTTTAATAAAAAAAATTTCAAGTTAAAAAGCAGTTAATTATCTCTATGAGTGCGTTTTTTACACAAATACCACTGGGAGTTTTTGTGTATGCCAATGGTGGGTTTTTGTGTCAAAAACTCACTGGGTTTTTCTGCCAACCCTGGTAATCCACAATATGTTCTATTTTTTCATATTTCGGTACTGAAATATTTTTCTCCGATCAAAATTACACCAAAAAGTTTTATTTGTTAAACAACGTAGGACCAACCGTTTCTTATAAAAATTGATTTTTTTTTTTTTTTATGGTGGAGGGGAAATCCTACATGGACACCCGGCGCTAGGGTCTGCCCACGCCGGGTAGTGTCGGATTCCTACCGACTAAAACCCCTCCTGGATCAGTGTTTCCACGTAACCTGGAACTGCTTTCGCTTTCCATCAGGCCACGGGTCATTCGTCTTTTATTGGTGTTAGTAAAACTTCCCACGTGTTCCCTTACATCCCCCATCTGTTAAAGCAATTAGGGGTTCGGGGCTAAATTTCTTCTATCATCTTCCTTTGTCCTCATTATTCTATTTAGAGCATGTGCTACATTTTCCCAGTTCCCCTCCGATTCCAGCATATACCTAATTAGGTTATCAGGGTTCCAATAGTCTCCTGATCTCTCAGACCTCCACCGGTTGCAGTAGAATAAGGTATGTTCTGCGTCGTCGTTCTCCCCACAATACACACACTCCCGTGTGTCAACCTTTCCTATATCAAAGAGATATTCCACAAAGCAACCATGTCTCGTGAGAGCCTGGGTGAGGTGGAAGCTCATCTCTCCATGCCCCCTCTCCATCCACGTTCTTATATTTGGAATAAGTCGTCTTGTCCACCTCCCTTTAGTTGAGTTGTTCCAACTAGTCTGCCATCTCTCGAGGAGTCTCTCCCTTGCCTCTTGCTTCCCCGTCCCTTCATACACCTCTCTTCTCTCCTTGGCCAGTAGATCTATCGGGGGGACCCCCGCTAGCACCAGGACTGCTTCATACGACACAGTTCTGTAAGCACTGCAAACTGAGTGCAGCACTCCGCTGTACTCTCTCAAGCCTTCTTCTGGTGCTCTGTACCGCCATCGAGCTCTCCCATACTGGGGCCGCATACAGTAAAATGGAATGCACCACATTGCATAATACCCTTCTTTTGCTAGCCTTGGGCCCATACGTGTTACTCATAAGCCTCCCTAGGGCAGAGGCGGTTTTCCCCGCCTTTTCTTCTGTCTTCAGTGCATGTAACCCATAGGTTAGCCGCGGGTCTAACCATATTCCTAGATATTTTAAGCCCCTGCTAGGTCTAATCTCCACCTGCCCTACTCTTACTGTGAAGGGTGGTAGAATTCTTTTCCTCGTAATGATGATGCACTCTGTTTTCTCTGGGGCTAGTTCTAATTGCACCCCATTTAACCACCGCTCTATTCTCCTGATGGTTTCATTTACCCCTGCCTCTACTCCAGCCACCCAGTTTCCTGTAGCTGTTATGGCCAAGTCGTCGGCGTACCCTGTCACCGTAACACCGCCCTCCAATATAAAAAAAAAAAATTTTTTTAAAACAGTTACTGCGAGGTCAAGTCATATAGCAGACTTCAAGGTGAGGGAAAAATTGTTGTCTTTATAGTCATTTTGAGCAGGTATTAAAATTCCCAAAATTGTGCCTATTTCTGGCGATCAGTCAGTGGACTTGCGAGCGATGTGAATATATATAAGAGAGAATGAAGTAGGAGAAAGTGAAGCAAAATGCCGAGGCGTTGAAAGATACTGAGATGATCGAAAAAATAAATTCAATTGCGCCAATGACAAAATCTATTACCACACCAACTGTAAGTTATCTACTGAGTGGCATATGAAACGAAATTGTCATGAAACTGCTTGTAAAGAAATTTGCGACTTTATTGGGGAAGATAGTGGGTATGACAGTGATGATGACACAGGGAATAATGCTGGTGATGAATGAATTTTCAAAATACATCATTGTAGCAGTGAAATAAAGGATTTTCCATGATTTCTAAAAGTAAAAGGTCTTTTTTATAATCTTCAGCACCCTCGCCTTATTCTTTCGAGACAAATAAATCTCACTTGACCAATTAAAGTCATCTACGCAAAACAGGCCAATTCATTAACAGCCATGTTCCATGAACATTCTTAGTCTGCTGACAATTTTTCCCTCGTTTTCAAGTCTGCTATTTGTCACACCATAAGGTGAACTACTAAGAAATACGTAGGTAAAATTTCAAAACTGTCGAAATAACATTTAATGTAGAAAATTAATTGTTTTATTGCGTTGGATATGAGTGCTCTGAGTATGTTGAGCAAGGTCTGCCAATAATTTATCCCCTACTTTCAGTTTGCAATATTGTATATCATTTGTGTAGGGTGTCGAATTAAGGAAAAAAATTCAAGACTGTCGGTATGACGTTAATTTTTCGGAATTTTCTATGACTGACGCATTCTGACGAATTTTTCTCCGCTGCCTGGGAGTCTGCCACTAGTTACAAGTACTTTGTGATGTGATATACTAGAAAACTATAAATTTTCATGACCGTCAGAATAGCATTTTTCAGCTTCAAAATTCATTGATTTTGATCACCTACCTCCACTTTACGCGTCTGGTTTGGTTTTGCGGACTCGCACTTCTAGTCTCCCCACTACTTCTCATGTTCACTATATATGAGAAAGTAAGACTATATCGAGTCGTTAAAATTATGTAGTAATTAGTAGACATTTTATTTTTCATTGTCATCGAAAAATTTCTTTGTAGCATAGCGCCATCTGCATCTTAACATATTAAAAAATGATTTGTACCAAAAACTGAAGTCATTTACACATTCTAGCAATTGGCTTTTGCCGAACTCAAACATTTATATTATTTTCCGAAATATTACGCCTGGGAGTTTTTATTGGCGAATATTTATGGGGACTCCGACTTAATTTTTGGTAGTTTTATATGATACATCCGAAAATTTTGTTTGAAAAGGTATAATACAGTTTGCCACACCATGCCATCACGCAAAAAAACCTTCAATGATGCTGCGTTCACTAATCAGTTAGAGATAGGGAAGTGGAGACAGGGCTGGCTTTAGTTTTATCATCCTTCTTAATTTTCTTGGCTAACAGTAATCATATCATTTCTTCATAATTCGTTGTAAATTGTATGCAACGGAAGAGATTCTGTACTCCAGTAGCACGTGCAGTATCTTATTAGGATCATAAAACTGCTGTCGCAGGTCACGATATAGATCCGACTTGCACATTAGTATTTAAAATTATTACATATAACAAAGAGTTCGTCGTGTATTTCACTCTGTAGAGAGAACGTATAATGAAATTATTATTTTTTAAACAATATTCTGGCCATTCAGTGATATTTCTGAACGAAATTAAGGTGCTAACACACTTTTCATATTTCAAATTACATATGGGTATGACTCCAGTTGCCCCTCGTTATAATTTTTTTCATCCCACGATATGGATGCGAAAAACTATATAAGCTTGATAGAGCACAAATAAGAAAACAAGAAATGAAGAATAAATTTAAGATTAAAAAAAAACAAAGTTCTACACATCAGTGTATTTAGCTCTAAAACAATATTCACCCCTAACCTAACCTATAATGTATTCTTTGCAAATAATATAATAAACAATGCATTTGTTGCTATACCCTCAACTCTGTTAAAAGTGAACGAAGAATTCAATCAGAGTGAGAGAAAACTGTTAATACCTACTTAACTTCGACGCACCGATCTTACAAACACCCCTAACTTATCCTGTGACGCGTTTTTCTCCACCTCGAATGGTGATGAGGAGAAAAAGGCCCACTCTTTGACACTCGAGCTCCGGAAACGAGTTTACAGATAATGCTCGGGCGCCAGTCCTATTTTAAGTGATAGGACACACTACCCACAAGTGAAGTACATGAGGCTGAGTAGCTCAGAACTTTTCAATAATATCAATATATTCAGTTAAACCTACTATATACAAATCTACGTACTTATTAATTGATTATCTCGATCAAACTTCACAGGTTCTAACTCTTGGGATGAGGGCAAGCGACGCAACGAAACGGGATAGTACCTGATAACTCAGACAGGGATTGCAATCTGCAAAATAGTAACACAAAATATATGCGGTAAAGCATTAGCACAGAATAAGCGGTAACACAGGGCAAAGTTATATACAGTAATGTTGACTTGTAATATATTGTTATGTATTCCAGGTTGGTCTACTTTTTTTTTTGCATAAATAAACTGATTTATTGTTATTATTATCGCTCTGGCTGACTGCCAACACGGGGCGAATTAAATTATTTCCTTCGAATACTTGAAACTGGGAGAACTGACGGTAACAGATGCGATGCGATTTGACGTCAAAACGAAAATATTTCGGAAATTTCACGACTTAGTAAAACAATAACTCAGTTACCTGAATGTCTTTGTAGACCGGAGCAAGCAGCAGGACACGTGTTTCGCATGTGAAGGTAGCCAGGGAACTGAACTATTGCATATTTTAATTATTCCCTTGTACCAAAAGAAAGACGCAGGTGACGTCAAATCAACTTAGGAATATTTTTATTAACTTGCTTTGCTATTATTTGGGTTTTCTACCACATGTACTATTATCCTCTTCAAAACAAATCACCGAATCTACAAAATAATAGAATTATTGGAAAAAAGAGCCTCTGCGCCCGTGACGTTTACGCCAAAGGAAAAGTCAGAGGTTATGTTTTGCAAATAATATAAATCGGAATAAACACAAAAATAATGTATTTTGCTGACGTTTCGGAAAGTAATCTCTTTCCGTTTTCAAAGCTATTTTTTTGAAGAACTCTTATTTTGCTGTGTATGTCAAATACTTGCTGCTTGAAAATATTTCACGTTTGGTGGATGCAGGATGGCAGACACTCATGTCTAGCTCCCGGGACTGCTCTCTGTCAACTGAAAATATTTACTAGGGGTTCGTAAGGTTATACACGTTCCTCACGTTGTTCCCCCACTACCCGAGTGCATCTGTATTTACAACTGGGGTGTTTATTCGGTGCTGTTACAAATTAATATAAATTTTAAAACTTAAAAATTGTACAGTAGTAAATATACAATGATAATTTGTATATATGATATAAATAGATACTGATCCTGAGCACATTTTGGTAACGAAAAAAAAAAATTTGTTACAATCCCATCTATTTATAGCTAATCTACCCTAGTTCTTCAGACTGATCCTCTATGGTGCTATCTTTCTCTCTGCTTCTATGATCTATGTTGTGGGATGTATATAATACTCTTAATACTCAATGAAAAGTGAAGCATTTCCAAAATTCTATAACTTTGTTTGATTAAAGTGTTTCCAATTCTCAAAATTTTATTATTTTATTTTTATTTATATACGGGAAACCCCCATTATAAAAATATAAATACGATATGTATAATTTGAGGTAAATAAATAATTTAACAAATATAATTATAAATATGCAAACAGCTTTAATTTATTAATGAATAGAATTTTTTACTGACTGTTTAAATGAGTTGAATAAATGACCTACTACTTCCAATTCATATACGTTAATTAGATTTAAGGACCTGTCGATAGGTGAATGCTTTCCATAGTTTGTTGAATGGAATTGAACATAAAATAAATTTTGACTTCTGAGAGCTCTATTTGGAACATTGAAGTTTATCTTCTTTAGCATATCAGGGCAGATAATCATACCATTTAAAAGTTTATATACCAAATATATGTCTGCATAAGTTCTACGTGTTTCTAAGGAATTCCTGTTAGTTAAGCCTGTTTAATGTATTATGTAAGTAATCAGGGTTCTCTACCCGGGCAATGAGCACAATATCTCAAAAATTCATTTTGGACTCTCAAGTGAAACAATATGAACCAAGTACAATGGAGACCAGACAATAGATGCATATTCAACATGTGTTATAACCAACGACATATAAACTCCCCGGAGAGTCGTGATTGAAAATTCTGCACAATTGTAAAGAAGAAAACCTAACATTTTTGATGATTTAACTACAAGCTGTTTATATGCTCTATGAAATTTAATTGTTCATCAAAAATTACTCCTAAGTCACGAATCGATGTGACATATTTGTGTGTGGTATTATTAATGCTATGAGAAGTGTCAAATTTCCTATTAACTTTAAAGAAACTAATATATCAGCACTTATTAATATTTAGATATAGATGATTAATTTTGCACCATCGAACCAAGTTATTTATATCATTTTGCAGTAGTATTTGGTCTACATAAGAGTTAATTCGCCTAAATAATTTCAAGTCATCAGTGAACAGTAAAAATTCAAAGTTGTTAAAACAGTCACCGATATCATTTATGAAAAGGTTAAACAGAAGGGGTGGGCAGTGCGACCCCTGCGGAACACCCGAAAGCATCACTATTTCCTCAGATACAAAGCTATCTAATTGACCCTTTGTTTTCTACCAGTTAAAAACTTTTAAACCAAAGAATAAATTGTTCACTGAACCCAATATTGTAAAATTTATTCAATAAAATTTTATGGTTTACTCTATCGAAATATCCGTATATATAGCATCTATCCAGAATTTATTTTCTAAGGCATTCAATAATTCATTCTCATATACCAATAGATTAGTAATAGTAGATCTATTTTGTGAGAAGCCATGTTGGTTATTGGATACTAATTTTCTACAAAAGTAGCTAATTTGATCATATATAAGGCTATCAAAAAGCTTTGGGATAGCAGATTGGTTGCAGACACTTCTATAATTTTCTGTGTTTTTCTTATCTCCAGATTTAAAAATTGGAACTATAAAGCTGTTCTTCTATAAGTCCGGAAAAGCACCAGTTGATAATGAAAGGTCAAATATAATGAGCAAAGGCGTAGTTAAAGCACAAACACAATTTTTAAGAAATAAGTTAGGTATTCCATCGGGTCCTACACTTTGTTTGTTAGGCAGTTTAAAAATTTTGTCATAAATCATACTTAGTGATAATGTTGAACACAAAATGTCAGCACTGTTTTTATAAGAATTATTATTAGGTATTAAAATTTGGTTATCTGCATATACCATTGAAAAATATTGAGCAAGTGCTATTGTCCAAAAACATTGAGCTTGGTAAACTATGAAAAGACTTTACTATTAATATATTTCCGTAACATTTTTAGGTTATTATTTAGACTAGATTCAACATGCTGAATATAATTAGTGTAACACAATCTACTTAACTCTTTGCACTTGGTTCTTAATTCGGAAAATCTATTATAACAGTACTCACTTCTAGTTGTTTTGAATTGCTTGTGAGCAAACTTTTTCTTCACTACTAGGTTCCTTAACTCTGCGGTAAATTCGATCTTTCATTTGCTACTTTATATTAGGTAAATGGCAAATTCACTATGCGGTTTTTTAAAATCGCATTGTTAAAATTTTTTTTATATAATAACTTGGAACTATTTCATTTGATATACTTTCAACGATATACAATAATATTTTTAAGTCGTCCGTAAATTTAAATTCTCACTGTTTTCTTATAGTGTTTGCTTAATATCTAATTTTGTGCTGTAACTTATAGGTTCGTGCTTTAATTGATGAAGCTATAATAAAAAATGATGATGATTTACTCAAAACAGAGAAAGAACGCAATTTTGCGCTTAGAGAAGTAGGTAATCATTTACACGAGTCAGTCCCGGTGGATGATGATGAGGATAATAATAAAGTTGAGAGAACCTTTGGAGATTGTGAACGAAGAAAAAAATATTCTCATGTTGATTTAATTCATATGATTGATGGGATGGATGCTGAGAGAGGGGCTGTCGTATCTGGGGGACGTGGGTATTATTTAACAGGACCAGCAGTTTTTCTGGAACATGCTTTAATATCCTTATCTTTGAGGATTTTGCACAAAAAAGGATATAAACCTTTATACACTCCTTTTTTTATGAGGAAAGAGGTAAGGGATATTTTCCGTTTCCATTTCATTTGTTAGGTATATAATAATCTAATGTCTGAAGACGATCAAACTCAGTTTTAGTCATGTTGAGACGATGCAAAATGCGTATAATTTTTGATGTTTGTAAAAACGACTCTGGTGTCATTTATAATTATGCTTAAAAATACACAATTTTAGATCATGCAAGAAGTAGCTCAGCTATCTCAATTTGATGAAGAGTTGTATAAAGTAATAGGCAAAGGTAGCGAGAAAGCAGATGACAAAGAAGTGGAAGAGAAATATTTAATAGCCACTTCAGAACAACCAATTGCTGCATTTCACAGGGATGAGTGGATTCCTGAAAATGCATTGCCTATTCGCTATGCAGGATTATCAACATGTTTTAGGCAAGAAGTAGGATCACATGGTCGTGACACTAGGGGAATATTTAGGGTGCATCAATTTGAAAAGGTAGGAATGAAAAGTTGATTTATGCTATTTATAGAAGCTGATTTTATTATAGTATGTGTAGTTTGTGTGAGTAGCTGTCATTTTTGCAAAAAATTCGAACGTAAATATCTTGTGAACCGTTGATGTTATGACAAAAATAGTAAAGATCTTTTTTATTCAGTATTAAATGCTCTACAAACTCCCTTCACAAGCTTATTTTCGTATAGTTCAAATCACGAATGTTGTCGTTCAGATCATCATCCTTTAATTTCCGAATCAAATCATTTCAAGGTCACACAGAATGGCACGCATGGACATATCAACGTTTGCAAACGACAAGTATTTTCTAATGAAAATATATGGACAACAGTAGCATACAATACAATGAATATTAACATCCACTGTCGCATTTAATTTTATAATTCAACTCGTGGATTTCTTGTAAAAGTAAAAGGGTACCTCCGTTAAGTTTTTCCTGATTGAAGTACTCATCTAATTTCACCACCATGACTCTGGCTACTGCATTCAATCTTTTGTTGGCATTTTGAGGTTAGTTTCTTTATAATCAGTAAAATTAAAGCACTCACAAATTATTTACCTAATTACAGGAAACTTAAAATATCACAGTAATAAACACTAAAAAAATTATAAAAAACGAAAAGAAATAGACCATCAATAAGTTTGATATATGCATCCACTGCGTGCTATTGAATTGATAGAGAACTGATAGAATGCTGAACGTTGGTTGCGGCCACAACTAGCAGTTGTATTATTCATTTGTGTCATAACCTCAGCAGACGTGGCTTTCTGTTATTTGCGTTCTATGTGCTTTGTATTTATATAGAGGAATCACACGATTTTGATAAGTACATAAATTAACGATGTGAACGACAACATTCGTGATTTGAATTATAGATCTATCCATTTACTAGTTATAGTGCATCGAAATTTGCAGAAAATAATTTTTTGGAAATTAGTTCAGTTTAAAAATAGTTATTGCAAGGCCAGGTTGGCCCGCAGGATCATTTTGTGGCTCGATATCAATTATTAATCTAAATAGGCCTTGAAAGTGTAATCATTGGAATAAGAATGAATGTTTAACACCTTCCCGAGATTCGTTTTCGGCCGTGCGTCCGCCACCATCGTTCCCACACTGACTATCGGAGCAATGGCAACTTTAGACAATGGGCCTTTTCAGTGAATTTTTTTTATTGCTTTATGTGATAGTATTTTATAAAACATTTCGCTGTATTTGTTTATATTTTTTTTTGAGCACGATTTCTATCGGAAAAACATATCAATAGTGCGGAAATAAAGCGCGGGCTTTAAACGTGACGTCACGCACCCATCTTAGTGACGTCAAAGAGCCTACGACCTTGAACAGGACATTCGGGTGTATTATTACTATATTGCAAAGTTGGTTACCTGCTTTTTGACAGTTGTCGTTAAAATTGACTTTGACACTTTCACAGTCGTTTCTATTGGATTTTTGCGTTTGGAAAATGTTTAAAGAGTACTTTGTTCCAACATCTACAAATAATAACATAAATTGTTCAAGCAAAATATTCCTTTACGTTCCACGAGATGAAAGCAGACGAAAATTATGGTTTAAAATTGCCAAAGTTGAGAAGAAGTTGACCAAAACCAGGAACACGCACCACAGAACATAACCACAAAACTAAATGTAAACATGTGTCAGCTGTGGTGTGATGTCAGAGGCTAATAAGGCGTTCTGGCAAATGCTGCCAATATAATTCCGGGCGTGTGACGTCACTAAGTCCAAGGTCAAATGCGTGTTCGAATTGCCGTAATAATTGTCTATTTTTTTGTTAAACACTGTGAGATTCATATTCGAAACAGAGTTGCACAAGGTGAATATCTATCAGTTAGCTTTCGAATAAACATTTTTGTTTTGAGGTTTAAGAATTTAGTGAAAAGGCCCATTGCCACATCAAATATTTTTAAATAATCGAGTCGAAAACGCAATGGATTCTTTGAATATTTCCCTGTAGATTCCAGCTAAAATCATTTCTTAATATTAATAAACAACGCCACAGAAATTAAAAAAAAAAAAATTATCTGAGCTTCTATTGGTTGTAGACTTTTTTTTTAATTCGTGAAAAAATGTCAGCTATCAGATGCTTTTGTCAGCATTTCAATACCATGCATCGCCGAAGAGATATTCTATTTGTTTATAATGAAAAAATTAATGCTAACTTTGATAATTGTTTTCAACAATTTAAAACCAATACTTCATTTGGTTCTTTTTTGATAGAATAGAATAGACATTTATTCACCAATAATAGATACATTTTGTACATTTGGCATGTCAATATAAATAACAAACAAGGGAGCAATGTATATACATATAAAAAAAAAACAAACACACACATATAAATGTATAAATAAATAATAATACTATAAGTATATAAAAAAGAAGAACAGCGACAATATTATATTTAAGAAATGTCCATTATAGGAGCAATGTCAGAAGTAATTAGAACATTAACATAGTCAGTGAAATAAATATATGAAATACAATGTGTATGAAATGAGTCCTAATCAGTTATACATATCCTTAAATAAGGGAGGGGAAATCAGAAAAACCACTTGATAAAAACAAGTCTAGCGATTGTTTTGCTTGTCTAAAAATTCTTTCATTGAATAGAAACCATTTCTTAGTAAGATTGCCCTTATTTCCTTCTTAAATATTTTTGGTGGGAGGTCCCGTATGCTATGTGGCAAACTGTTATTATTGATAATCTTCCAGGTCTCTTTAGATTTGCTTTCGGCAGAACTAATTTTGTTACTGTAATAATTTTTCTTCGCAATTTTAATGTTACTTTTATATTCTTTTTTTCTGTTTGTGTATATTTTAACCGAATCAGGAGCATTTGAATGTATCATTTCTGAGAACAAGATTTTCAGAGCCGTGCCCTCAGCCACTAGTTCTTGTGTTAACCAGCCTTTGTCCAATTTATTTGTTTTATTTTTTACAAGTTTATAAGGGCAGCTAACATTAAAGCTCCACGTTAATATCTCGATAAAGAGATCAAAGGCTATATTTATTTCTAAATAATAATATCACTCCAATTTGTGGAGATTAAGTGGTATTTTAGTTCTCTTAAATTATTTTCATTTATGGTGCGTCTATGATATGTCGGTATATTAGTGTCCATATTACAATTTGTAGCTGTAAACGTGTATGCTAGTATGAGGGCATAGTGATCTCCAAGCGCAGGGTTTACAACACTAACGTTATATGTACGAAGGGGTAAATTAGTTATCATATTGTTACGTCCTTACAATTTTCAGTAAACACTCCGTGGATTCCAAATAACTTGCAACAAGAATTTTCACAAACCACTGATTTATTTAATCACTAAAATTACACTAGCAAATACTTAAAAATCACACAACTAATAATAACTTAATCTAATATAATTTCACTACTTTTAAAACACTTAGCACTTTACTTTTCTTCTTAACTTGTCAACTCTTGTCTAACCTAAAAACTCTCTTGTCTGTTTACTTCATTAAACTGCATACTTCACTCAACTGAACTCTTCTTCTACAAACTGTTTCTGTAACCAGAACCACAGATTACCCAGAACTGTACTGGATACTAAACTGAACTGTTTATCCTTCACTAAACTGTACTGTACTGTTCTTTATCTGCTGGCTTCACCTCTTTATATACCCACTTGGAATGTCCAGAATATCATTGTAGAACTTTCCACAAATATACTGGAATTCTCTAGAATTTTCTTAGGCACTACTAAATGGTGGTTCGCCAGTTGGCCCACAGATGGCGCCACCCTTCTGGCCAGGGAGTAATTACAACTCTCCTCTCTGTTAGAGGGCAGCACATAACACTGCCCCCTCCTTAAGCCTGAACGTCCCGGTCAGGCATTTCAGATACCCCAGTATACTTTGCCAACCTGTCCAGGTGCACGATCTTCATCTTGGACTTCTTTCTACGTTGAATCCTATAAACAACGTCGTTGATCCGAGTGATGACAGAATACGGTCCTTCCCAAGGTGAGCGAGGCTTCGAGAATCCTTCTTCACTCCGCTGTGGGTTATACAGCCAAACCGAGTCCCCCACCTTGAATCCTGCTGAACTGGCATTGCGGTCATATCTAGCCTTCATTCGATCACCACTCCCTGTAGGTGACCTCTTGGCAGCCACATTTGCACAAACCTTGCAACTGCGACACCAAGCCTCTACATCCTGACAGCTATTTACCCAGTAAAATCGCTCCCGTACTCTAGCCAAAGTCTTATTTCTGCTAAAGTGCTCTCTGGATATTCCCTCGTGCACTTCCCGAAGTACTTTTGGTACTCGGCACCTGGGTATCAGCAACCGCATGGTAACTTTTTTTCCATCCGGGCTCTCCCATGCTCTCCGTAATAGGCCATCTATAACCCTAAGTGAATCCCATTGCGCCCATAAAGCCTTCAGTCCAACACTTTTACTGGAAACGTCTTTCCATTCCGGGCGGATTCCTTTTTCTTTCGCCTTCAACATTGGTCCAATTTCATCGTCATTCAGTTGTTCCTCTCTTAGAACTTCCTTTGTCCAATCCTTCGGAACCTCTATCTTAACTGCCTTCACTTCTGCTATATCCTGCTGCGTTTTTACACTCTCGGCATTCACTTCCTTAGGGCTCCTCTGGCGACAGTACCTCTTGACATGCCCCAATTTGCCGCAATTATAACAGCGGATTACTTTTGTCGGACCTCCAGCACTTCGCTGCTGCTTCGGCTCCTGTTTCGGCGGTTGCGGTTCCTGTTTCAGCTCCGGTCGCGAACTTAATTCGTTTAGTAATTGTGCGACCATTTTTTGTATGTCTGTTAACATAACAATCAATCTCATCTTATCAGAGCGAACTTCCTCTTTCTTTGCAGTGTTTACTTCCCCAGGATTCCGTTCTCGACACTGCCGCATCATATGTCCTGGTTTGCTGCACTGATAACACCGAATTACCTTCCTTGGCTGTCCATCGCTCTGTTCTCTTTCCTGCTTCCTTGGAGCATCTGGTTTTGTCATCAACTGGCTTATCATTTTGTGCATGTCAGCCATCAAAGATTCCATATTTGATTTTTCTAAACGGTTCCCTTCTTCTACTTTCATGGCTCGTACTCTCGGTTGTAGAGTCTCTTCATAAGCGGCTTCAACTTCGAGGGCATGGATCAAGGCTTCGCTACCAGTCTTAGCTCGAGATAATCTAAGGACTCGCCTGATCTCCTCGTCTCTTATGCCATCAATGAAAGTATCAACTGTTAACTGTTCCTGGAATTCTTTGGGTGCATCCGGGTAAGCCAGGTACGTCAGTCGCTCAACAGCTGCTTCAAAATCTTGTAAACTTTCCCCAACCTTTTGTGTGCGTGATTTGAGCTGAGTCCGGTATACTTGGGCGAGGTGTTGGTCGCCATATCTTAGATCTAGTGCAGCTTCCAAAACTTTAAAATCCCGTTGCTGCGTCACTGGGATACTCTGAAGCAACTCTGAGGCTTGGCCCCTTAATGCTAGCACCAATGCCATAGCTTTGTCTTCATTACTCCAATTGTTTGCGTATGCCGCTGCCTCAAATTGTCTTTTATAGGATGACCAAGAAGTTTGACCATCAAAGGAAGGCGGTTGTAATCGAGGACCTGACGATGATAATACCAGTTGGCCTCCTTGTTCTCTTAACAGTCGCTTAAGTCGCTCTACCTCTCCTTCAACTGCACGAAATTTTCCTTCTATATCGGTAACTTTCCCTTCAACGCCAGTAACTTTTACTTCAACGCCAGTAACTTTTTCTTCGACACCAGTAACTTTTTCTTCGACGCCAGTAACTTTTTCTTCAACGCCAGTAACTTTTCCCTTAATGTCACTAATTTCTCCTTCGACATTACCAACTTTTTGTTCAACTTTATCTACTTTTTCCTTGACTTCATTAGTGGCTAACAGGATAGCATCTTGTTGCACCTGTATAATTTTTCTCAATTCTTCCTTTTCTTCTTGTCGTTTTCTTTCTTGTTCTTCCTTTTCTTCTTGACGTCTTCTTTCTTTTTCTTCTTCACGTCTCTCCTGTTCTTCTTTTTCTTTCTGACGTCGTCTTTCTTTTTGTTCTTGACGTCTTTCTTGTTCTTCTTTTTCTGCCTGACGTTTCCTTTCTTTTTCTTCTTCGCGTCTCTCTTGGTCTTCTTTTTGGTCTAGCATCATTTTTCTAAATTGCTCGAACATGTCTTGCATTTGCTTTTCGGCAGCCATGCTTCTTGTTTCCATTCAAACAATTAACTCGAAACAGCACGAACAAGTCTTATTTAAAGTCTATATCGCTTCTCAGTTGAAACCACTTAAAAAACTACACTAATTTCTAAACAGAATGTCCCAGAAATTTCCTCACACTAGCACAAATAAGTCTCGTCTAATGCCTATATCACTTTCCAGTTCGACTCACTTCAATATCTCCAGTGGTTTCCAAATAGAACACTATGGAACTTCGTCGAATTCTTCAGAAATTCTGTTGCAATCCCACTTCTGACACCAATTGTTACGTCCTTACAATTTTCAGTAAACACTCCGTGGATTCCAAATAACTTGCAACAAGAATTTTCACAAACCACTGATTTATTTAATCACTAAAATTACACTAGCAAATACTTAAAAATCACACAACTAATAATAACTTAATCTAATATAATTTCACTACTTTTAAAACACTTAGCACTTTACTTTTCTTCTTAACTTGTCAACTCTTGTCTAACCTAAAAACTCTCTTGTCTGTTTACTTCATTAAACTGCATACTTCACTCAACTGAACTCTTCTTCTACAAACTGTTTCTGTAACCAGAACCACAGATTACCCAGAACTGTACTGGATACTAAACTGAACTGTTTATCCTTCACTAAACTGTACTGTACTGTTCTTTATCTGCTGGCTTCACCTCTTTATATACCCACTTGGAATGTCCAGAATATCATTGTAGAACTTTCCACAAATATACTGGAATTCTCTAGAATTTTCTTAGGCACTACTAAATGGTGGTTCGCCAGTTGGCCCACAGATGGCGCCACCCTTCTGGCCAGGGAGTAATTACAACTCTCCTCTCTGTTAGAGGGCAGCACATAACACTATAATCAATACATGTTGAGCTAATGTGCCCCCTTATATCCTTAAATACCCTGGTTGGTTCGTATCAATATTAAAATCGCCACAAAGAACAATATTTGGACATATTCTGGATGCCAGTTTTAGAGCTTCATTTAAATTTTTTAAGAAAAAATTTAGATTACTATTTGTGGGTCTATATACATTAATTATTATAATTTTTTTATCAGAGATATTGATAGATATAGCACACATTTCTATGTGGCATTCGATAGATAGTTCATTGATTTTGTAAATGTCACATGAGCGGAACCAGTATTAAGGCGCCACCGTGAATATGGTCCGTACGGGAGAAGTGCGATATTAAAACATAATTGGGCAAGAATATATTGCCAGTGTTGTTACCCACTATCCAGTGTTCTGTGATACACAGTATGTCTATGTTATTTTCTTCTACAAACATTTCAATTTCATTTAATTTATTTGTTATACATTGCACATTTACATGTACTATTTTAAGAGCATCACTGTTTGTTATTGTACGATCTGAGATACATTGGGATCTAAAAAATGGGAATGTGTTTCACTAGTAATTGTATCAGAGGCATCTAAGGTTTCTTCAATCACCGTCACACTGTTGCCCTGCCTTCTACTAGACTCTAAGATATTATGCACAGATTGATTGCTATCTGTATTTATAAATATTAAGTTCTTATGTTTATTTTTATTAGTGGTCATGCTGATTATTTGTTTGCAAATGTCATTTTTGTTCAATAGCTTTAAGTTATCATTTACATTTAATAAGCTGATTGTACCAGGGACATAATTATTAAGTTTTGTTACAAAATCACCTAACAACATTAAATTTGTGTATAAATTTATTCAACTTGTGATTATTACTAAGAGGTACAGTAGTAATTAAAATGTTAAGATTTGCGCATTGTTTCACTTTGTTGCAGATAACTCTGAAAAGTGGATACCTTCTTTTTGCATTAAAATTATTTGATCCTCCCATTATGACTACCTGGTCCTGGGTAGAGAGCGTGCTAGTCAATAAATCCATGTTTTCTATTACTTGTTCAAAGGTGGCACCAGGTTTAATGATGGTCTCGATATGATACTCATTATGGTTTAGTTTATTCCTCAATATTCTGTTCATTTTACGTCCAGTCTCATCACACAATATTAAAATCCTTTTACAATGGTGTGAGTCTTTATGTATATTGTTATGTGCTGCCCTCTAACAGAGAGGAGAGTTGTAATTACTCCCTGGCCAGAAGGGTGGCGCCATCTGTGGGCCAACTGGCGAACCACCATTTAGTAGTGCCTAAGAACATTATAGAGAATTCCAGTATATTTCTGGAAAGTTCTACAATGATATTCTGGACATTCCAAGTGGGTATATAAAGAGGTGAAGCCAGCAGATGAGAGAACAGTACAGTACAGTTTAGTGAAGGATAAACAGTTCAGTTTAGTATCCAGTACAGTTCTGGGTAATCTGTGGTTCTGGTTATAGAGACAGTTTGTAGAAGAAGAGTTCAGTTGAGTGAAGTAGGCAATACAGAGTTTTTAGGTTAGATAAAGTTGTCAAGTTTAAGAAGAAAAGTAAAGTGCTTAGTGTTTTAAAAGTAGTGAAATTATATTAGATTAGTTATTATTAGTTGTGTGATTTTTAAGTATTTGCTAGTGTAATTTTAGTGATTAAATAAATCAGTGGTTTGTGAAAATTCTTGTTGCAAGTTATTCGAATCCACGGAGTGTTTACTGAAAATTGTAAGCACGCAACAATTGGTGTCGGAAGCGGAATTGCAACAGAATTTCTGAAGAATTCGACGAAGTTCCATAGTGTTCTATTTGGAAACCACTGGAGATAGCGAAGTGAGTCGAACTGGAAAGTGATATAGACATTAGACGAGACTTATTTGTGCTACTGTGAAGAAATTTCTGCAACATTCTGTTTAGAAATTAGTGTAGTTTTATTTAAGTGCTTTCAACTGAGAAGTGATATAGACTTTAAATAAAATTTGACTTGTACCTGGCAAAGACTTGTTAGTGTTGTTTGTTAGTTTTTGAATGGAAACAAGAAGTATGGCTGCTGAAAAACAAATGCAAGACATGTTCGCCGCATTTAGAAAAATGATGTTAGAAGAAAAAGAAGAACAAGAAAAACGACGTCAAGAAGAAAAAGAGGAGCAAGAAAAACGACGTCAAGAAGAAAAGGAAGAGCAAGAGAAACGACGCCAAGAGGAAAAAGAAGAACAAGAGAGACGTCAAGAAGAACAAGAAAGACGACGTCAGAAAGAAAAACTGGAAGAAAAAGAAGAACAAGAGAAACGTGAAGAAGAATTAAGGAAAATTATACAGGGGCAACAAGATGTTATCCTTTCGGCAACTGAAGACCTCAAAAGTGAAATTAAAGAGGATATGGGCAACATAAAGACTGAAATATGTGATGTCAAAGGAAAAGTAAATAAGGTTGAAGAGGAAGTATCTGAAGTCAAAGGAAAAGTTACTGGCGTTGAACAAAAAGTTACTGGCGTTGAAGGGAAAGTTACCGATATAGAAGGGAAATTTCGTGCAGTTGAAGGAGAGGTAGAGCGACTTAAGCGACTGTTAAGAGAACAAGGAGGCCAGCTGGTATTATCATCGTCAGGTCCTCGATTACAACCGCCTTCCTTTGATGGCCAAACTTCTTGGTCAACCTATAAAAGACAATTTGAGGCAGCGGCATACGCAAACAATTGGAGTAATGAAGACAAAGCTATGGCATTGGTGCTAGCATTAAGGGGCCAAGCCTCAGAGTTGCTCCAGAGTATCCCAGTGACGCAGCAACGGGATTTTAAAGTTTTGGAAGCTGCACTAGATCTAAGATATGGCGACCAACACCTCGCCCAGGTATACAGGACTCAGCTCAAATCACGCACACAAAAGGCTGGGGAAACTTTACAAGATTTTGAAGCAGCTGTTGAGCGACTGACATACCTGGCTTACCCGGATGCACCCAAAGAATTCCAGGAACAATTAATAGTTGGTACTTTCATCGATGGCATAAGAGATGAGGAGATCAGGCGAGTCCTTAGATTAACTCGAGCTAAGACTGGTAGCGAAGCCTTGATCCATGCCCTCGAAGTTGAGGCCGCTTATGAAGAGACTCTACATCCGAGAGTACGAGCCATGAAAGTAGAAGAAGAGAACCATTTAGAAAAGTCAAATATGGAATCTTTGATGGCTGACCTGCACAAAATGATAAGCCAGTTGATGAACAAACCAGATGCTCCAAGGAAGCAGGAAAGAGAACAGAGCGATGGACAGCCAAGGAAGGTGATTCGGTGTTATCAGTGCAGCAAACCAGGACATATGATGCGGCAGTGTCGAGAACGGAATCCTGGGGAAGTAAACACTGCAAAGAAAGAGGAAGTTCGCTCTGATAAGATGAGATTGATTGTTATGTTAACAGACATACAAAAAATGGTCGCACAATTACTAAACGAATTAAGTTCGCGACCGGAGCTGAAACAGGAACCGCAACCGCCGAAACAGGAGCCGAAGCAGCAGCGAAGTGCTGGAGGCCCGACAAAAGTAATCCGCTGTTATAATTGCGGCAAATTGGGGCATGTCAAGAGGTACTGTCGCCAGAGGAGCCCTAAGGAAGTGAATGCCGAGAATGTAAAGAAGCAGCAGGATATAGCAGAAGTGAAGGCAGTTAAGATAGAGGTTCCGAAGGACTGGTCAAGGAAAGTTCTAAGAGAGGAACAACTGAACGACGATGAAATTGGACCAATGTTGAAGGCGAAAGAAAAAGGAATCCGCCCGGAATGGAAGGACGTTTCCAGTAAAAGTGTTGGACTGAAGGCTTTATGGGCGCAATGGGATTCACTTAAGGTTATAGATGGACTATTACGGAGAGCATGGGAGAGCCCGGATGGGAAAGAAGTTACCATGCGGTTGCTGATACCCAGGTGCCGAGTACCAAAAGTACTTCAGGAAGTGCACGAGGGAATATCCAGAGAGCACTTTAGCAGAAATAAGACTTTGGCTAGAGTACGGGAGCGATTTTACTGGGTAAATAGCTGTCAGGATGTAGAGGCTTGGTGTCGCAGTTGCAAGGTTTGTGCGAATGTGGCTGCCAAGAGGTCACCTACAGGGAGTGGTGATCGAATGACGGCTAGATATGACCGCAATGCCAGTTCAGCAGGATTCAAGGTGGGGGACTCGGTTTGGCTGTATAACCCACAGCGGAGTGAAGAAGGATTCTCGAAGCCTCGCTCACCTTGGGAAGGACCGTATTCTGTCATCACTCGGATCAACGACGTTGTTTATAGGATTCAACGTAGAAAGAAGTCCAAGATGAAGATCGTGCACCTGGACAGGTTGGCAAAGTATACTGGGGTATCTGAAATGCCTGACCGGGACGTTCAGGCTTAAGGAGGGGGCAGTGTTATGTGCTGCCCTCTAACAGAGAGGAGAGTTGTAATTACTCCCTGGCCAGAAGGGTGGCGCCATCTGTGGGCCAACTGGCGAACCACCATTTAGTAGTGCCTAAGAACATTATAGAGAATTCCAGTATATTTCTGGAAAGTTCTACAATGATATTCTGGACATTCCAAGTGGGTATATAAAGAGGTGAAGCCAGCAGATGAGAGAACAGTACAGTACAGTTTAGTGAAGGATAAACAGTTCAGTTTAGTATCCAGTACAGTTCTGGGTAATCTGTGGTTCTGGTTATAGAGACAGTTTGTAGAAGAAGAGTTCAGTTGAGTGAAGTAGGCAATACAGAGTTTTTAGGTTAGATAAAGTTGTCAAGTTTAAGAAGAAAAGTAAAGTGCTTAGTGTTTTAAAAGTAGTGAAATTATATTAGATTAGTTATTATTAGTTGTGTGATTTTTAAGTATTTGCTAGTGTAATTTTAGTGATTAAATAAATCAGTGGTTTGTGAAAATTCTTGTTGCAAGTTATTCGAATCCACGGAGTGTTTACTGAAAATTGTAAGCACGCAACAATATTATTGATACAATTGGTCGTTTTATTCATCGTTGGAGTTGCAGTAAGAGTTCTTGATGAAGTTTTTTTATTAATAATGGGGTCCTTTCTTGATTCCTCCTGACGTTCTTCCCGTTTATATTTAAGGTTATTTAATTCACTTACACTTTTTTGGTTTTTCATCTTTAGGTCTTCCATACACTTTTGCATTACGTAATTTTTTTTTCTTAATTCATTTATTTCCCTCTCAATTGATAGTAATCATGAACTTTAATTTCCGCATCCCCAGATTGCTGTAGAAGCGTCATATTGCTGAGAAATAAGTGTAAAAAAAAGTCAAGAAGTTATTAACAAATTTATTGTGCAAAAACTATTGGACTATATGGCTCCCGATTTCGTGTGCCTTCTCCATGCTACACGAGTCTTGCTTTCCTCTAGTAAGAAGTATATGAAATGTTTTTCTATTTTTTATCAACAATTGAAAAAACAGCCATTTTAACATGTTTTTTTTTCAATGATTTATAAACAAATTAAACTATTTTATTGTAATAAGTCTCATTTTGTAGGTTTTTTCAAGGCACACAACTTTTAAGAAACGCTTTTTTTTCTGAACCTCAAAAAAAACATTTTTTCATATCTTAATTGTTTAATAAGCATATAGTATAGAATGCTTCTTTTTGTAGAATTTCTTTTATTGCCCTTTTAAACTTATAATGATTTCGAATATTTCTTATCTCATCTGATAAACTATTATATATTAGTATGCAATTATAGCGTGGGGATCTTTTAAAACATGATGTATGGTGTTTTGGTATGCTTAGTAGGTCTCCATGTCTCGTATCAATTGCTTGTTTTTCTTTTAATGTAGAGAATAAGACCATATTTTTGTTGGTATACATTAAACATTTAAGTATATAATATTGTTACGTGCTTACAGTTTTTAGTAAACACTTTGTGGATTCGAATAACTTGCAACAAGAATTTTCACAAACCACTGATTTATTTAATCACTAAAATTACACTAGTAAATATTTAAAAATCACACAACTAATAATAACTTAATCTAACATGAATTCACTACTTTTAAAACACTATGTACTTTTCTTCCTATACACTTGTCAACTTTTGTCTAACCTAGAAACTATCTGTCTGTTTACTTCACTTAACTGAACTGTATTGCCTCACTCAACTGAACTCTTCTTCTACAAACTGTCTCTGTAACCAGAACTGTACTGGATACTAAACTGAACTGTTCCTTATACTTTACTAAACTGAACTGTTCCCCCATCCGCTGGCTTCACCTCTTTATATACCCACTTGGAATGTCCAGAATATCATTCCATAATTTTCTGGAACCCTACAGAGTTTTCTCTCATGTGACAGATGACTGTTTGTCAATTGGCTCATAGATGGCGCCACCCTACTAGTCAGGGAGTAACAGAATAACAGGTACTTAATCACATCTTTCCTCGTTAGAGGGCAGCACATAACACTGCCCCCTCCTTAAGCCTGAATGTCCCGGTCAGGCAATTCAGATTCCCCAACATACTTCATATTTTGCCAACCTATCCAAGTGCACGATCTTCATCTTGGACTTCTTACTACGTTGAATTCGGTAAACAACGTCATTGATCCGAGTGATGACAGAATACGGTCCTTCCCAGGGTGGGTGAAGCTTCGGAGATTTTCCCTTCTTTCGCTGTGGGTTATATAGCCAAACCGAGTCCCCCACCTTGAATCCTGCTGAACTGGCATTGCGGTCATATCTAGCCTTCATTCGATCACCACTCCCTGTAGGTGACCTCTTGGCAGCCACATTCGCACAAACCTTGCAGCTGCGACACCAAGCCTCTACATCCTGACAGCTATTTACCCAGTAAAATCGCTCACGTACTCTAGCCAAAGTCTTATTTCTGCTAAAGTGCTCTCTGGATATTCCCTCGTGCACTTCCCGAAGTGCTTTTGGTACTCGGCACCTGGGTATCAGCAACCGCATGGTAACTTCTTTCCCATCCGGGCTCTCCCATGCTCTCCATAATAGTCCATCTATAACCCTAAGTGAATCCCATTGCGCCCATAAAGCCTTCAGTCCAACACTTTTACTGGAAACGTCCTTCCATTCCGGGCGGATTCCTTTTTCTTTCGCCTTCAACATTGGTCCAATTTCATCGTCGTTCAGTTGTTCCTCTCTTAGAACTTTCTTTGACCAGTCCTTCGGAACCTCTACCTTAACTGCCTTCAATTCTGCTATATCCTGCTGCTTCTTTACATTCTCGGCATTCACTTCCTTAGGGCTCCTCTGGCGACAGTACCTCTTGACATGCCCCAATTTGCCGCAATTATAACAGCAGATTACTTTTGTCGGACCTCCAGCACTTCGCTCCTGTTTCGGCGGTTGCGGTTCCTGTTTCAGCTCTGGTCGCGAACTTAATTCCTTTAGTACTTGTGCGACCATTTTCTGTATGTCTGTTAACATTACAATCAATCTCATCTTATCAGAGCGGACTTACTCTTTCTTTGCAGTGTTTACTTCTCCAGGATTCCGTTCACTGCCGCATCATATGTCCTGGTTTGCTGCACTGATAACACCGAATCACCTTCCTTGACTGTTCATCGCTCTGTTCTCTTTCCTGCTTCCTTGGAGCATCTGGTTTTGTCATCAACTGGCTTATCATTTTGTACAGGTCAGCCATCAAAGATTCCATATTTGATTTTTCTAAATGGTTCCCTTCTTCTACTTTCATGGCTCGTACTCTCGGATGTAGAGTCTCTTCATAAGCGGCTTCAACTTCGAGGGCATGGATCAAGGCTTCGCTACCAGTCTTAGCTCGAGATAATCTAAGGACTCGCCTGATCTCCTCGTCTCTTATGCCATCAATGAAAGTATCAACTGTTAACTGTTCCTGGAATTCTTTGGGTGCATCCGGGTAAGCCAGGTACGTCAGTCGCTCAACAGCTGCTTCAAAATCTTGTAAACTTTCCCCAGCCTTTTGTGTGCGTGATTTGAGCTGAGTCCGGTATACTTGGGCGAGGTGTTGGTCGCCATATCTTAGATCTAGTGCAGCCTCCAAAACTTTAAAATCCCATTGCTGCGTTACTGGGATAGTCTGAAGCAAATCTGAGGCTTGACCTCTTAATGCTAGCACCAATGCCATAACTTTGTCTTCGTTACTCCAATTGTTTGCGTATGCTGCTGCCTCAAATTGTCTTTTATAGGTTGACCAAGAAGTTTGACCATCAAAGGAATGCGGTTGTAATCGAGGACCTGATGATGATAATACCAGCTGGCCTGCTTGTTCTCTGAACAGTCGCTTAAGCCGCTCTTCCTCTCCTTCAACTGCACGAAATTTTCCTTCTATATCGGTAACTTTCCCTTCGACGCCAGTAACTTTCCCTTCGACACCAGTAACTTTTTCTTCAACACCAGTAACTTTTTCTTCGACGCCAATAACTTTTTCTTCGATGCCAGTAACTTTTCCTTTGACTTCAGATACTTCCTCTTCAACCTTATTTACTTTTCCTTTGACATCACATATTTCAGTCTTTATGTTGCCCATATCCTCTTTAATTTCACATTTGAGGTCTTCAGTTGCCGAAAGGATAACATCTTGTTGCCCCTGTATAATTTTCCTTAATTCTTCTTCACGTTTCTCTTGTTCTTCTTTTTCTTTCTGACGTCGTTTTTCTTGTTCTTCTTTTTCTTCTAGACGCCGTTTATCTTGTTCTTCTTTTTCTTTCTGACGTCGTCTTTCTTTTTCTTCTTGACGTCTCTCTTGTTCTTCTCTTTCCTCTCGGCGTCGTTTCTCTTGTTCTTCTTTTTGGTCTAGCATCATTTTTCTAAATTGCTCGAACATGTCTTGCATTTGTTTTTCAGCAGCCATGCTTCTTGTTTCCATTCAACAAGTAACAAACAACAATAACAAGTCTTATTTAAAGTCTATATCTGGTATACGTCAAATATGTCCACAAAATCCTCACACTAGTACAAATAAGTCTTGTCCAATATCGATATCACTTTCCAGTTCGACTCACTTCACTATCTCCAGTGGTTTCCAAATAGAACACTATGGAACTTCGTCGAATTCTTCAGAAATTCTGTTGCAATCCCACTTCTGACACCAATTGTTACGTGCTTACAGTTTTTAGTAAACACTTTGTGGATTCGAATAACTTGCAACAAGAATTTTCACAAACCACTGATTTATTTAATAACTAAAATTACACTAGTAAATATTTAAAAATCACACAACTAATAATAACTTAATCTAACATGAATTCACTACTTTTAAAACACTATGTACTTTTCTTCCTATACACTTGTCAACTTTTGTCTAACCTAAAAACTATCTGTCTGTTTACTTCACTTAACTGAACTGTATTGCCTACTTCACTCAACTGAACTCTTCTTCTACAAACTGTCTCTGTAACCAGAACTGTACTGGATACTAAACTGAACTGTTCCTTATACTTTACTAAACTGTACTGTTCCCCCATCCGCTGGCTTCACCTCTTTATATACCCACTTGGAATGTCCAGAATATCATTCCATTTTCTGGAACCCTACAGAGTTTTCTCTCATGTGACAGATGACTGTTCGTCAATTGGCTCATAGATGGCGCCACCCTACTAGTCAGGGAGTAACAGAATAACAGGTACTTAATCACATCTTTCCTCGTTAGACGGCAGCACATAACAATATGTATGAAGTCGTCAAATTGTTTTTATTTTTAAACACGCTTTTACAGCTTTCCCCAGAATTTATGTTAAATATTAGTCAAATAAGTTTTTTTGACATATAAAAATTCTATCACTGGTAGTAGAACTTCCCCAGCAAATTATGTTATAAGATATATGCGAATACGCCAATGCATACATACATCTACTAGCCCATTTTGTCTAGAGTATTTTTCATTTGCAATATTGCAAAATAAGCCTTTTTTAACAGATTGCAAGTGCATTCTATTTGAAACTCGTAGGTATGATAATTTGCAGTCGATATAGGTTCCAAGTAATTTAATACTGTCAGATGGACTTATATCGTCATATAATGTCATATTGTGCGAGAGAGGCTTCTGTATATAAAAATTGCTCAGTACCATTTTTTGGCATTTAATATTAATTAATTAAGCTATTATTTACCGAGCGCTACGTGCCTCAGGATATAATGTGCGAAGCATATATAGAATTTTTTTTACTACTAAGCTGAGAAATTACCATTATTTATTCAATTCCTCTAATGAAAAGTAGTATTTCTCTCCCTAGGTCAAAATTATAATAAAAAACCACCTAGGTAAATAATGAAAAATTTTCTATATTTCATTATTTACTTATGTGGTTTTTTATTATAATTTTTTACCTAGGGAGAGAAATACTAATGTGCGAAGCATATATAGAATTTTTTCCATGACCGGGAGTAGAAATCGATTTCTATGGCATCAAAATTGTGACAGAAGTAAAGCATTTACTCCCTAGGGACGAAATAAGACAATAATTTCCCTAGGAGTTTTTATTTCATGCCCAATAGTTAAACAAAATGTAATGTACGTTTGTATCTTCTTTTTCTTACACCATTCTCTGAACTGATTGTACGCTTTATCATACAAATTTCTTGATTTTGTGGGTAATAAATTTAAAACTGCCGCACCGGCAGCTTTAACAATATCTTGCGGTTCTTCTTGGTTTTCCATACCAAAAATGCCAAAACTCAACTTTTGCACTTGACAAATGTATTTATAAACAAATATCTGTTGCCATGATACGTTGAATGGAAATTACAATATTTAGAAGCCTTTGGGATGCTTCTAAATATTCTAATTTCGCTCCAATTTATTATAATTCTTAAATGTTTCTACTCCCGGTCGTGGAGACCTCGATGTATTTGTTGCCCTCGGGCCTCAAATTACACCTCAGGAAAAATAAGACGTTTCTCTTCCTTAGTGTATAACGTACTATTTTTTACTACTAAGCTGAGAAATTACCATTATTTACTCCATTCCTCTAATGAAAAGTAGTATTTCTCTCCCTAGGTAAAAAATTATAATAAAAAACCACCTAGGTAAATAATTAAAAATATAGAACATTTTTCATAGGCTACAGCCTATAGTTGTTACAAACAAAGTTTCAAATAAAAGCTGAATAAAAGTGCTTACAATCAACAATTTACATAATAAATAGTACATTATTGTTATTTCACAGGTGGAGCAGTTCTGTTTAACATCCCCATTTGACAACAAATCCTGGGAAATGATGGACGAAATGATATCAAATGCGGAAGAGTTTTATAAACTTCTAGAAATCCCTTACCGTATTGTCAACATTGTGTCAGGAGCCCTAAATAATGCTGCAGCTAAAAAGTTAGATTTAGAGGCTTGGTTCCCTGGATCCGGAGCATTTAGGGAGTTAGTATCTTGTAGTAATTGCCTAGAATATCAAGCGAGACGATTGCTGGTTCGATATGGGCAAACGAAAAAAATGAATGCAACAACTGATTATGTACATATGCTAAATGCAACAATGTGCGCAACAACTAGAGTGATATGCGCCATTTTGGAAAATAATCAGAGTGAAACTGGAGTTAAAGTGCCATTGGCATTGAAAGAGTTTATGCCAGAGGATTACCAAATTGAAATTCCTTTTGTTAAGCCGGCACCAATCGATATAGAAAAAGATACGAAAAAATCCAAAAAGCAGAAGGAAGGTGGCGCAAAGAAAGGAGCTGGAGAAGAATAATGGACACATTCGCTTACAGTTTTAACTAAATGATGCATTTTAAATAATTTATAATTCCAATGTTTATATCTGACTTGCTTAAAAAATCGTTGCATTGTATTTTTTTTTATTTAAATAAAAAAGATATTTATATATATTTTTTTTGCCAAGGTGAGTCGTGGAAATAAGAAATTTCTGAGGCTATTTGTTTGTATATTGCATCTATTCCTTAGCTATACTAGGTAGGCAAGTAGTACAGAGCTCCTTTTCTAAAATTTCAAGTATATTCATTAAATTTTGCACAAACTGTCACAAAATGTTTCAGGACAAATTAGAAGCTTTTCTTTGGGATTTACTATATACATATTTTAAATAGTCTTATGATTACTATATCCAAGACAAACCCTTATAGGTTTATAATCTTAACTTAGACCATTTAATGTGCTGCTTACGCTCTTATGAACTGCTATTTCGTATACCTTCCAATGTGCTGAAAATATTTCGACATATACAGGATGTGCCAATAAAAACTCCCAAGTGAAATATTTCGGAAACTACTGGAGATATTTGAGTTCTGTAAAAGCCAATTGCTAGAACATATAAATGGCTTTAGTTTTGAAGCAAATAATTTTTTAATATATTAAGGGGTAGATGGTGCTGCACTACAAAGAATTTTTTGGATGACAGCAATTTAGAAATGTTATCTATGTTGAAGAGAATTTATTTTCAATTATAGATTGCTCCATATAGTTTTGGACTTGTTACTTGAATTATTTATTTGAGCCTCACAAATGTATGACTTTTCCTGTGTGGGAAGATTAGTGTAATAATATTTATAAGTGACATAAGTATCTTTTGTCACTTTATCTTGCAGATACGACTCGTGTAGTAAGTTTAATGTTTCCTTTGCATTATAAATATTTTCAGAAATCCATTTTGCCTTTTTGTTATTATTTTGAACCTTAACGGATTTTAGAGGGAAGGAAGAGTTAAAAAAGTTTAATAGAATTCTGATGAAAGTATTGTACATGTCATCATCAACAGTTATTCCTTCATAAACTGCTAGCCATGTTTCTTGCATTAGTGAATGGTAAAAAAGTTGATAATTTTCTGTACTGTATTCAGATGTTTCACCGTTATTTATTACGTCTTCTTGAATGCGTAGTACTTGAGCAAAATGGTCAGATATGTTTACATCTAATACCTCTGTGTCACACATTACGATTTTAGAGACAAAAATATTATCAAGAGGAGTGGAAGTTGTTTTTAGTTACTCTGGTTGAAACATTTACCGTCATTTTCATATTATAAGAGTTTAGTAGATCATTAATGCGACGTTTGTTATTTGCATTCCCGTTCAATAACATGTTAATATCTCCCGATACTATTACCAATTTATCATTTTCTGCAGCTAACTCTAATAAACAATCTAATTTGTCAATAAAAAAATTAATATTTGCCGAAGGTGGTCTATATATAACACAAATTACATAGTATCTCCCACTGATCTTGACCTCGACAGCGGTACATTCAAAAAGATAATTGTTTCTAACACTAACGATGTATTTTCATCGGTTGTTGTTCTCTTTCTTCTAACTGTTTTTGTTTTTTAAAACTTCCATAATTTTATAAATTAGCACATAAACTTACAAAAGTGTTTCGACCAGGCCTTGGTCTCTCAAGAAATCGTCTTCCATATAAAACCACAGCTGCAGAAGAATTTTTACTGCATTCTCCTTAAATTAAAACCATGTTTAATTTATCTTGGTTTGTATAAAGTACCATATTCCATAACAATTTAACAAAATACAACCCAAGCAACACATGATGGTTTAATAAACGTTTATTATATGAAATTACGGTTTAAATTTTCTTATCATATATTTAATCAACGTCTATGAAAAGCGTTTATTTCATAAACGATTTTTCTACGTATATTATAAATGTATTTCTCTGAAAATTTTTGGAGTAACGCAGAATATTTGAGAAATAATTAATTGAGAGTTGAGACTACACTTCCGTTAAATGCTTAAATTGTAACTTGGAAAAATTGACACATTGCATTTTTTCAGCCATATTAGAGTTTTTAATATACGATTTTTAAATGTATACGATAAATATGTATTTGCGCTACATTTTTTATAGGCATGTCATAAACAATTGCAACTAAAAGTTTGAAGATTATAACAATATCTGGAAATACGAGTAAAATATTTACATTAATCAAAATTTGTTATAGATAGATGAGTAATGAAAATATTTGTTCAGTAATATTGCAGTTTATAATATACGGTTTTTAAACGTATATCAATCTGCGTCGATTGCGCAGTCGCCAGCAACTGGGTTAGTATTGTTGTCTTTGTTGCAGAATACATAAGCATTTCTCATAAATATATGCATCTCTCTCATTGTCTCAACAGTACAGCTGGTGAGCAACCGCGGATCGTCGTGTTAATTACTGTTTCGTGTGGTGGTAGTCGACCTTAGTAGTGTGGCCTTATGATCGAAACAAAGAATATTTACTTGTTTGTTTTTGCGTATATATTATTTGATTGAAATTCAACAAGTGTTATGTTGATGAGCCGCCCTTATCCTAGAGTTATCACGTTGTAGTGCGTTAAAATTACAAGAATGAACCAACTTGCGATGGGTAAGAATTATTGTTTATCTGAGCGATTTCATATTAACTGCATTTTTTTATCACAGAAGGTGTAAAACTCTGCATGGCTAGTGTTGAAGGCGTGGGTGAGACTAGTGACAATAAAATTAGAGGGACGATTCAAGATTGATTGAAGCTTGCCAAAAGCCGCTATAGTTCAATAATAATAATAATAAATAAACTCTATTTTTGGATTTTAGTAAAGACTAATGAACAATGTTGTGTTTTGTTATCGTTGTCAAACATCCTAGGTCCCCAAGGGTGAAATAGTAAATGATAAAATAGTTTTACGTATTTAGCCAATCCCGCAGAATAGGTAAAGCTTAATATAACATAAAAAAGCTAGTACTAAATAATAAATACTTTTTAAAAATTACTATCTGCATACATATAAAATTGAATTATTTTTCCTTGATATCAGTAGTTATATATAGATAGGTTTAAAATATGTACTTTTAAAAAATTGGAGATCATTATAATGTTAACTTTCGAATTTAAAGATGGGTACCTTCTATCTTTTTTATAGTGTTGTAGACCGATCAATTCTAAATAATTTTGTAAAGGGAAATGTATCGCAAATCAAAAAAACTTTAATTCTAATTTCCCTGTTATAATTAAAGAAAAATTAATATATTTTACAAAATAAGGCACTTAGAAATTAATTTGTTTCAATGTCATCTTATTATTGTTATGCAGCAATATATATTAACAATTTTATCATAAGTAGCAAATGATTTCTGATTTAAGACATGATTTGACTTGCAAAGTTATTTGAAATCGATTAGTCATAATACTGTATAACAAAATTTCCCAATTAAATTTTGAAAGTTAAGATAATTTTGGTAAAAATAAAGTGATGGAAACTATTTAATCATTTATTAAATAAGCTCTTAGTTTATAAAACAATATTAAAAAAAGGTCTAAAGAACTTATTCATTAACAAAGATACAAGGGTGGATTCCCTTTAGAAAATCTCTCGATATTTTCTATCTTTTTATTCTAAATTTTTTGAGAAAAACTAAATTATTCAGAAAAAGTTCAGATTTTCAAAAAAAAAAAATTTAAATAAAAACAATTATAATTTACTATTACATCTAATTTCCTTTTAACTATTATAGTTCACCAGCTTTATGAGGCTTTGAAATTTCTATATTTTTAATTTGAAATATGTTCACCTTACGCGAAGTCAGATATTTATATTCCCTGAATATATTACCCTAATTTTGGCATCGCCAAAAAAAGTTTGATAAGCTGAAGCAACACTATAAAAAATGATACTCCATACAGGGATACCCTATGTATGTATGAATTACAGTGGATAATAAAGGTTTATTACACGTAAACCAGCAACTGGAGAAAAGGGTTTTCATAACCGTGAGAAAAACCTTTACATCTTACATATTATCGACATATATGGAATACGTTTATTTGAGGTTCCACATAAAAGTATATATCTCGTATATGATGTGACAACAATATAACGTTTTCTTAAGACGTATATATTTAGAACATGATGTACCATTTGGTGTTGCGTGGGAAGAACTAAATACACATCACTTGACATCAAAAGCTAAAACAATGTCAGTATTGTTTACAAATAATTCCAAAGGCCACCTATGATTGCATTTTGCATAAAGTCTTTTCCGTTTTCAAAAAAATTCCTTGTAGTACAGCACCACCTACTCCTTAACATATTAACACGTTCAATGCCGGTCCTTCCGCTCTCCACTCCACCTAGGTACACACGCGGGCGCCTATAAGACCGCTTTACATCATACACTAAGAAGAAATTAGAGACACAAATTAAAACCCGCGCACGGAAAATTTTTTCAAAGTACTTTACTTAGGTGCCGACACATACACGCGAACGCATGTGCCGAACCAGACTGAATAATACGCATCTAGTATCAGGTTGTTTCGGACTCTTTAAAGCGTCGGCGGCCCTCGCAGTTAGGCACGCGCGGGCGCTTATAAGCGTCGCCGGCATTGAACGTGTTAAAAAACTATTGTATTCAAAACTAAAGCCTATATAAACTATATGTTGTAGCAATCAGCTTTTATACAACTCAAATATCTCTAGTAGTTTCCGAAATATTTCACCTGGAATTTTTTATTGGCGCACCCTGTATTATTAGCCGTTACTCGAGTCCGAGTATAAAAATGTTACAGTCGATAGATTGTGTACAATAAAAAACAAGTAAAAGGTGTAGTCTATTGTAATTCCCATTCATCTACGGTGCACACGACTATGGCTATAGAGGCCAATTCGGGAGAGCACATGTCGACCGCAGTCAGGACAAACATAGACCTGGTTAGGTCTTGGATTCGGCTTTCTTGCAGCAACATTTCCTTGATAGCTGGCTACAACCCCCCGCCATTCGGTTCTGTCCGCTGCAAGTTGTTCCCATTGCTCGTCTGCAATACCGCAGGATTTTAGATTTTCATGGAGAGCGTCTTTGAACCTCTTTCGTTGATCGCCACGCCTTCTTCTACCGCTTAGCAATTCACCATAAAGTGTACATTTAGGAAGGCGGTTATCATGCATACGATGAACGTGACCTGCCCATCTTAGGCATGCTCTTGAAATAAGCACCTCAATTGGAAGGCTGTTTGCTCTCCTGAGTACTTCCACGTTTGATATGTGATGGAACCAACGGATTTTCATCATACTTCTGAGGTGTCTTTGCTGAAAACGTTCTAATTCTTTCACATGACGACGGTAAGTGACCCAGCTTTCACATCCATATAGCAGTGTTGGAATGACAACTGCTCTGTAGACAGCCATTTTCGTTGACAAAGCAAGGTCGTGGTTGTCAAATACTCTCTCTCGAAGTCTCCAGAGTGCTCTAGATGCAGCGTTAATTCTATTGCAAATCTCGCTGTCCATGTTTGCTTTGTCATTAACAACGTTGCCTAAGTAATTGAACTGATCCACCACTTCAAGAGAATTTCCGTTAAGAGTAATGTCTATTTGGTTCACTTGATGAGGAGTTGACATAATCTTAGTCTTTCCAATGTTGATTTTAAGTCCCAAGGAATCATAGCTCTGGGCATACACATCTAAAAGTTCTTGAAGTTCTTCCGGCGTAGAGGCTAAAAGTGACTGCGGCATACTTCCACAAATTTTCTAGGGATACCTAAGCGGAACATAATTTTCCAGAGCATTTCCCTGTCCACCGAGTCAAAAGCCTTGGTTAAATCAATGAAAGCCATGTGAATTTCTCCTTGATGTTCGAGTGCTTTTTCTTGAAGCTGTTTTAAGTGTGAAGATTAAATCCGATGTGCCTCGGTTTGGTCTAAAGCCACTCTGTGTTTCAGGAAGTAACTTTTCCATAACAGGTGTTAGCCTATTTGCCATCGCTTTAGTGAGTATCTTCCCTCCAACAGCCAGGAGAGCTATACCCCTGTAATTTCCACAGTCCGCAGCGCTCCCTTTGTTTTTGAAGAGGTTGATTAAAAGTGTATCACGAAGCGGAGCTTGACCACTTTCCCACATGACATCAAACACTTTTTTGAGGTAGGGTATGAGCTCTGACGACACAGCTTTAAAGATCTCAGCTGGGAGTGAGTCGGCGACGGGAGATTTGTTATTTTTTAGCTGCCCAATGGCGGTTAAGATCTCTTCCGTTGTTAGTGGTTTATCTAAGTCTTCGAAGGTGTCATATTGAGGGATAAGATTTATAATATCGTGATCGGCTTGACTTTGCTGGTTAAGAATGTTAGAGTAGTGTTCTTTCCATCGGGCTCTTATTTCCTGGTCTTCTTTGAGGAGATTTCCATTTAAATCTTTAATAGGGCACATATTTTTCCGACTGGGGCCGTACACTGCTTTTACTCCTTGAAAGAAATTCCTGTAGTCGTGTGAATCGGCGTACCTTTGAATTTCTCTGGCCTTGCTTGCCCACCACTCGTTCTTTATTCTTCTGATGTCGCGTTGCGTTTCATACTTAGATTGGGTAAAAGCTTCTGCTTTTGATGAGTCGTTGGGGTGGTTGATAGCGTTTTGGAAGGCAATATGTTTGCGGTCAAGAAGTTCTTGTATAAAAGCTTCATTATCATTGAACCAGTCCTCCTGTTTTTTACTTGCTGCAGTGCCAAGAATTTCCTCACTCGCACTTTTTAAACTGTCTTTAATTTGTGTCCAGGTAGCAGCGACATCTACAGAATTGGTTTCTTCTAGTGCACCCAAATTCTCTTGAACTTTTTGCTTTAGCTGTTCGACGGTTTGTTGGTCACGCAATTTACTAATACAGAGACGGAGTCTACGTTTTACTTGAGTTCTTCGGTGTTTGGGTCTCATAACAATTTTCATTTTAGAGACAACAGGACGATGATCGGTCCAACATTCGCTATCAATGCGCACCTTTGTAATTTGGACGTCCTTGAGATGCTTTCTACGTACGATAACATAGTCCAGTAGATGCCAGTGACCTGATCTGGGGTGACGCCAGGTGCCTTTAAATTTGTCCTTTTGTCGGAAAATGGTGTTTGTTATAACTAGATCATGTTCGGCGCATTTAGTTAGGAGTAGTTGACCGTTAGCGTTCATGTTGCCCAAACCGTTCTTGCCTATGATGCCTGGCCAGGTGTCTGCATCTCTCCCTACTCTAGCGTTAAAATCGCCAAGAATAACGAGTCGTTCCGTTTTAGGTATTCTACAGAGGGTTTCTTCCAGCTGTTGATAGAAGCTTTCCTTGGTTTCGTGACTTGCATCCAGAGTGGGAGCGTAGGCGCTTATTAGATTTACCGCGTTGCCATCTGATAGCTCATAGCGTAGCAGCATTAGACGCTCAGATAGGCCTTGTGGTACTTGTGTTAAGTTGGATACAAGTTGATTCCGAACGGCAAATCCTACTCCATGTTGTCTTCTTGAATTGGTGGGAAGACCTTTCCAATAGAAGGTGTAGTACTTTTCTGTGAGAGAGCCTTCCTCCAAAAATCGAGTTTCGCTGAGAGCTGCAACGTCAACATTGAGTCGGTGAAGTTCTCTATCTATTAAAGCAGTTCTTCTTTCAGGCCGATCGGTGCGAGTGCTGTCGTTCAAAGTACGAACATTCCAAGCGCCGTAGATGAAAGAATTAGTTTTCTTGGATTTAACTTGTCGGTGTTTTTTCGACATTCGATGAGGTGTCCCTGTGGGCACCCTCCCCCGGAGATCCGATCGGGAGGGTATTTTACCTCCGGATGATTTTGTCCCACTTGAACGCTCCATCAGTGGCTCTTCTCAATAACCGCTCACGCTGCATGAGCATTGTATTTCAATTCTCAGTAATTCTGATTGTGCTGAATCAGCAACACTGTTTCCTTTGTTCTCAAAACATTATAAATATTACCAACAACCTTTTTGTAATCAGTCTTATACTCACTTTCGAATAAACCTCATCTAAATTATTATTGTATTTTCTTAACGAGTCAACGTTGACTCCAGTGTTAAATAAAATAAATGTTTTTAAAAAGTTAAATCTACAATCCACTATCTAACATATATACATAGAATCTAGGCTGAAGGACCTCGGTCAATGGCCACTTGAATTGTAATAATTCAATAAAGCACTTCTATTATTATTATTATTATTCCTATATGTTCAAATTTTTCAACAAAAATTTTTTTTATAAATCATCGCCTTCACTGTAATTTATGCACAATAAAATATAGAAAATGGGTGCAAGTAGAAATAAATATGTGATTAGGTGAAAATAATTAAGAGTATTAAAATCAAAATATAAAAATATCATTTTTTTTATAACGCTGGATTGTAAATTTACCAGACGACAAGTAAGTAATTATTACAAAATGATCTAATTATTTAATAATCTTGTTATTAATACACAAATGGGGTTTTAATATTTTAAATTCCCTTACTCTTCTGATGACCCTTTCAATGTGAATGTGTAGAACTGCGATTCTTTTAGTTTCAGTACCTCTTCTTTAGTATTCTTTACACCTGTTTTTTTACACATTTGGAACCTTACCAGTTTTTTTTAAAGCCTTAATCGACTGAAAACGAAGCTGCATTTGAAGTTTTAGCTGGAGCAGGTATGCAACTGACCAGCTCGGTTGCGGAAGGCGAGTGGTGTGGTATACAGAGATAGTGGGAGCCAAGTATGTACACAGACGAATTTATGGATATCTAGATATTTCATATTTACAGGTGCTAAGTAGATTGAATGCACAACGATACAAAGGAATATAAACGGTGAGGGCTCCATCGAGACGGCTGCGGCTTATTGCATGCTATATTTACATTTTACATTTATTCCACTTTGAGCAGAAAAGTATAAACGTTTGTTTCGTAGAATATTTTACATTGTTAATTTAATAAAATGAATGATGATCAGGTTACCAAAAAAATGCAGATAATTAAGTGGTATGGTGGCCATTCAATGCGTGCAGTTAACCTCCATCACCACTATCCTCCTCTAATGGATTGAGCATGTGTGAAGTGTCTAAGAACCGGTTTATCAATGCAGGGTTAACATTATCTAGAAGACAATATCCATTCCTTCGCTGAACACTTATCCTCTAGATACGAGTTAACCTTGCATTGATAAAAACCCGTTCTAAGAGCAGCAAATCAAAGAAAGTGGCTGGTAGCAATTGATAGTAAGTATAAGTTTTGTATTTTCGTCTATTAACGCCTTTTGAGCTGAAGGAACCTCCTTGAGAGTATAAATCACATCTTGGTCTTAGAGGATGCGAAACAAAAATTTAAAGTCAAATTCTTCAGACAGGATGTGGACGGATCGTTCATGGTTTCTAGGGTCTTTAGCCCAATTTTAGGGTTTTGCTACCCTTCATATGAAAAAAGATATACACGTTTAATATTGAAAATTATGTTTACTTACATTAAAATAATCACACAGTTTTATTAAATGGTATCAAAAATTATGTACAACAACCTGCTGAGTCATATTTACAGTCTATAAGTAAAAGGAAATACTTAATAAATTTTGCAGTCAAAGATTCAGTTGCTGCATATAAAAAATAATTTAAATTTTCTGAAATAAAATTCTCATAATTACATTATCATCCATTTGGCACTTATTATTGAACCCGCCACTGGTTACATAACTCTTCGATTTCTTCGTATATCTGGACTATTAGTATAAAAACTACTAGAATCTCCATAAACGGGTTCACGACTGCAACAAGTGCAACTTCTATTCGAGCAGCCTGACTGATTTTGACTTGGATTATGGGGAGACTGACTTTGATTTGGACCAGCAGCACAAATATGAGATGATCTATTCAAGCTAGCTGCATAATTGGCTGCACAACGAAAACCACCCGGAGGGGTTCCTGGTGAGTTATTTGTTAACATAGATCGAGTGGAATGAAGATTCACATTTACGACTGGCTGCATATAGTTCGAGTAGACTGAAAAAGGATAAAAAAGTATAATAAATAAATATAACTGTCAGTATTGTAGTACAGATAATAGGAGATAAATGGTGGGTATGCGTATAGTTGGGGAACTTCAACATACTGCAAGGTGTATAAAATTACATTGGAAGTGACAGACAGAGATCTTCGATAATCTCGTGAACAAATGTGGAGATTTGGTGACTGTTGTTTCTGTTGTTCAACCCGCATGTTGCCTTCGAATTTGCCTCTGTCATTGCATGAGATAATCTCTAATAAAGACAGACATGAGGACATTGCGACACTTCTTTTTATACCTCTTTATATGGTTGTAAATATTCTTTCTCTATTCACATTAATTTATTACGATTTGTAAATTATACTATATCAGGTGTAAATAAATAGAGAGGGCCACCCCAGAAACTTCCGCATTTTCAATGTCAGAATGAAATTTTATATAGGGAAAGAACATATATGATTTGTAACTTTTATAGACCTATCTAATACACGGTAATTAGGCTTTTTAGAAGAAAAAATTTATATACAAATTATATTCTGTCTAAGAATAATTTATAGGAGTAGAAATAAGGACCCGAATAGTTCCCACCTTATCTGTGGACACAATACTCTTTTTCCCCGAAAAAGTCCCCCGGGGCGGGACTTAATTAACTAGGGTTTCTCGCGTTTTTCTCCGAAACCGTCACTCTGATGGGAAAAAGGCATAGAAACAGAAATGTTCTCTATTAAATTCCGCATAAATTTTTTTTTATAGGTTATTGACTTATTTTCCACCGTTTAGCATTCAAATTAGGGGGTAGTTTGGAGCGCTTGGCGAAAAATCGATCCTACGGCATTTTTCACCTTGATGTAAAAACTGATTAGAAAGCAAATTGTAGAATGGAACCTCCTCTACCAGATTTATGTATTATTTTATTTTGATTTTCTTCACATTTTCCGCAAACATGCATTTTATAATTTGAACTCAATTCTACACCACCCGTGAGGTAGAGCCTTCGAAGCATTTTTTTTTATCATTTATTTAACGTCGGCCTAACACCAACACACCTGTAGACGAGCTACCGCCAACCAGAAATGTTTGCCGAACTTCTTATCTTAACACATTCACGGACAGTACGGCTAGAACAGTCAAATTTTTTCCACTCGTGGGTAATTCCGGTTACAACTGTCATGCTATTTTACTTTAATAATAATAATAATACTTTATTTTGATTTGACTTTTACAAGTATTGAATAATGTCAGTATTGTACAAGGGTAGAGAAAGTAGAGAAAACAGACAGAGAGAGAAACTAAATAGAGCAGTTATTTTTATTTATTTTTTTTAAGAAAAAAAAAATAATAACTTTGGCATAAATATTACATTATTAAACATGATAAAATTTTAAATATTTAGAAAGTATAATAGAGAATACAATTTGTTTATAAAAAGAAAAAAAAAGTAAACATACATACATATAGACTAGATTGAACTAGGTACCTCAGAAATTTTTACATTCCAATTATTTCTGAACATTGTAGAAACTACAAGTTCAACAAAAGTTTGCGAACTTCATTTTTGAATATTTTATTACTTGAAGTAGTTTTTAGCACAAATGGTAATTTGTTGAAAAGTTTTATTTGCATAACGATAGGACTTGGCCGTAAACTATAGTTAGATTTTGCATCTCTGATTTTGCCGTAATTACTGAGGTTATGTTTAACATGACACACACAATTTAAAATATACATCGAAATAACAGTTAAAATACCAAGTTCCTTAAGAAGATGTCTGCAAGAGTGTAGACATGTTTTGAAAGTCATTGTCCTAATAATCCTTTTTTGTTACTCCAGCAGATTATACAATAGTTTAAGCAAGAATGCACATATGCAAAATAATAATTTTTTAAAATATTTAAATTTACATGTTTTCTAAGTTGCCAAATCGCAAAGCAATAAGATGCTAATTTACTGAGAATGTGATCTACTTGATTATTCCATGACAAGGTATAGTCAATATATAGCCCTAAAAATTTTACTGTTTTATTTTATTCAATGCTTTTATGATAAATTTTAATAGGCTATGATCGGTCTTAAGTTTTGTGGAAAATACTATCATGTTTGTTTTGAATGCATTCAGCACAAGGCCATTTTCATTCTGCATGTTAATTTGGGAGGTGGCTTCACTACTAAGACTATTTAAATATTTGTTTTGTAAGGCAAGTGAGGTATCATCAGCGAAAAGTGAAACCAAACCGCCCTTATCAAATCCATCCACAATGCCATTCATAAATAGAATAAAAAGAATAGGACCTAGTGTACTGCCTTGAGGAACTCCTGTTGTTGTGCAGATTGGTGTAGATGAAAAAATATTATTATTTTGTCTTAAAATCACTGTTTGATATCGATCACTCAAATAGCTAGATATCCAATTTAATACAGGACCTCGATAATTATAAAGTTTATTTATTAACAGTGTATGGTTAATGGTGTCGAATGCTCTGGTGAGATAAAAAAATAGGCACATTGTATTATTTTGTGAGTAAGTTTTTTAGAATAAAATTATAAAGTGATAAGATAGCATCCTGTGTAGCACATCCCTTTCTAAACCCGTATTGAGAAAGAGATATATTTTCTTTATATATAAAGTCATTCAATCTTAAGCTGTAAGCTTTTTCATAAATCTTTGAAAATGCTGATAAAAGAGTTACTCCTCTACAGTTTGATATTAACGATACATTTCCTTTTTTGTGTATAGGAACTACTAGTGCTTGTTTTAAAACTGTTGGAAATTTACCCTCTAAAAATGACAAGTTTATTAATTTAGTAAGTGGGTCCGCTATATAATCAATGATTTCTAATAGCAAGGAACATGGGATGCCATCGAATCCAGCACAATTTTTAGTTGAAATTGACCTGATAATATTTTTTATTTCTGATGATGTTAATGGAGACAGGAATATTGAGTTCGCAATAAACATATTTTTTGCATTGGTATTTATATTCATTTTATCTGTTAATAATTTTATGGATTTGACAAAGTAATTGTTAAATGCCTGAGCCGTCTTTTGGTAGCCATCTATTTCATTGCCCTTTTCATCAGAAAATAATGTGGCAGTTTTCTTTTGTTTTTCAGATTTGTGTGATTATTTATTAATTGCCAAGCTGTTTGTGATTTGTTGTTGGATTTATCATATAGTGAATCGTAATATGATTTCTTTGTTCTTTCGATTTGTATTTCATGATTTTTCTTAAGTATTTTATACCTAATTAATACCTCATTATCGTTTGTATATTTGTAAACATTATGGATGTCTCTGATAAACATGCCTTGGTTTACTATTTCAGGAGTTAGCCAGGGCCTATTTTTTGAACTGTTATTTCGTTGACACTTTTGTATTGGAAATGCTATGTTTATTAAGTCCATTAATGTATTAAAGAACAAATTAAATTTAATGTCACTATTGTGAACTGAGTACAAAAAGTTCCATTTTTCCTTAGAGATCAGAAATTGAAAATTACTTATATTTTGTTTATTTTTAAAGCATCTCATAAAGTAAATATTGCCATTATCTTTTTTTGCATTTAAACGTTACTAACTGCATAAAATGATCAGAAATATCAGTATGTATGACCCTTGGATCTAGAGAATATTCACCTATATTTGAAAATATATTATCTATAATAGTTTGAGAGTTATTTTGAATTCGAGTATATTCTTTAATGCACCTAATATATAAACAATGGCTTGAACAGTCATAAGTTTTATAGAGCTATATGAATTCTCAAGTAAACTGTCCTATTAAAGTAACAACTTATCTGAAAATTGTCAAATTTAAGGCGCATTTGTGTACGTGTGCACAATTTTGCCTTGTTAAGTCGTTCATATTTACATTTAGCGCTCATTAGTCGAATTTTTAAAAATATTTTCAAAACCTAAAATGATCTGTTGTTTGCTGTAACCTTATTTTTTTTTGCATTTCTATGTGAGATTTAAAAACTTTAGAGTATTCTCTAACATTAAGGACTTCGTTGATTTTTCTAAGCCAACATTTCACTGTCAGTAATCACTGGGAAACAAAACTTACGCAAGGAAACACGAAAAGTTGAAATCGATTTTTCTCAAATACATTACCACATTATGTTAAGTTGTAAAACTAAACGGACTGAAGGACCGCAATTGTCCTTTGAAATGTATCTCATTTCAAAGTTCTTTTGTTACTATTATTATTAAAATGGCATCCCATAAAAGAACCATTAAGAATTATTTATTTCTTGTAATGAATATGTGAATATGTATTAATATTTTTAAATTACATTGCATAGGTTCATTACTTAATTCTGCTTTTTTTAATGAAGCAAGAAATTAATAACTACGAAACTTTCAGACTTGTGTTTACATGTGCTTCCTCTTTTAAATTGCCTTTTATAAAAGTAAAAACAAACAATAACGTGTAAATAATAACTGAAAACACAGATCATAACAAACTGTAGTGGTAAACTATAAATACTCCTGTATGTGTAATTTACTTCAAGTGAAAATCATGATAAATGAAAGTTAACCTTAAAAGTAAACAATGTTAACTTGCACAATTTGTAAAAGCCAAGATCCAGGAGGGTCACAAAAGACTCATGTTGCCTGTGATAAATGTAAAACCATCATATGTCATGCCTGCACTGAGTTAACATCCACAGAACTCCGTGTCCTAGGATTAGCAAAACGCAGTCTTAAATATTTCTGTGATAGCTGCAACGTGTCAGGAAAAATAATAACTGAACCAGCAACCAGCAACAATGATGACAATCTACCAAATTTAACTGAAAATGAATTTTTGAAACAACAAATTGCTCTAATGGAAAGCACGATTAAAGACAAAGATACAATCATTCAGGACAAGAGTTACATAATTCAAGTTCTTGAAGACAAGTTTGAATTATTAGAAGAAAAATACTCAAAATCAAAGAAAGAGAATGACGAGCCATTGACTGATCTGCCTAAGTTAACAGAGCCAAAATTACGGTTCAATCAAGTTGTTAGAAATGACCCACGAAGAACAAAAATACCAACAACGCATGTGGAAAATAAAAAGAATTTAATCCCATTAGAAATAAATATGACCCTACCAAATCGTAACACAAAAGAGAGAGATACCAACAGTCAACAAGTTGACAATGAAACTAAACTAGAAATTACAAAGAATGTAGAAATACAACAAATAAACGAAGAAATTAATAATGATGAGGAATATCAACAGACTAGGAGACAAAAAAAGTACGAAGCTAAGCGAGACTATAGGAATAGAAGGAAAAACAAAATTATAGCAGATGGTGAACTGAACGCAGCAGAAGATGATGCCTTCGAAGGGGTAGAAAAGAGGGTGTGGCTCTTACTGTCACGTGTAAAGCGGAAGGTAACTGAAAATGACATAAAATCTTACTTAATTAAAAAACCAGGATGTGAAGATACGGAATTTGTAATCAAAGAAATTGAAACAGACATATCACAGAACAAATGTTTCATGTTTGGCGCTCCTTTTATCATGAAAGACAGTGTCTATGGAAGAGGTTTCTGGCCAAAAGGTGTAGGTGTAGAACGTTTTAATTTTAAAAAATATTATGAAAAGAAGAATCAAGTCAAAGACCAACCTGTTGATTTTTTATAATTACAAAGCCACCAACTGACGTTTCTAATCTTGGACTAGTACACGTCAACTGTAGATCCTTATGTAATAAATTTTCAGATGTTAGGCAATTTATTGAAGCCAATAAATTTCACATTTTAGCAATTTCGGAAAGTTGGCTTAGCCCTGATATGCCATCTTCACTGTACAAAATAGAGGAATACACACTTATCCGCTCTGACCGAGCAGCAAGGGGCGGAGGTGTAGCAATGTACATACAAAGTAAATTTAGACCACAGAAGCTTAATATAGGTGACATCGAAAGCGATATTAACCAATTATGGGTTAAATTTAAATACAATAAATTAACCTTTAAAGTAGGAGTTATTTATCGGCCTCCGTCTGTACCAATTGCTCATCTACATTTCTTGTATGATGACCTAGCTGACATTATACATGACTGTGATATATGTATTCTAACTGGAGATCTAAATATCAACCTTCTGAACAAAGACTCTGCCGAGAGTAAATTTCTTTACGATATTTTAGAAACTTTTAATCTACACCAAATAATAGTGGATCCAACAAGAGTCACGGAGAACTCAGAATCACTCATTGATCTTGTGATTACAAATGACAAACAGTTTATTTATGACAGTGGTGTTATGTGCTGTGAACCAATAAATACAGATCATGAAGCAGTGTTTTGTACTATTAGTTGCCCTAAAATAAAAGAGTATCCAAGAACTGCATGTGTCAGAAATTTTAACAACATCGATTTGGCTCTGTTTGAACATGATATCTCATCTGTTGACTGGAGTGCTCTCTATCGCGAGCCAGATATTAATGAAAAGGTAAATATTTTTAATAATACCATCTTGAAAATATTTGATAAACACTGTCCATGTAAGACAATCGTAATAAAAAAACGATACTCTCCATGGCTAACCCCGAATTTGAGACAAATGATTAAATTAAAGAAAAATGCCTTCCAGAGATACAAAAAAACTCAACTAGCACATCACAAAAGATATTACTTAGACCTTAAACATGTGGTGAATACAGCTATTAGCAATGAAAAGAATGCCTACTATAAATACGAAATGCAACAGTGTGGTAAAAATAGTAAACTAATTTGGAATAAAGTACAAAAACACAAAATTATTAACAATAGCTACACTGAAATACCCAATGAAATTAAAGACCCTAACTTGATCAACGATCATTTTCTAAATAGTATACCTAAAATACCTATTGGTCCAAATACCTTGAGCAACTTTGTACAGAATCAATACAACATTAATGAGCCCTTTAAGATCAGCTTAATTACACCATCAGATATTCTAACCTGTATAAATGACTTAAAAAGTAATGCAATAGGTGCAGATAATATCTCTGCAAAAATGCTAAAGCTGTCGGTACCACATTGTTTGGGGCCTCTAGTAAATATAATCAATTACTCTCTAGAAACTGGCATTGTACCCCATTTATGGAAAATTGCGCTCGTAACACCTATCCCTAAAAAGGACGATCCAACCATAAACGATTTGAGACCCATTAGCGTCTTACCTGCTCCTTCTAAGATCTTAGAAAGAGTAGTAAATAGCCAGGTTGTTGACTATCTTAACAGCAATAAAATTTTACCAACTTGCCAATCAGGATTTAGGAAAGGTTTTAGTTGTACTACAGCACTTCTCAAGATTACCGATGATATAACAAGAGGTTTTGATAATGGCCAGTGCACACCACTAGTTCTAATTGATATGTCAAAAGCGTTTGACTCATTAAATATAGAGTTACTTCTTGCAAAACTTTCTTTCTATAAAATCACGAATGTTGCATTAGATTGGTTTTCTAGCTATCTCCTGGATAGACAGCAAGCTGTAAAACTGTGTAAACAAGGCGAAATATTACTATCAGATTTTAAAACAACCCAAACTGGCGTTCCCCAAGGGTCAATTCTCGGGCCGCTGCTTTTCTCAGTTTATACAGCAGACATAGGCTCAATAATTCAAAATTGTTCAGTACACATGTATGCTGATGACCTACAGATCTATCTTAATTTCTCGACAGATTCATTAGAATCTATTAATTTGGCAAACCTACATTTAAATCAAGATTTACAGCATGTGTATCAATGGGCCACAGATAATTCATTAGTGATAAATCCTATAAAGTCTCAAGTAATTATGTTTAGTCGGTCTAAGTTCGACACTAATAATTTCAACATTAAGCTGAACAACAATGAAATTGAATGGAAAGAATCTGTCTCAAATTTGGGCTTGATTATGGACACTAAATTAAACTTTGACAAACATGTCAGTAAGATTTGCCAATCAAGTTTTTTTAAATTAAAAAGTATTTATGAATTTCGGGATAGCCTACCAATAACAACAAAGTTAATGTTATCTGACATGATTGTATTATCTGTTGCCAACTACATGGATGTTGTCTATGGACCTTACTTAACAGTCTTTAATACATACAGGCTACAAAAGATACAAAATTCATGTATAAGATTTGTGATGTCCTTATCAAGACGAGAGCATACCAGTCAACATATCAGAGCATCATGTTGGCTTACAATGGAACAAAGGAGACTCTTACATATGAGCTGTCTGATACACAAGATATTAAAAACTAACACTCCAACATACCTTCGAGATCTAATGATACGTCGTAGAGAAATGCACAATGTAGAGGTTAGAAACAACAATATGCTGTCTATTCCTCAGCATAATACAGAGTTTTATAAAAACTGTGTTAGTTACCAGGCAGCTCACATTTTTAATAAAATGACAATCTTACATAATACAACAATCAGTACTACCTCTCTCAAAAAACAAGCCAAAGATTTTATTCTACACATGTGATAGCTAGTGATTTTTCTTTTTTTTTTTTTTAATTGTAAGATTATACTCAATATTTTATTACTTGATGTCATGTTATATTATATGTATGTAATATTCTATTCCTTTTTTATTACCTTGTATATTATAGTAAGTAAATGTTTGTTTTTTTATGATATTTTATATACTCTAGGTGTCAGTGAAAAAACGTTATGCGGTATCTTTCACCTTTGTCTGTAAATTCTTTTGATTTCTGGCAATAAATTATTTATTATTATTATTATTAAGTAAGCTTCTGGTATTAACGAAAATATTCCTGGTCTCTAGGAGGTTCGGGAAAATTATCAAGAGACAAAACTACTTTCAAGAGGTTTTGTCCTTATTATATTTAGAATTTTTCATTTTCATTTATCTACTACACATTTTGTCTGCGTCATTTAAACGACCCTATCATATTTTATAATTTACTGACATACTTACAATAGAAGGTGAGGAGGAAAATAATTAGCATTGCAGATGCCATCGCAATTGCATATTTGTAGTGTTGTAAAAATACAAATATCGGTGATCTTCCCATACCACACATTTGCCTCTGGACATCTCCAGTTACTTTAACAATAACCTAAAAATAATATTACTAATAAATTTTTATTAAAAACAAAGTATGATATAATAAAGCAGCATACAGGGTGTTCTTGAAATACAGGCATATATTCAGATTCATCAATTGTATATTTAAAATCCGTGAACAATATTTATTTATCCAAACACAAAAAAATACATTTTGAATATTGCAAATGATTATCGATTATTATCGAGTGACCCACCGATCAGTGTCCATATGGTATTTGAGCGAGAACTTATTGCTCATTTTTAGTGGGTGATCGCCAAGCAGCAGGTAATCTAGCAGCGGCCGTCGATAGTTTACATAAAGGTCTTTATATATTAATAGTGAATTACTGTGTAAAAGTTTTTAATTATGGAGAATTTGATAAACATTGAGTGGACAAACATTGTACTTTGTTATGGTGCAGCAGGCGAAAATGCCCGACAGGACCGGTATCCTGGTATCCGCGTTCCCCATGAAAGAACTTTTGTATCAGCTGTTGTTACCTCCTTTCCCTTATTATTCATTTTTGGGAAAGAATTGAGGCAATATATGCGGACGACTAGCTGGTTTAAGTCGGAGCAAAGAGCCGTGGATCCGGAGTATTCGTAAGAGTGGGGAAACTTACCCATTTTGAAATGTACAGCATATATGACAGACTTCTGTTTATTTCGAGAAAAGGAGACAAAGAAAAATTGATATTAAATTGGGCACCATCTATAGTGAAAATAAGTAGAATTGTCTCCTTTTCTCGAATAACCAGTCTACTATAGATCAGGTTGAAATTGTTGGTTAAGAGAAATAAAAAGATAGTTTAAAATGAATGATAAAATATATTACATGAATAGATAAATCGGTTTGTATAAAGTGAAATTTTGAAGTTACTTAGTAATATCGGCTAACAAAGGCTAATTAAAATTTAAAAGAAAATATATAACAAATTTATACCAGGATCCTAGATTCCGGGATTGAGTATTGTTGAGGTAACTGGTTCTGGGACAACAATCCAGGCCCACAATTGTCTCGTGCAAAAATGGAGTCTAAAGGTTTCCTTGGCAATTTAGTTAACGTCTCTTAATGAAATGAAGTTTGAAAATTGTGGGAAAATTGTCCAACTATGTGGTTTTTGAAAAGTTAATGAATGCAAATGTGGATGTTCAAGTTTTCAATAAAAAAATATAAAGCTTAAAGCATAAGCATAAAATAAAGAAAATTTTTAAAGTATCAATATGCAGAAAGATATACATAAGCTATGCAGAAATGTAGAAGTTATGCAAAAATGTAGAAGCTGATTTCGTAAACTATAAATTGACAAAAAAATGAAAAAGAAAAAAAAAAATTTAAAACCATGTGGTACATATAGTATTTTAAAAAGAATTGAAATTATATCAAAGACAAAAATTGAAAATTAATGAAATTTTAAATTACTAATAAATGAAATTTACCTGGATGTTAAACACTTGTTAACGCGGATTTAATGATGTTTAATGATTTAATTTATATACTTTCGAATCAATACAAAAGCTGCAAGCAAATGATTTCTTGGTGAATTTTACTAATAAGGTAAACTTTATTTGTCCCACTTTCTGCAAAATAATGCCACTACACAAACTTGAAAAATCTATTTCCACTAATTACTTTCCATTTAATTAGTGTAAAACGTAGAAATGGTACAGATATCGCCATCTGTCAATTATTGAGTTAAGTGCAACAGCCTGCCTTATGTAGATTTCCGTACTCAAGCAAATTACAGAATCGATAAAAGGAATCTATATAAGCACGTATGAATGAATAATGATATTTATTGCAAATTTTAACCTACTAACGAGCTGTGAACTGTCGTAATAAATAGTAAAACATACACCAACTGTTGTGTAAAAATATAGCGCATATATATATATATATATATATATATCATCTTATAGGATATACTATATAACACGTTAATTAGGAAGTTAGAGGTAAGAAAGGTAACCACATGCACTCACAGTAAACAAAATATAGAAATTGAAATATGGGTATATAGATGTACATAAATGTTTTGTAGACAATCGACAATTGTTTCCTGAGATGCTGTAATAGAACGGAAATACATATTAGTGCAAAAAAAACATGACTGAGTTCCTAAGATATAAAAATATGTACATAAAACAGTGTGAGATGATTTAGCAGTTATACAAGTAAAATTGTGCTAGTTGAAAACAGTTTCACTTACAAAAACTGAATCAAAAGATTATACAGATAGTGCTAAATATAAATAAAATACTAGTTTTCATATAAAACTGTTAAATAAAAGCCACGTAACACTGTTCAACATTTAAAGGACCATGGACATTTTCAACACGCTACTCGTGCTAGTAGTCATACACACTCTCAGAGGACACTGGATGCGGAACCCCTAATTTTAGATGCTGTCGAAGAAAATCCTGGAGTAAGTATACTCAAGGCTTTCTGCAGAAATTGGAGTGTCCGAATTTGCAGTGTGGCTCACTTTGAATGAACAAGGGCTGCATCCTTATCACATGCAGAAAGTGCAAGGTCCATAACCTGGAGATGAGCTTTGACGGCGACAAGCATTTTATCAATTTTGTGTGTGCGTTTGTTTTCAGTTTTAAGTATTTATAATTTAATCATTTTGTGCAAAAATTATTTTTTTTATTTGAATTTTTAAATTAAAAAAATGATATTAATCTTCACTTTCCATTGGGAGTCACAGGAAAAATGTATGCATGTATTTTAAAAACATCCTGTATATTAACACGTTGCATTATGTGATTGTACAGAAGAGTTCCATTATAAGATATAAAACTAGAGATTGGCAGGCTGATCCTGATGCGAGAGATCAGACATAATATTGGAAACCCAAACTAAAATAGTTCCAAACAGTTGAAATACACATGATAAAGTAAATTTAATTTATTTTTAAAATGCTAATATTGAATTAGTTTTGTCAGTTTTGACAATTTCTTTCATTTTAGACACTTAAGAAGTTTTTCATTTGAAACCATTAAATATATGGAAAAGGTGCAAGAGACAAAAGATAATTGCTATGATTAAGTGATCCATTCAATTGTTTACGGGAAAATAATGATTTTGCCAATTTTTATTTCCTTTTTTAAGACCGTAACTTACAAAAAAATATTAGCCCTATAACTGTCGGGACACAATGGCCATGCTTACTGGGCTAAAGCCTTTAAAAAATTTTTATATGAAGGTTGACGCTCATCTGGATGACAACAGAAGTACAATACTTAGATCCCGATGCAAATACTGCAATAGACACCTTCATTTATGCCCTAAATAATAGTGTATGAGTGTCGCTCCATAGATCTTTTCACAGATTTCAAATAATATTTTTGGCTTTGCAGTTATTAGTCCGTATAGTTTTCTGAAACACCCTGTATACGAGTATGTGTAAGTATATCAACAAAGAGCTTTTATTAACAGAAATAAAAATACTAGTGATATTATTTCTATTATGTTTCATAATTGAATACTGATCCTAAAGGGCGATAATCCTTGGATGATTTTAAGAAAAATTATTTATATGAACATAGGTCCGCAACCGCTTTATTTCTGAGGTACAAGGTGTTGAAATTTAAAAATAAAATCAGTTTTTCCCCAATATCTCTAAAACCGCTTTTTTCAATTTTGGTACATGCAAAGTACCCATCAAAATACAATTTTTCCAGGATGAATGTTTTTAAATTTTCATCAGTGGCATCCCTGTTAACATGCCCTGCAATATTTTTAATTAAAAAAATGAAACACCACTGTGTTTTTTAAAAATAAGTATTATTTTCATATTTGCGTTTTGTCATAAAAATGGTCCCTTGCCTTTTTTTCATCCGGCGGAGGGTTTTCGATTTAAAAAATAAAAAGCATTCATTTGCTTGTTCCTATGCGAATTCAGCCGTTAAATAGTAGAATAACTATCTTGTAGGCTAGAAACATCTACTATGCTAAGAACGCATTTCCTTATTTTATGAATGTAAACAATTTTGACACCTCTTGTAACATTATTTCCAATAAAACGTTTCGGTATTAGAAATAAAAAGTATAAAAATAATATATATATTACGCCTGAACTAAACCGACTAAGAGACCAGGTAACCTTATATAGTGATCTCTCTAAAATAGATGGAAATTATAAACATATTAGTGTGTACTTCAACAATTTATATCGTAATAAATTAGAGGCAGCAAAAAAGGTATATCACGATCGGAAAATCTGTAATTCGGACAACAAAACTAAAACTATATGGAATATAATAAAAACAATACAGGGGTCAAATTCTGTTTCCAAAGAAATTCCCATAGAAGATGTAGCTCACAACTTTAATTTACATTTTTCCAATGTAACAAATACTGATGAGCTACGTGATTTTGACTTTTTAGAATCTAATATTCCCAATTGCAACAAGTCTTTGTATTTGTCACCAGTCAGTAGTCTTGATGTGGAATCACTTGTAGATAAATTAAAGTCTTCAAACTCCAGCGGCCATGACAATATTTCTAACAATTTAATAAAAAAATGTAAACATGTCATTAGCTGTCCCCTAGCCTATATAATAAACCTCTCCATTGAAAAAGGTATATTTCCTAGTAAATTTAAACTGGCAATTGTGCATCCTCTATACAAAAAGGGAGATCCAAATGATTATAATAATTATAGAGCTATCAGTTTACTATGCAGCTTTTCAAAACTTCTTGAACTCCATCTCAAGGATCAGTTGTCAAATTTTTCCCAAAAAAATAAGTTGCTTTCTCCCGGGCAACACGGTTTCACCGCAAACAAAAGTACTGAGTCTGCTTTATGCGAATTCCATCACAAAATTGTTAAAGCGTTAGATAATAAAAAAATTGTTGTAGGTATTTTTATAGACTTCTCACGAGCTTTTGATTTGGTTGATCATCAGTTGCTCATAGCTAAACTTGCACGGTATGGTGTTAGAGGAACGGCGTTGCAAATATTTACCTCCTATCTTGACAATAGGTCTCAAAAGGTAAAAATGGAACAGGGAGTGGAAAGTAAAGCTTGTGCCATTAAACAAGGAGTTCCTCAAGGTTCAATCCTGGGACCACTTCTATATATACTATTTGCTAATGATACTAATGTTTTAATTACAGGAAATAACCTAACTAAAACGGTTTCAACTCAATTTTCACTAAGTAGCAATACCGAAACCTTCAAACTCTTTGAGGGGACTGACTCTGAAATAGCAACCTGTGACATTAATAAACTTTTGGGTGTTACTTTTGACAAACACATGCAATGGACATGCCATATTGAAAATTTGTGCAAAAAATTAAGAATTAGCTGCTACGCTCTAAAATTCATGTCAAAACACTGCAGCCAAGACATTCTTAAAACGCTTTATTATGCCAATTTTCATTCCCATCTCAGGTACGGAATCATGAATTGGGGTAATAGTGTAAGCGTAAACAGAGTATTCTTGTTACAAAAATATGCTGTCCGAATTTTGTCCAGTCTGAGTTACAGAGAAACTTGTCGTGATGCCTTTAAACAGTTACAAATTCTAACAGTTGCTAGCTTATATATTTTTGAGGTATGTTTATATGTCCATAAAAATAAATCTATATTTGTGAGAAATCAAGCCAGACATTTACATGAAACAAGATTCAGAGATCTTTTACTCCCCGATTCTCATAGAACAAGTATGTTCCAGAAAAGCTTTCTGTACCAGGGCTGTAAATTATACAACTCTCTCGATGAATACATTAAAGTCTCTGGCAGTATACACATTTTCAAACACAAACTCAAAAGATTGTTACTCGAGAAAAACTGTTATACAATTGATGAGTTTTTTAGTTAATTTGCAAAAAAAAAAAAGATATAGGATAAGGAATATCTGTTTATGTTTTTATCTATTTATATGTTATTTTTTTTTTAACTTGACTTGTGTGCAAAATAGTTTGTATGTGCAAATACGTTTGAAATATTTGATCAATTTTTCTTTTTTCAATGTTTTTCTCTTTTTGACACTTTCTTCGTTGATATTTTGTACATTTTTTTTTTGTATATCTTTTCAATGGAGAAATAAATATTATTAGTATTATTATTATTTAAGTATAAAATTTGTTTATTAATAAAAAACATGGTAAATTTTACAAATACCGAATCAGCAGACATGCATTACTTGATGGGCTCGCTGGCGGGAAAGCATACAAAGCCAGGCGACTGTATCAAGAGTGCTTCCCAAATAGAATTGTTCCTGATGCTTGGACAATTTCAAGCATCCACAGTTTATGTGAAATAGGAATTTGAGCCAAATAATCACTTAAAAGGAGCACTTCGGACTGCAAGAACTCTAGCAATGCAGGTAGCTGTTATAAATTCAGTTGAGGAAAATCCCGACATAAGTACAAGGAAAGTTGCCAATAATTTAAATATCGCCCATGTTCTAGTATGGAGGATTCTACATGATTATTTATTATATCCCTATAACATTCAACGGGTTCAGGATCGTCTTCCTCGAGACTTTCCATTACAAGTGAATTTCTGCCAATGGATTCTCCAAAAAGTTACCCAAAATCCTTTATTTGATATGGAAATTCTATTCACAGATGAGACTAGTTTTAGTATCAGAAATTTTCATAACAATCATTTTTGGGCCGAGGAAAACCCGCATGCAATCGTGGAATCTCATCACCAGGTGCAATTCTCATTAAATGTGTGGGCTGGAATTATTGGAGATTACCTAACTGGTCCCTTTTTTCTACCAGACAGATTAAATGGACATAATTATCGCCTGCTTCTTGATAATTTGCCAATTCTGTTGAAAGATGTTCCTCTTTTAATGCAAAATCGCATGTGGTTTATGCACAACGGTGCACCTGCCCATTTTAGTGCTCTGGCACACGGAGTATTTAAACCAAAACTTTAATAATCGCTAGATAGGTCTTGGGGGAACAGAGTCATGGCCAGCTAGATCCCCAGACCTAAACAGTCTGGATTACTTTCTTCGTCTGCAGGGACATCTCAAGACCTTGGTTTACAGTCAGCCAATTCAAACTGAGGAAGAATTGCGAAACCGCATAATAGCTTCCTGTGAAGCTATAAGGAATACTCAAGGAATTTTCCAAAGAGTACACAAGTCAATGAGAAGGAGGGCTGAACCGTGTATACCTGCAGGAGGCGGACATTTTGAACAATTAATTTAATTGTATATAATTGATGTTTTGAAATTTAAAAAAATGTCTTTTTATGCATACTTATTACTAATATTAAATAATAGTTACTAATAAAATTACAAAAATCTTGCCTAGATGCTTTGGTTAGCACAAATTATGTAATTGAGACTAAGAGAAAAAATCGCATAGGGACAAGCAAATAAATGCATTTTATTTTTTAAATCGAAAAATGTCTGCCAGACGAAAAAAGTCAAAGGACCATTTTTATGACAAGATAAATTGAAAATATGAAAATAATATTTATTTAAAAAAAAAACAGTGGCGTATCATTTTTTTAAATTAAAAATATTGCAGGGCATGTTAACAGGGGATACCAGGGGATGAAAATTTAAAAAACAATTATCCTGGAAAAAATGTATTTTTATGCGTACTTTGCATGTACCAAAACTGAGAAAAAGCTGTTTTAGAGAAATTGGAGAAAAGCTGATTTTTTTGTTAAATTTCAACACCATGTATCTCAGAAATAAAGTGGTTGCAGACCTATGTTCATATAAAGAATTTTTCTTAAAATCATCAAAGGATTATCACCCTTTAGGATAAGCATTCAATTATGAAACACACTATATATCTTACCTTAACATTTTGTTTAGTTATTGGTGATGAAACGACAATCCCCATAGCGTCTTCTAAATCAGCCAATCTCCAGTGATAATCAATTAATTGGATACTATACTTCATAGTGTTTTCATCAACCGATGTACCTTCATCGACATAAAGAATACTGGTATCAGCTGGTTGCACCTAAAATTGAGAGACTTAAGTGTAATAGTGCTTTTGCAACAGAATTTATAGTGCTTCGAGCTTATCAAAGGAGTTATGTAATTTATATATAGATTTTGTTTCTTACCTTTAGTTGTGCTAAGACTTCTGGAAGGCCAATAATTGCAAGTTCCCCAGTATTACTGTTCTCTGCAAGAGGGACTTCATCTGGTACAAATACACCGGGTAAAAATTTTATATTCAAATGTGTGGATGTTGTTTCACCATCTTCTGTTGTAGCCCACATTGTTATGTTTGTTCTTAAAACAGAAATATTGCTGCCACGAACACCCATATTTATAAGCTCGCAAGCATATTGACCTACAATTTTTAAATAAAAAGTAAATTTAAACACATAATAGTAGGTCACATATAGCAGATTTGGAGTAGTGTTTGTGAGGTGTATTTGGTTTTATCCCAGTAGGTGGAGGTATGACTGAAAAAAATTGGATTTTTTTTAGATGAAAATGTATACATAAGCATAAATGCTTTCGTTTATCTATCTAAACATTTGCTGCCAGAAATATGTTTAATTAGAGAGACACAAAAATAACCGGTTCTGGAGGAGACTTTAAAGTCACCGCTTTTTACTCTAAATCATAGGCTCCTTTTCAGTCTATTTAAGCATGCATTCAAGATCATGTGCGACCTTATGAGTATGTGTACATATACGTACATATATGTATGCGTGTAAATGGTCTCACTCTCTTAGCCATATCCTGGATGACGTTGATGTGACGGGAGAGTGATCCCTATGCGTCCGCGTGTGTGTATATGGGTGCGCGCGAGTGTATAAGTGTGTGCATGCCCGCGTCAGTTTTTCTGTTTTTCTTATATTTTTAATTTTTATTAATCTTAACTTGTATTTGCATTGTTTTAGCGCTTATTGGTCGGTTGTTATTATTTAGATAAAAAGGGGTAACTTTAAAATCAATGGTAACTTTTCATCAGTACATTAAGATCTAACATATGTGAAGCCCAGCCAAATTCAGAACCAGTTCCCATAAGATTGGTGCGGGGTCCATTAATAGTGTTCAATATATATATGCTGTGTACTGTTAATATTTTATTATTTTTGAAATATGGTCTGCAAGACTCCCTTGGTGCAATGTCAAATAATAATCTGATGAGTCTTTTCTGCAGAATGAACACACGATTTATATTTGAAAGAAGAGAAGCATTAGTGTCATCAGCAAACATAACAACTAATCCCCCCTTCATAATTGTAGGGAGGTCATTGACAAGTATAGTGCGGGAAAGATGAAATTGAGAGGGGGGGTGCGAGGTGAGACGCTAAGAAGGCAGGCCCGGACTTAACTATATTGTGTACCTATGTCTGTTTACGCTTTTAAAGGACCACGCAATTTTCTTATGGAAAAGTGACTTGCGTTAAATTGGTTGAAATTTTGATATGTTGTGTATCCCCATCTCTCTGATCAAATGTCTCAATTGGCACAAATTGATTAACTTTCAGAGTCTTGAGATAAAGCTTGCTAAAGTAAGAATTATTGTTTATTTGAGGTGTATGGGTCTGGGTTAAATCAGTACTCTTTTTTTTGCTTCTAGGGTCTCACAGTGGTTTGAAAACACCTCATAACTGTCATGGTTTATTTATTGAAATATTACATCATATAATCTCAAACGTCGTCACGTCATATGACATCATAGCATGTAATATCGTGTCATAGAACATCATGATTTAAATAACATTCTTTTCTCTTACTTCTAGCTGCTAAGATCACAATAAAATTCAAAGTGACCACTATGAGGTTCTGTGACACGACATGACCTGCTATGACGTCATATGATATGATAAGACAATCAATTATACTGTTTAGGTGTTATTAAACAAATCTGAGACATTGATGCATTTGATACAGAGATAGGATACACAACATATCAAAAATTCAACCAATTTAACAGAAGTCACTTTTCCATAAGAAAATTGCGTTGGCTTTTGTTGTGTGGGCTCAGTTTAGCTGGCAACAATTTACACTACTGACTATACAGTAGTTACAGTATCCTAGTTCACTTAATATTTGAGTAAATTGTTACTGCCTAGCAAGAACCACGGGGAGGTATGAGCATATCTTGCCATGATAGGATGGGTAAAGAATATTAGTACAGGATAAAGAAAATTATACAAAAAACTAAAACTAAACCTCTAAAAACAAAAAAAAATTAAAATAGTAACAGTAAAAAATATATAGGTATCCTCAAAATAAATTTAAAAAATAACAATAAACATCTAAAAACAAAAAAAAAACTTAAAATAGTAACAGTAAAAAAATATATAGGTATTCTCAAAATAAATTAAAAAATAACAATAAACCTCTAAAAACAAAAACAAAACTCGAAATAGTAAATTTTCGTAAATAAAATATGTATTCTCCAAATAAATAAAATTAAATATAATTGAATTCTTTAAATAAATAAAAATAGATTAAAATACTTACGAACACAAAAAATGACATAAATAATAAGCTTGATATCATGATCACTATCATTGAACACAAAAACGGACACAAATAATAAACTTGATATCACTACCACTTCTTCAATCACAAGTCATCACAATCACTTCTTCCTCAGAATCCTGTGCGTTCTCCCCCTCTTCTTCATTTTCAGATAAATTTATTTTCCCCATTTTTAATAAATTCACAAAGTTTCAAATAATCATCCTCAATTCTAATCACTTTGGCAATTCTCTTTTCCCAATCTTCCTTGGTAATTTTGGACACTTCATTTTAAATTAACTCTTATCACTTTTTTGTCGAATTTCGGAAAAGTATTTCCTTTTCTGATATTTTTTTTCAATTTTCCCCAAATCAATTCTATTGGGTTGAAAATACAATAATATGGTGGTAATCTTAAAACTTTGTGGCCAAATCTTTCAGCTATACTGTCTATAACATAATTCTTCCCAAATGTTTTCGTATGAAGGACTTCCAACAATTCTGCTTTAGTATAACTGTCCATATAATATAGGTCGTGATCCGTTAAAAAATTTTGCAACTCCAATTTAGTCGAACTCTTATTAGGAATTTTATATAATTCTCTTGAATGGTACTTCGCATTGTCAAGAACAATAACACTATTTGGCTTTAATTTTGGAATTAGAGTATTTTCAAACCATTTTTCAAAAATTACTCCCTCCATATTCTTCTGATAATCCACGTTACACTCTTCCATGTTTTTCCCGCATAGTTTCAATGCATTATCTACCCATCCATCACCTGATCCACAGTGTAATATAACCAATCGAGTCCCCTTATTTGGAGGCAATGACTGTGGTAGACATTTCTTAGTTCCATCAGTCCATCCTTTTTTTACAGTATCGTGAGTGTCATACCAAGTTTCATCTAGGTAATAAATTGTTCTATTTTCCCTTCTGAACTTTTTAATCTCCTCTAGATATGAATGTCACCAATCCACTATTCGTCTGCTTTCCATAATCGTCACGCGTTTATTAATTGTTTTAAATTTAAATCCAATTTTTTTCAGCCAGTTCCTTAAAGTTCTTGTCGTATATTTCAAAGGACAATCCATTTTCTTTAGTTTTCTGTCTACCACGTCAACAATCGGGATTTCATTTTTCTGATATGCATCAAGTTATAATTTTCTGATACTGTGCCATATAATTTCACATGTCGTTTTTAATCAGCCAACAATGATTTAATAAGTTTTAACGTCAGGCCGCTAATTCCCAACTTAACAAAATAAAAACTAATATTTTACTGACAGACTAACAAATTTTGATTGTTTTCATTTTGTTTGAATGAGTAAATTTCATATTCCATGTTTTGAGTTATGGAATGAAATAAAAATCTATTTGAAAACATTTTATTTTTCGTTTAATTGTTTTTTCATTTCATGTTATGTCAAAAAAGACAAATAAAGTCTGGGGGGGCGCAAATTTTGGTTCAAGTTGGAGCGCAACATACACTTGATCCGCCTCTGACAACTTGTATATAATAAATTCAGTATTCAAAGTATCAAATGGTTTACTTAGGTCAACAAATAAACCAACAACATGATTTTTCTTGTCAATTTCATCATATACAAACTGCAGTCGGGTGGCGGACTCTACTAATTTATTTTTAAATCCATGCTAATTTGTCTTTATAATTTTGTATTTGATTAAAAATGATGAAAATCTGCCCAATAACTTTTGAAAGTACACATAAGATGGATATTGATCGATAATTTTTAAAATTAAACACATCACCTTTCCTGAATACTGGCAAAACTGATGCAATCTTAAAGATACTAGGAAAGTGGCCTCGCTGAAAGCATTTGTTATTAAATGTGCCATGTGCCAGAGGTACTGCGATTTTCTCACATGCTATTTTTATGGCTTTAGATGATATTCCGTCGACACCTGTAGCAGGCTTATCTTTTAAATTTTTTATTATATCTATAATTTCCTGAGGTGTTGTGGGCTTTAAAAATATTGTCCGTTCACATTTTCTCAGATGTGGGATTTGAAAAATAATTCCCAAAATGGTCAGCAATGATTTGGAGACTTGTTGTAGGTGTATTGTTAATATTTATTATTGCCTTTTTTTACTTTCAACATTTCTACCAAGTTGTTCATTAGCCAGGCTCCAGATTTCTTTTCAATTATTTTTTGCCTTATTTATTAGTGAAAAATAATCTCTTTTGGTTTTTTAAATACTATTATTGTATTGTTTTTGCTAACCAATAGACATTTTTTAATTCTAGGCTCTCTTTAATTAAATCACAATTTCGGCCAGTTTTTGCAACTTATTTTGTTTTGATTTTTTGTTGCGACTAGGGAACATGTGCCTTCAAGACATTTTAGGAACAACTCGATAAAATGTTTCAAATCTCCATCAATATTTTCGATGGAGATAATGCCATTCGAATCTATTTTTTCAGGCATAGAAATAGCGCAATAAAGTGGGACGAAATTTGTCGATTTGGATGAAATAATTCAGAGCCGGCTGAAATTTTGGTAACAGGCTTATTTTTGGCACTTTTTAACATATTGAACACCGGGCTAAAATAAATGTATCATTATTTTCGTCTATACTGTCACTAAACAACATAAAATCAAATACACACTCAGATAACGAGGAACTTTGGTACAAATTTCAAAAACTAAACGTACATACCAGTTTCTGGAACCCAACTGTTAATAACATTGAAAAGGTAGTCAACAGTGATAGGTACACTGGTATTAGAGAACTCGACGAAACATTTGAAGCCAGTAGGACTTACAAGTTTACGAACATCTGTACGACATCTCCACCCTTGAATCTAAAAGTCGTCCAAATAAAATGAATATTTTTTATAACAAGATTTAGTAAATAAGACTACTCACCAAATTATTTGTTTTCAGTCCAATACTCTTCTGGCTATGTAAAACTAGCACCACCCGAACTATGCTATTTAGGACTCCATTAGTCAGCACCAAAAGAGGGTCTTCTAAAAACTCAATCTCACTTACAGGGTAAATGTGAATGTGAATAGGTGCAGACTGAAGCAGGGAATGCGTTAGAACAACAATACCCTCTCTGTTACCGACAAATCCGATGTCAAGGGCCGGATTGATATATATGAGAGAGTTATCACTACTTCTCCAAGTTCCAGGTTTATTGTACTCAGTTACCACGGGTGTCCATAAACAAATTATATCACCACTTGTTAGATGATCTAACATAGGTCTAACAGACTGTTCGACATTTATTTTCACGTAATCAGCAGTCTTTTGTATGCCTGTAAAATACGAATGAAATTCACTCATTTGTTTACTATAAATTCTGGGCTGTATTTTAAGCACAATACTAAAAATAGTCTAAGTGGCAATCTTAGGCTACCCTTTGTGGTCAGATGTCGGTAGGAAACAAATTTTAATTAATAATTGAATGATAACATACAACCGCTGGTGTGCCTAACTACCTATGACCGGAATTGCGAATAAACTACTTCCCGTATATGTTTACTTGTTTACCTACATCATATACATATTAAATTATAATTTACTTATGGGATAAATAGCTCAGTGTGTTAAGCTTTAGTATTCCTAGTGATTCACGGTTCAAATGCCAATTAAGGTATTATTATTTTAAATATAATTTTATAAAATTATTCATTTAATGATTGAAAAATATTCAACATATTTTCTGAATTAGTTGAAGTGTTTTTCAAAGTTTTGAGTGAACTGGTAATGGATTTTTTTCCAGGTATGATAGTTGAAATGTATCAAATTAATAAAAATAATAATAAATGTCTCTATTATGTCCCATGACCATTACAAATAAGAAATATATATTACAAATTTATTATGTGGCATATAAAAGTGCAGTTTAATGTATCACAACTATTTAACATCAATTATGACCATCACTGTTACACTTAACCTTAGTGAAACTGCTTGCTTGAATAATTTATTTACGAATTTGAAATGATTACACTCATATTGATTCTAAAAGAGAATCAACATGAATAAAGTCAAGCAAACAGTAATTATTATAATTACTTTTTAGCTAATAAACGCTTCAAACGAGATGGCATAAGACGTACTTAATTTAAAACAGCAATAATAATAATAAATATGCTATAGGATATAATATGGGGGGGCTATAAATTAGATATTTGACGCTCTAATAAGAGATTTATATTTGTGCTTACAATTGCACATTCTTTTGCTTTTAAGTTCGTTACTGATACCGTTATATGTTTTACAAGTTTGGTAACTAAATGAACAACTGAGAACAGTGTATTGAAGGAGTTAGGAGACCCTTAAACAGTACATTTTTTAACTAATGAAGTTGGCGACATAAATGTCGCCCGCTTGGAAAAATTAGTCGCCCAGTTATTGAAATTTTGATGTACTAGGTGACAATGATTTTGGTCAATTTATTGCATTATATTTTTCTTCCAAACAGAAATCGGTACCGATGCCGCCTTCCTCGAAATCAAACACCAAACTGATAACAAATATAAAATAAAATAGTGAAAATGTACCTACAAGGTCTGAATTTTAAAAAGGGTCATAAAATTTTACCCTAGTACAACAATAGAAAGCGGGTGATGTGACATGCACATGTTTTGCTTGCAACTCGTAAAATTCCATTATGTAAATTGGATTCGCTTAATTTTGTCGAAGTGAAGCTACACAGCTACAGCATACACAGTGGCAAAATTTTTGGAAAAAAAGGAGCGCCGATATACTGCTCCAGATACAGAACTATATAAAAATAGGAAATTTATAAAAAAGTTTTTTGCCACTAATATATAACACAAAAATTTTAATGTTCAGTGAATGCATTTTTTATTAAAAATATTATAATTGAAAATTATTTTCCTTTTATTAGATAAAATTACTAACATATCGTTAACAGTAAAATCAGGTTAGGTTCAAAATATTTTGGGCTTTGTCGCTCAGTGATTTTGACTTAAAAAATGCACTGCCCTTAAACCTAATATTCAAGTTATGTACATCTGTTCTGAATTTAATTTTCCTGTATAAAAGTATGGTGGTGATTTATTCAATATTAATGCATGAAAGAAACACGCAGCATGGCGAGTCCGTCCATTTTGCGTATTAAGCCATTTTACTTCCCGTAATTTGTGTGATATTCTTTGATTTTTTCGTATTCCATATATTAATCTGACATGAGTTTTGTAGTTCTTGGATTTTACGTGTATAAAGTGCGTTAAGGCAAGGGCCATATAAAGAATCCGCATAATTAAGGAGAGATAAAACTAGTGATTCACAGAGCACTACCTTAGTTTTTTTGATGAAGACAGCGCCTGTTTCCATATATTAATTTTAGTGACAGATAATCTTTTTGAAGTGCCTTATTAACATGACTCTCAAACCGCAAATCACTATCAATAATAACACCAAGGCTTTTGACTGTATATTTTTTTTCCAATACGGTATTCTCTACAGTAATATTTAAAATAGATCTAACAGTATTTCTTTGTTTCTTAGGTCCGAAGATTATTACTTCAGGCTTATTTGGATTAATTATTAAACAGTGACCTTAAGCTGCCATTTTGAATTTAGTATTAGTTTTAGAATTCAGTATTTTAGTAGAGTTGCATGTCATCTGCATATAAGTGAATTTTACAATAATTTAAGTTATTAACAAGGTTAACTGGGAAATAGTAAAGAGCAGTAGGCCAAGGATAGACCCTTGAGGCACACCAGATTTTAAAGTTAAATAATTTGAGCTTACATTATTTATCAATTATTAGTTCTACTGAATCTTCAGAGATACCTATATAATGAAGTATTGCTGTAAGCATTTCATAATTTTTATAGTATCGGAGGCTCTACTGAAATCTAGTAAAACTAAACACGTTCATGTTCCTCAGTCATTGCTTCTATAATGTTAGTCACTATATGAAGCAAAGGCATGGTGCAACTGTGTCCCGGCCTAAATCCGAATTGAGTTGTGGGAATCAAATTATTTTGCACGAGGTGTTGTCTTAGTTAGATTTCCATTATTTTTTCGCATTGTATTGATAGAATGCTTATTGCCCGATTAGACTTTTTGGGTAACACAGTTATCATGGCCCTCTACCATATAGAAGAAAAGATATTTTGCACTAAGCAGAAGTTTATTAAGTGGGCTACATAATTTTATTAACCTTGTATTGAATCCTTCACACTCTGTAGCATTTGTCAAAATATTATTTAATACCTTTAATACAGTTGATTCATCAGTTGTTTGAAATTTAAAATTAAGGGTGAGGCAATAACAGTGGGAACGGCATTTATAAAAAAGTTGTTAATTTCATTTACATTTTTTAGATAGTCAGGAATTTCATTTTGATTATGTGGTAACAAATTATTATTCTTTAAGAATTTCTAACAATCTTATGATACGGAGATATTTATTTTGTATTCAAAATGTGCTTTTTCCCTCTGTTAACTGCCACCCTAGTATAATTACGCATTTCCTTATAAATTGCCAGTGAGTATCATTTTTTGTTTTTTTATATTTTGCAAGAGATTTATCTCATAAATACATCATCATTTTCATATTTTCTCTCAACCGGGGTGCATGGGGTTTTGTAAATTTGGATTTTATAAGTAAACCAAGAATGTCAAACAAGTATATTAAATTATCAACTATCATCATATATAATTTTATAAAATTACACTAAAAGTTGTAGAAGCAACCAGTGTTCAGCACTCTGTCAATTCAGTAGCATGCAGTAGACGCATATATCAAATTTATCGATTTTCTATGTCTTTCCATTTTTTTTAAAAGTTTTTAGTGTTTCTTACTATGATGTTTTAGTAAATAATAAATAACACCACAGGTAATTACGACCCCCTCTATCTCGGAAGGTTCTAGAAGAGCCATGTTTGGGAGGGGGCTATACATTTAGAGACAAGATATAATTAGATAAATAGTTTGTGAGCGTTTTAGTTTCATTGTTTGTAAAGAAACTAACCTCAAAATTCCCCGCAAATGACTGAATGCAATAGCCAGAGACATGGTGGTAAAATTAGTTGATCACTTCAATCAATCAATCAATGTAAAAGATGTCTCTTTTATCTTTTCAAGCAGTCCATGAGGCAAATTGTAAAATTGAAGGCAGTAGTGAATGTTAAAATCTGTTGTATTGCATGCTATTAGTGCTCATACTTTTTTTCATTAAAAAATACTTCTTTTTGCAAACGTCGATAAGCCCAAACATGCCATTCAGAGTGACATTGAATTGATTTGATTCGGAAATTAAAAGATGACGACGTGAACAACAACACTCGTGATTTGATATGTCATAAGCATTGTAAATATTATTTACCATTCTTAAAAGGCAAAAACCCTTGAAAGAGAATGAAACATCTTATAAACAGCAAGGTGAAAATTTAATAATTAAAAAAAAATTATACAAACATGAATTAAGTATTATCTTTTGGTTTAGGATACAATCACAATTTATTTTTTCTTAAAAGTTTTACTGCTCTTTAAAATTCCGAAAAGAATCTCATGGAGACTGCTATAGGTTACTTCCGAGATAACTGGCCAAGGAAGGCGCACTCAAAGCCCCAATAGGACCTGAGCCCTTTTGTGGCATAAGCCATGCTTACGAGCAGCCACTAAGGAATGGGTGGAGGAATAAATTTCTGGAATGGTGGAGGAATCTCCCAGACAGAGACAGGCCAAAGAGTTGATTAAAGAACGTTCGGCCAAATTCACGGACGATCTACTAAGCCAGAATAGGAAGGCCATCAGAGTAATAGTAGGCCTTCTAACTGAGTTCTGAGCTCAATAGACACATGAGTCTAATGGGCCTGGCCCAGGACGCAACATGCAGGTTTTGTCAAGAGGAAGAGGAAACCGCTGTTCACGTATTGTGCCACTGTGAAGGCCTGGCGAGACAGATTCCAAGTACTCGGAGAAGAAAAACCAAAGGCAGACAGCTATATAAAAGGGCCTTTATCAAAGCTGTGGAGTCTAGTACAAAGGACAAAGCTGTTTGAGGTACTATAAGGAATGTATTCTAGGAGCACCATAATAGATTTGAAAAGGTCGTGGTGGTAAGGTAAATAACCAGCTCTGCTGTTTATCTATCTATCTGTCTATCTAAGACAGGAATGAAATTAGCATATTTACTGCTACATGAAGAATTTGTTCAGAACACAGAGTACAACTAAAACCTGATCATGCGATGAGTAAGATAGTAAGATCGATCGAGTGGTACAAAAAATAAATGAAGTGAAATATTTGGATTGCACTGACAGTGGACCGCTAGATGGCACCTGCTGACTATTTTACATGTTGCTATCCCAAAGATATCGAAATGTTACTAAATAGTCAAGTGATCCTCGTGTCGGTCGTCACATGCCTACCTTGCATTGACAAGTGCCAACAGCTCGAAACTGCAGTCTGCAAGTGGTGTGTGACGACTGGCAAGAGAGCTTCTTTAAGTAGGATCAATCTTTCGGCTGATGTTTGTTGCAATCGAAGCATTAACATTTTGATGGTAATATGCAATTATTACACTTAATGCGCCAGGCTTGTAACTTGTAATTCAGCGCTCGCTGGGCATATAGCCCGGAGAGTAGCTGTTGGTTGCAGTCTGGTTACGTTCCTTATAGTAAAATAAGGATTTTATAGAGGAGTTTGCGACTAAAAATATTATGTTTTAATATCATATTATATACAAAATTTGCTACAAGTAGTCTCAAGATAAAAACAGCAAAATCAATAGTTCAAATCAATCGATCATGTGTTTTTTTAATATTTATAAAAGCCAGCATATAAATAGTTTTCTTACCTTCTGCCCAAGCTTTCACCATGGTATTACCAGGTTTCTTTGTATAGATCCACACAGAAGAATTTTGGGAGCCTTCCATTACCTTCAGTAAATCACATCGACTAGTTCTAACCTTCAATTCTCTTGGTCCTGCATCGAATTTGTTGCCTACATTGTCATGAAAAGTGGCCCTAAGTTGGAATTCTGTCCCCAAAGGTATAGTCCTAATTGGGCTATCTGAGTGGATACGCCAATTTGCAAAGACATTTATGCTCATGTACTGTATAGCCTTGACTTCCACAACAATGGATAAATGACGTTTTAGTCCTAGTTCATCTGTAGATATAATTAATAATAGAGCATGACCAAGGAGGCCGTAAGACTTCAAAACTCCATTTGGGCTAATAGAAACGATTATATCATCTTTAGATGTGACGGATTGGTCTGCTAAAAGCTCTGTGGAAGGGGTTTGGTCACCAGGTAACCTGTAAATTATTTTAGGGTTACATTAAAATCCTTTATTGCATATTTATCATTTGTATATTTATATACAGGGTTTGTAGTGGCAACTGTTTTGTGTGATAATAAAAAAATAGTAAGCAAACATAACAGTCCTGAGCGTCAAATTCTGAGTAAACTTCAATATCAAATCAAATCAAATCACTTTATTTATGCTATATACAAAAGTAGTATTTGCACAAGTCAATATTTACAATAAGAGAGAAAAAAAATAACAATGTAAAAATATATATACAGATATTATATATACCACAATAAAACTTAGAAATATAAAACAAACTTCAGATTTAGACAAACATTTTTAATCATTTTAAATCATCATTGAACTTATATGACAAAAATTCATCATACGAGTAAAAAGCTTTTTCGAGCAAGATGGACCTTATTCTTTTCTTGAAACTCGAATCTGGTAAGCATTTTATATCGGCTGGTAGTTTATTGAAAAATTTTGGGGCTAAGATTTGAATTCCCTTTTGACTTTTTGTTAGTCTTGCATAAGGTATTGTTAACATATTTTTGTGTCTTGTATTGTAATTATAGTCACGTTCTTTTCTGTTTAAACCCTGAGTATATAAATTCTTTCTAGCATACAAAAGCAACTCATATATATATATATATATATATATATATATATATATATATATATATATATATATATATATATATATATATTGATGGAAATGTAAGTATATTTAACTCACGAAATTGTTCTCTACAATCAGCCCTATAATTTAAGTTGGCTACTATACGTATTGCTCGTCTCTGTAGAGCAAATATTCTGTTCCAATTTGACGCTTGTCCCCATACTAGAACAGCGTAGGAAAGCACAAAGTGGCATAGTGCAAAGTATGCATTTTTTAGAGCCTCTTTACCTACTTCATTAGCTAGATTTCTCAAAATAAATGTATTTTTTGACAATTTTTTTGATAAATTTTCTACATGTACATGCCAGGTCAATTTATTATCAATATAAACTCCCAAGAACTATGTTGATTCCTGAGGATCAGGAACACTGTGTCCTATTTTATCACGCAGTGAGAAGATCATGTGCACTGTTTTATCTCGATTTAATGTGAGTTTATTTGCTTTGAACCAAAGCTCTGCCTTTGACTCTACCTCACACGCCACTGCTGAAAGTTGTTCAATGCTATTATTTTGAACCGAAATAGTTGTGTCATCTGCAAAAAGTATGTCACTTGAGTGTTCACTTGAATTTGGGAAATCATTAACATATATTAAAAAGAGAAGGGACCCAAGTACTGAACCTTGGGACACCCCATGTATTATTTTTGTTTTATTTGAATATTCATTATTTATTTTAACGGTTTGATATCTATTGGTTAAATATGATCTTAATAGTGTAACACTGTTATGGCAAAACTTATATCTATTTAACTTTTCTAGCAGTATTTCATGCAAGACGCAGTCAAATGCTTTACTTAGGTCGCAAAATATAGTGCACACATGTTCCCGACCCTCAAAAGCTTCCACAATCTGTTCTAGCAGATCAAGAATTGCAGAGGTGGTATTTTTTGATTTTCTAAAACCAAATTGTTTATTATAAAAGATGCTATTATTTTCAAAGTAGTCCGCTATTTGCTCTGCCAAGCATTTTTCAACTATCTTTGAAAAGATGGGAAGTAATGACACAGGCCTATAGTTATTTGCATCATTTGCGTCTCCCTTTTTATAAATAGGTATTACAATAGCCTCTTTGAGGCAGTCTGGAAAGCAAGCTTCTTTAATACACAAGTTTATCAGTTTGCATAATGGCGATATTATCAAATTTTTAATAGATTTTATCAGAAATATATTAAGACCAAAAATGTCTTTGCTGTATTTATTTTTTAATGAATCAATAGCGTCTCTCACATTATTATGAGTTATAAGTTTAAAATGAAATAAGTTTTTATGGGATAATTCAGCATTATGCATTATATCTATAGGACTGATCCTATTATCACCCAACTCTTCCAAAAGATTACCAGCAACTTCACTAAAAAAAAGTGCTAAACTGAATTGGAGTTAAATTACTATCGTTCTGTATCTGTGAATACGCATTATTTCTTTTTTTATTTATAATTTGCCACATGGTTTTTATCGAATTTTGCGAATTTTTTATTAAGTTCTCATTATTAGATTTCTTGGCATTAATAATAACATTCTTATATTTAGTTTTGTAATCAGATAATCCCTTTTTGAGATAATTACTTTTATATTGTTTATATAGATCCGACAGAAACATTAATTTCGTCCTCATGTCACGCAGGTCTTGGTTGAACCAATTTGAGTCATAAGTTGAATTTGGGTCATGTAATAACAACTTGTCAGGAAAAGCATCAACCATTGCGTTCTTTATTTTCTCTATGAATATTTCAAATTTTTCATTACAATCCAGCTTGGCATCATCAATAAATTCCCAAGGTATATTTTCTACATTATTGAAAAATATTTGTTTACCTTGTTCAGTTATTGGCCTACAGGTTTTTCTTATTTTAGATATTTTATGAATTTTACCAAACTGAAAATTTAAAAACTGGCCATAATGATCTGAAATACCTAAATCTATACATAATGATGAGCATAAATTACTATTAAAGTTGATGAAAATATTATCAATACATTTATTTTGTCGTGTATTTGAAGTTATCATCTGTTGGAAGTTATAAGTTAACAATAAATCTGTTAGGCTTGCACACTCTCTGCTATCCGATCCAAATGAAGTATTAAAATCACCTGTTAAAATGATATTTGCAGTTGGTAAATTGTTTAGTGATTGCTCCAATATACTTAGAAAGAGCTTATAATCTTCAGATGTTGATAATATTATAGTTGGTGATCTGTAGACGCACATTATATAAAGATTTTGCTTAGGTACAAACACACAGCAAATTTCACATTGTTTCTCAATAGAAAGTGAGTTTATTTTTTGCTCAGATCTGCATTTCAAAAATGATTTGGTAAGAATAAGAGTACCACCTCCTCTACTTACTTTTCTGCAGTAGCTTGATGATACAATATAGTCACAAATATTCAATGTTTCCATTTCGTCAAATGTTAAAAAATGCTCAGACACACATAAAAAATCAACAGTACTTTCAATCAATATTGTTTCAAGTTCATTTATTTTGTTTCTTATTGACTGCAAATTTATATGTAACAGAGTCATTGATTTTCCAGGTCTGTCAATATTTCTGGATATAAAAAATCATCATTATTTTGTTCATGATTACATTCACTTCCACCGTTGCTACATGTGGATTTATTTATCGGAATATTTGAACTTGTATTCAGTCTAACACTAGAATCAAGGTTGTCTATCGGAATAATGTGCGTATTCAATACAGTACATTGTTCAAAGTTATTTTTTACAGTCGCTTCATTTGCAATCATCAACATACTCTAGGTCTTCAGTAATCTTTAGGATAATGCTATTTCTTTCTTTTAATTCATTGACTTCCTTCTCAAATTGCAATGACTTATTTAATTCCTTATATAAATCCTCTTCCATTTCGGAATTCTTTAAAATTATTTTGTTTAATTTTGCTTTTAGATTTTCAATGATTATTTTATGTTCCTCTATTTCAATGACATAATTATGTTCGGCTTCAAAAACTTCGTTTTCAAAATTTATATTAAATTCTACATGGTACAAAACTTCATCAGTTGAATTATTATTGAGTCAAATCAGGCGGATTCAAATAAATCATTTAGTTTTTATTTGATCATAATTGTTTTCTTATTTATTACAATATTAGTTTTTTTTATATGATTTAAGCGCACATTATTCCACATACTATGAGCATTAAAATTATTATTTTGTGCATTAAAATATGACAATCTTACAATAAATGAACATATCTATTTTAAACATATAAGATTTAACTATGCACTATAGGAAATAGATGTGCAAAACATATTATATTTCTGCGCATTAAAATAAATTTTTTTTAGCATTACTATTCGTGCACTAAAATAACACAGGCCTGCGAAACATTTTTTTTGTTCTGTGGTTTTAAGTTTATAGGGTAATTTTTACTAACCTCTGAATGCTAAATCTAAATCTTCTATGGAATTTCTGGTATCACATAAGAATTGCGAACCAATGATGACACAAGTTAAATCGGAAATATATGTATTTATTTTTACAAAAGCTACATGATTATATTTATGAGAATTAAAATATAAAAAGTATACCTGAACTGTAATGAAATTTCTAATTCAAAATGATAAATAGAAGACAATAGTATAATACAAACATTATACGGGGGGGGGTCAGCTTGAGGAATAACACGTTTTCTCCTTGTTTCAACTGTGCGTCTAGTTGATTTGAGTTTATGTTGATCTTGAAGAGTTTCTATTTTTAGACACCAACAGTAATCGGCCAACATGTGTACATCCTATCGTACCTGGTAACGTCTCTCCATTTCTTTTATGTCTTGGTGAACACTTTCACCCTCTTCTTCACTGTAGTCGCCTAAGTTATCTGGAAAATAGTCCAGATAAGAGAATAGAAAATTTTATGCTCATGTTGCATCCAAATATCTGGAGCTTTACATATGTAGGATCTCTAAAATTTCCAAGGAACTTTGTTGCAACTTCTTTAAATGCATTCCATGCCTGCAACTCCGCGACATTCATAATATCAGTGAATTCTGTATCCTTCATTAGTTTTCATATTTGTGGCCCATCAAATATACCTTCTTTTATTTTTGCGTCAGATAAAGCTGGAAATTTACTGAAGAGGTATTGAGTACAAGGACCACCACTCTTAGAAAGCGCTTTTACAAATTGTTTCATAATTCCAAGTTTTATATGCAAAGGTGGAAGTAAAATTTTCTGAGGGTCAACTAAGCTAGTATGTACTATATTTTTGGCTCCCAGTGAAAAGTCTTTTCTCGAAGGCCACTCTTTCGTTGTCCAATGTTTATCTCGAGCTCTACTATTCCATTTGCATAAAAAACATGGAAATTTGGTAAAACCTTCTTGTTGGCCCAATAACATCCCAAATACCTTTAAATCGCCACATATAACCCACTTATGTTCATCATATTTAACTTTTTCCAAGACAGTTCTCAAGTTTCTCTTAAGTATACTGAATGCAATCGGAATTGAAGCATATTTATTTCTATTATGCAATAACATGCTCTTCAAACTTCTTTTCGAAGAATCGATAAATAAACGCCAGTCACTAGGGTTATAAACCTCCTTTCCTAACTGCCTAATAACATCAGTGATGTTCACACAATATATAAGCTGATCTTCCTTTGTAAATAAGGGCTGAAATTCTTTTTCGCGATTTCTGTACCAATAAAATGTAGTACCAGGTGCTAACAAATTTTTTTCTTTTAACCTCGACCCCAAAATCTCACTATTTTCTTTACTGAGACCTGAGTCACGTATTAAATAATTTAATTCACCTTGATTCAAAAGTTGAGGATCATTGTGTTTGTCTTCTGGTAAAAAATCCACATCTTCATTTGCATCTGTATCTGATGACGTACTACTGGCTGAAGATTCAACATTCTCCAACACAACCGGTGGTATTGGAATGGGAACATCTGGTCCATGAGAGACTAGCCTTATAGCTGATGGTAAATTTGGGTAATTTATACCTGTCTTATTTTTTCTGTTGTAACCCACTACACTGCATAAACTGAAATAACAATCATTGTAGTGATTTTTTGGCTCATGCCAAACCATCGGAATGCCGAATGGCATAGCTGAGCTTGTTGCCAGTATCGTAATCAGTCCAAGCATGTCTTGCATACAATATGTGGAGCCTATGAACGGGCCCCTGATCGCCTAATTTTATTTTAAAATACAAGTAGTAAACATTTTTTGGATTTATGGAAAATCTGTACTTGATACATAAAAACTGGTGTCATTTTCGACATTAATGCATCTAATGTGATAAAAATTACAAATGTACATATAATCCGCCAAAACTTCGTAGGCCTATGTAATGATTATTTATTAAAGTATATTAATTGTTTCACTATCTCGTATAGATTATCTATGTAATAAATAAAATATCAAAGTGTACTTCTACCCTAAAAATGCATATTGTAGGTGAATAACTATTAGGTCCAAATCCAATTAGAGACAAAACCTATACCGGGTGTAACAGGATCATGGTATACCCCCTTTTCTCCTTTCATTTTGAAGATAATTGATTGAAATTTACATTAATACTAATAAAGTTGTTTTGAATTGAATTGATTGAAATTTAGGATATACTACATACATAATAAGCGGCATACAATGATTTTTTTTCACTTCCGGTTTCATCATTTAACACGTTAACGACCGGTGTATTAACAAGTTGAGGAGCCCCCGGGACTGGCATTTTTTTCCAGAATTCGATAGATTTTGGTCGAATTTATTGGGTGTCTATATTAAAAAAAAAAAAAAAAAGATTTTTATATTTACATAACATTGACCGCACGTCCCAAGAGCACAATTCAATGCATAGGACCATGCAGCATGTCATGACTTGAAAAAAATTTCACTGTAGTTTCTTCGACTATGGTCTCCAGACTCCAAAAATAATAATAAATTAGACTGCTTAGACTGCACCCTTTCATTATTGTGTTAAGTGTGCCATGACGGTTCCGATTTATTCCAAATGACCCGTGTAATGCTACAAAAATCGAAATCCTGTTCAAAACACTATTATTGGACCAACGATTCTACTACCGATTATTCCAAGCCAAACATTGAAACCAAACTGCACTTGAAAGTTACCCTCTAGTAATAAATTTTGATTTTCTTGTGACCAATATTTTGCATTTTGTCGGTTAAATAATCCCAAATTTGTAAACCTAGACTCATCTGAAAATAAAATCAGTCCCAAAAATCATTGTTTGGCTGCACGTTATTATACAAAATCCAATTGCAATATTCCATCCTACGTTCGTAATCACTTTCGTACAAATGCTGGTGCAATTGGTATTTAAAAGATTTATAGTGGTATTTGTGCAAAATTCGGCTTACTGTTTGGTGACTGATGTCCAATTCAAACCCTACTTGCCTTAAAGAAACAGTTTTATCAACTTCTATTCAAGCCAAAACATTAATTTCCATTCCTTTGACAATAATGAAGTTTTCTTTGAGATCATTGTTGGGCTCTTTTCGGAATTGGTTTTCAACACGTTTAAAATAATTTTTCGTTGGACATTGTCTATCAGGATATCGTTGGGCATAAAGGTCAGTAGCCGCAACTGTATTTCTTTTATATTTCCCATAGATAATTAACATGTCCACTTTTTGATGTCTTGTATAAATTTGCGGCATTTTGAACACAATTAATAAGAATTTTAAACAATTTTTAAAGACACAATAAAAACACTGTTAAACCAACAAATGTAGGTATGTCAAATATCTTGTTTTTCTTGTTATTCAGAAAATGACAGATTATTTTCTCATTGCTTCACTGGTTAATTGGAATTGCATTTTTTACTCTGTCAAACTTTTGTTTGGCCACAATCAAAATCTTTTCACCATTTGCCGAACGAACAAAGAGTCATGGCCTATAGCCCAGTGAAATGAGAAAATTTAAATGAAATACTTCAGAGCGGGCTGAAATTTTGGGAACAAGCTTATTTTGTGGTACTTTTTAACATATTGTACGGTAAAATTGATATTTTGTGAAGAACCGATTTTTTAAAACTTATATTCTCCCCCTTCTACTCCGTCGGCGTCTACGGGTGAGGACTTTTGATATATTAAAAAGTACCACAAAATAAGCCTGTTCCCAAAATTTCAGCCCACTCTGAATTATTTCATCCAAATCGACAAATTTCCTTGGGCTACTAATTCTTTTTCATGGAAAATGCACTGACTAAACATTCCTATCTGGATACACTGCAGAATTAGGTATTTTCCTAACTGAATGAAGATATCAGCTTCTACATTTTCCAGCAAGACAGTACGTTGCCTCATTGGCATTTGGTATTCATGGTTTATTTAAAAAAATGCCCCCTTACAGTTGGATGGGTCATAGTGGACCACATGATTTGGTGCTTTACAGCTGACCCCCCAGGTAACCAGATTTTACAGCAACGGACTGTATTAATAAACTTTAAAAATAAGGTGCTTCCCTTCCCTAGTTTATTCTCACATTTGATGTCAGTGAAGTGAGTATACTAATCTCAGTGAATATGTTACTGCTCAGTTGTGCAAAAGAAACGATGCACTCCTGCACTCCTAACCTAAATGTCTGTCAAAGGTTTGTGACTTTAGAAAAAGTCTTTGTGTTTTCTAAAGGCTGCTGTAGATTTTTTGATTTTTTCACTCACTGATGTACAAAAATGTAAATAACTCAAAAGCAAATAAACACTAACCTCAATCTTCAACTGAATTACAAAGTGGGGGTAGAAACTCTCACTTTAGACTCACTTGTAGGAACTAAAAGGAACATACCACCAACTGAGTAATGACGTCAAATGTGAGAATAAACTGAGATTTCGTGCAAAAGGGAAGCACCTATATTCATTTGAAGTTGGATAAATTATTTTGAACAACCCTATACATTGATTACTAGTTCGTTTGCAACTTTACCTCAAACCAAAAATATAATATCTTAATAACATATAACATTGCTTACTATCCTTTGGATGTTGACATAAGTATCAGTCATATCAGAACTACATGTATGCAATGGCAGACGTAAAAAAATTGCACTTACCAATATATAACCTTTGAAACGGAATAATCTAAATTTGTTTCAAGCTGAACTTCAGAGAAAGGTGCCATTAATAAAGATTTTCCTGAAAATTCCGGGGAGATTAGAGAAAATTCTTGAATAATTTCTATGTCTATAAACGCTGACAACATGACAGTTTCCAAATTTTGTCGATTTGCTGTTCGACCTGGTACTGTTGCATTCACATATAATCTTGTCTTTCCAGTTTGCAATCCAAAAACCTTGATCGCTACCCGGTCCGGTTTCTTCTTGAAGACACCGATGGGGTGAAAAACTCCACTAAGGTCAACCAAGAGCTTGTCATCCACAGTCCATCTAAACATTATCGGAGGATTCTCCAGACTGCCAAGAATCATTGGTGAGATATCGGGAATGCCCCCACACCAGAAAGGCACTCTAGCCCCCACTCTAAATCTGGTTAGAAGACCTAACATTTTCAGACCTTGCAATACTACAACACTTATTTCAACTGTATCCTTGAAACCAAAAGTAGAATTAATATGAATATTTATTTGTATGAGGCAGTTATTTTGAGTTTTGCCTTTGTGATTTAGAGAATCCTTAAAAGTTGGACAAAGCATGCAAATTAATTGTTGTCCAAGTGTAAATTTTAATTCTAATTTGATCTATAAACATATATATTTCTAAATGTTGGCCCTCTAGCTTTTTGAATGTTACCGATCTGTCGCTAAGGCAAAGTTGCATCAAGTGTACAAATGAAAATTCGATTCGAGATAACATATACTGCCTTACCTGTTGATAGAGTTAAATTTTGTGACAGTAAGGTAGCTATTCAAGAGATCCCATCACATAACGTTCCCATGAACAACAAATTGCATATTCTTGAATACAAACCTTGGTCCAATACGACTATCTCCCTAATTTTTGCGGTAACAAAACATACATAATTACCACTTTTACTCTAAAGTTTGGATGAATCAGAATAATAAATCTAAATATGTCATGTTTCGATTTCCAGTTGTGTATCCTTTGTCGTAGAACGAGAACTATGTAGTCTATCTACTGCACTATTTCAAAATCTATTAAATAGTTTTGACTGTCTCTTTTACAGTTTTCTAATAGGATTTTGAATGAGACCGTATAAAATACTTGTTTTTTTTTTCAAACACACAACACAAATAACAACATTGCGGTATGCAAAATAATTTCTATTTATATATAACAAAATACAGAAGGGAAGACTATATAAAACATATTCCAAATCCTCTTCTTTGTCCTCTACGTGGACTTCTCTATGCTAATACTTGTCCTGGAAATATTTAATATTTTTTCGGTCAAATAGTTGAAGGCGACTGCGCCCTTTAATAAATTCTTTTCTTAATATATCCGCATACGCTTTTGTACCTTCTATATTTTTAAATTGGTTAATGATATCCATTTTAAAAATCTCAAAGAAAAAATTTATATAATTCTTCTATATTTTTATTACAAACTTGGGATTGAAAAAAATCATTGTTATATTGAGACCTACATTATTTTATTACAGCATTTAAGTTTTTAAAGTGTTCTCCAGGATTTCTAGCCAACAGATGTTAAAATCTGCATTCATTCATTACGTACCAGAATATGAAACACAGTAATAATATTTTTCAGCAGCACAACCACCAAATCATATCAATTAGATACTATTTGTACACGAAGTTATGAATTAACATCAAAATTAAACTTTAATTGTGTCATTAACAAATATTTACATGCGTCATCTACAGCACACGAAAATAGCATAGAAGTAGCACCCCCATATAAAACTGGTGATACGATTGCTTCCCTGATTTAAGAATAGCAAATTTGTTGCACGCCAAATTTTCATCTCGACTCCGGTCACTTTCTCATGGAAACGTTGATTGCACGAGTCGAGAATAGCTACCCAGATCTATTCAGTTTGCCAAAAAAATTTTACGACATAAGCATTAACATGCCTCACCTCCTACCCTAACTGAATTTTGATTTGTACACTCTTCAGACATTGACTTATCTAAATATCTATTTTCTAAAATCTCTTATTTGACTATAACATAATATGGCCTTCTAATTTACAAAAGTCTACTTACTACAATTTGTGTTTTTAAATATTCTTACCTCAGCATAAATTACACTGTGCCCTGTAGATGGATGTATTCCTATTGACTGAGCATGAATTTTAGTGATACCTTGCTCAAGTCCCCTGACAACACCTCTCTCGGTGATATCTGGTAAATAAAAATATCATAGCCTTTTACATTCCTTCCTTAGTTGACTTGCTTATTAATGAAATAGTCATAAATACAAGAATGCAATCTGTAGATATATTGGATAACTATCAAACATAATAGTTATAAGACTATTTCTCTCTGATCAACAACTTTCATTATAACCGAGGAGTTAAAGTTTAATATTGATCGATTATCAACATAAATCAAATCTAACCAGCGGCCAAGAGTGCATGACCACTTGTAAACCAGTTTTGGGCTATTGGTTTCATCAGTACGAGGTAGGTGAATACATACCAGCCACATGAAGGATCTGGACTGTATGATTAAGAAAAACTGCCAAATAATTAATATAATAATTTGAAAATATCTGAATTTCCAAAGGTGATTTTTATCAACTAGACAGAAAAACAGTAAAATATTCTGCAATTGAAAACATGTTTGAAATATAATCACTTTTTTTTAACATTTATTTAACGTAAGCCTATTTCCGCTACTGAGGCCTAACACCGACGCCTGTAGACGAGCTACTCCCAACCAGGAATTTTGCCAAACCTCTTCTCTTTCGAAGAGTAGGGATCTTTTACTTGCCTAAATTTAATGGATGGTTTTACATCCCCTTCAAAGGATGGTATATCCCCTACATAATCCTCGCCTAAGATTGCATAGCTTCCGCACATACACTGATATACAAGCCACTGGAAGATGTGAGGCGAGGATGCGGTTTTTCTTGAAACGGTCTCCCATCTAAGCACAAACTGCACCTGATGTTGCTTTACATCGCATATCGAAATGTGTACATAGTAAAGATGCACGCACCTATGTTCGCACATTGATAATCACTTGAAAATAATCATTTAATAAGTTCAATAAAATTTTAACAACAGGTCTGCCTGAATATCTGGCTGCCAAGATTATCAGATGTGATCAGGTCCACGAGAGGAATTTAAGAAATATCAATAGCAGACTCATAGTACCTTCACATTGTAGCGCTATATTTCAAACAAGTTTTTCCTATCTTTCATCTTACATCCAGAATAATTTATCAGCAGATTTTCAGAATCTCTCAGTGCACATAGTTAAGTCAAAATTGAAACAATCTATACTTGCCTGTACATTAAATAATATTGACTACTAAATTTTAAAAATGCTATGTATTTTAAACTGTATTTAATTCTTTTAATTGTGACTAATATTGTAACTTGTATTTTATGTTTTACTGTAAAATTTTAGGGTTATGTTAGAACCATTTAATATGTACCTGATCCTCTTGCGTTTATTTTTATTAGCACAATAAATATATTATTATTATTATTTGACATTTGAATAACCCATAGAAAAGAGATTATTTCCTTAATCTAAAATTATTTATTAAATGCTTAATAACTTACTGGCAATTTTGGGTGAAAGAGCTGTAAAAACTATATTTGTAGTAGGCTGTGGTCCACCTTTAATTGTAAATTGAAAAACTGACCCAATGAGGATGCTTCCATTTCTGGGGTAAAGCCTAAGAGGCTGAAATACTTGCAAATCCACTGGGGCACTATCGACATCTTCATCACCACCAGCTGCGCTAAATATCAATTTACTGTCGCCTACTACCACCCCTAATAAAATGAAAAATAATTTTCAAAAAAATACAAAAAAAAAAATTAAAAAAAAAATTATACAGGTTTATACGTTAGCAATCGTTGGAATTTGGAAATAAAAAAATACTAATTTTCATAATTAACAAAAAACTAAGTTGATGATCGCATTGCGAGAGAAAAAATAACATATTTAAAAAAGTCCACTGTATGTTAAGGAAGTGATTGCATTTTGCCACTAAGCTTTATGAAAAAATCACAAAAATCACTTTTTAACTCAATTAACAATACTTACATTATAATGCTTGTAAATAAGTTTCTATAAAACTTAAAATTTTTTGAATTTATCACATGAAATAGGTTTCAAAATGATACGGTCCAAATTTTAGCTCAAAATATGCATTTATTAATTAACAATTGGCCAAAATGCAAAAAGATAAATATCTCGAGTTCACGTTAACAAAAATGAACTTTCTTTTTTTAAATGAAAGGTCCCAAAAATTCTCTACCAGATCTGATAAAAAATTTAATTTTTTTTTTAAATGGCCGAAAAAAATGCAATTGTTGTTATTTGAGTTATAAAAAAATGTAAAGAAAGTAACCAAAATTACATTAAAAAAAATTAATTTTAATTACATTCAAAAGCTGGTGTCGAGATCTTAATTTTGAAAAAATAATTTTTCATTTTGGATTTAATGGCATAAAATGGCGGGCATTTCAAATTTTAGACAATATCTTGGCCAACGGGTTTGATATTTTGACACCAACTTTTCAGGGTTCTTTTATTACATCAAAAAGTATACTGAAAATTTGATGCAAATTTGTCTAGTTGACGGTCTGGGCACTAAAATGAAAAAATACTGTTTTTTCAGTTTTGTATGTTATGTACGTACTTCAGAGACTTAAAACCAATGAGGATTTATTGGCACTTTTATTACGAAGACACTGGTTTATAGTTTGCCCCAATCCGACTTATAGAACCGGAGTTATTCACATTTTAAGCTTGAAAAACGGGGTAAAAAAAACTTTCATTGTTTATAAAAAAAAGTAGCACAAGGTTTTCGAGGTCCAAAAAAAGTTTCATATTATGTTTGTTATTAAATATTGTTGTTAGAAGTAAGCATATTTACTAAATTACACCATGTCGAAATGAGGATATGCCAGCAAGGGTTGTAATTATTCTTATACAATAGAGAATATAGTTAGTCTTCAAGGGGACTAGGTGTGTTTTATTTTATTCCAACAAGTACCATGTTAACTTTAATAAATAATTAAACTCAACTAAATATTCAACAATATTAATATATACCTTTCTACGAAGAAAGTTTCAAACAAACTATCGTTTAAAATTTATTGTAAGAAAGTTACGACGATTTGTGTTTTTCAAAAATTAAATATTTTAAACTCAAACTTCTCCAAAATTCTCTTTAATAAGAAGAGAAGCGGGTGAATTAGAGTATCTCGTGCTGTAACATCATCAATTAATTAATTATCTATCATGCAACTATTACATTACATCAAATAATATTAACATATTTAACCTAACGAACTAACCTAAAGAAATATTCGTATTACGTATTTTAGTTGTTAACAAAATGTAGTAAAAATAAAAACTGTAATTTTAGTTGTTAAAAAAAAAATTTAACAAGTCAATTCGAACCTTTGACCTCACATGTGAAAATCGGGCAACCTACCCACTAAATCACAGACTGCTGATGAGAAATCTACATACTTCTTACTATATCAATAAGTCAATCGCGCAGTGTTTGATGTAAAAGAAAGATGTCGCATGAATGAATGACGTCACGGCACGAGATGCTCTATTTACCCGCTTCTTTTCTAAATTCCTGCCATCCAAAAAAGTGCAGCGCCATCTACGCCTTAATATATTAAAAATCTATTTGTATTCAAAACTAAAGCCATTTATATGTTCTAGCAATGGGCTTTTATAGAACTCAAATATCTCCAGTAGTTTCCGAAATATTTCACCTGGGAGTTTTTATTGGAGCACCCTGTATATCCAGGGTCGGACTGGCCCGGTCAGCAGGTCGGCAATTTCCGACGGGGCCAAACACTTTTGGGGGCCAAACCGCAAACGAAAACAATGTAAATAATGCTTATTTTAATTTTTTTTATAGAATACTGGAATGAACCTTCTAGAAGTAAAAAATGAATTGTTAGATTGTGCATATAATTATTTCTTCCATAACCATGTATACGTATATCTGAAAATGCATATTTGGGCTCATAAATATATATCTTTAGGGTATCAAGGGGCATATATCAGGCGACACAGGAGCATATAACAGGTCTAGTAATTTTTTTTATTCTTCAAAATAAAATTTTTAGAATTGGATGTTTATAAAGAAATAAATCTGCTACTTTTGTCATACTAAACGGTTTTTTTCTAGTTCTGGTTAATATATTACAAGCAACTTTATTTTTATTTTTTAAATTATTTTAACGCCTTATTTAGATAACGTCCTAGCGGTGTTTAGCATTAGCTATCCCATCACTCAACGAGGACATATACACATAGACAATTATACAACGACCATTCCCTACGACGTTGCCATTTACCGCAGCTGAGACTCGAACTCAGGACTGGTACAGCAACTAGCCGTGTTGTCTCTCACACAACTTCGTCTAGTCCACTGTTACCAACTCGGCCATATATGAAAAATACCACTAAACATCTATACTCTAGCCAGGATTCGAACTCGAGACTCCTTAGTTGTAGCCTAACACGTAAGCTTTGAGCCATTGAGCAGGTATTTTTTTGAGTGTAACTTATTTCACGACTCCAATATGAAATTATTTTTTTACAGTCCTTTTTCGGCCTCTAGATTCATTAAGAAAAATCCGAATTACAGTCAATTTTCTATTAACATAAAGGGGAAGAAAATATATATAAAGTAGTAAAATTTTAACATGCTCACCATAATGTTTGTAGAACAATGCATAAGAAATTTTTGACAATAATACTCCATTTTATAACTTAATATTCATCAATTTTTAAAAGCTTTTATTAAACTTGCAATGTTTGTTTATTAGATAGTTTGTTTAAGTCAAATCTTGCAATCAAAATTTCGATTAGTTCTAATTAAGCTTTAGCTCTGAAATTTTGCACTTGTGTATAAGTCCGGTGACAATACACTTCAACATTTTCATATAAGAAAAAAAAACAAGATGGCGGACGGCTTTACCGTTTATGATCCGATTCCACTCAAAATCGATATCTGGGGGTTTTCGAGACCGTCATCAATTATGAATTCTTGGTCAAAGTTTGAAGATTCAAAATGGCGGCGCCAATATGGCGGATGACTTTTGTGATTTATGGTCCAAATCGATCAAAATCGATATCTGGAGTTTTTCAGGTTCGCCAATTACGAATTTCTAGTAAAAAATTTAGTTCAGAATGACGACTTCAAGATGGCGGACGACTTTACCATTTAAGATCCGATTCAACTCAAAACCGATATCTAGGGGTTTTGTAGGTCGCGGATTATGAATTTTTAGTCAAAAATTCAGAAATTCAAAATGGTGGCGCCAATATGGCTGACGAATTTTGCTATTTAGATCTAAATCGATCAAAATAGATATCTGGGAGTTTTCGGGGTCGCGGATTACGAATTTCTAGTAACAAATTTAGATCAAGATTGCGGACAAATTTACCGTTTATGATCCGATTCATCTCAAAATCGATATCTGGGGATTACAGCATACCAAGAGACTAAAAAGTAAAAAATAAAATCATATGAAAAAATATTTTTAACAAAAGCTTTTATCTAAATCCTCTAAAAAGTAGAAAATATACTTTGAAGTAAATCAAACGAATCATTTTGTTACATTACATAATTTTTTTACGATATAAAAGCTTGTCGCGAGCAATCTCCTTTACACAGGAAAATCTATACTTTTTAGAGCATTTAAATAAAAGCTTTTTTTAAAAATATTTTTTTAACTTAATGAAAAAGTTAGTTTTATAAAATTATTGAAAAAATGCCTTTAAAATGAAAGCCTCTCTTATTCGCTTGTTTGAATTGTTGAAAAGTACTTTTTTAAAATTAGGTTCATATTATGCAAAATGCAATCTACTTCATTAATATTAAATTTAAAATGAAATGATGTGTTCTTTATATATATGGAGACAACAAAAAAAATAAGGTGTATTTATGTTTGAATTTATATTTAAGTAATAAATATAAATAAAAGTAAGGCTGTCTAGGAGGGTTTTTTAAATACTTATTTAACATCGGTCTCTTTCAGCGACTGACGCCGACGCCTCTTGATAGGCTAGTGTAGAAACTGGGGATTGATTCCCTTATATGTTAAACAGCTGACCGCTAAGCTAACATATCCGCAGATAAATGGGAACAAAAATATTGATTTTTATTTTTTGTTTATTTAAATCTATGTTTTTTATCTTGAAAATTATTGATGTGTTTTGGGAGAGTAGTTAAGGCGTAGGGGCCAAATTACATTTGACGCCGACGGGGCCAAATGAAGCCAGTCCGACACTGTGTATATCTGGTAAATTCACAAATATAACTCGAAAATAATTTTGTTTCTCCTGTAGTTTCCACTTAAATTATCTGGAAGAAATTTACATGAGACTATTGGGAAAGTTTTCTTCTTCAATCAGAAAAGGAATCGCAAAAATCAATCCAAGATATACCAAAGCTGCTTTCGTTCGTGCTGAACATGGTAATCATGATTACAGAATATGCCAATAGAAAATAAGTTTTTTAAAATACCCATTTTTCATTGGCCCTTTTGGTAATCATGATTACCATGATCAGCACGAACGAAAGCAGCACAAATTACAGGTGACAATAAACAAAAAATTTAAATATACACACGAATTGAATAAAGAAATACCTCCACTTTTTCCGAAGTCCATTAAAAATCAAGTAATTGAACTGAACATGAGCTTTCACTTACCAGTAATAGTGTAATGTACTTCACCAACTCCCCACCTCTTAAGCGGGGTCTCCTCATTTCTCTGTATATTAGCAATTTTATTCTCAAAATTAGGTCTCAAGTCAATCATAGCAGGGTCGGGGATTATCATCAAATTGTCATTTTCATCATACAACCTGACGATACAAGGTATACATTTTCCGACTTCAACTTTATCAGGCATTTCAACTCTTATAATTCCTACTGAAACAACGCTTACCAGCAGCGTCGCTGGTCTCGACACCAAACACAAATCGATAAGTTGAACTGTTAGTTCCCCTGATTTCAACGGGGTGACTTCCATTTCTCTTGAACTCTCCGTATATTTAACAGTGGCTATATCATCTGCGCTCAATGCTACTTCAAAATAACCTGAGCCCTGTTTGACATTTATTATTTTCTTATTACCAGGATGGTTGAAAAGAGTTATCGTACTTGGAGACAATACTGCATTATCGACTAGGTATAAGGACAGGGAAGCAGTTATTGGTGGCAGCTCTGTGCCACGCTCTTCTTCAGTTAAAAATAGAGGTCTCTCGGCAGTGACACCATATTTCCTTAGAATATTTCCTCTATAACCTGATACAGTCACATTAATTTCCATATTTCCTACATCTATAAGGGGTTTAAGAGTCTGGTAGCTTTTAAGTGCAATCGGCACATTCCCAATCGTAATATTTTTTGGGAACACTCCATTCTTGCTAAGTACCTCCCCTGTAGCGAATGGCGTCACTACCCATTGTAAATTAAAGCTAGTAATGTTCAAAAACCTAGTACCACAGTCGTCATAAACATAAACATCGAGGTCAATATTTTTTGTGCTTTGAACTACTACATTTCCAGAGCTTAGGTCCATTGGGCAAGCATCAACATCTGCGATTCTTAATTCTGGTTGGAGCGTAACCTTTCTTGGTTTACCACAGGTGACCCTAGTGGTAACAGAGCTCGTCTGACTTTTGCAATTAGAAGCAGTCGGTACATTAGATATCATTAATTTTACATCGGTTTCGCCTAATTTATGACATAATATTTCTATTACGCTGAAATCTTCACCTGGCAAAGTGCAAAATTGTGTAACGTCTGTGGCTCTTGCAATCTTTGGATCTTCACTTACAACTACTCTTTGGTGATCTCCTGGTCTACCAATAACAGGCCTAGGACCACCAACATATACCAGATTAATAGTAGTGCCAATTGCAAGGACTATATCCCGTGACGGTTCGATTAATCTAAGTGGTTGGAAGGCACTAAGAGTCACGGAATCCTCTAGAGCTTTGCCATCTTGGAAATAGGTCACAGTAACCTGGAACAGATGCGTTTTAAAAAAAGAATAGAAGCAATTTTCAGAAAACAACCTTACTGGTCCCAACATCAAGACCGGTCATTGCAATATTTCCACAGGATATTCCAACTGGCGGCAAAACTGCTGTTTTGTTGTGTCTAAATTTGGCATCTGTTTGCCTGATGTGAAAAGGCAAATCCTGGCATTTTGTGAATGGTAACTGAATAGTTGTTCCATCTTTTTCTTGTTCGGCGTAAAGAGCTATATGCAAATAAACTGGTGATCCCACCTCAGCTTCCATGACAAATTCAACTATTTCGAGGCGAGTGGGTGGCAAAATTATGAACTTTGCAGATTGTCTGTTATGATGGTTGCGTAACATAACCGCTGATACTTCAAAAAAACCATTAGAATGAGTTCTTACATGCCCAGTCTGACTTACTAATCCAATAGCATGATCACTGCTCGTCCAAATGAATCTACCATCTCCACCCTTGGCAATTAACTCTACTTCATATCTATAAAAAAAATTATAATATTGATCTTTAACAAACCAGAATTAAATCAGCATCCGGATACATTTACTAGTTTTAAGTTTCAATTGTGTCGTTATCTTTTTGTAAATGTCAAGGAATTAGAAGAGGATGCTGTTATACAACTTAATACAGATATTTATATCTAAATGCTCAAAGTCTGTTAAAACACAAAGACCAGATCTAGAAATGTCTAATATTTTATAATCCTAAAGTAATATTACTCAGTGAAACAAGAACGATAATTGATATTGAATTGGCAGAGCTCAAAATAGTAAATTGTACCCCCGTTCGGTATGACTCACCAAGTAGATTTACAGAGAGCGTTGTCGTTTACGTTAGAAATAATATAATACTATTAAAAAGTTCATATTGAAGGGTAATTGTAGGTGTAATATATTTATTAAAAATTAACCTGAATCCATCAGTAAGGCTGATAGTTTGTTTGTATCACTCTCCATCAGTGTCGCATGCAGATTTTTTTGGAAGTTTTTGAGGATACATGTGATAGTGTCTTTTCTTCGAATTATCATGGCGTTTTGGTCGGTGACTTTATTTTAAACTTTTTAAATAATGATTTTTACGTCAATAAAATAAAAAATCTCTTAATAACATATGGCATAAGCCAATCGATTTTTGAACCTACTAGAATCACAAATGATAGTCAAACCTTATTAGATTGATTTATCTAACCAGCGTAATCATGTAGTAAAGGTACATTCGTGCCCTAAAAGTAACAGATCATTCAGTGATTTCTATTAATATGTATGTCTGCAGTAATGGGAATGATTTAGTAAGAAAGTATAGATTTAAGCGAAATTAAACTTGATGCAATAAAAAGTAATCTAATGTTGTGTAACTGATCACTAAAATCTATGGATGTGAATTTTATATACAATGAAATTTTAAGTAGATGTAATGAAGTGGTTAATAAAGTCTCCCCGGTACAAGTATGTAGCTATAAAAATAATTTACCATAGTTTGATAATGGAGTTTATTTTAAAATAAATAAACACGATGTGTCTTACAAAGCATTTAAAAAATGTACAGGGAATGATAAACACAGCAAATGAGAAGCATTTAGAAGGCAAAGAAATGAAGTAGTAATTTACTGAAAATAAAAAAGGATCAGTTTTGTTATGAAAAATTGATGTGTAAAAACAACCTGCAACAGACGTGGACAACTATAAAAAAATTAATCACTGGAAAAATCAGGAATTTCCGAGTTGTGTTCAATTTAGTATCGATAACAATCAAAGAATTATACAAAATGATTTTGACATTGCTAATGAATTCAATTATTATTTTGTTAACAGTGTTAAACAAATTATTAGCAGTATTGATTGTACAGAACCATGGTGCAATAACAACTACAACATGTATCCAAGATTTTATAAATTTAAATTACTTACTCTAACAGAATTACACACAATTATTGCTTCATTAGATAATGGATTTAATGTTCATCAAATTCTGAATGCAAAAAATTTTGAAACAGATGTTTCAGTCTATTGACCATATTATTTTAAATCTTATTAATACATCTCTTGAAACGGCAAAAATCTCTGATTTATTAGATAGAAATTAGTAAAGTTGTTCTAATCCCTAAAGTGATCAATACAAATAATGTAAGTGAATTTAGACCTATAAATACCCTGCCCCCTATCGAAAAAGTACTGGAAATTGCTGTTTATTACTTAAGTATATTGACAAATATTAATACATTCTTGTGAATTATCTTTACAGTTTTCTCTTTGTAAGTTTAAAACAGAGCTGGATAATAATAAATATGTAATAACTGTTTTTCTTGACCTAAAAAGTGCTTTTGAAACCATTGCAAGGAGTATATTACTAGCTAAACTAAATAAATATGGAATTGAAGGTAATGCATATAAATGGCTAAAAAATTATTTAAGTCACAGGAAACAGAAAGTCAAGATAAATGATTCATTTTCAGGTGAGATTGTTAATGATTTAGGTGTACCACAGGGCAGTGGTTTGGGACCACTGCTCTTTCTACTATATTTTAATGATTTAAACATTTTTACTGACTGCGAGTTTATTAACTTATTTGCAGATGTTACACTATTCGCTTGTAGTGATTCATGCTTGGCGTTGGCTGTGCAGAATATGAATGTAATATTGTCCAATGTTGAAAACTATTTAAAAATTAATAACCTGAAATTAAATGTATCGAAAATTAAAGCTATGGTAATATGTACTAAATATAAATACAGGAATGTAAATGTGAATAATATAAATCTTTCGATTTATAATGAACAAATTGAAATAGTCACATCGATGAAGTATCTTGAATTTCAATTGGACAATATTCTAACATTTGATGCTCACTTTGTATATATATACATATATATATATATAAAAGACTTCAAAAAAAACTGTATTTTTTTTCTAATATAGAATTGCTAATAATTTATCGACTGAGACAAAGATTGCTGTTTATCAATTTGTTATCCAGCCGCATTTTGATTATTGTTCGTTTGTATCTTACCAATTTAGTTTAAAAAACTTGCACAATTAAAGCTTCAAAACCGTGGCACGAGGATTATTTTGAAAGCAAACCAATATACTCCAATTAATATAATGTTAAATTCACTGCAATGATTTTCTGTCACTTAAATATTGTTTTTCTACTCCCTTATGTAAATTTGCTGTTTTCCCTACAGTCTGTAGAATGGATAAGTGGGCCAGTCCAGTTAACTGAACGGATATATTTCATATACGTTCTAGGATGGATATGAAATCGACCAATCACAGTTCGTGTATTAAGTACATAGGCAACTATTCGTTTTAAAAATTCAAGTTGGTGTGTAAGCTGTCAAAGTAATTGTCAGTAGTTGTCAGTGTGTATATTCTTTCAGTTTGGGCTAAAAAATTATTTGAAATGAGTGATTCCAGTGGGGGGATTGAATCTATGATATCTTGCTTTTCGAAGCGTAGATATAACCACTAGGCTACTGCCTCTTTTATAAAATGTTTTCACCTAGAGCATAAGATTAAGCAGTAGCTAAGTTTGTATATTAAATTTTGATTAAAACTATTATTTGTAGTTTTTTCTTAATCCGGTCGTAGAAAAAGTATACTGTATAACTCGAGTGGATTATCCATATCGCACTCGAAAGATCGAGGCACTCCGCCTACGGTGTCGTGCTCAATTTTCTTTCTCGTGCGATATAGCTATCATATCCACTCTTGTTGCACAAACTACTATTTACTACACCATAATTTTGGTATATAAGATGGCACCTTCTTATTTTCACAAATATATTGTTTTTCACCCAGATATACATAATCATCTTACTCCTAATGGTGGGAACATATACATTACTAGGACTAATTATAAGAACAATATGAATTCTTTGTTTTTTGAAGGTTTCGATCAATTTAATATGTTGCCAAATCAGATTAAAACTAGTTCATCTTTAAACATGTTAAATAGTACAATAAATCTAGACCAATTTTTCACATCTTTTGGATTTTACCTCTCAGGGGATAATTTTATGATCAATCAATGGAGAAAAATGTCAGGAATAACATTAAAATGTTTGAAACTTGGGTGTTGCAGCAATTTTGTAAATAAATAAAAACTATCAACAAATTGGCCTCACTCGACTATAACACGGTACGACGGCCATAAAATGCTTCTAATAATTAAAAAATATATATCAAGTTGTAGAGAAAGAATTCTTTACAATTTTGATATGGGAAATACCCCTCTACGATGCTTAATTTTTTTTAAATCAATTTTTTAAGATTGTTTTGGCAAGTTGTTTTCACGATGCCCCTTTGTGACATGGATTCGCAACACGCACCGTTTCGTACACATTTTAGGCCAGTCGTCAGGGAGTTGAGAATGCGTAATACCGTTTTAAATCGGACAAAAATTTTACTACTGAAGCCAGTTCATTATACGCCTCTTTTAGACATATTAAATTTTTCCCCTTGCCCCCCCGGAACAACTCCAATTTTGGGGCAGTATCGCTTAAAAATCATTTTATTGCAAATATCTCGATTCTGAATGGTTATCAAAGTTTAAGTAAATTCTCTATCGAAATGGTTCGGTCACATTTTTACGTAGTATTAGTATTCTTGGAGTTATAAGCGGGGCAAGTCAAGCACCTTATCGCATTAACTCTGTATATCAATACTTTCCTATACACTTCCAAACTTTCTACTTGCTATTATGTTTAATTGTCGTTTTTGAAGTAAATATATTTATTATCAATTGTGAAATTACAAATGTCTACAACTATCGGTGGTTACTACCATTATGCGCTCGTTTCCAAACGGTAGAGAATTTGACGTGTTTTTTTAAGTGATGTCACCAATAGTCTAATCCACTTTTTGTTTATTTAGTTAACTCACTTCTAATTATTTTATTCTCTACTGCCAATACCTTAACTCAACGCTCTTTCAATAGATTTTACTTGCTAAAGAATCTGATAAAGATTCGCAGCAATATTTTCAGTTTGAACTAGCCCTCTATTCACTATCACTTTTTGATGAAAGTGGAATGCGAAAAACAAAAAAATCGAGTTTTTATGATTTATTTTCTCCAATCACTGATAAAATTAATTTTGGCAATACAATACACGTCGTAAATGGTGGGTCTTTACTTCATCGAGTTATGTGGCGTCAACAAGACACATCCACTTCTACCCTAGCTAGGTGTGTAGAGCATATTCGGCAGTATTATAGAGCTAATAGCATCATTATCTTCAACGGGTACCCTACCGATGTATCTGATAAACGCACAAAATCTGCTGAGCGTCAACAATGAGCTCAAAGAAATGTCTCTGTAACCGTAAATTTTGACGAGTCTATGACAGCAACAATGCAACAGAAGTTTCTATCAATTGATCAAAATAAAAATCGGTTTATTTCACTGTCAAGTAAAAAGCTTACCACTGCAGGTTTCCTTGTTGAAAAGGCTGCCGAAGATGCTGATTGTCTTATTAACTAAGCGATAGATATATCACCTCATTATGATTCGGTAATTATAGTTGGTGAAGACGTTGACCTTTTAATAGTTATTACAGGATTCGCACGTTGTTCAAACATGTATTTTATGAAGCCAAGCAAGGGGAAAAGGGACAAACAAATTTATTCTTCGAACTCTTTCAAATACGCAAAAGAAGTTGCAGATAACATATTATTCCTCCACACATTCAGTGGATGTGACACAAGTTCTGCATTTTTTAGATAAGGCAAAGCAAAATTTGTTAAATCATTACAAAAATCTGCAGGATTACAAAAATAAGTGGAATGTTTTAAAGTCCCCAATTAGTTATCTTAGCCCTTTATGGAGCAGAACCCGAACAGCATTCTTTGAATGAATTCAGTTACAAATGCTTTATTAAGTTAGTACATGTAACTTTGCGTCATTACCTCCAACTGAGTCTGCTGCATGCCAACACTCTTTCAGAACATACTATCAAATTCAGCAGTGGTATGGCAATGCCAAAAGTCTTCAAGATTGAGGTTGGATGAAAAAAAACAAATGGTCTGTTTCATATTACTATCAAAAACGAAGCTGCTCCAAAAAAACTTTTGAAAACAATAAGCTGCAAGTGTACAAAACGCTGCAAACCCCGCTATAGATGACTTAGATCAAGACGAAGATAAGGTATCAGCTTTTTTGGAACAGGATAAGCATGAGGGGGCTGAATTTGACAAAAATAATGCAAACGATAATAAACCAACACTTGCAGTTTTATTGAAGCAAGCAGTAGTAGATTTAGCAATAGGCATAGTAGGCACGTGCCTAGAGCTGTAACAAGATGGGGGCGACAAAATTCAGGTCGGGGGCAATTAAAAAAACTGTGACGATTGCAGTAGGAGTTTCCGCGAAATGATATAACAGTGTTTTTATTAAAAGTTTTTTATAAGCAAATCAGTTTTATTTTATTGGTAGTATTGACTCTTCAGGGGCGGCAAATTTAACCATGCCTTGGGCGACACAAAACCCAAATCCGTCACTGGAAGCAAGGGAACGTTTTGGACCTTTAACTTAAAAAATATTCAAACTAACGTAATGTATTGGCAGCAGAGAAGTAGGCTAACCAAATAAACAAAAAGTGGATTAGGCCTATTGGGGACATCACTTTTTTTTCATAGCTTGTTTTTATTAAAACTTAACTTATTTACCATTATCTCTCTAACAAATTAATAAAAATCACAATCATTCTTTATAAAATGTAATACTAGAGTAAAGACTTTTGTAGAAATATAAGGAAACTTGTTTATTTAGTATTAGAGATACATTAATTGCTTATGGTAACAATAATTTTTATCGAAAGCAATTTTTTGTAAAGGAGATAGATACAAATCCGACATTATGATGTCTAGAATGGAAATTCTTCATGATAACTCTCAATCAGATGGTTTCCTGAAAAAAGGATTGTTTAAAGTGTTTATTTGTAAAAGGAACATAATTACTGAACAGACGTTATAGAAAAAATTATGTAATCTTTTTGCGATTTTAAAAATCCTAGTTTTATTATCTTCACCTTTAGCAAATATAATAAATATCTGATCAGATATTTACCTGTCAATTCAATGAATGTAGTAAATATCTAAAGGTTATATACACAGGGTTTAAGAACTTATGGTATTGAATTATAGTCGTCTGCAATTTAACTGTGCAGATAAAAAACGCAACAAAAACTTCGCGACCTCATTAAAATACCAGTTACTCTCTGTTCTATTCCGTTTGCAAATTTAATCACTTACCTTTATAGGTTTTAATGTACGTCTGCTTGTTTGATGACACCGAGTGGTTCACTGGCATTAATAATGGGCTCGTAAAGTTTTTATTGCCTTTTTTATTTGCACAGTAAATCTGCAGGTTACTATAAATAAATATTAGTTCATAACCAATTAATCAAACATTTTGGAACATTTACCCTTAAATCAGTACCAGTTTTGGGTAATTACAGCAGGATGATGCCTCACTCCATAATGCCAGAGTAGTCACAGAATCTTTAAACGGTCGTTTCGGAGATCAATGGATAGGAACTAATGTACCATTCATGTGGCCAGCGCTTTCACCTGATCTAATGCTGTTAGATTTTTATTTTTGGAATCACACTAAAGAACGTGTACATTCAACAGTACCAGAATATTTGAATAATCGAATTACGAGGGAAATAAATTCTATAACAAACGAACCTTTCACCAATGTGATGAGATAAACTTTGGAAAGAGCAAGACGCTGTGTAGGTGTTGGTGATCGACATTTTGAATAATTGTTGTAATTTTTTTTTGATAATGCAATAAAGTAATTATTTCATTTTAATTCGTTTGTTTCTTAATTCGTTCATTTGTTATAATATATCATAATTCACATGTATTATTTTTATGAATAAACAGCGGAATGTTTGGTCCAATTTATTGGTAATAAAATGATTTACTGAAATCACGCAGTGACCACTATGGCGCCATTAAAAAAAAACGAGTCATTGTTGAATAACGATTTCCAAAATGTTCAAGAGCCTATAAGATGAAGGTCATAATTGTACTTTTTTTTGTATAAAGTGTATACACTCTGTACTCTTGATAAAGGCCTAAAAAGCAGAAACATTTGTAGAGAATTTTAAACAGTAATTTAATACATATTAAAAAATGTTTCTTAGCCGCCTCTCAAGTTACCGAAGTAACCCCCTGGAAGATCTCAAAGATCTTGTGCTAGGTAAAGAGAGACGAGGCCCTACAGTTTAATGTGGACTCCGAACCACTCTTGGGGCAATTTCTTTAATGAAAAATTGTTTCACTTTGCAGGAATCGAACCCACTTTGCTAGGCAACTCAGTTTATTAGCCATATGCTTTAGCACGCTGAGCTACCGTTCCCGTCATCTAAAAGCAGTGTTTACTTAAAAACAATTATTGTCAAGATATTTCACAAGGAACCAACCACAAATTCAGTTCAGTATACTTTTTTTTGTGCAATTATTAGTACTTAATTTATCCGATTTGCATTGCGCCAGCTAACAATGACATAACACAATGCTAAAAATAGTATGAAGGCAAAATTTTTAAATGCACATATGACATTCTCCAGATAATAAGACAATTAAGAGAATCTATATATATATTAAAATCGTGTTGGTGCGAGCCCCTTGCATTTTGCAATTTTGCTGGCGCATATTCTCCGGTTTGCGGCAGAGCCAGAGGTCGGGAGCGGGACGAGCGGAAGCAGGAGACCGAACTACGTCCCAAGTTCGTATTGGCGACGCGTGCCTTTCGGGGTTGATATTTTTAATTAGGCTAATAATGTCGACTATCTCATTCCCTACACACTTTTACGACCCACAAAATGAATTTGCGTCGCTCCTTTTTGATGACGTAGGCGCCCGCTTATTTTGGTAAACGTCAAAAATTTCCGTTTTTGTTTCGTTCCTGGCGGCCTTATAATTCGATTATGCCGGTGGGATTTACGATTTGCTTTCATTGCCATTCATGTACTTTCCATATCGACATCGTACGGCCGTCTGCGGGGTGTTTTTCGCCAGATATGAGGGTTTAAAAATTGCGTGTTTGGTGGTTTTTCACGATTCTAGCGAAATACGCACATTTTCGGTTTTCCTTGAATAACTTCTAAACCGCTGGAAATTTCTTAAAAATAAAAACTTCCAAAGGACAAGATTATTTAATGAGGAATCGTTTCCATTTTTCAGATTTCACCTTCGATGAACCGTTTTCGAGCTAGAGCGTTTTGAAGGAAACGACGTCGGGTGGCCAAAATACGTAGCGTTTTCGTTAAAAGCCGAATATCTCGGCAAATAGGCCGTTTTCGGCGAAAATGTTCGTACCTAACGAAAATAAAGCTAAATAAATTATCTACCGCTATGCAGAGTTTCATTTCTCTACTATAAATATTAAGAAAGTTGTGGCCTTTAGAAAATGCGACTTTATAGTAAAACGGAATATTTTGTTGCCGTCAAATAATTCCTTCTGAATCTCATGATGTACGTGAAACATTTCGTAAAGGCGACGCGGTAGCCGGACGGCTATAGTCGACGCGTTCCAAGCGGCAGGTCCCCGGTCCCATCCTCACCCACAGCAGCTCCTTTTTTTTTTTTTGCCGTACATTTTATCTTAATTGAAAATTCATCTTTATTTCTGTCTTTTAAATTTTTAACCTTATTATGTATATAACAGATAGAATACCCTTTTATTTATTTTTAGAACTAATGATTAATTTAAGTAGGCTTGAATAAATTTTCCTACACAATAAAATGATAAATTAAAACAACAAAAAATAAATCTAAAGCATATTGATTTCGGTTACCACCAGCCAACCTGTATCTATGAGGAACTACCTATTTTAGAACAGGATAATTAGTTTTTGTATGCACATTGTGCAGGTTTATAAAAACGTTAGCTCAGGGAAAAATCAATATAAATAGAATGAATTGTACTTATAAAACAATAAAAAAAGCTTTTAATTGGTAATTGGTTCCATCCTCACCCACAGCTTCTTTTTTTGCCGTACATCTAAAATTTTGTCTGTATAATGATTTAAAAAATATTTTCAGTGATATACCGTTTTTTGGGAAGATTAGCTGTGATTGACTGATTTCATATCCATTCTATAGACTGTTCGGCAAACGGCAAATTTACGCAAGGGAGTAGAAAAAAATTTAAATAGATTTTCCTCATCTTTCATTACATTTTATCGATATTTCTTTCATGAATTCGTGCCTCGAACGATTCGGGGAATGTCGTTTCAATATTTTATAACGTATACGAACTTAAAATATATGTTCGGTTAATATTGAAAAATGAAAAACTGAAAAATGAAATCCTGAAAAATGAAATGCTGAAAAATGAAATACTGAATATTGACTTTGATATTTATTTTGATAACGGTTTTGATATTGATTTTGATACTGAATTTGATGTTGATTTTGATATTCTTTCATGTTCATTTCGACATCCTTTCATTTAATTCTGATATTGATAATAATAATGATTAATATTGAGGCGCATTCAGGGACAATTCCTTAGAATTTTGAGGCTAATCCGAGGACCGATCCTAGAATTTTGAACATATCACCGACTTTCATGCGTCCTCAACTCAACTCAACTGCGCGTGGCGCCGCAGGCGCCACTATGAGCGCGAAGCGCGAATGCCTCTGCAAGAGCTAGAAATGGTCAGTAGGCCATTTCTAGTTTTCTTTTAAAACACGGTTGATTTGAAAGTTTCAGGATAACCTATTGTAAATCTCAATATCTAAAAATTTAGTGTTTATTAGTTCTGACCAGGAGACTATAATTAGGAGCTATAGTATTAAACAGTAAGAGTTTGGTTTTATTGAAATTTAAAAATAGCTTATTCCCAATGCCGTAATCGAGGGTAGTATTTTTGCAGTCATTACCTGCTGTATTTGGCATATTTACATTGTCGACTAATGTAATTCTTGTGCTCATTAGAAAGAATGAAATTCAGAAATCAAAGATTTGTGAACATGCTTGGGAAAACGGACATAGAATAAAGTGGGACTCGGCAAAAATTTTAACAAAAGAAGCAGATAACAAGAAAAGAAAAATTAAAGAATCGGCGATAATCTTATTAAATGAAGATAAGTGCGTATCGGATTGTGTAGATATTTGTGCAACTTGGCTACCAATGTTAAAAGAAGAATTTAACAAACTCAACATTATCTAAAAGAAAATATCATCAGTTCTGTGTAAGTAGGTATCTATGGAAATACACAGCAAAATAAGAGTTCTTCCAAAAAAAGCTTTGAAAACGGAAAGAGACTACTTTCCGAAACGTCAGCAAAATACATTATTTCTGTGTTTATTCCGATTTATATTATTCGTAAAACATAACCTCTGACTGTTCCTTTGACGTAAACGTCACGAGCGCAGAGGCTTTTTCCAATAATTCTATTATTTTGTAGATGCAGTGATTTGTTTTTAAAGAGGATAGTAATACATGTGGTAGAAAACCCAAATAATAGGAAAGAATATTCATAGAATGCCACAAATAACTTTCAGAGAATATTAAGAACAAGTAATATAAAATACTAAAATAAAACAGAAAAAACAAATACATGTAAAGGATAAAACTAAAAGGTTATAATATACAGGGTGATTTATGTAAACATGCGGAAAATAAAATGGTATACTAGACTTTTATGTGGGAGAGCCTTTGTAAAATTTTAAAGCAATCCGAGGTAATTTATTATATTTCTTTGCATTAAAACCTGCAAAGATACACTACTGAACGGCGGAGTTCTGCTATCTCGACGCTGTTAAATGTTCACACACATGCCACTTGTTTGTGTCTCAGGTAGTTCACAGCTGTTTAGTTATCTATGGTCAGTGCGGCACGTGTTCAGTTCAGTGTCTTTTTGACTTCTGTTTAGAGCATTTCACATTTTTGTTAAATTTTAAACTGTATTCGCAAATATCGATTATGGCCAGAGTTCATGTCGTAAGAGTATTGCGACATGATATTAACCTATGCTGCAATTAATGAAAGTCTTGCAGGGGCTGTACGAGAATACGGGAGAAAATTTCCCCATAGGCGCGAACCTAATGAAAACAATTTTAAGTGCAGTACGAGTTCGTGACACCGGGTCTTGTTTACCAAGCCACAGAGAACGTGCAGTAAATCGCCCTGTTGAAGTAGACGAAGAAGCTCTAGAATTACTAGAACAAGACCCTTCAATAAGTTAAGTACCCATGTTATTAGTTATTGGTTGGGGTTAACTCTGACTATGATGCGGCTTATATTGGTTAGTCATAGGCAGTGCACTTCTACAAAAAAAAACGTAATTGTTATTTGATATTTTTTTATTTCTTAACTTTTTTATCTCCTTCTGATGGGGATAACCCATTGAATAATTTTCCGCATGTTTAGGTAAATCACCCTGTATATTGAATTGCATACAGTGCCTCCATTATTAAGTTAAATCTGAGAAATCATTCTCATAAAACTTATCAAAAGCCCTTAGTTTTTAAGTAGCCTTTGATTTTATTTTTAAATTCCAAAAGTTCATGTTTTTTACTGAATTAGGAACAGTATTATAAAATTTGACAGAATAATAACCTCTTCCGATCTTATAAGTCGAAGATAGTTAACATTAATTAAATCTCTACGTCTTGTGGTATATTCATGAATTTGGCTGTGTGTTACATATTGATGTTCATTTTGTTTAAGATATAGTAAACATTCGAGAATATAAGCACAAGGCATAGTTAGTATTTTGAGTTTAATAAATTAGCCTTTACAAAAAATGTCTCTGTACTGAAGAGGTGATAGTATGTGAATGCATCTACGTTGTAAGCCTAAAATGCTGGAGGCATGGGCTGAGTGGCCTGGTTTAAAATTCCATAGAAGATATTACCATGAAAAGAACCATAATAGGCCGTAAGTAACTAGTTAAGGGAAATTGTGTTAATGAGATTATGAAGAAAATAAATATTTTTTGATAGTTTAGTCGATAACTTAATTATATGTTCTTCCCAAGATAACACAGAGTCTAGGTGAACACCTAGTAATTTTATAGATGTATTGCTTTGTTCAACAGATCCCAGTTACGCAGTGAGAAAGTTAGTGATCGAGTCTTATTATCATTTAATTTTAGCCTATGTGTCTACATGAATTGTTTGGGTGCTTCCAGCCGTTTACAAAATTGAAATTTTGCACGCAGATCGGGAATAATTTGACATCCTCAACAAAATTATGAAAATTAGTTCAGTCAAGTTATGACTTTTTTGAACTTCATAAGTTAGATGGTCATCATTATAATTCATCTTTATGAAAGTCAGACAAGGATTTGAGAGAGATGGGCATTATTTATTATAGTTAGTTAACTGACGAACCCAAATTTTGTTAATATATTATATAAATAATTAAATATCACTTACTTTGGTCTAGTAACTGGATCCCATGGCAAAATGACTTCTGACGGTGAAAGAGTTATTCGAGGATATATCAAAAGATCGCCCTTGGTAGTGAGTGGTTTATCAAATTTTATATTACCAGTTTTTTCATTGTAAACGCCATCTAAGGTAGCTGTGACACTGACTATACTTGATTTAATACCATGGCCAGTTACCCAGCTGCCATTTGGTGAATGGGAGATGAGACGAAATTCTTCTCCAATTTCCATAATAACTTTTACTGATCCACCAATATGAAGTCTATGATCAGTGCTAAAAAAAAAAATAAAAAAAATACAATTTAGTGAAATATGCAAGTTCTTAGGATATGCGCAATTATATTCAAATACAGGTTGCCTCTAAAGTTACACAGAATAACAAAGTATTTTTATTTATTAGTATTTAAAAATTACATGAAGTTTCTGTAAGCATACATCAAAATTTTAAGTAAGTTAAGGATACACTCTAAGATGACAAATAAAAAGAAATATATTTTTTTTTTTACCTAAATTGTATTTATTAATTCAATTAATTCAAAATACATTTAAGTATCCCTAAAAATAATACTTTTTGAACATTGCTGCATTGTTAGAGAGTCTAAATTAGAGTAGAAGTCATGTGAATGGAAGGAACCCAATAGCGATATTGAATTCGAGGTTTTAATTTGAACATGATAAATTTTTATTCATATTTTGTTGGCATCTTTTTGTCGAATAAATTGTAAAAAATAATCTACCTACAGTTCCATGCTTTTATATGACAGCTCTTTATATCAGTAAAATGGCAACGAAGTTTTGAAAAATAAAAATTTATCTGAGAAGTACAAAATTCTTGTGAAATTACTCATGAAAACTTATTTTGCAGTAGGTGGAGTTGAACCAACTTCGCTAGGTATACAAAAAGTGCAAGATATATACCTTAATCGCTAAGCTACCATCTCCTAAGGTTTGATTTTCAATTATTTAAATCTGGGTAATTATGTCATCATACAAACATTTAGAAAAATTAGCACTTAAGAGTTTAACCCACCTAGAATAAACTTCTGCTACAATATCATGGTGATCTCCTACTAAAATGGCCCAATTCTTATGAGGTAAAACATTAAGAACCAGATAATTTGGTTGAACAACATGCAGATTCGCAGCAGGTAGCTTTAGAGTTGTATCATCTTTTCCAACATTTTTGTCACGTAACACAATTCTAGTTTTTCCAAATTTAAGGGCAGTTACGTTTCCTGTTTTTTTATTAGAAGATGCAATGTCTCTGTCTTCTGCCTCAAGATAATATTGTGAGTTTGGTAAGGGAATTTCCTCCATGCGGCCATTGTTTAACTAAAAATGAAACAGCGGTAAGAATGAAATATCTGCACTTACTCTACTCTGGCGTCCTAGTATCATTTAAATTATTAATATCGAGAAAATAGGTATTTAAGTCCTATAGCTGGGGAGTTTTGTCCACTAAGCAAAGAGCAAAATCGCAACAGCGTAGATCTGTTTCCTTTCAGCATATTATTTGGCCATTTCTCTTCTTTTCTATCTTACATAGCCATCGATTAAATATTTTTACCTGCCAATACTATATATTTTGTTCAGAACTATTCGTCCGCTGACCCACAGAAGGCAGAGGTTCCCAAACTAACTATTCATGTTTAGTAAAATTATTGATGTCAATTCTTTTTAAATATCTCGAAAGAAAAAAGCAGTATAGATTTTTTGTTTGTCTGGCTGTTCCCCATTACCAGTTTTTTTTTAATAACTCAAAATTAACTAGCGTCAATAAGATTATGTTCTGGCAGCCATTTTTTTTATTTTTTAACAGATGTAGCCTGGCCTGTGCCACGTGTTATCAAAACGGCATTTCTAAATTTATCTGTCAAATTTCTACAATTTCACCGGAGATGCCCCAACATTACATTTTTAAATGGGATACTCCGTATATTTTTACATTTTTGAATTTAGAGATCATTTTGGATGACTGTATTAATTTTACAGTTATTTTCCAAATCCAAATTTTTACAGCCAATTTTAATTTAATGCTAATCCAATCGCCTGAAATATGGCGATTAAATAGCTATTAATTTGGACAGTGTAATATACAAACATAATAGGTATTAAAATTATTCTAATATATGTTAGTTATGCAAAAATTCATAAAAACTATACCACTTAATTCAAATTTTATGAACGTTAGATGTGTTTTTTATTGTCATTAGACTGCTGTCCTGTAGTCCTGTCAATACCAAAGAAAGAGAAGAAAAAGAGGCGGCCGTTTATAACAGTATGGACAGATAGATCTTTGTATGAAACATTTTTGTAGCAAAAAAAGATGAAAAATACCAACATTTTGAAAAAAACTTAATTGAGCAAAATTTTGGTAAGTATCCTTAAGTGATTTTATTCAACAGTAAAAGAGTTAAAAAATTGATTTTTCGCGAATATCTTCAGCCCGATATCATTTTGACATGGTCTTGGAAATTCAACTGTACCTTCCCAATATAATTTTAGTCCAGGAGAATTAGCTTGAAATTCATGCAATCTTCCAATAATCGACCTCCCAGTAATTTTATTTTTTTAAACAGCTTATTATGATGTATCAATATATGCCTGAAAGTTACGCCACTGATGCACTGGAGCTTCGTGACATATAAGAGTTCAAAGGTCGCGGATTTTGTTATCTCGCTTCCTATCGGGCCTTTTAGTTAGATAATTTCATGATCTAAGTGTGAGCAGTAGAAAGAGAGAAGAATGTGGCGATAAATGTTGCATATCCGTATTTGGCTATTTTTGCATTTTTACACATGTTCAGCTTCATACCTTGAGAACGGTTAGGCGTATTTACGTCAAATATTTTTCTTTTTTAGGTAATAAAAATTGAATAATACGGGTTTTTTCACGTTGGAACGATAGGAAGCGAAATAACAAAATCCGCGACCTTTGACTTCTTATATGTCATGAAGCTCCAGTGCGTCGGTGGCGTAATTTTCAGGTGTATATCAATATAGTATAAAAAGAGGTTAAAAAAACAAAATTGCGGGGAGATTGATTTTTGGAAGAAAATTACTAATTGTCTTGGATTATTTGCCATAAACCATATCAAGCAGATTTTCAACCAGAAAAAATAGTGTAGCTTTCTCCTTCTCTTTGAAGGATTTATCTAGAGAACCAAGAGATATTGAGTCTCAAAAAGCATTGGTGTTGTTGCAATGAACTTGACAGCTATTTAAAGTAAAGTTAGATTCGGATTCTCTATCTGGAAGTAGGAAATCAATAAAATCATTTTTTTTTGACAGCTTTAAATTTAATTTTGGAAATGTCACCAGAGGATTACTTGTTTGAATATGCTGAGTATATTTAATGCAGTAAGATACTTAACAGTTGGAGGACAGCACATTTTCTAAAGGGTCCTTTGAATAAAACCTATTTTTAAAATACGACAAAATAGCCAAAATTCAACATTGACATTAAAATTTAAAAAAAAAGACAAATTAACGTGCGACGATAGTCAGTCAATAGGTGGAACAAATTTTCAACTGCTATACTAAATATGTTTTATCTAAACTATGATTCTATGATTTATCCCTGATCAACTTACATAATAAATCCTAAATGGCACTACATCACCAGGCATTAGATAAACCTCTGCTGGGGCTATTAATAAGTTTGCAACAACCATTAAGTGCACTTCATTGGCTGCAATGTGTTTATATTCAGGATATGGTAAACGAACAGTTACCTAAAACGTTATGAATAAAGTAAAATAATAATTGATATTTTAAAAACCATACTTTAGCTGAACCACTTTTAACTCCTTCAAGTAAAATGGAATAACCCTTTTTCCCCTCATCTTCTAGAGCAGCAATAGCATGTGGAGTTTCATATGGTGAATCTCTAAATTTCATATAACGTAACACTGCATCTTTATTGGGACCTAAAGTTATTATATTCCATTCAAATACTATTCCTTCTAACGTCGAAAACTCATTTTCTAAAAACATAAACCAATAAATACATTAAGGTTTAATCAATCATTTATTCACACCTTGATCATCATAAGCTTTGACCTCAAAATCTTCTGGGGCCTCCTCCATAAACAGTTCTCTTGTAGTTGTAGTAATCATAAGTCTATTTATCACATCCACTATGACATCGCATCGTAACATTTGCTTTGTGTAAACGTCTTCTGCTAATACTACAGCTATGTTTCTAGCAGCTTCTTTAGTAATAGTGCTTACTATAACTTTCGTTGAACATTGTAATTCTGGGTTTTCATCTATAGTAGTTAACTGTATAATGTCACTCCTCGTTGTACTCCTGAAGAAAGCTAAGTATTAAAGGAAGGGAAAATATATCAGATAGCATACCATTTATAACATCCTCCTTCTGTTGCTTCTAAAAGGAATTTTGAATTGAAGTCATTAAAAACCGGCAACAGAACTCGCGGTACGTTTAATTTAGAACTATTAACACCGACAAACGTTAAAACAATGAAAAGTAAATTTAATATTACATTTTGAAGCCAAAATTTCCTAACCGCCATAATTTTGTTCAAAACAACGCGAATGAATGAGTCCTAAACATTCTCGGTAAATGAGGTTAGAATTAGAAATAAAAAAATTGAAATCATTAAGTTTGTTCATTTGTATTGATTAAAGTACAAACAAATATATTTATCTCTCCGTGTCCCGTTTCAAATAGGACTATTTGTCTCTTTTTAGCAACTCTCAACTTAAAAATATCAGCACTAATGAACAAACCCCTTGAAATTAGAGATGGCGTTAAAAGCCCCCTTAAAAATGTTTTTTCAGAGATATTTATTCTAGATTTAAATAATATTGATTACAAAATTAAGTACTGAACTATAATTTGAAAGACAGAATTAAATTATGCACAATTTTTTTCCATTGTGATTTGTGTAAGATAAATTTGATATTATTTTTGAAAAGGAGAGATAATTTGAACCAATAAAAATCGTTGACAGAGATTTGAATTTTGCAGAGGCGGCAGTTTTGAAACAATTTAGGGCCCCTAGTAACAAACGTAAACATTTGCCATATTTTTGGTATTTGTTTAAATTAAAATTACACAAAATACAGTAAAATGCGAGAAATAGTTCATATTCAAGCCGGGCAGTGTGGAAACCAAATAGGTGCAAAAGTAATTCATTTTCTTTGCCTAATACAACTTTCAATCTAACTAATGTTTTTTTTTCAGTTCTGGGAAGTTATATCAGATGAACATGGCATAGATCCCACAGGTACTTATCATGGTGATTCAGATTTACAATTAGAACGAATAAACGTATATTATAATGAAGCCACTGGAGGTAAATATGTTCCCAGGGCTGTTTTAGTAGATCTTGAACCTGGAACCATGGACTCTGTTAGATCAGGACCTTTTGGTCAAATATTTAGACCAGATAATTTTGTATTTGGTCAAAGCGGAGCAGGCAATAACTGGGCTAAAGGTCATTATACTGAAGGGGCAGAGCTGGTGGACTCCGTATTAGACGTGGTAAGAAAGGAAGCCGAGGGATGTGACTGTATGCAAGGTTTTCAACTAACGCATTCATTAGGGGGAGGTACAGGTTCTGGGCTAGGAACTTTGCTCATTTCGAAAATAAGAGAAGAATACCCTGATAGGATTATGAATACGTTTTCTGTGGTACCTTCTCCAAAAGTATCCGATACTGTTGTTGAACCTTACAATGCAACATTATCAGTTCATCAGTTAGTTGAAAACACTGATGAAACCTATTGTATTGATAATGAAGCTTTATATGATATTTGCTTCAGAACTCTAAAGTTAACAACTCCCACGTATGGTGATTTAAACCACTTGGTATCAGCAACAATGTCTGGTGTAACGACTTGCCTACGTTTTCCAGGTCAGTTAAATTCAGATTTAAGAAAATTAGCAGTCAATATGGTACCGTTCCCTCGATTGCACTTTTTTATGCCTGGATTTGCACCCTTAACTTCACGTGGTAGTCAACAATATCGTGCTCTAACTGTTCCTGAACTTGTCTTACAAATGTTCGACGCAAAAAATATGATGGCAGCATGTGATCCTAGGCATGGTAGATATTTAACAGTTGCTGCAATATTTAGGGGACGAATGTCCATGAAAGAAGTAGATGAACAAATGTTAAATATACAAAACAAAAATAGTAGTTATTTTGTGGAATGGATACCTAATAACGTTAAAACAGCGGTGTGTGACATTCCACCCCGAGGACTAAAAATGTCATCCACGTTTATAGGAAACTCTACCTGTATTCAAGAATTATTTAAAAGAATATCTGAACAATTCACGGCTATGTTTAGGCGAAAGGCCTTCTTACATTGGTATACTGGGGAAGGAATGGATGAAATGGAATTTACAGAGGCAGAAAGTAACATGAATGATTTAGTTTCTGAATATCAACAATACCAAGATGCCACTGCAGAAGAAGAGGGTGAATTCGATGAGGAAGAAGAAGCTGATGAGGGTGAAAATTAACTTGGTCCAACATGTATCTGTGGGTGTTTCAAATCGTCCAGTAAAATTTGGTTGAATTATGTACATATATTGTCTTTTTATAAATATGTGATCTTTTTTAATATGATACATTAAAGATGTTTTAACTGTTTTCTCTCCATATTGTTTTAATAAACTGCTCATAGACTTGTAATGTTTGCTTTTTTGTGTTATTAAAAAGTTTATAATTAAAAAAACATACAATAGGCAATGCTCCATCTATAACATTTCATATAACAATGTGTCGAATATGCATTTTGACCAAATGGTATCACTGTAAGTAAAAGTGAAATGATAAAAATATAATAAGAAAAAGCCGAGAAAACCTATGAATAAAAACAATGCTTAAAATAAGTTTATTTCAGTTGATGGTAGAGGAAATTATGCAACTATTAATGCAAGCAGTAAAAAAGCAACATCAGGGATATAACCATTACATACATAACAATACATCTTCTGGTAACATTTTGGATTATGTGGATGGATGAATGAGACGAAAGTGGCTATTTGTAACAAATTTTTATTCACTAGTTATAGACATGTTACATTATAAGCATTATTCAATTGTGGCCCTTATATAGTTTTATAAGTTAGCTGAATCATACTTAGGACTGATATACTTTAACATATGGAAGAATAGACTAAAACATAACTGTTTTTAATATATTTCTATTTTTTCTAAAAAAAACCCTGTGGGAACACATTGATCAACTATATAAGGACCTCATAATAAACAACTGTTGATTATGATATACAAAAAAATTTCATATATTTAATTTCTGTAGGTATATTTACTAGTAGTCGACTGAAAAAGTAACAAAAATGTTTAAAAAAATTTTTTTAAGGTACCTACAACCACATGGGACGTTCACAGAATAATAGATTATAAGGCCCTTATTGGCTATCGAAATGGCCAATAACAGCATTTTTTAGGAGGCCCAACTTTTTTTATTATGAAAAGTGTCATAAATCTATCAAAATTAATTTTTCGTTTTAAGGAATTTTGCCATATTGTGTGCTTATGAAATGAAGCTAACACATCAAGCAAGTTTTTGAAGAAAACGCAGTACTCTACGACTTATACGTTTAAAGTTATTGTTATTTGAAGTAAAATTTCTGCGGGCAGCACACTTCATGAAGCCTCGCTCGCCTGATTATACTGTGCTTTAATCAGTGTGCTATGTGTTTTGTGGGTGCGTATGTAAAATATTATTTTTTATATATCTTTAATATAAATTTTATTTTCATAAGCACTTAGAAGGTTTTACTTATCATTATTTACATCGCACATTATTTAAAATTCATTATATTTATACATTAAAACTGAATATTTGAATTAAAAAAAAAACGAGATAATTATTTATTTTAAAATACCATGATAAAAATTTTAACAGGTGCATTAAGAACTTGATTACCAAACTCCTTCTGGTTTATATCACTTGGAGTAGGAAAATAAATTTTTTGGGTTTTAAACTCTTTAATTGTTTTCTATAAGATATACCCACTGCTTTGTATAAAATTAGAATTTCGTTTCCTTCAAAAGTCTGGGAATATTCACTTGATTTTATTTTGGTAAAAGGTTCAGATTCAGAGCTGATTGTCTCTGATTCTAATGTATCACTTTGGTCTTTTATTTATTGGAGAGTTTTGTGGTAGCAGCAGACTTATTTTGACAAGTTTTGATATTTCGTTTGCCTACCCGTATAACCAGCGATACAGGTTTCCGTGAACCTATATAGATTTGATAATATTCTATAAAGATTTGTCGATAAAGACTTAAACTGTATAGCATATTTATAGAACAATTAAATATTTCCTCTACAGATATGTCCTTTATTTAATCTGTACAGTGATTATAAAGTATTATCTTTATATTTCTTCCCTGTATAGAATATTTAATTAACATTTATAGCGCATTTAAGGTATAGTTATATTATCAATAACTCATTAATATAGATCCTGTAAAGTTTTCCGATAAAAACATTCACTGATGTAGAAAATATATTACCACTTTATTAAGCCTATACGCCATCTATACAAATATATGAGTGTTCTATACTAAATAGATACTAAACCTTTACCACAGAGTACCTGCAACGTGATTGATAGTGTTCTACAATTTTAGAATACAAAGTGTCCGTGTCATAAACGATTTAACGTGCATCACGATAGATTTTAGATCATGTCAGTCCAAATGGAGACATATGGTTTATCAATTTACTGAAACGCGGGAAACGTGTGTGTTGCCTACGAGTTGGGTTGTTAAAGGGCAGGTAATGTACCAGATTTATTTATCTATGAAGTTCTTTGATAAAACATTTCTTGATTTGGAAAATGCATTACTTACTGCTTTATTAAATTTTTATGCTAACTATATACGAATGGGTGCATTATGGGTAATTTATACTAAATAGGTATTGTATCTTTACGTAATCCACAGACTACCGTAATCGATAAAGATCATAGAGCTCAATGAGTAACATAACCTCTACTAATATTGTAATGGGGTACGAAAATATGTGTTTCAACCAAAAGATCCGTGGTTCAAATCCCAGCGTCATTTAATTTTTTTATTTTTTTTTTATTTTGAAGGGAAATGTTCTATCATTAAAATATTCTATAGATAGATTATTATTAATAATTGTACCTATGTTATTTATACATAAATGTATTTATATTTGTTAAAGGTGAAATATGACAGCAGAAAGGCGTCCGACTATGTAAAAAAAGGAAAAAGGCCTTATAAAAAATGGCCCACCTATAAAGTGGAACGAATATGTGAAAGATTATTCGGTAACAGTGTACCAAATAAATTACTATTAAACATGTACTTATACAATTTTCTTTACTGCAGATTCTTACGATACTGCTTATAGAGCAGAATCTGTTTTATTAGAGAAATCTGACTTGGAATCTACAGATTTAGAAGCCATTTGCAATCCGACACAAATATTAGAGAAGAAAAGACAGCGAAAACCTAAAGTTCTAAATAGCTCTACTGATGATGAGAGTGACTTATCTTCTAGTGCAGATGAGATCGCTGATGATGCTAAATTACCAACATTCATCACACATAATGAAAGTGAAATAATAAATGATACCACGAACTACGGAGATAATAATGAGATTGAGATGATGAGAGATGATAATGAAACTTATAAAGATACACCAGTTGAAATAAATCCTATTGACGTTGTAACTGATGACAATAATGTGCCGCTATCATTATCCACTGAAAGTCAGGTTAATGAACTAAAAGAATTAATTATTGCACAGAACAATTTAATTCAGCAACAAAATATAAAAATAGATAACCTCACTACACTGGTAACTAATATATCTAAACAGTTAAAAACACATAAACTGTATGATGGTAATAATAGTAATAGCAATGTGATGACAGCAACCAGATGAACTTTTCCCATGCAAACTCTTGATCACGTTAAAGACCTTGAGGAAAGCTTATTAAGAAATGAAGAAAATGGTAGCGTCAAAGAACTTGTAAGTAACAATGACAATTACTTCCCTCTGTATTTATTATCATATCATCCGTTTTAGAAATCTTTCTTACTCCAACTTGGAGGAACCACATTAAAAACGGCAATTAAATTTATAATTAAAGAAATATATTCTTTAGAATTGCAACAAAGACTTAACTATTCTGGGCGAGAAGGAAAGTTTTCTACTAAAAATTTAATTCAAACTAAATTAATAATAGGTGAGTAGATATTTCCAAACTAGGGTACAAATTAACGTATTATAAATGTAACTTTCACAGATGTAATGCAACGCAACACCAGTAGAACTCAGGTTGAAGCTATCAACGAATATATGTATCACTTGCAACATGTAACCGATCGAATTCGAGCAATGACGAAGAAAACAAAATAAATTAAAACATCATTTGTAAAATTTTTTACAATTAAAATTTATTTTAGTTATATGTTTTGTTACCATGTAGATCTATTTACTTTGATTTTAATAAATAAATACTTATTCGCAACATAGCAGAGTGTGATTTATAGGTACAACAAAAAAATTATTTTCATCCTTATTGGGAAAGCAGCACATTTTACAAATGATAGGGTCTTCTGTTAATGAAATTTTAGAAATTTTATCTTCAAATTTTCCAATAAAGAAATAAAATGATTCATAAATTTCTCTGTTGGTTTTAGATAGCAAACTTGAATTTATAAAAATTTGTCCTTCTATACCAATGTTCCTTTTTTGTTTTTCAAAACATTTTAACCGGATAATTGTTTTACTGCTTAACATTACACAATTATCACTCTTTCGATCTGTTCGAATTTTAAAATTATAAAATGAGGCAGTTAAAAATTTGTTTCCTCCCATTGAATGTGTCAATGTTTTACAGTGTGGTGCTATTTGCAATTGTGTTATTTTATTTTCAAATTTAGAATTATCCATATGTATTTTTTTAAGTTCACTCATTCTATTGTAGCATTGCTGTAGGGGACGATTGAAACTGTGCAATTTCTTTTTTATTACTTTTATAAATGCTTCATATAAGTAGCAACTATTTTCATCTAAAGGACCAAGGTATTTTGCATCTTCTGCTAAATGCAGAAGTCCATGAACATTGTAGGTGGCATTTTGTTTACCATAAAGCTTGATAAAATTTCTCACAAAGTGTATTAAAAGAGAATGGGCGTACTCGTTATATTTCTTATAGTATAATGGGGATGTCAATATTCTAATTGCAAGGCTTAAGGACATAAAATGCTCATATGTTTCATTCGACAACACATTTTTTAGCACTATTGGTCCTGTGTAAAGCAACAAAACTCTACATTCTGATGCCTTAAGAAAATGTGCATATTTCAAAGTTCTTGGTTTTCGTTGAAAGTCGATAGGAATATACGAGTAACACTTTTCGAGGTGTTGGTTAATAATGGTAACTTTAGAAGCTTGTAATTTTTGTGTTCCTGGTTTTCCTAACCATATTTTTACTATCTTCTTTACGACTCCTTCATCAACTAAATGCATTTTATCGACAGGGAATGTTTTTATCATATCAATAGGTAGCCGTTCTAAGACGCTTCTTTCTTTATTCATATGATGTCCTGTATCATCTTCACCAGATAATATTGTCTTTCTAGTTCTGAAACATTCATCCGTTCTCTGTTCCGAATAAAGATCAGGGTAAACTGTTTTAGTTTTAGTTTTCTTTTCAGAACATAACACGCGTTCACCTTTTATATAACATTTTGAACAACAGTAATAACCACCATGGCTTTTGATAGCTTTTACAAAAGCCATGGCTGGGGCATCGCATACAATGGCTTTTAACTTCACTGGATGAATTATTCCATTCCACAAAAACCCATTTTCGATTAAATCTTTAATTTCCTCAACAAATTCTAGTAAATAATTATTATAAGATTCGGGCTTTTGCAGTCCGTTAAATATTCCTACCACAAACACATCGGGGTGGCTGCCAAATACGTTTGCAAGATTGCCTAATATTGGCCAAAAACTTGCGCCACCGCTTGTGCTAATGGGCGTTCCGTCCATGTTGAATGACAGCTGCAAATGTGTCAATTTTAAATTTAATATATAGATTCCAAAACGTTCAAAACACGTATTGAGATAGTCTTTAATACCTAAATGAACATAATATCCATTATCCATAGGACGAACGTTTATAACTCTAGGTGTTTTGAGTAATGTTCTTGCATCCAATGGTAGTTCAGGATGATTCCCATCGTACACTAGTATTCGTAACAATTTAGAAACTTGAATTAATTCAATATTCCCATTTATTGCCCATTCACGTAATTTATCGGGAAATGATTTTTGAATTGGCACCTGCTCATCAACTTCAACATTATCATTTGAATAAGAACCTGATAATGTATCTACTATATTATGCACATATTCGGTACTTGCATTTTCTTCGGGAATTTTATTATCTGTAGAATAATCTGCAGTAGTTACATTTGTTTCTTGTGTGTCTTGAGCCATTGATTCTGTAAAACAAATGTATTATGATTTATATAATATACTATCTCATGTTGAGCAAAAAATATCTACCTTTAAATGCCTTTAATCGTCGAGTTTGATATCCTCTAGACGTCTCAGTTCGCTTTTCCGTCCAACGCCGACAATTGTTTGTTTTAGTTTTCAACATTTTAATCACTTATCATTAATTCAAATAATAAAATAACCACCTACATATACAGTGAGACTCGTCTCACAACACAGGGTCAGGTAGCCGAGAGCGTTAAGCCACCATTGCATCACAAATCTAGATCTCCGCCGTAGGTTCGTATCCCATACCAGGATCTCCGCTGCATAAATATTTAAGGTAAGGTTTTCATACAATTATTTAGTATAATAGAAATTATAAGAATAATGTAGGTATACCGAAAGTCTGTGGAAAAAACCTCTAAAACAAAAGAAACTATTTTTCAACTTTTTTATTTGCAACGTGTACGTAAATACAATAAAGGTAGATTGACGTATACATAACCAATAGATTACGCACGATGTTTGCTTGCGTAAAGATCCAATACAGATTACATTAAGGAAAACTTAGTATATATGTATCGCTTTCAATAATATCTTATACAGTTTATATATAGTCAGCCTGTATCATTGCGATAGCGATCCGATAAATTAAACTGTATTCAATCTAAATCCGAAATGTATCGTGGCGATAGTGAATCGATAAATACCAACTTTATTCCGTCTAATTCCAGAATGTATTCAAACACGTATCGTCGCTGTACCAAAAGAATACAGGCTGTCTTTATCGAGTAAAGATTTCAATACAGAACCGATACAGTTTATATATAGTCTGGTTATACGGGTATGTACCGACAATAACAGCTTTTGTGATATTTAGCATCATAGGCAAAGAGATTTTCGTAACCATGGCTATTTACAAACCATGTCAATATCTTGTCGCTTTTGGGCAGTTTCCCTTATTTTAGAGTACGTGTTTTTTCCAGTCCCTAAATAAGAATAAAAATTTTGATAATAGCGTTATACATTATTATTAAAAAGAATTTAGCAAATTAGAAGATATCAAATCATCATACGCTTTAATTAAAAGAAAATATCATAAGGCAAAAAGTTTAATTACTTAAATGGTGATATGTGATGTCAAATAATATTATTCAGTATTTTCAGCAAAGAATTCATCACTATAAATATATAAAATATTTAGTAATAATGAGATTTTTTCTGCAGACGTAACTCGATTTCTCTCATTTTTTTAATAAGTCCTATATTTATTAACAAATAAAAACGTCGGCTCTGCACATATCGTAGAGATTCCGTAGGATAAACATGCACCCGCCGCTTGTCAACAATATATCGACTGGACTGATAAGATGGCAATAAAGAAATAGAGAAATAAATAACGTCTCCAGAGAAAAATCGTACTATATTACATAAAATGACCTATTCAAATAAGAAACTAAAATACACTTCAACAACCTAATAAACTAAAAATGTACATTAATTACTTATAGTCGGGTGTATATTTACTGGGCAGTCAAAAAACGCAACAAATACGAGCTAATTATTAACGCTGGTGAATCATTCGGCATGGTCTTATCAAACAAGCCAACATATATTAAAAACCTATAAAGATAAGCAATTCAATTTGCAGGCGAGCTAGTACAGAGAGTAACAGTATTTTAATGAGGTTGCAAAGTTTTTGTTGCGTTTTTTGACTGCCCAATAAATATACACCCGACTATCAATACCTGTCTGCACAGATATTAAAGGCTTTTTGCCTTTCCTTCCTAATTTATTACATATTAAGCACATTGTCCGAATATTGAATTTCTCTTTATTGCATCTCAACGAAGATGACACATTTTCAATTTCACTAATTGGGAAACATTTTTAAGATTCTGCAAAGTGCAAACTAATATGGGCTTGTCTGCAGGCTATGTGAAATTTCACTTTGACTTTTCCACTTAAAATGTTTTCCTTTTGTTGCAAAATCTTTTTGGCACAAATGTCTTGCCTTTTTTTCCCGAAAATAATCATTCCATTGTTAAGCACTAAATAATATGTAAAAACTCAATAAAAAGAGATATTACTCATTCACATTGCACAAAGAAAAGTTTGTTTCCAACTGGCAATAAAATGACTACTTGTATTGAATAGTCCACAGGCATACTTACGTGGCGCCGCAGTGGGCGCATCTAAGATCGAAAAACTCATAGCTTTAAATAACAAAATTTCGAACACTATAAGTCATAGAGAACTGAGTTTTTTTTAAAAAAACTTCCTTGAGGTGTAAGCTTTATTTCATAAACAGTAAGTAAGAATAATTAATTTTGACAAATTTATGGCATTTTTCGTAATAAAAAAAGTTTGACCTCCTAAAAAATGTTACAATTGGCCATTAGTGATGGCCAAGGACCTAATCTATCATGCTGTGAAGGTCCCATGTGGTTGTACCTTAAAAAAATTTTTTTCAAGAAGGATGCTGATTGAAATGTTATCTCATTTCAATAAAGTTCCTTTATTATCATTATTGGTATATTTAGATATAAGGTGGTTCAAACCATGTAGATGCCGGAGAGTCGTACACTTACTTGGGTATCGACCAACGCTCCACCCAAGGGGTGGAGCGTGAGTGTAGTGAAAAACGCTCTCCGCGGCAAGTATCAGCACCTACTCCGGCAGTTCTGGTCTCCAGAACTGTCGGGGAAGAACAAGGTGTCTGCTACAAATATGCTTGCCGTTCCGATCCTTCTCTACTCTTTCGGAGTAGTGAAATGGACTAGAGAAGAGCTGCATCAACTCGATGTAGTAACCCACAAGAAGATGCATCTCAATAGGAGCTTGCATCCTAAATCATCCATTCCACGATTATATCGCCCACGACATCGGGGAGGCCGTGACTCTTGAGCTTGGAGAGTCTCCATAGCAGGATGGTTCTGGATGGAGCATGTAAGGTCATCAGGAATTCGGATCCCCTCCTCTGCATGGTTTGAGATCATGAAAATGCAGAGGTAGGAGCTTTTCTCTTTAAGGCAGCATGGAGAGCAGCCGATGAACTTGGTCTCATCTTCAACGTCGAGCGTGTAAACCCCGACTCTGTCACCGAGTTGGAACCCATTCGACTAAAAGATAGATAGATAGAACTTTATTGAATTAGGAAACTTAATATACATGTAAAATTAAATTACAATTAATATCACATTACTAATTGTAAACAATAATTGTATAAAACATAAATTTTAAAACATTCTTAAGTGTGCTAGTTTTAATACTCTAAAGAATTAAATGAAATACATAATAAATAGATAATTATATTTTATCACATCCTATTTGCTCTTAATAAATTTCTTTAATTTGTTTTTGAAACTATTTAAAGTTATACATTCTTTTACAGAGTCTGGTAGTTCATTAAACTTATGGAAACCTTTAAAGATCAATGAATTCATAGTGCTGCGATAATGAGTTCTTGAAATATAAATATTATTTATACCCCGAGTATTATACTTGTGCACATCTTTGTTGAAAGTAATATATTGCTGAAAATAATCTGGAACCATACAATTAACAATCTTAAACACAAAAAACATGGTGAAATAGTACAATCTGTTTTCCACAGAAAATCAATTAAGAGAGTTTAACATTGATTTGCGATTGGGGTAAGACGACTTGTTTTTAGAATTACTCTCATTCCACGATTTTGCAGTTTTTGCAAAATATTTAATTTATTAAGATTAAGTAAGAATAAAATAGATTCACAATAATCAAAATGAGGCTGAATAATACAATTATAAACCATAATTTTAGTTTATATTGATAAATTTTGGGATATTCGGCTGAAAAAATAAAGTATTTTTCCTATTTTTTTTATAAATGTAGTCAAAGTGACTATCAAAACTCAATAAATTATCAAGTTGAAATCCCAAATACTTTACTGTAGATACGATCTCAATTTGTTCGTCATTAATTTTCAGTTTTATATTGTCAATATCTAGAAAACCGTATTTATATTTCGTGGTAAATATCATCTTCTTTGTCTTTGCAACATTTAATTTTAGCTTATTAATACATAAATATCTGCTTATGTTAACTAAAATAGCATTCATTTTTTGGATGGCTGCCTCCAAGTTAACATCACTACATATTATTAAAGTATCGTCAGCAAAAAGGTTAAGGAATTCACATTCTACAAACAGTTCAATATCATTAATATATAATAGATATAGGAGAGGGCCTAACACACTACCCTGCGGAACTCCAAAATCGTTATCTATTTCATCTGATATTTTATCATTATAACGGACTCTTTGTTTGCGATATCGTAAATAATCACTAATCCAATCAAGAACTTTACCACCAATAACCATATTGTTCTAACTTTGATAACAAAATCCTTCTGTCTATTGTCTCAAAGGCTCTCTTTAAATCCAGAAATACAGTAATAACGTATTTGTTATTATCTAAGCTAGCTTTAATGTTGCATAATGTGATTTGTAATGCTGTTTCACATGAGTATTTTTTACGGAAACCCGATTGGTTATTTATTAATATTGAATACACGGTAACATAGTGCAATAATTGTTCATGTACAGCTATTTCTATAAGTTTTTCAACTGATGGCAAAGTATTAATTGGGCGAAACTCTTCAGCTTTTGTGGTGTTAGCAACTTTCTGAATCGGGATAATAGTGCTACTTTTTAATATGCTCGGAATTTTACCGATATTAAGAGATGTATTTATCAGATTTAGTATAACATGACCAATTGTTTCAAAAATATCTTTAACCATTCTACAGTTTAATATTTCATACAAAGAAAATTTATTGTCTAAACTGTTAACTATTTTTTTTAAATCTTGGATAGAAAGCATTTCGAAGGTTTCAAATTTTAAATGTAAATTATTGTTTAAATTACACCAAAAGCCCACATTAGAGCTGCAGAACACAACATCCTTCTGCAGCTCCATAAGGATAGGCCATTGCATGGAGTCTTCTATAAAAATATAGAAGACCTCGGCTTATCCGAAAGGCTGACCTTCTCCTTTTTAAGGTCAGCCGGGCTGAAGTCTGAGACCGAGGGATTCATAATGGCTTGCCAAGATGGTGCATTTAACACCCTCGTCTATCGACGTCGCGTCATGGGTATGGAGATCCCTGATGTCAGCTGCAGGGTGCCGGAGACTGTAATGCACTTACTGTCGGCTTGCCCGACATACGCAGTCTCGACCTATATTCACAGACATGACGTAGCATTATGTGTGCTTTACTATCATCTAAGGCACTCGTATGGGATAGACGAAACACCAGTGCTGCCTTACGCCCTGGGGGATATTGAGTCCATTGTGGGAAATGAGAAGTGTCTAATTTATTGGAACTACTCGTTTCCCACCGTCAGGCAAATACAAGTTAACAGGCCTGACATAGTACTCCTCGACCACAACTCAAGACAATATATGTCGTGGAATTCTCAGCCCCCGCTGAGAGCAAAATTGTCTTGAAAGAGGGGGAAAAACGGACAAAATATCGAGATTTGCTCTTCGAACTCTGCAGGCTTTATCGGGGCCATTCTGTCAAAATAGTGGTATTGCTTATAGGAGCCCTCGGTAGAATGAGACAGACGCTGCTTTCGGAACTAAAGATCATACTGGCATGCCGAGATTTGGCAGAGATCTTAGCCGGCAGAATACAGAAGGCTATCATCCTCGGTTCATTACGTTTACTCAGGGTATAATAAATAATAATAATAAAATTTATTCACCATTAAAATGATACAATTCAGTATATATGGTAAGTCATTAGAAATGTAAAGAATAATAAACTTATACAGGTAGGTGTAGATAACAAATAAAACACAAAAAAAGTATTTAGGCAAACAACACTTAAGTAATATAAATATAAAGTAATTTGCCCTATAAATTCTTGATCGAGGTATTCATTTATACTGTAGTACCCTTTTTCCAAAAGTATATTTTTTATAGCATTTCTGAATCTCAGTGTAGTCATATTCTTTATATTACTTGGCAACTTATTATAAAATAATATGCAATTATAATGAAGTGACTCTTTATATGTTGAGGTCTTGTGTAAGGGAATGGATAAGGTATTTTTGTTCCGAGTATTGTATAGGTGATGATCCGAGAGGCCTTCAAATAATTCTAAGTTATTTTTGATATATATCAGACATTTATAGATATAAATACTAGGCACTGTAAGGATTTTATTATTTATGAATGTGGTTTTACAGCTTTGTCTAAAATCCAAATTAAATATTAATCTCAGTAGCCTCTTTTGCAGAACAAATACTCTGTTAATATAGGAGGATCGACCCCAATTAAAAATGTTTAGTGACACATGTGAATAGGCCAGTGCATAGTAGACATTCATAAGTCCCTCTACATTTAAGCTTTGTTTGAGTTGTAACAGGGCAAAATAAGCTTGATTTAACTTACTACATACGTGATCAATATGCTTATCCCATGACAACGTACTATCAACAAATAAGCCCAAGAACTTTGCAGAATCACATAACTTAATGCCGGGCAAAACAACAGGGCGTCTTAAGTTAAAATTTATAAACACAGTCTTGTTCTCATTCAGTATTAGTTTATTCCGATCACACCAAGTGATCATTTCCTCAACAGCACTATGAACTTTATTATAAAGTTCATCAGGGTTATTTGCAGCTACCGTTACTGTGGTGTCATCCGCGTACATAATGGTATATCCGTTGTTAATGAATTTCGGAAGATCATTTATATATATTAAGAACAATAGCGGACCTAAGACGGAGCCTTGGGGAACCCCTAAAACTACATCAAAAGTGTCTGACTGAACCTCATTGCATTTTACACTAAGACTTCTGTTTTGCATATACGTGGTTAAGCAGTCAAGCAAAATTCCCCTAATACCAATTGCTTCTAACTTATTAATCAAAATATCTTTATCAACAGAGTCAAACGCTTTTGCGTTTATACGTTTTGCGGACCCGGTAGTCACTCACCCCACAGGCGTAGGGAGTGGCTATTGGTATTTATTACCAGCTCCCCTCTGTGAGGGTCGGAGCCACAGAGTAGAGTGACTGAGTCGGTAACATTCAGAAGAGGAGTATTTCAGGGAGATTCCCTCAGCCCCCTTCTGTTTTGCATCTCACTACTGCCATTATCCGTCTCGCTCCGGAAAACCCGTGGCTACAACTGCGGTACCCCCGGCGACAGGAGGCATAAAATCACTCATACTATTTTATATGGATGACCTAACCTTACGCTTCGGGGGATATTGAGTCCATTGTGGGGAATGAGAAGTGTCTAATTTATTGGAACTACTCGTTTCCGCCCGTCAGGCAAATACAAGCCAACAAGCCTGACATACTACTCCTCGACCACCAACTCAAGACAATGTATGTCGTGGAATTCTCGGCTCCCGCTGAGAACAACATTGTTTTGAAAGAGGAGGAAAAACGGACGAAATATCGAGATTTGCTCGTCGAACTCCGCAGACTTTATCCAGGCCATACTGTTAAGATCGGGGTACTGATTATTGGGGTCCTCGGTGAAATGAGACACTGCTTTCGGATCTTAGCCGGAAAAATGCAGAAGGCCGTAATACTTGGATCGCCACGTCTACTCAGGGCACATGACACTCGGACCCAATAGTCACTCACCCCATGGGCGTGGGGAGTCGCTACTGGTACTACCAGTTCTTCCCGCTATGAGAGTCGGAGCCACTGAGAGGGTGACTGGCTTTTGTTAAAAAAAAAAAAAAACATTTATTTCTCAAATATACTTGCGTTATAAGGTGAATGGTACAGACAAGGAAATAAATAGATGTATTTGTATTATTATACTAACAAGTATAACCTTTATACCTTTTTAGAGAAAGAATGAAAGTTAAGTATGCTGCATATACATACATACTTTGATATGTAAGCAAACACAATGCCTTTGTTCCATTTGGAAGTTCAGTGTGGCTTCTAAATTTTTTCAATTACTACGCATGCGCAATACAGCTCCAGTGACTCGCACCGCCAGATGAAACAAAGTAAATATATGAATGCATGTACCAAGTAGCAGGAGAGCATGTATGAAGTGAAAATACAAATCGTGGAAACGGACTTTGAACATTGCGTTTTCGGGAATTCAGAAATACTATAGTAAGCATTATTGACGTGAAGTAGTGCTTTTAAATGTTTTTTGAAAATTGATATGCTTCTAGCATTTTTTATATTGGGCGGTAACTGGTTAAATATTTGTGTACCAGAATACAATGGACCTTATCTAACTTTATTATATTTATAATTTGGTAATAGGAGCTCCTTATTATTCCTTGTATCATAATTATGTACATCAGATGCAGTTTTTAAGGAATTCTTATTTTTAAATATCAATACACTCACTTTATATATATAGAGATTTGGTATAGTAAATATTTTTAATTTTGAAAAATATGGCCTGCATGATTCTCTTGGGTGTAATCTACAGATTACTCTTATGGCTCGTTTTTGCATTACAAATATGGTTTTAGCCAGCATAGATGAGCCTCAGAATTCTATCCCATATTAAGCTAGGCTATGGAAATATAAGTGATAAACGGTCACTGGTTGATCTTACATCCAATTCTCCTCTTACTTTCCCAAGCGCAAAGATTTTTATTTCGTTCTTAGATATGAAAATCCCATTTCAAATGTTTGTCAATGTACACCCCCAAGAACCTGGTGTTTTTTGTAGAATTGATTTCGCCAAATGTAGTATTAAGATTTACGTCTGGAATGGTAATATGTAATTTTTGGAATGATATATTATTTGTTTTGTCTATGTTTAACAATAATTTATTTGTATGAAACCATTCTATTATTCCATTTCATTTTTGTTCAGTTTGTGTGGTAAGTGAGGGAAAGTTTTTATTATTAACGATTATATTTGTATCATCGGCAAACAATGAGAAGTGCAATCCGGGAAAATTGAAGACTAAATCGTTTATATATATGAAGAAGAGAACTGGACACAGTATCGATCCTTGCGGTATACCACAATTTATTGCCTCGTGAATTGACCATTCCTTTTTGAGCGTATTATTAGTGTGATCGGTTATTTCGACATATATTTTGTATACCGGTATAATTTTTGCAGTTTTAAATTGGTTGGGAAAAATTCCTGTTTGGAGCGATATAGGTTTACTATAGATATGCCAGAGGCTTTTTAATGAATTTATATATTTTTTTATTAGTGCAATAGGAATATTATCGTATCCAGCTGATTTTTTACTTTTGAGCAATTTAACTATATGGCATATTTCATGTTTATCAACTGGCTGAAAGAAAAAGGAATTGTTTTTATTGAATTGAACTTTATTTAAATATTCGACATTATTTTATTTATCTATTTATTTAAAAACACTAATTTTTACATTAATCACTACAATCATATATAGGATTCAACAGTGTTGTAGATTTAACAAGGTTTATATGGCGCCTAGGCAGAGTGTCCGTATGCGCTTAACATATAAGACTATGCATAATTACCGCGAATAAAAAGAAGTAATACTACATTAAGTATGATTAAAAGACTTTAAGACAATGCCACATGTGACATCACAGAAATTGGGAAAACAAAAACTCATTTTCAACGATATATATTTTTGATTCTCTAGTAAATCTTTTATGACTATTTATTTCTCTTATATTTTTTGGTAAAGTGTTGAAAATCTTTGGCCCTAGATAGTTAAATTGATTTTTATAGAATTCACTATTTGCTTTCGGTACTTTAATGAGCATATTTGTAATTGTTCTTGTAGACTGACTATGATGTATATATCTTTTTAAATGTTTATTCCTGTAGACATAACAACACACAGCATGTGTAAATAAAGATCACACATTATATATAATATTTTCCTTGTATAAAAGTTGAGTAGGATATAAATGAGGTTTCCTGAATATAATTTTTAATATTTTATTTTGGACAACATTTAACGGTTTCAATGTTGTGATATAGAGACCACCCCAAGCTATGATACCATAGCGTAAGATAGACTCTACCAAAGAGAGATACAGTGTTATAAGCAACTTCTTATCTAAGAATTGTTTTAGAAGATAAAATTTGTAGATTAAAAATCTAAGTTTTTTTGTCAAATATTCTACATGCATGTCCCATTTTAGATTTTGATCTATTATGATTCCAAGGTATTTAGTACTTTTAGTTTCTTTTATTTCATGAGAAAAATTATTTACTTTTATATTTGTAAATTCGGGACGGTTTGCTATTGTTTTTGTGAAAGCAATGTAATTTGTTTTATTAATATTTAGAGAAAGTTTGTGGAAATTAAGCCAGTTTTTTATCCTTTCTAGTCCATCAATGACCTGTCCTTTTACACCCTTCCAACTGTTATCACTAAATAATGCCTCTAATTCCATTTTGTTCAAGAACACTCAGGAGTTTTTTATGAGGGACCGTGTCAAAGGCCTTTGCCAAATCTAGAAATACAGCAACGCATTTTTTATTCTTATTTATGTTCTCAGCAATATGAGATATAAGTTCATATATAGCGTCACTGGAATTAAGACCTTCTGTGAATCCAAATTGATGTTCTGAGAGTAAATTGTTAGTTTTTAAAAATGACAATAACCGGTCTTTTAGGCATTTTTCGAAGATTTTAGCTACATTGCTAATTAGACTAATTGGTCTGTAATTGCCAATGATATTTGGGGATCCTGCTTCATAAATTGGGGTAACGATAGATGTTTTAAATTGATACAGTAGAATCCAAGTTTTAAAGATTAAATTAATAATGTGTTTTAGCGGTTTCATTACCACCGGGAGCACTGTTGTTTTTTAAACTGTTTATATATTTTATAAGATCATTATCTGTGATAGGTATTAGATACATAGATTTATTAATTGGTGGATATGTTGAAGGTGCAATGTTTTGATCCGGAATATTTTGATACATTTGGATACCAATGTTCGAGAAATATTTGTTGCTATAATTGGCCATATCCTTGTCGTTATCAAAATTGCAGTTATTGTCATTTTTAATTTGAATGTTATTGTTACCTTTACTTTTGCTCTCATTTGTTGTTTCTGAAATAATTTGATAAGTTTTTCTCAAGTCATTTTTATTTTTTCAATCTCATTTTTATAGTAGTTGTTTTTTACGTCAGAGATTATTTTTAAAAATTTATTTCTATACGCTTTGTATATTGTTTCCCTCTCTACACTATATTCATGTTACTTTGTAAATTTGAGGTTAATTTGGCAGCTTGGCTTTCAAAGATAACTACTTGGTTTCTTTCAAATTCAATGCTTGTTAATGACAACAAAACTCAATCCTTACTTTTCACTCTCCACAACGAGCACGAACATAAAAAATCCGATCCTATTAAATTCCTAGGCGTCTACTTGGATTCCAAACTGACTTGGGAGGAACATATTATATATTTCTCAAATAAACTCTCTAAAAGTATCTTTCTCCTTCGACGTTTATCCAAAACAGTGTCACAAAAAACTGCCTACTATGGATGTTTTCATTCGAAAATGAGTTATGTAATCATAAACTGGGGTCACTCAGCTCATGCTTATAAAATATTTGCAATTCAAAGAAAATGCATTAGAATAATTGCACACATTGGCTACAGGGTGTTAATAATAATAATAATAATAATAATAATAATAATAATAATAATAATAATAGGTTCCAATAGGCCGAAGACAGGGCCCCCACGATCGACCCCGTTCGGATAGGGGTCAAGGGCAAGGTGGTGGGGCCCAACCGGACGGGCCGCCCGTTGACGAAATTGGCAATGTCCAAGGACGCTTTGAGTGGACAGATGAGCTGAGGGATGAACTTCTGCATTGCTATGAAAGCAGTGAGCCCGCGCGGAGGGGATACATGGCGCGGATGCATGCTCTGTGGTGTGAGAGGCTACCAGAGCATAGTGCCTTCACGCCACAAAATCTGCGTGACTATGTATCCCACCTTCGTAGTAGGGGCTACGTGAGGACTGCTCCTGGACCGGTGAATGAGGTGGTAGAAGGGCCGCCACATTCACCGGTTGAGGACGTAGTTCTCCTCGTTCCGCCAATACCAGAGGGTCTCAGTACCAGAAGGGGGTTACACTGTCTGAAAACCCCCGGGCCACAAGACCTGGCCAGAGTGGACGCTGAACTTCGCACAGCGCTACCAGAAGAGGCTGACATCTGGCACATAAATTGTGCCGTGTATGCCGCTGCTCAACGCTCGTCTCAGGTGGAGAGGCGAAATACCTCTTCCCCACAGGAGAGAGCGCAGCGGCGCATACAAAAGATGGAAGCCAAGATCCGGTCGGCGAGGCAACACGCATCCCGTATCCAATGTGTGATGGACTATATGGCGGCCAACAGGCAGTTCACGCCTAAAGTGCGTCGATTAGCCGCCAATTTAAGACGCGCCCATCACACACTTAATGAGGCAGTGCTGCGAACCACCAAACAGCACTGTCTCGACAGGATACGGATGCTAGTGACTTGCAAAAAGTCATTAGTGAGGCGGGCGAGAGGGCTTGCGGAAAATAAACTGTTCCGCGAAAAGCCCTCGCGCCTTTTCCAACCGCCTCCGCGTGTTGTAGAAAATCCGCCGACTGCAGATCAGGTGGAGAACTTCTGGAAAACGCTGTACGAGGAGAGGCTTCCACTCAACCGAGATTCTCCTGCCCTTGCACACTTTGAAGCCTTTTGTCAAAGGCTTCAGCGACCACAGGAAGTGTGCGAACCAATAACCCCAGAAGAGGTTCGTAGGGCTCTTGAGGGCTCTAAGAACTTTGCTGCTCCAGGTCCCGATGGGATAAATAACTTTTGGTGGAAAAAGTTATCGAGCACCCACCACCATTTGGCCAGAATTTTTAATTCCTGGTTAAATGGGGAGCAGCAAATCCCTTCTTGGGTTGTTGAGGGGCGGACAGTGCTGATCCCCAAGAACGGAGATTTGTCCAACCCAAAGAATTACAGACCGATAACCTGTCTAAACGCATGTTACAAGGTGTTTACACGCATTTTGTACATGCGGGTGCTCCACGCAGTTGAACCGGTTTACGAACGGATATATGAGCAACGAGGGTCGAAGAGAGGTGTCGCTGGCTGCAAGGAGAACCTGTTGATTGACAGATGTGTCACGCAGGACTCCATGCAGTATAAGCGGAATCTCTCTATGGCCTGGATCGACTACCGCAAGGCATTCGACATGACATCGCATGAGCTCATTGTTCACTTGCTCCGATATCTTGTGGTACCCGGTCCCATAGTGAGATGTATTGAAGAACTGATGCCGCTCTGGAGGACTCGCTTTACCATAACATCGGGTAACGATAGAGTCCAAACAGAGTCGGTAACATTCAGAAGAGGAGTATTTCAGGGAGATTCCCTCAGCCCCCTTCTGTTTTGCATCTCACTACTGCCATTATCCGTCTCGCTCCGGAAAACCCGTGGCTACAACTGCGGTACCCCCGGCGACAGGAGGCATAAGGTCACCCATCTATTTTATATGGATGACCTTAAACTTTATGCCTCTGGAGAGAGGGATCTCCAACAGTCCCTTAGGGTGGTACAGGAGTATACGCAGGCTGTCGGTATGCAGTTCGGGTTGGACAAATGCGCACTGATCCATCTCAAGAGAGGACGATGCGGTGACTATGGAGAGGACGCGCAGCTCGTGGACGGAAGCATCTTACACCATCTAGATGCCGGAGAGTCGTACACTTACTTGGGTGTCGAGCAACGCTCCACCCAAGAAGTGAGTGTAGTGAAAAACGCTCTCCGCGGCAAGTATCAGCACCTACTCCGACAGATCTGGTCTTCAGAACTGTTGGGGAAGAACAAGGTGTCTGCTACAAATATGCTTGCCGTTCCGATCCTTCTCTACTCTTTCGGAGTAGTGAAGTGGACTAGAGAAGAGCTGCGTCAACTCGATGTAGTAACCCGCAAGAAGATGCATCTCAATAGGAGCTTGCATCCTAAATCGTCCGTTCCACGGTTATATCTCCCACGACATCGGGGAGGCTGTGGACTCTTGAGCTTGGAGAGTCTCCATAGCAGGATGGTTCTGGAGGGAGCATGTAAGGTCATCAGGAGTTCGGATCCCCTCCTCTGCATGGTCCGAGACCATGAAAATGCAGAGGTAGGAGCTTTTCTCTTTAAGGCAGCACGGAGAGCAGCCGATGAACTTGGTCTCATCTTCGACGTCGAGCGGGTAAACCCCGACTCTGTCACCGAGTTGGAACCCGTTCGACTAAAAGCCCACATTAGAGCTGCAGAACACAACATCCTTCTGCAGCTCCATAAGGATAAGCCATTGCAAGGGATCTTCTATAAAAATATAGAAGACCTCGGCTTATCCGAAAGGCTGACCTTCGCCTTCTTAAGGTCAGCTGGGCTGAAGTCTGAGACCGAGGGATTCATAATGGCTTGCCAGGATGGTGTATTTAACACTCTCGTCTATCGACGTCGTGTCATGGGTATGGAGGTCCCTGATGTCAGCTGCAGGGCCTGCCGCAGGGCGCCGGAGACTGTAATGCACTTACTGTCGGCTTGCCCGACATACGCAGTCTCAGCCTATATTCATAGACACAACGCAGCATTACGAGTGCTTTACTATCATCTAAGGCACTCGTATGGGATAGACGAAACACCAGTGCTGCCTTACGTTCCGGGGGATATTGAGTCCGTTGTGGGGAATGAGAAGTGCCTAATTTATTGGAACTACTCGTTTCCCACCGTCAGGCAAATACAAGCCAACAAGCCTGACATAGTACTCCTCGACCACCAACTCAAGACAATGTATGTCGTGGAATTCTCAGCTCCCGCTGAGAGCAACATTGTCTTGAAAGAGGAGGAAAAACGGACAAAATATCGAGATTTGCTCTTCGAACTCCGCAGGCTTTATCCAGGCCATTCTGTTAAAATAGTGGTACTGATTATAGGAGCCCTCGGTGGAATGAGACAGACGCTGCTTTCAGAACTAAAGATCATACCGGCATGCCGAGATTCGGCAGAGATCTTAGCCGGCAGAATGCAGAAGGCTGTCATCCTCGGTTCATTACGTCTACTCAGGGCACACGATTCGCGGACCCGGTAGTCACTCACCCCACGGGCGTGGGGAGTGGCTATTGGTATTACCAGCTCCCCTCTGTGAGGGTCGGAGCCACAGAGTAGGGTGACTGGTTTTTTGTAAAAAAAAAAAAAAAAAAAAATGATAATATTTATTTAATCCAAGACATCGTACAAGGAGTACATAATTTGTATAGGACACGTTAATTACATACATTTAGAATAAACTAGAGCTAAAATACATTTAGAATAGACAATAATTAGAATAGTCGATATATTGAGCACTTAAAATTGTTAAAATAATAATATAATAATACAATATTGTTACACAAACCTATGATTAAAATAGTCAGAGAGATTATAGAAGTTTTCTTGTTTGAGCAAATTTAATACTTGTTTCTTAAATAATTTGATATTTTCAGTGTTCTTTATGTAATCAGGCAACTTATTATATATTTTTATTCCCATATAGGCAGGATTACTTTCAGTTAAATTCCTATTGTGCAGTGGTATAGATAGATCATTGTTTCTCCGGGTATTATAGTCATGAAAAAAACTATTTGAATGAAATAACATGTAGTTATGCTTAACAAATAATAGCGTTTCCAAAATATAAATGTCTGTTATAGTTAATAATCCTAATCGTTTAAATAGTGTTCTGCAAGAAGTCAATCTCGATATTCCCAGTATCGATCGGACTGCCTTTTTTTGCAAGCGAAATACTCTTATTGAATGACATGAATTGCCCCAAAACAAAATTCCATATTTTACTCTACTGTAGAATTTTGCATAATAGTATGACATTAATATCTGGCCGCTGCTGAGTTTCCGTAATCTGTATAGCGCATAACACACCGGTGACAATTTTCTGCAAAGCACATCTATATGTGTTTCCCAGCCTAAGTTATTATCTAAATACACTCCCAAAAACCTTGTATTAGATACTTGTTCAATAGTTTTGCCCTTTATTCTGACTATGTAACTTTCGTTTATTACATTTGATTTTGGAGTAAAGTTAATGAAGACTGTTTTGTCTTTATTCAGAACTAGTCTGTTGCCGTTGAACCAATTAATAAATTTATCAAGCATAATTTGCACCTGTTTTATAGCCTCAGATCTAATATTATCGTAACATAAGTAACTGTTATCATCCGCGAACATGATAAGGTTACTATCTTGATCAATACTGGGGAGATCATTCACAAACAATAGAAATAATAACGGCCCAAGTACAGAACCTTGCGGTACACCGTACTTTATATGTAGTTGTTCCGATTTAGTGCCTTCTATTTCCACTATTTGCGTCCTCTCAGTAAGATATGATTCGATCCATTTGTTTATATTACCCCTGAGTCCATATGCATTTAATTTGCCAAGAAGTAGCTTATGATCAACTAGATCAAACGCCTTACTTAAATCCATGAATAAACCCACTGATTTTTTGTTTTTATCCAAAATTTTGTATAAAATATTTATAAAATCGAAAATGGCTGATTGTGTTGATCTAGATTTTCTAAAGCCATGTTGGGCATTATGTAATATATTATATTTTGTAAGAAAATTTGTTATTTTATTAAAAATGATTCTTTCCAATATTTTGGAAATTGTGGATAGTAACGAAACTTGTCGAGAATATTTCATAAAATTAGGTATACTTACTTTCCCATGCGTGTTCATTATGGAATGCCTTTTGTATATAAAAAAGCAAGAATTCCAATACACAAGACACAAAGAAGTACATGATTATTCAACCAGAAATAATGATAAAATTCTACCTAATTTCTCTAGACTGGTAAAAACTCGAGATGGCCGTAGTTACTATGGAATAAATCTCTTTAATGTCCTACCAGATCTAGTAAAAAATCTAAATTTAATCTCTTTCAAACAAAACTTAAAGCAATATTTAAAAAATAAAGCCTTTTACAGTCTTGATGAGTTTCTCAGAAACAATTTTGTTGATTGGGCTGCTTTATCTAGATCGATTTAGCCATGTAGTTTTGTAGTTTTATAGTATTGTGTTATTAATTGTTCGTTACTTTTTCTCCACTGGATTTTAATTAACTTTTACTACTTTAATATGTAAATTTTTAATGTTTTTTATCTACCATTTTTAACTTGTATACCTTATTGTATGACTTGTGTAAATGCTTTGTGCATGTTGACACCAATAAATGATTATTATTATTACACAATGAAACACCTATCCTTTGATATTAACAGTTACAAATTAAAATTTACAATTAATGAAATAATACTAGCCAAATGAATAATTGATAGTATTTCAATATATTTTGAGCAGAGCTGCAACATCATCATTGATTTTTTTTAAATACTAAAAATGTAATCTACGTGTATAAAGAGACTGTGGTGTTTCCATAATAATGTATTAATGGCCTAGTTCTAATATAATAATTGATCTGCCAGTAGATGCTACAATATTACCTGCGCATAACTATCTTCTTACAATTGATTAAAAATTATTTTAAAAGTTATGTCGCAAAAAAAATCAGTTTTATTGTTACAATTATTCTTTTTTTACTTTCTCATATATGTAGTATGGTGATCGTGCAAAAATTCGATTTTGAGTTTTTGACGGATTTACACATTTTCAAGTCCCCTGAACCCAAAAAAGTGGTTTTAAAAAAATGTCTGTCTGCCGTCTGTGGTCGCACCTGGAGCTCAAACTACTGGAACGATCGATCCGAGCTCAAATATAGGGAGAGTAAACCCCTTAAAACAGGAAGAAAAAAATAGAAAATATTTTTTTCTCTAAAATGGCTATAACGATTTTGATTAAATTTGACACATAAATACTCCCTTAGTAGCAGCATAAGATGGCATAACCAGTTGCTGCTAGAAAATGCATGGAGGGGTGAGCTTTAAAGAATTTAATTATTTTTTTTATCTAAAACGGCTGTAATGATCTTGATCAAATTTAACACAAGGTTACTTCCTTACTTTATTTAATATTTTTTCAATTTCATAACATAAAAATAAATTGAAAAAAAATTGTACCTGGTATCGAACACACGATCTCACAAGGCAAAACCTTTAACACTGCGACATTGTGCTTTAAAACCTCAAGCGGTAAGGTAATTAGAAAATATCATTTATGCATTAAGTAAATCAAAACTCTTTTATTTAATACGGAATTACCTACTTTCTGTATATTGGTATCTCAATCTGGTCATGCTAATATACTAGTTAGACAAATACTTATGGGAAAGTTTGTCCGAGTTGTGTCAAACCGATTTTTTTTTATAATTCCAACTGATGTTTTATTTACTGATAATATAGAACTCTAAATTTCCTGTACAATATATGTAGGTATGCGACCCTCTGGCTTTGGTTCGCGCTCAGAAACGCGTGAGAGAGAGCGCTTGCTGTTCTATACAAATACATATAAACCAGAAAAAATAGTCATCAAATATGTCTATGGAGGAAACCACATTAAAATAAATCAAACAACACATATAGAGTAGAGTTCAATTTTACCGTGCAAATAAAAAAACGCAATAAAAACTTTAAGACCTCACTCTCTGTGCTATCTCAATCGCAAATTGAATTACTTACCTTTATAGTTTTTTAATGTGCATCGGCTTGTTTGATTACATCATACCAACTGGGTTCGCCGGCATTAATATTGAGCTCATTTTTGTTGCGTTTTTTTATTTGCACGGCAAAATTGAAGTTTCAGTTTTTAGACATTTTGCATTAAAATTTGGTGGATTCTTACTTTACGACAATAAAAAAAAAATACAGGGAATTAAATAAACTTTCAATTTTATATGGTCGAATTTGTATGTAGACCTCACCATTTTTTAGTACAATGTGAAAAATAAAGGAGGAACAATGGTTATTGAAAAACACTAAAAATGCTGGACCTTCAAAATATTCTATCTCAGTATGCATCGTACAACAAAAAACATTTCTAATCTTTCTATATAAGTTTAAGGGTTTCATAAAAGCTTCTTGCTGAAAACAGTATCTGTGATCAGTAACAAATTTTGTTCATATATATAATAAGAAAATGCATAAAACGTTGAAATAAAACACTAAGTTAGCAAGAGATAAAGTGAATTTTATTAAAATTCTAGCATGCAACATTGCATAACGCTATTTACAAAATAGTTCTAAATTTAGTACAAGTAGTGAACTTTTGCAAGAGACATAGTATATACAATTATTACAGTCTGTTCAATATATTAACTAGTACCTAAAGATCTGCAAAGTATCCTAAAATAATAGTACATGCATTCTTATATGATCCTTTCTAAATATTCAGTTGCTTATTTTATATCTATAGTTTGAAAGTTACGGTGCACTTTCCAAACTAATAACTTCCCTATAAAATCAAACAAAACAGACATTCAAAATGACATTCGAGCGTAATAGTTTAATAAAATATTCGTTATAAAATAATAGTTAAATATATAATTTATTCTGCTAAATTTTTTTATAAGATTTATCACAATTTAAGCAGGTAATCTATTTTACTAAATACATATAGATAATAAATTAAGTAACAACAATAACTTATTTGACTAGATAAACGTTAATATACATAGTACTTTTATTAGTAAAATTGAAGTAAATGCAACAAATCTTACAAACTAATGTAAACGTAACATAAAATTAGGATAACTTACAATAATATAATCGGCATTATTATTTTACAGCCCAAGTTGTTAAAATATTATTTGCTTAAGAAAATTATTAAATATTATTTTCATAGTGAAATATTGTATTCAAAAATAATTGTGTGTTAATTCACAATAGCATTTACAAATGCTCACATTACCATTTAATGAGGCATGCACACCAAGTCCGATAACCTCAATAACTTCTTTTGCTAATATCACTGACCATTCTGTTTAATGAATGAATTTTACAAAGTCAAAACACAATCTGTCCATTTTAACTCACTGTTACGCTGCTTTCTGGGTATGCTTTTACATATCTCTAGACCCCAAAAACCAAGATGGACATATGGTAAAGATAGTTATTAAACTTGGCGTGATAGTGCCCTCGCATTACCATGCGTTTCACTTTTTCTCTCAATCAAAATTAAAAGTTGTACATAAATCAAAACAAATTCATCATCAGGATAATGGCGTTTTTATCTGATTCACGTCGCCAACAATTTTAGATACTGTAATAGTGGGGATAATCAGGTAGTAGTAGACAATGATTATGAATGGAAAGTGACGTTAAAGATCTTATTTGTTTGTATTAAGCAAACATATTAAAAACAACTGGGCCATAAAAACTTACATAAAGTAGAAATAAATTAAATATTTGGAAAAATTATGGCATACTCAATTATTTAACATAAATAATTTAATATCAAAGTGCCATTGAGTTATCCCTAGTGCAAAAAAATAAAGTGGCTTTACGATTAAAATTGATTTAATTTGAATTAATTATCTTATAATAGGTTTATATCTATTTAGCTTAAGGGAAACTCTGCCCGTGACAGTCTTTAATATGGCCCCCGCTTCTTCTCCAGTAGAATTTTCTAGATTTACTCCATTAACAGAAATTACTAAATCACCTTTAATTATTCTACCATCTATATCGGCAGCTCCACCAATAAGCTGCAAAATAAATACACATTGTCATAACAATAGAGTGAGACTCCATTTGAATTTTTCTGCATGGTAAAATTACAAGAAATATTATCAAGTTTGCACGTATATTTGTTTGTGAGAGTGTAGTACCAAATGGCTCGACCGATTTTGATAAGCAAGGAGTGTTATGGCTCAAAAGCTACTGGCCTTTTCAACATACCATTTTGGCAGGCTGGAATTCTCTGGAATAACAATTTATTCCTTTCCAAAAAAGAAATGGTCGGTTTGGCTGAACGGCATTGCAAGACAAAGCACCCTTAAATTTTTAAAATTTGCTCAAAGTGGCAAAGCAAAAATTTGGAGTTAGTTTATACCTTCATATTTATGAAAAAAAGTTTATTTGGAGAATCTGAAATTTAGTCGTTATTATTTTTTACCTTTCTATTTACGACAAAAAGTATGGCATCCCTAGGTTAAGTGAATACCATACCACAAAAAAAGATTTGATATGAGTGAAAGAGAGAGGGCATTATGTATCCCAAAGGGTGTGTGAGAGAGAAAATTAATGGGAGCTCAACCACATGGTATATAAGCAAATAAGCATGGTTGTAGAAGTATTTTAGCAAAAGTTCTTGATTTTTTGAAAGTTTGATACTTAAATCTTTACTCCATTTGAAAAATGTGTGTGTGAATTATATCAATTAAAGTTAATTTAGATATGTGATGTAAAGCAACACCAGGCGCAGTTAGTATTTAGCCGTATCCTCGCCATAGTGTATGTGCAGAAGCTATGCAATCTTAAGTGAGAATTGCGTAGTGGATATACCATCCTTCGGAGGGGATGTAAGGCTGTTGGTCCCTTGCCCATTAAATGTTAGGCAAGTAAAAGATTCCTACTCTTCGGCAAAATGCCTGGATGTGGGTAACTCGTTTGCAGACATCGGTGTTAGGCCTCAGAAGCGGAAATATGTCGACATTAAATAAATGTCACAGACATAAATTTTGCGAGGTTAGACAAATTTTGTATTACATACAAAACTTCCCAGAAAAAGCAGACTTTCGTAAAAAAGACGATAATTATGATGCCACTGCCCAAGCAACATATGATGGTTTAAAAAACGTTTATTATATGAAATTACGGTTTAAATTTCGTTATCGTATATTTAATCATCAACGTCTATGAAAAGCGTTTATGTCATAAACGATTTTTCTACGTATATTATAAATGTATTTTTCCGAAAATTTTTGGAGTAACGCAGAATATTTGAGAAATAATCAATTGAGAGTTGAGACTACACTTCCATCAAATGTTTAAATTGTAAATTGGTGAAATTGACACTACTTGCATTTTTTTCAGCCATATTAGAGTTTTTAATATACGATATTTAAATGTATACAATAAATATGTATTTGCACTACATTTTTTATAGGCATGTCATAAACAATTGCAACTAAAAGTTCGAAGATTATAACAGTATCTGGAAATATGAGTAAAATATTTACATTAATCAAAATTTGTTATAGATAGATGACGAATGAAAAGATTTGTTCAGTAATATTGCAGTTTATAATATACGGTTTTTAAACGTATATCAATCTGCTTCGATTGCGCAGTCGCCAGCAACCGGGTTAGTATTGTTGTCTTGTGTTTATCGCAGAATACATAAGCATTTCTCATAAATATATGCATCCCTCTCATTGTCTCAAGAGTACAGCTGGTGAGCAACCGCGGATCATCATGTTAATTGCTATTTTGTGTGGTGGTAGTCAACCTTAGTAGTGTGACCTTGTGATCGAAACAAAGAATATTTACTTGTCTGTTTTTGCGTATATATTATTTGATTGAAATTCAACAAGTGTCAAGTTGATGAGCCGCCCTTATCCTTGAGTTATCACGTTGTAGTGCGTTAAAGTTACAAGAATGAACCAACTTGTGATTGGTAAGAACTATTGTTTATCTGAGCGATTTCATAGTAACTGTATTTTTTTTATCACAGAAGGTGTAAAACTCTGCATGGCTAGCATTGAAGGCATGGGTGAGACCAGTGACAATAAAATTAAAGGGACGAGTCAAGATTGGTTGATCGAAGCTTGCCAAAAGCCGCTATAGTTACAATAATAATAATAAATAGACTCTATTTTTGGATTTTAGTAAAGAGTAATGAACAATGTTGTGTTTTGTTATCGTTGTCAAACATCCTAGGTCCCCAAGGGTGAAATAGTAAATGATAAAATAGTTTTACGTATTTAGCTAATCCTGCAGAATATGTAAAGCTTAATATAATATAAAAAAGTTAGTACTGAATAATAAATACTTTTAAAAAATTATTATCTGCAGACATATAAAATTGAATTATTTTTCCTTGATATCAGTAGTTATATATAGGTAGGAGGTTTAAAATATGTACTTTTAAAATATTGGAGATCATTATAATATTAACTTTCAAATTTAAAAATGGGTACCTTCTATCTTTTTTATAGTGTTGTAGACCGATCAATTATAAATAATTTTGCAAATGAAAATGTATCGCAAGTCAAAAAAACTTTAATTCTAATTTCTCTGTTATAATTAAAGAAAAATTAATATATTTTACAATTTTACAAAATAAGGCGCTTAGAAATTAATTTGTTTCAATGTCATTTTATTATTGTTATGCAGCAATATATATTAACAACTTTATCACAAGTAGCAAATGATTTCTGATTTAAGACATGATTTGACTTGCAAAGTTATTTGAAATCGATTAGTCTATAATACTGTATAACAGAATTTCCCATTTAAATTTTGAAAGTTAAGGTAATTTTGGTAAAAATAAAGTTATGGAAACTATTTAATCATTTATTAAATAAGCTCTTAGTTTATAAAACAATATAAAAAAAAATCTAAAGAACTTATAACGTATATTCATAAAGATACAAGGGTGGATTCCCTTTAAAAAATCTCTCGATATTTTCAAATTTTTTATTCTAAATTTTTTGAGAAAAACTAAATTCTTCATAAAAAGTTCAGATTTTCAAAGAAAAAAAATTTAAATAAAAACAATTATAATTTACGATTACATCTAATTTAGTTTTAACTATTATAGTTCACCAGCTTTATGAGGCTTTGAAACTTCTATACTTTTAATTTGAAATATGTTCACCTTACGTCAGATATTTATACTCTCTGAATATATTACCTAAATTTTCGCATTGCCAAAAAAATTTTGATAAGCTGAAGCAACACTATAAAAAATGATTTTCTCAAAATTTAAAATAAAAAAGTTTGTAAGTATTAGATATTCCATACAGGGATAACCTATGTATGTATGAATTACTGTAGATAATAAAGGAAAAGTATATATCTCGTATATGATGTGACAACAATATAACGTTTTCTTAAGACGTATATATTTCGAATATGATGTACCACATATATATGTTTTTTTAAAACGTCTATATTTAATATATGATAAGACAAATATATACGTTTGTAGCGCAGACATTCGAACGTTGAATATAGGATGCAATAAACATTATATATACCAGCCGTATAAACGAAATCAAAACGTTTATTAAACCATTTGGTGTTGCTTGGGTGTATTGCCACCATATAAGGACGAACTTATCGAACAATTAAAATGAACGCAATACATTGTTAAGTATTTGAAAAAATGCATACAAAAAATTATCAACCTCCGTGTTACCAATACAAAAAGTGTTGGATAGAAATAATGATTAATTTTGGTGGGCGGGTGATTGAGATAATGAAAATGATGGAGCGGATGAAGATGACCAAGTTACCTTAATATACAATCAAAATTAATGTTGATTGTCAGGGGAAATTAATACTTGCTATTCAAATTTAAAATCTAATATAGGCCTATATGGCATATAATACTGTAATACTTGTCCAATACATTGATTAAAATATTTCATAAAAACTGTTTTTTTTTTAAATCGACAATTTTCTCTGGATTTCAACGAGAAGCCGCAAGAATTTCCTAAAAATTACTTTGTAGACCGTCAGAAATGGCATGTCAGGTGCATATACAGTGTTACTATTTATATATATTAGTGCAAAGCAAAGTTTAACTGTACTCATATATCTATTCTCGAATCTAGAGTAATATCAAACTTGTCAGATAGTGCTGCCCTGTTCATGCATCTCAAATTTTAAATGTAGAGGAGAAGTACTTTGTTATAACATTTGGCAACATTACAAATACTACTTGTCCATGTGAGACTCAATGGTCTCTGGGGTTCCCAGAGGGACATAATTAAGTCAAAGAAGATTTACATATAAACTCGCCAAAATTGTTTAAATCGTCTAGAGCACATGACTACCAGAAATGTCATTTTGTGTCAACGGTTATAACAGCTGAGAATGCTAAGATTTATAAAAGTAAACAAAGACGTTATAAATGTTTGTGTTTAGAATTTTAAAGTTTAAGTGTTCTTTTCGCTTGTGATATACTTTAAAAATCTGCTGAAACCCACACTATTTTTGCATTGTCAAAATGCCAGACAAAATATGATGGACGTATTAGTTTTTTAGATTCCCAAAGACAATCGTGAAAAGTCAATAAAATAAACAATTACTGTCATTAAAGAAACATAATTTGTAATTTACAGGTGTATTGAGTGGCTGAGGCTATGCGGGAGAATGGACCTGATCTGTGGAATGGACTTAATAGAATAGAATAGTTTATTAACCTCAAATTAACATGATATAAGTTACAAAAGGCAAGTTATAACTAACGGTACATAAAGTGAGAAATAAGTGACACCCAAATTGCAGGCCTTATCTCCCTACTGGAAACAAAAATTTCTTAACAGAGTAGAAAGGTTTAATTCTAAAAATGACTTTACTTTTTTTGAAAGTAGTATAGTTCCTTAATAATTTGATGTCGTTAGGTAATGCATTATAGAGGATGATCCAGTTGTAACGTGGAGATTTACGAAACATAGTTGTTCTGTATGTAGAGTATCACTGATGGTCGAGAGGTGAGCGCACTTGCCTCTCACCCAAAAGTTCCGGGTTCGATCCCCGGTCGTGGCAGTGGAAAATACTGTGAGAGGGATTTTTCCACTATACACGGATATTGGGTGTGCGTCCCTTGTCTCTAAATGTGTAGCCCCCTCCCACACAAGGCTCTTCTAGAGCCTTCCGGGTTAAATGGGGTCGTCATTACCTGTGGTGTATTTAATTTAATTTAATGTAGGCAATCGGAGGTTTGTAGTTCTTGTGTTGTAGTTATGAATATCGGATTGATGTACAAAGTCCATTAGATGTCTTTTGGTAAACATAAACAAGTTTTAGAATGTATATATGCATATTTTTTAAAGACTTAATGACAAGTTGCCCGATAGTCCAAATTAAACATTAATCTTAATATTCTTTTTTGTGAAATCAAAACTCTACTGAGATCAGTGGCAGAACCCCAAGACAAGATGTTATAGGAAATATGGCAGTAAGCAAAAGCATAATAAAGGTTTATTGTACACTCTACAGTTAAGAACGGTTTCATTTGTAGAATCGCGTAAAAGGCCTTGTTCAGCCTTCCACATACGTGTGTGATTTGATTGCGGAAACTCATATCAGAATCGAGCCAGATGCCTAGTAGTTTAGTATGTGTTACAAAGGTATAAGGAAAGTTCTTTATAAAGGTATCAGGAATAGTTTTCTGAAGATGAAAGTCTGTACATACTGTTTTTTGCTTATTCAAAATTAAAGAGTTTTTGTGACACCAGGAATCCATTTAGCTGAATGTTTCTTCGATTTTCATTTGAATTACCTCAAGGGATTTGCCAGCCACCGTTATTGTGGTATCGTCTGCAAACATAGTGACTCTATACCCTTACTAATAAAATGAGGTAATTGAGGTAAGTTGTTAACAAAAAGTAGAAGTAGAAAATCAACGGACAATTGACAAAGATTGTAGTTATTTATACAACAAATTGCAGAAAACATTTCGAGGAATACATCTTCTAAAACCATTTGAGAAACAAGATTTTACCAAATGCTAAACCAACATATTTTATTCCTAAATAAATAAATACTCTGGGAATGTGTAATATGAGTATTTAATTATTATTTTTACCTATTTCAGTGTCCCTCTAGATGTTGTGATGCCAGAGTTTCATAATTTAGAAAAGTCTTTTGAAGACAAGCAAGTATTACAATGGGTGTACATTATTAGTCAAAATTCCTATTTTAATATTATCGATACATTTTTCCAGCTCGTTTATACGTAAATCTTCTTTGATTAAGTTTCATTTGTTGAATATTTATGAAATTTTTAAATTGAATTACCGAAGATTAACTATAGGCCATAAAAAAATATGTTAAAATATTCACTTGTATTTCAAATTTGTAGTGTTAAAATCTGTACTTTCAATACTTTGATTACTAGTGAAAAATTCAATGTTAAGTTGAAATTGCAAACGGTTAATTTTATAATGGGAAAGGCTATTTGTAACACTAAATCAATTGGTTCTATGCTTAAGTTTATGAAACCATTAGGCAAAATTACATGTTCCGTTGATGTTCTTTGCTATACTCACGGGAGTTATAAATATTAAAGAAAGTGAGTTAGTGTCTTTATTCCTCAAAAAGAAAAGAAACAACAATTATTTGACCTCATAAGCCCTCCATCTTTCATTTTGTATTTGCCAGGTGGAAATAGAGCAGTATATATAGGGCTCCTAGTACTGACTGCTCTCATTTGTGCCCCAAAATGTGGCACGAGGTATGAAAGTGCAAATAGAGTACTGTGTACTGTACTTTCCTACCTTTAATAGTTTTTCTCACCTAAGATATATTCGCTATGCTGATGAGGAGCAATAACTCCGAAACACGTGTCCGTAGCTGCATTGTTGTTTCTTTTTGAGGAATAAGGCACTAATCACCTTCTTTAATTATTTGACCTCATAAGCCTCTGTTATAAATATTATTGAAATTAATTATCTAAACTAAATACTTACAATATCAGCTATGTATACACCTTTTCCTGATTTCCTAGCCACGACACTTATTCCTAGTCCTTTTCCAGGCTTCTTAATTAGTTCAGCTTCTATTGTAGTATACTCAATAGTGTTAGGTCTATATATGATCATTTTCATCTAAAATAAAAAATTAATAAAATTATTATTATTTGTTATTTGCACGCTTAAACAAAAGCTGTAGAAATTGGTAATAAAGTTTTGAGAAATTTTTATATTGTCAATATTTATTTTGAATTTTAATTATATTGTCATAAGCAGATTATCAGTGCAAACACAACAGAAAGGATCAACCAGACAAACAAAACGCCTTAAATATTATTATTAAGAGCATCTGTAAAACCTAGTTTTATAAGTAAAAAAAATAAATAAATAAATAAAAAGGAATTTTAACAAATTGGGTTGAGAACTTCTGATCAGGTACCCAGTTAAAAATCGTTGCACTTTGAACGGCAAAATGCTTTGTGCCAATTAGAAATGTAAACAATTCGTACATATTTCTTCGAAAATAAACATCCATTGATCCACAGAAAGCAGAGGTTTTCAAACTAAGTATTTGCGTTTATTAAAATTATTGGCCTGGATCAATTTTATGTGACCCTAGACTTTATATAGATTTTTTTTGTTTATCTGATCATTCCCCTTTATATACCAGTTATTCTTTAATGACAATACTAATTATGCACCATGTTAAATTTTATACTATTTTACATGTAAACATATATTTGAGTCCCCAAGTCACATTAAAAACATCTGTTTAATGAAAAAATTTATTGCAAAAAATAAACAAAATATGGATTATAATTTATAATAAACTATGGCAAGAAAAAAAAAACAAGATATAATTTTAAAAAATGATATGAATTAGTTATAAACAATTAATGGATAAAACAAACCTAAAAATTTGGCATATCATTTTGTAACAAATTAAATGTAAATAAACTATCTGATCAAATTAAGTCAAAAACACAAAAAAACAAAACTATACATTCAGAAATATGAAAATAAAAAACATGGGTTTAAAAACAGTAGACAGAAGACGTTCGTTAGGGGGGGATGCGTATATTTTGTTTTATATCAGAAAGAGATAGAAAACACGCGGCACACGAATATCATTGCGACTGTGAATTTGGCACTGGCTCTCGTAAATTGCGTTATTAGGGTAGTTGTAGTACACTTCATTGTGTCTTAGAAACTATGATACCGCAGTCTGCTTTAGTACGGTCCAAATGATTCTTTGCACAAAATAGTGCAGAAACAACTTAATCATTACTGGGAATGATCTGACCGTGGGCCCCACCTGTAGGCTTGGACCCCTAGGCCATAGCTTCACCACTACGTACAATGTATATAACGTAAATCCAGTTACACCGTATTTTTTATTACTATTATCATTCTTATTATTATTAATACCTTTGGCAGTGTTTGTCTCAGAGCTTGTGAAGCTGCTATGTAGGTAACATCCTTCAAACTGGTTCCATTAACTTCTATTATTTGATCACCTGGTTGCAGCCGTTTGTCTTTCTCCGCGGTACCTCCAGGATATACTTCTACTATAACTATTCCAGTCTGAAATATAGAAAAAAAATGGTTTATGTAAATATCCTGGCATTCACATTTTCCTACTGTCTTTTCACTGAATACTGAGACCGCATCAAAACAAACAACATTACACGATTATCTTGCAACCGTCATGTACATGCCATCCTCATCGGTTGCATTCCACTTCTTGTGAATAAACATATATCTTGACATGGTCTCAGGACTCAATGAAGCGATATTAGTTCTTCCAGAATTAGCATTAAATTCTACAAGGCTTATTATAAGCTGTGGGGGATGGAATCTGACCCATAAGTGCTTTATGCAAAAAACGTATATTAGCCTCTAATCTTTTGTTACAGAGTATTAACTTGAATATGATCATATATACAGTGTGTCTCCCAATGGGCTACCGCAATCTTGTAAACATTCTTATTTTTGATTTGCGGAAAAAAGTCATTCTTTTTAAGAAGGTTTGCTTGTCTCATAAACTGTTGTCAAACTTAAGATAATTTTAGAGTTCTAAGCTTGTGGTCCATAGTACATAGGCTTTTCATTTTCAAAGGATGTGGTAGTGGTCGAAGTTTACATCTCGGCACTACACAGTCAACTAGATCAACTAGAAATTTTTCATTCTGCCAAAAGCGAAAATGTAAAAATGATAGAATACAATTAATGTTGAAATTGGATAACAGTGTAATAGCTAAGTAAAAAAAATTTCCTAGAGCCATACATATTTAATATATCTTTTTAAATGTTGATCCTCTATATTATTTTGCTAAATAAGATGTACTTAAGTATGATTTGGTGGACAGAAGTATTTTTGGACCATTGATTTTCATTTACTCGAGAAAATGTTTCGAATTTCACAAAAGAATATTTAATATTTCAATATATATTTTAATTTTCAATCAACCAATTCTAAATAGCTCTAAAATTAATACATTTCCAGACGTATTATACGCAGACATCATACAGTTACAATTTCATACTTACATTTACTTGTGTATCTTTTCCTCCTATGAATAAAATTCCAAGTCCTTTATTATCAGTATTAACCTCAATGGTAGTGTCCTTTCCAGGGACTATTGGGCAAGTGAGAGGATCTGCTACTGGCTCTAAAAAATATCTATATTTTAATTCGCTTAATTTTCATAATATCCACAAGAAAGGGGATATGATTTCTAAAGGAGTTGAAAAATTACATAACAGGGTGTCCAGTGAATTGTGAACTAAAAATGTACATATATTTCCGGTAGAATGTTAAGAGATTGCAGTACATTTATACAACCTCAACATAACATATCGTGCAGTGAAAGGGTAAACTGTATTTATTTGATATGGAAATGATTGTAATTAACTATACATTAATAATAATTCTTTAACTATAAAAAATACTATGACATGCCAAATGAATATTTTAACTCAAAAACTGAAATTAGAATAAAATTGTTTAGCAAAATACATTTTAATTAATTTCAAGATGTTAGTTAAGAATGTTTCTCCAAGTGTTCTAATATGTATATAAGATATATTATGCTTTGAATATATAGAGCCTTATCATTAATAGAAGGTCACTTACCAGGTACAGGTGTAGTAGGTCGAGAAGGTTGTACAGCAGCTTTCAACGTTGCAGGCTTGGTAGCAGCATTCTTGTTATTTTCCACAGCAGTGTTATTTCCTGGTTCTGTGGATGCAGGTGTAGCGGAAGAATTAGGCTCTTTTTTACCAAGATTCGAGACTACAAGAGTTACCAAGCCCTCGGTTCTTTTTAACAGACTGGCAGCCTATAAAGTAGGTAGTAACTTTATTAAATGATGTCAATTATTTTCAGCGTTTTTCATTTAATATTACCAATAATAAGTTATTACCTCCATTAAACATATTTTCTACTAAATCTGTTTAGCAATCAAGCACTATTAACATTTTCTTCATATTAAAATAAATATTTTAATTCTAAACATTTTAAACTGCAAACTTAACTTGACAATTAATAGAAAAACATATTCGCGATGAATTACATGCTTCTATAGTATCTAATTAAAAACATATGTGTGTACTTTATTATTCTAGTATTTCTTGTCATTTTTATCTTAGCATTATCAAGATCATTTGATAACAAAATTACAATGTGGTAAATGTTGAACAAAAACAGAAAACAATTTCACTATTCTTTACCAACAAGATAAATGTGTTCAGTATTAACTAACTCTATTAGATCTCATTTAACAATTATTATTTTTAGATTATAATTCATCATCAAATAAGAATATTGAAAATAATAACGTAATACTTCTTCCAAAAACTTTTCTTGCAAATAGGTGCTTTGCAGGACGATATAAACCTTTTAGGAGCTGATATAATACATCATTTGAAATCTATTTAGCTACACTTACCTTAGTAGTAAAGTCTTACTGTTTTCGAGCTATTCGCCAATTTCTCTTTTTATTTTTTTTTAAATTCCGTAAATTCATAGTTATATGCTATTTAAACAGTAATAATGAATGAATGAAGTTTATTTATCTTAAGGATATTACATGTCACAGTTTTAATTGAACATTACATAGTTATATCTAACTTAAATCTATTGTTACATACTTATGTCTACAGTCTACATTAGTAGAAAATAACTTTAAAGAGCTAAGGTGATTTTGAAGTTTTGTTTTGAATACTTTTACAGAACTAGTATTTTCTATATCATTATTTAAAATATTATATTGGATGAGACCAGAATGGAACAAACTGTTCATTGAACTGGTTTTAGAAGTTGTATTAATATAAATGTTATGTTCTTGCCTAGTACTATATTGATAGACATCACATATAAATTTTATTTGATCTTTTATGTAATTTGGTAGTGAATTATTAACAAGTTAAAGAGTTATATACGGCCATTTTACTTCCAACTGATAAACACTGACTGACTCTTCTAAAGAAACCAATTTTTTTTATCTATTTTCTTCGACACATAATCAATGTGATCATTTAGTTTTAGTTCTCTATCAATAACAAGTCCTAAGTATTTCATATTTTCTACATGTTCCACATTTTCATTATTTAAAATAACATTTATGTTTAGTTCTTTAAAAGAATTGTATAAATAATTTGAACCAATAAACATCCATGTTGATTTCATTTCATTTACTTTTAACTTATTTTTTTTTAATCTGTCTGAGACGTAGCTTAATTCCAGGTTTACTGCCTCCACCAATTGATTGAAATCATTGTCAGCATAATATATCAATGTATCATCTGCAAAAAGGTGGATTTTATATTTTTCCAAAACATTCCCGAGGTCGTCGACAGCAGTGGCCTAAGAATGCTTCCTTAGGGCACCCCAAAGTTATTTACAATAGGTCCGGATTTATTATTATTTATTTTAATTATCTGTTTATGGTTTGAAAGATAATTCTCAAACCAATGCAGCACCGTATTTGAAAAGCCATACGATTTTATTTTAATAATAGTATTTGCCTATCAATCGTTTCGAAAGCCCTCTTAAGATCTATAAATACTGCACATATTCCTGTTCCTGGTTTGCTTAGTTGTTGTTTCCATTCAGATATTATGAACTGTAAGGCTGTTTCACATGAATGTTTACCCTGAAAGCCCGATTGATAAGTTAGTACACAATATATTATTTGAATTTATATATTGAATTACTTGATTGAACACTACTAATTCAAGTGATTTTTCAAAAAAGGGAAGCATATTTATGAGTCTCAAATACTTTGGTAACTTAGTACTTGGGACTTTTGGTATAGGTACTATCGTGGATGTCTTAAAATATTCCGGAAAAATACCTTTTTCAAGCCTTAGGTTGATAACATTTAGTAGGGGATAACCAATTACATGAAAAGTGTTTTTTTATTAACTCCTTCCCTATCTCATTTGTATTGCATTTTCTTGCTTGGTTACTTACTATTTTATTTAGATTTGTTAATGAAATCAAATCAAAAGACATGGTACAGTTCATTTTAGGTATTGTTTCTAACACACTCTCCTCGTCAACAATATTTACACCAATGCTAACGAACACATCATCTATGCTGCTGCCTACATAATAAGTGCTAAGTGTATTAGTAACTTCGTCTATATCATTATATTCAACTCCATTACAATTTAATGTATATTTAGCGAGGTTGGACTTTTTTGTTATTACCTATTAATTCCTTTAAGTTTGCTCACATTTGTCTATGATTCTTTTTTGTGTTATCAATGCTTTTTTCATAGTAATTACATTTAGCAGTATCTAGTTTTTTTACTAAGGCATTTCTCTCTCGTTTATATATATCCCAGTCTTGTTCCTCTTTTGTATATAGAAATTTTTTATAAGCCGCATTTTTATTTTGTATTGCCTCTTTACATTCATTGTTAATCCTAAACAAATTCTTTTTTTTTAGCTTTGATTTGTTTAAGTGGAACAACCGTATTCAGAGCCTCAACCATATTATTAATAAATCGTGATGATACAACATTCACATTACTGCTATCATAGTCCCATTATTTTTGTTATCAATATGTTTGTCATCTCATCATAATGTTATGTGCTGCCCTCTAACAGAGAGGAGAGTTGTAATTACTCCCTGGCCAGAAGGGTGGCGCCATCTGTGGGCCAACTGGCGAACCACCATTTAGTAGTGCCTAAGAAAATTATAGAGAATACCAGTATATTTCTGGAAAGTTCTACAATGATATTCTGGACATTCCAAGTGGGTATATAAAGAGGTGAAGCCAGCAGATGGGGGAACAGTACAGTTTAGTGAAGTATAAGGAACAGTTCAGTTTAGTATCCAGTACAGTTCTGGTTACAGAGACAGTTTGTAGAAGAACAGTTCAGTTGAGTGAAGTATGCAGTTTAGTGAAGTAAACAGACAAGAGACTTTTTAGGTTAGACAAGAGTTGACAAGTTTAAGAAGAAAAGTAAAGTACATAGTGTTTTAAAAGTAGTGAATTTATATTAGATTAAGTTATTATTAGTTGTGTGATTTTTAAATATTTCCTAGTGTAATTTTAGTGATTAAATAAATCAGTGGTTTGTGAAAATTCTTGTTGCAAGTTATTCGAATCCACAAAGTGTTTACTGAAAATTGTAAGCACGTAACAATAATTTATTTTTTTGCGAATGTTTTCTGTGATAATTTTATTTTTTTTGGTTTCCTTTAATTTAATTTGTGCAATTGAATGGTCGGTTATTGAGTAATTTTTTTCTACAAATACATTTAATGTAAAGTCATTACTTATTACAAGATCTATTAAACTGGTTGTTGTATTTGTAACCCTTGTGGTCTTTTACAAATTTTTTACAACAAAAATTTTCTAATAATGTTTGGAGATTTTTCTTTACAGAGTCATCTTTTTCCAGTTAATATTAAAGCCTCCTAAAATTATTGTATTAACATTTTTTTTACTAGCAAAGTGGAGCTAACCATTCGTTAAGCTTTTTTATAAATTCATTTGGATTACTGCTAGGCAATCTGTATATAATGACTAAACAGTAACAGACATTTAAAAATTTAAATTCAATAGATAATATCCAGGATATAACTAACATTCTTATATTGTAAACTTTAATATCATTTTTAATGTGAATTTGTACTCCCCCTGTATATCTACTACTTGAATTGCAGCGGATTAAATTATATCCTGCTATTTTTAATTCATCATCAGTAAAATCATCTGTTATGCACGTTGCAGTAGTACATAACACAATAGAATTATAGCTAACTACATGCCCTACTATTTCCCCCTTATTTTCATAAAAACTTTGAGCATTTAGACAGGATATGAATAAATCGCTTGGTAATTGCTATATTTCATATGCAATTTTTTTTTGTATTGATTCAAGAGTTTTTGAATAACAACGGCAGTTTCTGTCTAAACTAGAGTGACTTACATCTAAACCTAGATTTAATTATTTATTTGCTCTTACACAATTTATACATTTTCTTTTTCTGTGTTGCATTCGTTTATTTTGTGATTTCCAGCACATAATGGGCATGTTACACTTTTCAGCTCCGTGATTATAACCGCAACACTTAAAACACGTAAATACATTAAAATATTCATACACATGGCAGTCCTTCCATCCAACATGTAAAGATGCTTTTTCCTCAGAATTATTTGACAGGACCCATTTAAATGTATTTAGATCAGTCTCAATAATTAAATTGATCCTTTCATTTTTAGTTTTAGTTTTGTGGATCGACTTAAACAGAGAATTAGCTTCCATGGAAATCTTATTTTGTTTTATGATTTTATTCGTCAGTTCTTCTTCGCTTTCTTTTTCATCCGAAATTCCAACAATTATTATTTTTGGATGAATGAAGTCTTCTTTCCCCTTAAATTGACTAATTTCGGTTTTTAGATCTTCAATTTATTCCTCTATTAATGTAGCATGATTCCAGTTTGGTCATAGTATCTCTTAGTACTCCAAAAAGAGACTTTTCATTTGGGAAAATTGCCGACATTGAAGCTTCCGTTCAAGACTACCTTTTTTCCCGCGTGTACTTGTCATATTCAACTTCTTATCTGCTTCCTTTTTAATCTTAATAAAGTTTTATTTTCTATATAGGTATTTTTGTTCACATAATTCATACAATTATAAAATATTCCATTAACTATAATTTTAGCGTGGCTACAAGGTATTAATTAGTGCCTGACACAAGAGCTACTATTTATTCTTTCAGTTTATTCCCTTGCTCTAACATGTATTTATTATATCCAATGCATTTATGCGATTATCTAAAGATGAAGTAAAGGTTAATTATGCCATTTTAATTTAGCAAAAAATGTTAACGTCATTACAAGTTGTGGTTGTGTCATGAAAGTTTGTGAAAAAAATACAGCCATCTAAGATATTCAAATACTTTTATAAACTTCTGTAATTTGTGCTCTTTCAAACGATAAAAACTAACAGTGTGCGAGATAGAAAAACATAGTAACTAATTTGAGAAGTCAGTGTTACATCACCTAATTTATGAAAACTCAAACAAAGCAAAGTTTACATTATTATCAATTTCGAAATGAACACCCTGATTTCTAATACATGCATGTACTTATATGTATCAGAAACAACAGAAATAAGACTTAGGATCTTACTTCTGTTGTAGACACTTTTAATATTGTTTCATTTTTACTTTCCCATATATGTAGTATATAAGAAAGTATAGTGATAGTGCAAAAATTCGAGTTTGAATTTTTTGACAGATTTATACGTTTTCCCAACAAAGTGGTTTTTAAAAAATGTCTGTCTGCCGTTTGTGGTCGCACCTAGAGCCCAAACTACTGGATCGCTTTTGTTCAAATTTTACATGTGTCTTCAAGACGGCCACACCTCGAGGCGAAATCGCAAAATCGATCCTAGCTCAAATGTGGGGGGGAATAAACCCCTAAAAACAGAAAAAAAAAAAAATAGAAAACATTTTTTCTCTAAAACGGTTCTAACGATTTTGATTAACTTCGGTACATGAAATGACATGACAAATATGCATTGGAGCAAGATAATAAACTGAAAAATTAAAGACATATCTCAATATTGTGTAATTAATGTGTAATTATGGATCTGCGGGATTTTTCCAAAAAAACCCAAATTGACGAATAGCTCAAAAAACATAAGACTTTGTATTAAGACAAATTTAGCTAAATAGGTTCTAAATGATGTATTCTATCAAATTTTATGTGGTTTGTATCAATCTACAAAACACCCTGTGCATGTATTCTATAAATTTCGTCAAAAATCTTAAACAGTGCACTACTAGGCATAAAAAAGATTTGCTAAACATTAAAGTTATTTTTACCCACACTATGGTGGCCACCAAAGGGCAACGTTACTATAGGTCATGTTATGCTCAATAGAATCAAGCACAATGAGTTCAAATTCAATTCACTTCTTGCAAACTTTACTTCAATGAGTTGATATCTACATGTCAAACTATGCAATATATAGGAAAATAGATGGAATGAGAAGCTGCGTACATTTGTAATTAGAACTTAGCTGCTGTTTAAAGGTATCGTTGGTCATTCTTATGGTAAATTATTTCGTCTATTTTCAAAGACTAGAGTTATTGAATAAATATAGCAATTATACCAGTAAAATTATAAATGGGCCAAAGCATTAAAAACTACTTGGTGAAAGGGCTACTCCACTGGGAGTAGTAAAAAATCATCTATTTTTTGACTGTACCTGACCAAATTACATTGTTCGACACATGAATCTAAATTGGATAATATTGTATATTACCACAGATTATACAGATGCAATATTTCAGTGGGTTCCTTTCATGCTACATCACATCTTTCAATGACATTAAATAGCTTGTTTCTTTACTAAATAATTACGCATATATGAGACTGGCACTACTCATAAATGCTCAGCCGGTAATCAAACATTGTGTTACCGTTCGAGCGACCACATTTAATAATGTAAGGTTGCCATATTTCTTGCAGTCAGATTATGGCAGAATATATTTATGGTTGATAACTTGTAATGCCCAAATATTTCAACATTTAAACTAAAGTTTCTAGTGTCTCTCTTTCTAAGTGGATCTTCTGGTCCCACTGTCGCATCTGATATAATCTGCATTATGTGTAGTATCTGTATCTGTGTATTATGTGGGAAAATAAGATCATTGACGCGAAATTTTAATGAGACAAAAAAAGCTATTTTTTTTATCACACACTAATTCATTAAACAAAAGTATCAGGAAAATAATATTTTCCTTATCAATGTATGCACATCAGTTTTAAATATAAAATAACAATAATTTTAAGATTCTTATATTGCAATTTATAGGAATATCTATTATTTGTTAGCTTGTTAGACATATATTAGTTAAAGAAATAAAGGAACAATTTTATTGTAATTGCCTCTGCTCTTGTATATATTAACAACATTTTGCGAAAGCGATAGTATAGAAAAAAGTTAAAAGCAAAAATAACAAGCAAATACATACCGTATCATAATTGGAACCAACAAGGCAATCTTTATTGACAGCCAGGATCATTTCTCCAATTTTTAGGCCAGCCTTCAAAGAAAAAACACACAGCTTTAGAGGGGAAATAAAAAAAAAACAAATAAAGCCGTAACAATCAGTATTTTTATAGTGCAAGTTGTTCTGCAACTAAAAGTGATATTTAAATAAAAACTTATTTGACATACTGTCCATATAACAATAGAAGATATTAATACTATTTTAATAACGATAAATGTATTAGCGCTTAAAATATTCTATCTTTGTTGCAATCTAGTAGTAAATTATAACGATGAATATAATTATTTAGAAATACTGTAACAATATTATAAACTTTATATAAAAGGCAAAGATTATTGTTCACAGATACCAATGACGTTAAAAATTGGACTGAAACCTATTATATTTTAATTACTTAGTAAATATACGAAATTAAAACTAATTATATGGTATTTCTTTTTGCTCTATTGTCTGGAAGATGATAATGAAATAAAATATAAGTAAATCTTAGAACTTCATGTTTATGATTTACTTTACCAAATGAAAATTTACAGAATTAAGTAATTGACATTTTTGTTTCATAAATAGTTTCAACATAATTTTAAGAGCTCAATTTTAGATACAAAAATAAAGACTTTATAATTACAGAACAATTTTATTTTACATAAAACATCCAATGTACCTTTTCTGCTGAGCTGCCTTCCTGTATATCTGATAAAAATATACCTTCTCCAACTTCGGGATGCTTCCCCGCAATTATCATAATACCTAAACTTTGGTTTCCCTGCTTTAACACAACACACAAAAAGATTATTCAGTTATTGAGTATTTGAAAAATGTAATGATCTTGTGTTCATTTGTGATGAAATCAATGGGAATGTATGGAATTGTATGTGAAGGAGAGAAATGATATTGTAAAATTTAAATAAACAATTTATATACTATTATCATTTACACAATCGTTTTGTTAATTAATACCTAACATAATTAAATTTAACAAAACTTATATATCCTTCAAAATGAAAAAAAATATATATAAAACTTAAGGAGTCATAACTATTTTTTTTTTCAAATTGGGAATTATATTTCGTAATTAGAAAATTTCCATATCTAAATGTTTTCAAAATCAGGAAATCTTAGATAATGCAAGACAGGATGATCCACAACACTGTACTACTTAGTACCCAATTGGAATTAAAACAGCCATGGCTCACATAAGGGCGCATAAATTGCTTTCTTTACGCTAAGCGGAGGTAACTACCAATTAACTGACAAAATGAATGACGATCTTTGTTCGCATTCGACTCTATGATGTTGGAGTTGAGGAATAATGTAACTATATTATTTACAAAGTACACCTTTCTGTCTAAAACTGTTGACAGAATGTGCAAAAATATCCGTAACGATTATAAAGTCTATATTACTCTACACATTATACGAAAAACAATTAATAGGTAATTGAATATTTAAACTTGAGTTTGTCATGTAATGACATTGCAATTGTAAAATTATAATCATTATACATTTTAGGCAAATAGGCAAATTAAGTTTGGACTATAATGATACTGACATTGTAAAATTCAAATAATATGCAACAGCTCCTGAAACATCCCAAAGCAAACATTTTATTTGATAACAAAATATGATTTATTTCCAAATTAGCTGCTTTATGATACAGGCTAGTACTTAAGGCAGGTTTAGTGCCAGGCTTAAAATTATAAATTTAAAAAAGCGAGGCGGGCTTTCATGTAAAATGTCAAAACATAACCAAAAGATGAAAAATTTGCTGGTGGTGCTTGTGGGCGTAAATAATCAAAATTAAAAATAAATTTTTCTGACTGTCCCTTTAAGTATTTTGGATTAATAATAAATATAACCCATAAAAAGCGTCAAAACACATCAGTTTCGAATACCAGAATTCAATATAAATCAATTCTAGCGTTATATAATGCCAGCTTTAGGGTGGAATGAAAAATAATGTTTTAAAGAACAGCTCTATATATGAAAATTTTTATTCTACCCGTTAATATAAAATTCTTAAAATTTGATCAATGCTTTTGCCTTCTGAGGATGATCTGAGGATGAAAACTTGAAGAGCATCTTATACATCAAAGCCTTTGAAATGTTCATTTTAGATTTGACCATTACAAGCTAACATGCATTTCTTAAAAATTATAGTGTTTAGCACTTTCCGAATAATCTGGAAAATTACAAGAAATGCAGTAAATCACTAGTCTCACTTAAAAGAAACAATAATAAACATACATGTTTGATAAAGAAATCTTTACGGCTATCGAAATAAAATTTAATTGAAATAAATGTAGGAAATTTATGTTCCTGCATTAAAATTTTATTTTTAGAAATTTATTTTAGAACCAAAAATAAATGCTCTAACTTCTGACAATAATTTATATCTGTTATGTGCAGGGTTATTTAATGGAGACTCCATTATTTCTTTAATTGAAATGTTTATAAGTTTCAAGTGGATAATTTATGTGTCATGATCAAATAATAATTTATTAGTTAACGATATTTCCTATTATAATCAGACAAACGTTTAGAACTAATCAAAATTAGGATCAATTCATCAAATCAATGTTTTTCTAATGAACTATTTATGAGGATAAGTGCACTATGGATTAAATATAGTGGTTTAATAAAAGTTTGCAAACACTTTAAGCTCTAAAGCTACAAGCTTGTCAGTTGACCTATAATTAATCCTTAATTATATTTGAATTATGTTACGTAAGTTCATGAAGTTTGAAAACTTTGAAACAAACTTTGCCAATTTAGTTAATACCGTTATAATGGTAATATTTATAATAATTTTCCTTGAGTATAGAACTGTCTCACTTTAAAGTAGGTATGTGAAAGGCTCACTTGCTTAGACTGCAAAAAGTAGAATTCTAAGTTGTGTATAGTAGGGTGTATATTTATTGGGCAGTCAAAAAACGCAACGAAAACTTTACGACCTCATTAAAACACCGTTATTCTCTGTACTACCTCATCTGTAAATTAAATCACTTATCTTCAGAGCTGGGTAAAGTGCTTTGAATAGTACTTGAAGCACTTTTAGGGCGGCTTCAAGTATACATGACATTCAAAGTTGTATCTAGATTTGATAAAGAGACGCTGTTGTAGTTACAACACCCAAAGTTAAGTATTATTTTCAGATGTGGAAAAATTTAGTCCAATAGATTTGCAAATATACAGTAAATGGAATGTTTGAATTTATAATTCGAAGTTATATTTCTCAAATCTTCAAAATGTTACAGGACTTATTAAAATTCTCCGATTTCTTAATAAAAATTTTTATTTTACCGCAACCTTAATCTATATCTCAATTTATACCTTATGACTATTCAAAATATATTTTTCCCTAATTCTAAGACAAGAGCTTTGGTCTCTTAGATTTCTCAGAACGTTTCTCAAATAACTGAATATTTTCTTTTTAATTTTATTTAATATAATCGAGTAAAATTATATAGAGTAGAAATAGACTTTATAGTAAAAGAAATGGAAAATATGCTTTTTCTTAAACTCAATTATTTTTAAGTTTTATTACTCCATAATTTACAGGAATACAATAATCACGATGTAATTATATCTATAAAAAATATGCATAAAAAAATTGAGTGAAAAATGGTAAATGATGATGATTTCTAGATTCTTACTTTATTTATATGATACAATGATTAAGATTCATTGATTTAATTTAGTATGCAATTTATTATTAATGTCGTTTCAATGAAACCATTCTTTTAACATATTCTATATCCTCTATTCCTGATTCAAATTTCTACACAATTTTATTTTCTAATACCAATATTAAAAGAAATAATATGGATTTTGATATATAAAAACTACTGTCTATAATGTCCATAGACTTTTAAAGTCATAATCCAAAATATATTCATATTCACAACTTTTATAACATAAGTATAAAAAATTACGCTGCAAAACTTAAACTGCAACAATAAAGGAAGAATCTGCAATGTAAAACAAAGTGATTGTGTATATACAAAATTTAAAAAAGCTGGGCCATACCTTTTTGATAGCGATGGTGCGCACATTTGGATAGCTAGCACTAAATTGTTCTTCGGAGGCCTGCAGAAACAAAAACAACCTCAAACAACACATAGCAAAACATGCTGCCAAAGAAATCAATCACGGTCTAAACCCAATCACTGTTTCAAACACAGCGATTATGCCACACTTAACATCAATAGAGAGTCAATGCAGCATGAGTGTATAAAACAAGCTTAAATACATTATACTTGCAGAGGCTCTGTGTAAAATCCCCAAGTTATCATTAACTTGCAGTTGTACAGTGACCTTTGTTCATTATAACTAATTATTCAATCTAGGTAGATAAGGAAACGACAAGTTTGCTGGGTTGTTTTTATAAATTTGACATTATGGAATTAAACTAGAACTATTTTTTATAATTATAAGTTTTATTGGGCTGTTTTAGATAATTACTTATTAGTTCAAAAAAATATTGACAGGATGCCTAGTGTTATAAATGAAGTATAAACATTACACAGTGGTAATAAAAAGTAACTTCCTAATAGGTACCTATTTGTCCGTTTTAATGTCCGTAGTTCTTGCATTAAATTAACTTCAAATGTATAAGTACATAATTTAGTAGGATTTGTTTTGGGTAATATTCAAATCTACTTTCATTTAAAAAATGTACATAATAAATAAAAATATACACAGGATACATAAGGATTGAGTATAAGTAAATTTTTAAACAAAATATGCTAAGTTTGTTCTAGATAATACAGAACAGTTCGGAAAACTTTCAGATAATCAAATACATCGCTGAAATTACTGACTTTTCTTGTGATTTTGCATCGGATATTAAATATCAGTTGTTTAATATAAAGTTGTTTAGCTCAAAATTCAAACTGGAATTTAAAACATGCTCAAAATATGGGAAATCTCTTTATGGAAAGTTTTAGGATTCTGTGCTTGTGCATTGTTTTAATATTTTTGTACTTTAAATCCACTATACTAATACTATAGCTGATATTACTCAGATTCAGTTAGTTAAAGTTTTAACTATTAGCAAATTAACAAATATATTTAACAGTGAAACAAAAAATATATCACATACAATGTATGTCATGAGTGTAATTCAGTAACACTTCTTCATAAAAAATATCATTATTCGCAATGAGTTAGAAAAGGTGAAAGTATCAACTTAATAAGCCATGAAAATAAATAGATTAACAGGATTTTCTAGAATATTGACACTATGATGTTGACTCAATTTAACTGGATTTTAAGGATTACGGATGATCCCTCAGTGAATAAACCATAAAAACGTAAGTGATAATAAAATAGTAACATATATTGATAATAAATAAACTATACAGATATTTGCATACATGTCTTTATATGGAAATGTGGGTTTCCTAACGCTTGTTAACTAATCGAAAATGAATCTATACTTACTAAATGTTCACAACTTATAGAAATTTTTAAATGTCAACAATTTCAAACATTCACTGTGAAGAGATTTTCGTGCAGTTGGCTCCAACTTTTTGCCCGGTAACAAAAACTTTAACTGTTGTATTAAATTAGACTTAAACATTAAAAAAATATATTAAGAAAAATATCAGTCAACCAGTCAAATAGAAGACTGTATCAAGTCCAGGGCTCATTGAACATTGGCGGGGGCCCGTAGGCTTGCTCATGACCGGTGATTTTCGGAAAATCAATCTCCATAGCTTTCTGGAATCTGGGGTATAAATTGTGAGGACCTTATTTACATATTGTTTAACAATGTTTTTATATTTATAATTTTTGATGATTTCAGGGTAACAAACGTAGAAATGTTTAACATTTTACATTAAACTTATAAACGAATATCCCGATATAATTTCTACATTAAATTGACCTTTCGAGATGTTTGATTAGCAAATTCTTCAATAATAGCGTAAAAGTCCAACGCTTGTAAGATATCACTATTGATACTCATACTAGTTAAATGATTGAGCCTATCTTGGCTCATAGACGATCCTAATCTATTTTTCGTCAATTTTAGTTTGGAAAATGATGTCTCATCAGTACAATTTATGGTCATTATCACAAGATAAATTTTTAATAACGTCTCTACATTGGGGAACGTATCTTTTAAATTTCTATCTACCAACAGCTGATATAAGCGAACTTCATAGTTATTTTTTTCAGAACAAGACTCAACAATAACAATTCAATTCAACACATTAACAATCAAGCAATTCCCTACCAAAAGAGGTTGTACCTGTACATGTTTAAGGAGGTTTCTGTTGAGGGCGCCCCATATAAGTTGCGAAAAAATAAAATGATTTCCTGTTCCTGCAATAGCTTTGCACATAGAGTTATGATTATCAGCAGATATCAGTAATAATATGTAAATCTTGACGTTTTTTAATAGTTTCAAATATTTCATTTTTTAATGTTGCTGATGTGGTATCACATCCACTGAAAGCGTAAAGACGTATACTGGTCTTGATGTCTAATTTTGTGATGATAACACCTTTCTTTCAATTTCTTCAAGCTTCGGCTCAAGTAAAATTATTTCTTGTTCTAGTGGAGACAATGTCAATAAAGTGACAAGAACCAGAAGAAAGGCTATGGAAATTGTCTCTGATTTAATAACAACTGCAGAGAGGATAGGCCTGCAGATAAATCAAAATAAAACAAAATTTATGCCAACAATTCCATGCTCCTGAGTTGGAAATGTCGAGGAGAATCTTCTTATCAGGGAGAAAACTTTTGAAACGGCCAAGGGATTTGTCTGGTTGATCTGAATAACAACAAATATGAACAAATAAAAAACAGATAACAACTAATAAAACCTATGCCACTCTTACAAAGTATCTTTCCAGCAAGAGCTTATCACAAATAAAATAAAGCTCTATAAGACATTCATAATCCACTTTCTTATATAATGGATCGGAAACATGGACTTGACTAAATCAGACGAATCTTCATTGCCCATCTTTGAAAGAAAAGTACTTCGTAAGATCTTTGGAGAACAGAGTATGGAGACTCAGATACAATTAATTATGAACTGCATAATATGTATAGAAATAGCTTGAACACGAAAGATATAGTGATTGAAATAAAGTTTAATCATTTGCGATGAGCAGGTCACGTGACACAAGCCCAACAAAATAAGACGATAAAAATGTTTTTTACTGCCAAACTCATGGGAAGTAGAAAATAAGGTGGGCCCACGTGTAATGGTTTAATGGTGTATCGGTGGGTGCTAAACTGGAAAAACCAAACGCGACAGGACAGAATGGAAAAACAAGCTTTAAAAAGATCATGGCCCTACAGGAGCACCAAGATGATGACGAATGTAGCTAGTGTAATTAATAGAACTAGAAGGTCAACATCTTCATAAACAACTACACACATTCCTTTCTTGAAATAGATTTTTCTGTTGCAGTTCTAACCATGAGAGTATCTACATCGCCAGAGCTTTCTCGAAGTTTGAAACCATTATCCTTCAGCCTAGCAAATGAAATAATTTAGATTTTCTTTCTCATTTAACAGGAAGCGGCCTTGCTAATGATAAACACGGTATTTTCATCACAATGTGTGTGCCCAAATTTCTTTACATTGTATCTTCGATTATGCTCAGCTTTTTCCTACTGTTATCTGTATTGGACTAGCCATCAAAAACAATCATCCAATGTTTATTATAATGTTCAGGAACTATGCCAAATTTCAAAGTTTATTAGTTTAGTCATTTATTATTTTTATTAAATACTTTTCGTTCATGATTTTAATAAAAACTGTGTTACAAACATTTAATTTGAACAGTATAGTGGCCTCTGATCCCTGGATATCAGAGTTAATTTTAATGGCAAACTAAGGTAATCTCGTTGGCTTATGTTAGTTTGTGTTTTATGCAGTCAGATTTTCGATTTATTTGATTTTGATTCTTGAATATGATAAATCTGATTTAATCATATAATTATCTATTACACTTATAAAAGGCACATAACTATTGTACGTTGTACCATATTGGAATTAAATGTTCAATACTGCATATTTTAGTGGGTGGCACTATGTTTATAATGTAAGTAGATAAAGTCTAGAGTTATTAAAGCAAGTAAGTAAATAGGGCAATTATCCCAAGTTTACCTGTTGAAATTTATAACATTGGCCCAGAGCTGAAACCAGTAGTACACTCATGAATTTATATTGCGTCACTTAGATTAGATAATGTATATACCATCTTTAAAATAATGCATATCTAAATTTACATTTATCAGTTACTAGGGTGTTTCAAAGAATAAAAGCCAAATATATTGAAGTGTACATAACTTTTTTATTCTCTTTAGCAGACAAAGACACCAAGAATAAAATTAGATGATAAAATAATGCTCTTCTTCAAACATCGAAAACATTATTTTTAAGGGAACGGTAGCTCAATGGTAAGCGCTCTAGCTCAGTCTTTAGGACTCCATCTCCTTTGAGGAGACAAATCTGGATCTTCTAGACTTAAGACGACCATTCAGGTAACCTGGGAGGTGACTAAAATATTTTCAAGACAACTTTCGTGAACTTAAACTCTCACACTTCATCTGAGCGACAGTAAAAGTCTTTTACTACCGTTCGCAAACTCTGAGCGACACTAAAAGTATTTGAAGAAAAAATATCAGTATTTACTATTACTTCTCTGGTTGTTTATCGTCTATTAAATCCTTAATATAAGAATATTTTTATACGGTTTAATAACATCTTTTTATTTTTTTAGACATAGGAAATCCCAACTATATCTGTTCAAATAGAAATAGTATGACATCATAAGCTTTGGTCAGTCGTAACCACGTTGCCGAATTTACGCATATTCCTCAACTGATGATTAACATTCATATTTTAATGAAATTTGGATAAATAATCTGCAGTTTCAACCATACTTTTTTACAGATTTATAGATTGGAAACGAAAAAGAATTGGGCAATAGAGTTTTGACAATCATTTTTAATAATATTCAAATGACATGTTTTAAAATGTCCCTAAAAAAACGAAATGTTATGGTTCTTGGCATCAATGTTATTGTAATGTGAATTTACGGTCTGTTACGAATGAAGACAAGAAGTCGTTACATGATAGTTTCAACATGTTGGTGTATTTCTTCTCTATTATAATTTGTTAAGGTAAGTTTTATGAGTATATTTGTATGCCTGTTATAAGGCCCTATGAAAATAAAGATATTATTTTTATCATCGATCAAATATCCCTCCAAATTTCAGGCGAAACTCCAGTATGTATTTCCATGGGAACAATGAACAACCAATATTGTGCGCTTAGTCTAACATTATAATATTTTCAGCACATTGAAAGGTATACGAATAAACACCACAGAAATTAGACAACCCCCAATTCCAATTGCACCCTTTGGAAAAGTTGCATAAAAAGGGTTAAAACACAAAAGATCTGAGAGAGGGATAAAACATGGGCCCTTTTTCGAGAGCGCTGAACAAGATGGTGATATTTGGCGTTTTCTTCCATCGTAGACATGCGGATCGGTTTTTTGGGCAGGATTCGGGTGGGCCATATGAAATTTCGCTATACAACATCTTATCCACCCATGGGGTTGAAACTATCCCCCCTCCCCTAATACTAAAATATGTCCCAAAAAATCGAAATGCATGAAAATTTGTTTATCCCCGTTTTTGAGGGTGCTCAACATGGTGGAAATATTCATTTCTCCCCTACCTTCCACCAACTACCCCCTTTTCATATTTATTGATACTGGGCATGTGGGGACTAGTTGGATTGGGGTTTTTAAGGGGCTATCGACATTATAAATGGAGTTCAGTGACGAGACATGCCATCAAACCGGGGTTGAAATTACCACCACCTCTAACATTTGGTGGAGACTAGGGAGCAATTAATATTACCATCATGTTGAGCACCCTCAAGGATGGGGATAAACAAATTTTAATGCACTTTGATTTCTTTTGGGATATTTTAGTATTAGGGGAGGAGGGGGTAGTTTCAACCCCGGGGGTGGATAAGATGTTGTAGGTTAAATTTCATACGGCCTACCTGAATCCTGCCCAAAAAACCCATCCGCATGTCTATGGAAAAAACGCGAAATAGGGGTGGTTTCTCGAGTTTATGGGTAGTTACTGCGGGGTGGGAATCTTAAAAATATCACCATGTTTCATCCCTCTCACAGAACTTTTGTGGTTTTTAAAAACTTTTTCATGGACACTGTGGCTCTGACCAGAGCATATAATGCCTAGGTGCAAGTCATACTATGAGCTTCCTTATTAACACAATGATAATTTACCCATCAAGATTGTTATTGGTATTGGCATTACATAGTACGAAAGCTTGTTTATTACTTTCGTCAGAATATTCTCGGAAAATAATAATTTTTATAGAGTCGTAATGGCAAAATATGAAAAGGAATAAACCTTTATTGGAAAGAGTCAACAACCAATAATTAGATTAATAGAATATTACCGCAGTAATTTTCTAGGCACACTTAATTATTATAATAGCATAATTATAAACTAATTAACTTCCACGTGACTCGAATGTTTGTAAGAACTAGATATCCACTATTTCTATAGTCGATTCCATGATATATACCTGTTGATACATAGCCCAGTAAAATAGGAAAATTTGGATGAAATAATTCACAGCGGGCTGGAATTTTGGGAACAGGCTTATTTTGAGGTACTTTTTAACATATTGTACGGTAAAATTGATATTTTGTGAAGAACCGATTTTTTAAAACTTATATTCTCCCCCCTCTACTCCGTCGGCGTCTACGGGTGAGGACTTTTGATATATTAAAAGTACCACAAAATAAACCTGTTCCCAAAATTTCAGCCCACTCTGAATTATTTCATCCAAATCGACAAATTTCCTTGGGCTACTAATTCTTTTTCATGGAAAATGCACTGACTAAACATTCCTATCTGGATACACTGCAGAATTAGGTATTTTCCTAACTGAATGAAGATATCAGTTTCTACATTTTCCAGCAAGACAGTACGTTGCCTCATTGGCATTTGGTATTCATGGTTTATTTAAAAAAATGCCCCCTTACAGTTGGATGGGTCATAGTGGACCACATGATTTGGTGCTTTACAGCTGACCCCCCAGGTAACCAGATTTTACAGCAACGGACTGTATTAATAAACTTTAAAAATAAGGTGCTTCCCTTCCCTAGTTTATTCTCACATTTGATGTCAGTGAAGTGAGTATACTAAGTCCCCACCACCCGTAGACGCCGGCGGGGGGAGGGAGGGAAAAATAGGTAAAAAAAACCGTTTTTTCGCAAAAACTAGGCAAGTATCAATTTTACTGTAAATAGATCATATGCATATGGTGTCTAATGAAAGTTATAGAGAATCAAATTTTGAAAATTTGAATTGGTGTATGTACAAAATCGTTTTGGTAATGAAGATAAAAGGGAAAAACCTGAAAAATTGTCATTTTCAAGTGCATTTTGACAAATAGCTATTTTTTGATTGGCTTTAGGCAATAATGACGCTAAAGGTTTTTTGAAAAGAATTAAATTATCTGTAAAATGAGCTCCAAGTGAGCTTCATACGATGAATGGTTCACGAGATATGGCTGTTTAAAGCTATGAGCAAAAATTTCTTTTTTATTATTATAAAAATTTTCCTGCAAGAACTGTGCATAACAATATTATAAAAATTGGTTTTGACCTATTTTTATTAGTTTATATACATATGAAAGTAATGCAATAGCATAAGTTGTTCGCAAGGTATATTTTCTTAAAAAAAAAGGTTCTTGAAAACGGTTTTTGTTCAGAAAAATTGAACCAATATTATTTTTTAATTCATTTTTTTAACACGCTTTTATTAGTTTCGCCTGTATGTTTGTTTACTTGTAATGGAATCTTTGAACATGATTCTCACCCACTTCAAAACGTCAAATTAAACTGATACTTTGCACTCACATCAAGAACCGATGACAATACAATAATTTGGCAACTTTGCCCTAATGTTCTCACCAGGATCATTAGGATAAAATAAAATTTAAAAAAAGAGACTAACCTATTATCGAGATTTTGGCGGATGCGCCGCTGTTAATAATATATATTCTAACTAACAATAAAAGCGTGTTAATTAAATGATTTTTAGTAAGTTTTAAAAAATTATAGTTTAAAAAACTTAAAAAAATCTTTAAAAATCGAACTAAAAAGTAAAAAATAATAATCTTTAAATATTAAGATTTTATTCAACAGCAATAGATTGCAAAAAGAGTGTGAGGTGCTTGATATCAATTGTTATAAATATTTTATTGGTAGCTATTGATAAAAGTAGAATTATAAAAGCATCCCACGCTTTTTACAATCTATCGCTGTTGAACAAAATCTTAATATTTAAAGATTATTATTTTTTACTTTTTAGTTCGGTTTTTAAAGCGTGTTTTTTTAGTTTTTTAAATTTGTATATACCACCGTCTCTTTTGACCTAAATGAAAGCTTACAAAATTTCCTACAATAAACAGTTTTCGTGTATGATTTTCAATAAGTAGTGACAAGGAACTGACAATTGAAAATGCGGTTGATTTTTAATTTTCAGCAAACAGGCCATTTTCGACACGTTTGAATTACAAAAAAGTACATTTAATAATATTTTTCACTTCTTGAATTATCAGAAGTTATTCTGTGGGCATCTCTGAGTCGTTTCATACTGGGCCTATATTTTTAGGATGTATAGTACTATTTACACACAAAAGGAGAAGGGTCCTGTTGGCACGTGGTGCAGCGGAGACCCGTACAACCGTTGTACGTTGTGACTCAATCGTACTCTGCATTGTGAGAGAAAGGATTAAATCAATAACATTTTAAAAATTTGTTAATGCCTTTTCATATTTTTAACTATTTTATTCCATATCTGTCATATACTTTCCATTTTCCGTTATTATTAATTTTCACTGCTATAACTCATCTAAGTATCACTGATTGCACATTAAAAAAATTCATACCTCTGCTAATATTGATTGAATAGAAATCAAAAATAAAAGGAAATTGTTCGTATTCGAATTCTCTACAACTTTCATTTGAAACGTTCGGTCCGAATGAACATTTTAAAGATTTTAACGAAAAACGCGCGTGCTTCCGTTGCGTCGTAAAACGGTCCAAATTTCAAAAAAAATCTATCCCGGCTCCAATAGGTCGTACGAAGTTAAAAAAAAAAACAACGAAATTGCGCGGATTTTTATTACCTATAATTTCATGTGTACATATTTTGCAGTAAAATTGATACTTTCTCAGTTTTTTGCGAAAAAACGAATTTTTGTACCTATTCCGCCCCCTCTCCGCCGGCGTCTACGGGTGAGGACTTTTGATATGTTAAAAAGTACCACAAAATAAGCCTGTTCCCAAAATTTCAGCCCGCTCTGCTCTGAATTTCATTCAAATCGACACATTTCGTCCCATTTTATTGGGCGTTTAGCATTTTATTGAAAAAATTCACCTTGACACATAGTAACTCAGCAATATTTTGTATTATATAGGGTGTATCAATTAAAAGTAGCTCGTGAAATGATTGTTAGAATTTGTTGACCCTATTCCCAAGGGCGGCGCATTAGCTTATAAACTTATGTTTATTCCTCTATTCCACATAGCCATTATTTGAAAATCTCAACTGATAAGTGTAGTTGAGTGACATATTCTTTAAATTGTCTTTGGGTCTACATATTTTTGTACGAAAACTATGTATAGTCAATAAATGCAATAAATTAAAAGAAAAAACTGTTCTGTATCTTAGTAATTTAAAAGGTTACTCATAAAACAAAATTATTTTCTAAAGAACGAATTGATAAAAGTTAAAAAAGCAGAATCGAAAGACCTAACAATACATTACTCACAGTCAGTTTCCAATAAAGTAATTTTGCCAAGGTTGTGTATTTTGGCTTGTCATTTCGCTAATGTTACTGTTAACTTTTGAAGCATTCAAACCCCGAAGAAATTGCTGCAAAGCATTACTCAATTCTCTTTGCTAAGGATAGCTGTGTAGGATCAATAGGGATAATAAAGATACAATATATCTGTTATGCAGACGGCAATAACATGCAGGGAATGATTGGTCGTTGTATGTCCAGATTGAGTGGTTGAATAGCGGTGGATAAACTCCACAGGAATTTTAATACAATAAGGTGAAAAAAAATTGTTATTTAGGCATCCTGTATATTTTTTAAACACATCTTGCTCAAAAATCATTAAAAAGCGAGTATTATAAGAAGTAATAACAAAACCCTGTTATCAAGAAGTTTCCTTATCATTTATAAAAATACTTTTTTTTCTGGTTGGTTAATTGGAAAAAAAAAAAAAATCATCAAATTTACATTTTCTTTAATATTTAAATATTAGTTCCAGTGTGTTTTAGAAAATGGCGTTGGAAAATAATAATTAAATAATCAATCATTCATATGATGAATGTAGAAAATTATGATTTTTTAGTCCATGTCTATTTCATCATGGATATGTTTAAATTCATTTTACTTATGTGCCGTTTAATGTTTAATATAGGATCTGACAGAAAATTCCAATGGTGTTTAATATAACTTCAAATAGACATTTAAATTCCTTAATCCCTTTTCCATATTATGCAATTATTGACGTTTCATATTCGTTAGGTATAATATTTCTTATAATTGTCATATTCAAGAGTGGAGGAGATTTGTGGTTTACTAATTTTTGATCATAGCTTTTCTTAATACATTATCAAAAATACTATATACCTAAATGAGGGTGAAATTATAGACTTTCATCTAAAGCATTGTTCGTAAAAATAATTATATAAATAAATTTCAAATCAAGATTTTTGTAGATAAAATCTGCACCACTTATATACTGAATTTCTCACAGCAAGCTAGATTTATTAAGGTTACCATGGGAACAAACACTGTGTTAAAACAAAAAATAGAATTTGAAGAGTATATTTGTGGAACTCATTTTAAACATGTAATCAGAAATAATTCCAGATATTCATAATTATAGAAACAATGGGCATATTTGTTGAATACTAATACAAACTGAATAACTTGATATTAAAGTTTTAAAATTAGTTGATTTAACAAAATCTATTTTTAGCTACCAAGGGAAATTAGATCTAAATTGTCAATTGTCGAGTGTACTTATGACACCCCTAAATATATATTTTTATATATCATGTCATCAAGAATTATTATTTATACACATATATAAGCAGAAAATTTTAATTAATTTTACATTAAAATACATTAGATATTTCTGTCAGATTTTCTATTCAAACTTTGATAAAACACAACAGGATCATTTAACTATTTTCACTCCTTAATAAAAATTTGAGATAAAATGAGACATTTGATCAACATGGAAAATTTAAATTGATGTACTTGTTATAATGTCAGCAATTCTGCCATCAAAATTGATTTAAAAATGAAACACTGAAACATAGCATCAGGCACATGTAAAAGTGAATTTTTCTTTATTCAAAAAAATCCGTGTGACCCAGATGTTCCATAATATCAATTACTCCTAGTATATTACATTATGTAACTTCAGTAAAAATAAATTAAACTCCCATGTTTTCACATTTAATTGTAGTATAAAAACGTTTAATACTATTTTTATTCATCATTTGTAATAATACTAATAATGTATCATACAATATTCAACCACATCAATAAATAATTATTATTTGGTCATTTATGGTTAAATTTATTTCATTATATTTTAACATAAATTAAAATTCAAACTTTCAAACCAAATATATTTATTATTTAGTTATAGTTTATATGACAACAAGAATAGATTTCACTTCATAAGAAGTGTGATTTCAGGATGAGACTAAAACTAGATTTACCAGGATGTAAATGCAAAAGGACACCGCACACTTTTAGGTGAATACACACAACATAAAATATGATGTGTTACTGAAAGGTATTTTTAATTACCAATAGTTTTCCACAATAATAACTTGCATTAAATCTTTTTTATTGTGTATGTATTATCTTTTATATTGACATCGTATTTTAATAACTTAAATGTTTATTTTGTTTGGCTGCGCACTTGAGGGCCAGCAATACATTTTAACGTGAGTAAAAATTCAAGTATTAATAGCATTAAATTAATAAATGATTTAACTTGAAAGGAGAGCTACTACATTTTCAATATTGATATCATTAAAATTATAATTTTTCTTACGTGGCAATTGAAAGTGTACTATTTAGTTTAGACGGCTTAATTAACTAGTAATAGAATAATAGTTTCAAAAACATTTGTCTCTCTATAAAAAGTTTTGAGGTTATAATTTTTCCATTCAAACTATACGTATGTACGTGCAACAAAGATATAAAATTGTATCAAACTTGATGTTCTTTATTTACTACTACTCAACCAAAATCATAAGCATTCTGAAATGTGCATCCATAATTATTCTAATAGACGCTGTTATCGAGGGTAACAAAGACATGAATAAATAGTACTATTAATTATGCAACATATATAAAACTGTTGAAAAAAATGCCCTTCTCTAGGAAAATTTTGCGTTTATTTTGCTCTCCCAATTTCTCGCTTTTACTGTAATTATTCTGGTATGTTCTACATAAAATACCATTTAATTTAATATTCATATATCAAATCCAAATTAGAACTTCATGGCATGCATGGCAAAGTGGTGTAAATTACGTCTTCTCATCAGCACAGTTGTAATCGATAATAATGGTAGTAAAGGTAAATTTGTAAGCAATGAAACTCATAAAAATCTAGCAAGGCAGTAGAGTGAAACTAATTTTACTTGTAACATGAACCTCATGGTCCGGGGTCCAACATCCCTTTTTTAAAATGATTACTAACAGGCTGAATTTTCGTGAGTGGCTTTATTTTGACGAGTCTTCCAACTCTTCTCTCTGCGAAAATTCTTGGTAGAAGTATGCAAAGTTCTACGCAGCCGCTAAACATGTTGATCGTGGAACTGACACTTTCATGGCGTAGGACTGGAAAACCTGCCAGAAGATTTATAGGACAATTTGACCATTCGATTTCAAAAATATTAATTAAAAAATAGTGTAAACAAACAGGGAGCTGTGCTTGTCCTACAAAAGTGATGAGAGCACGTGCAAACAGATGCACCTCCCTACTTTCTCCTAGCATGTTTTGCTGTTGAGGTATATCAAACATGGTTTTTGTGTTTTAGCGCCAGAAGCAGGGCGCAGGAATAGAACCTTGTCAGTTTCGGAAGTAAACGAAGTTAGCAAAACAAGCAAAACTGTGTCTTGGCCAACAACAACGACTTTTTGAACAGTCAAAAAATGAATTTCTGGCTAAACGGCAAGTTATATAAAAAATGCTAAGAATAAAAAGTGTAGACAACTTTATGACAATAATTTTTTATTTGAAATATTTTTTTATAACATGAATAGTTTCCGAGATAAGTGTGAAAAATGGGATTTCGGCCGATATTTGCCAAGATGGCGGCCGTAGCACAATTTTATTTTTCGGTACTTTTAATACCTTAGTTGGGTGGCTAAATACTATATGTATACCAAATCTCTTGCTTGTAAGAGTTTTTTAAACTGATTGTGGAATTTTGGAACATTATTGTATTATAACCTAGATGTAAAACGTAGAGCTGGTCAAAGTCATCTAAGTAATTTATTAAAAGAACTTTTGTCTAATTTTGAATTAATTAATTACAAGTTACAACCTACTAAAAATCAGTAATGCAGATATTCGAATGTTTTGATTATGCATTAAGTGTTAGAGCATAACTTAATTTTTTTCTTGACTAAGATAATACTTATTTATAGCTAAAAGCAGTTGAATTTCCAAAACCAGTTCATTGCCTTGAAACTAACATTTCTAAATTTCAATAAAAAATTTCCCGCCTAAAACAATACTTTCCCCAGTGCTCATATACAAAATGTCCTCTTATGTTGTTACCTATACTACAAATGCACCAGCATTTTAATTTTTGGAAAATGCACTCTAAAAAAAATACGATTTGTGGTAAAAACATTTATTTTTTTTAGACGTCTTACAAACATTTCAAAAATATGAGTTTTACTTAAAAGTAAACTATTCTTATTTTTAATTTTTAAGAAAAATGGCATTAGACGACAGAGTTTAAAACGATTATTATAAAAATTCGATATTGCTGAAGATGAAAAAAAAAAATGTAAAAAGCCTAAAAAATCTGCCATGAAGATAATAGTATGAGAGCCTACGACCAAAACCATGTCTCATCGTTTTACGGCCTAAACTGTATAAAATCATTAGATTATACCGGGTGTAACAGGATCATGGTACAACCCCCCTTTCTCCTTTAGTTTTGAAGATAATTGATAGAAATTTAGCATATACTACATACATAATAAGGCAGACGATAGTATCGTTTTACATCTGATATTGAAAATGTACATAGATTTTGTTATTTTATGACGAAAATGTTTGTTTTCAGAAATTTTGCATGTAGCATATGGCCTGTGCGCATTTTAAAAAACCCGGTGAATTCTTTGTATGGCTGCCAGGATTACCAAAATACTGTTTTCAGAAATTTTCGATGTCACCTATAATCCCAAACACGAAAAGGACATTCCGTAGTCGCCCGGCAAACCCCTCAGCGCTTGCTACGGGAACGGCTTTTCACTTGTTAAGCTCCTGTCCCTCTCTTATGTACGTCTGAATTCGTTGCTACAGCCCACTTGACAGTTGTCAAAAATGTCGAACCTGAGTTGTGTGTTTTGCAAAGAAAAAAGAAATGAGAGAGTGAAAAAATTTACAGTGAGAAATTGCAAAAATGTAAAGGGGTAGCTGAATATTGGAGTAAGAAGCATAATGCAAGGCAATCGATGTACTGCAAAATCAAGTTACCACGCGGTGTTGCGAATCAAATATATCGAACAAATATGGAGCAACGCTCATATGAAAATGCGAACCGCTCTCAACCCTACAGATTTGGATGGTATGAAGACGAGGGATGATTCCAATTTTCGTGGTTCTACGGTAATCAACTACTAGAATTGAGAGATGTTATTTTGGACAATGAATCAACATCCACAAGAGGTATAGTTAACATGGCTTTTGCTGTAGCTTTTTTATAAATAAATTAGTGATTTTGACTAATGATATTTATTTTATAGAAGAAGGCGTTGAAAATCTTCTAAGCGACTTGGAGAGTGATTTCGATGACGACGATAAATATGGTGAGTCCGACAGTAAATAAACTTGTTAACATTTTATGACTTTAAATAAACACTTTTTTTTCCAACTTTATCTTCATTTCCTTTTGTGTAATTTATTTAAGTCCTTCAACTCCAGTTTGACGGTTTCGGGTAACCCCTTTATTGATCATCATCTAATAATTTGAAGGTCACAACTTATTCATTGGCTTGTAACATAGACTTCAATACCAATTTCAGAGTACCGAAAAAATAAATATAATATAAATATTTTCTACATCTGGACAACTTATTTTATCACGTCAAACAATTTTCAGATAGATCGCTATATTACCGATCGATAAATTTTTTTAACATTTTCAATAGGTCTCTAAATTTAATGTACTCAAATTTTCTTCTGAAAAATAATTATTTCGCAACAACTAACCCAAATTTACTCATAAAGAATATTTCCAGACGGTTTGCTATAATACTTTTTTTTTGTCTCATTTAATAGTAGTTTGTGCAACAAGAGTGGATATGATAGCCATATCACACGAGAAAGAAGTTTGAGCACGACGCCGTAGGCGGAGTGCCTCAATCTTTCGAGTGCGATATGGATAATCCACTCGAGTTGTACAGTATACTTTTTCGACGACCGGATTAAGAAAAAACTGCAAATAATAGTTTTAATCAAATTTTAATATACAAACTTAGCTTCTGCTAAATCTTATGCTCTAGGTGCAAACATTTTATAAAAGCTTCAGTAGCCTAGCGGTTATATGCACGCTTCAAGCGGGTTTTTTGCTTAGTTCTCTTTTCCCGCATCAACTATCAAAATTTCTAAGTGTTTTTTTTTCCACAAGTGTTAGTGTTTATAGTGTTAGTGTTTTAAATTCCTCCAAGAGGAATATTTTAAAAGTAGATTAAGCATTTTAATTCGCCCTGCGCGGCGAAAGGTGTTGCCTTTACAAATTGTTTTTAGCCGCCGAACCAGACACGCTCCATCCAGTCTTTCATCCGCCGCGACGATTCACGTCACGGTTGATTGACTGGTCCCGGGACGTGAGCTGGCGAGGTCATACATGTATATAAGAATTAAAAATAAATGTTTTGATTGATTGATTGATTGCACGCTTCAAAATGCAAGAGATCATAGGTTCAATCCCCACATATAGCTACTTTTTTTTGTCATAATATATCTCTAAAATTTTGTCTGTATATAATAATTTCAATAAAATTTTAGGTGGTATACCGTTTATCGATTCTTCACTGGAAGCACTGATTTTAAATTATTTTCTAGCTCAAACTGCGCGAATACACACTGACAATTACTTTGACAGCTTACGCACCAACTTGAATTTTTTAAAACGAATAGTTGCCTATGTACTTAATACACAAACTGTGAATGGTAGATTTCATATCCATCCTAGAACGTATATGAAATATATCCGTTCAGTTAACTGAAATGGCCCACTTATTCATTCTACAGACTATACGGGAAACAGCAAATTTACATAAGGGAGTAGAAAATTTTTTTTTTAAGTGATCTTCCGGGTTCGCGCTATGCTACTGGCTTCTGAAAAACGTGTTTCTTGTCCATTAGTGCTATCATTCAGCGACATTCCAAAAACCAGAAGGATTGCTATGATACAGTACAGTAAAATTTTTGGACATTTTTGAAAATTCGGTCAGGTCAGACGCTATGCGGAAAATTTCTGATATTGGTATTTTCGAGTTCAGGATAATCAAATCTATCAATTTGATGCGGTTTTGGCCATATTGCTATGAGACAAAAATTTTGGTTGTGGGCTCTCATACTATACTGTAGCGGCAGTGCCAGTTTTGGGCCTCAACAACAGAAAATCTGAAAATATTGTTGAGGAAAACATTTGAGCAAAATTATTGTTACTATTATTATGGTATTAAGTTAGGTGGCAAAGCCGTTTAACCCTTTGATTTAGACAGGATATTAATAGTACGAATCATAAAGGTTTTTAAATGCATTAGTTGATACTGCACAAACACAGTAATTCAATAGAGAGTTCCAGTCAATTCATTTTCTTTTAACATTTAGTTAACGTCAGCCTATTTCCGCTACTGAGGCCTACCACAGACGTTTGTAGACGAGCTACCCCCAACTAAGAATATTGCCCAATCTCTTTCGAGGAGTAGGGATCTTTTACTTGCCTAATATTTAACAGACAAAGAACCGTCAGCTTTATATCCAATGATAATATATCCGCTACGCAATCTGATTGCAATGCTTCTGCCCATACACTGATATACAAGCTGCTGGAAGATGTAGGACGAGGACACGTGTTTCCTTGAAATGGTCACCTATCCAAGTACTAACTGTGCCTGACATTGCTTTACATTACATATCAAAATATCTGAGCAAATTAACATAAGCAAATTTGAAATTCATAGCATTATAAAAAAAAAATATGTTTAAAGCTTATAAATCTAAAAAAAAAAATCATACTCTGAAAGAAGGTGATGCACATCTTTAGATTTTTGTTTGGATATCGGGGAAAGAATGGTGGAAGACAGTTTTACAAAGATACTTTTTTGGATGTCCTTTAACACAAATGGCATAGTATAATAATAATATACATATAATGATTATAATACGTAACATAATCTTTATTTAGCACAAGAAAATTGCTACACAAACACATAAATGTTAACAAAAAATCAGTCATCCCATAATTGTCGCTACTGGGCGCAAGGTAATCCAAATTTTGCAGTAACCACAAGTAGTAAAAAATCCAGAAACAGTAAATGCATCATACGTAATTATAAAAAATAGAATTGCTGGTCCTTAATGTCATAGAAATTTATGTTGGATATACTGAAATATATTTGTTTCTGCGGCAGGATTCTAAGCTGCTATCGTATCAATTTGATACAATACAAACGAAATTTCAAACACGCATCTTTTCAAAGTCTAAGTTGCTATCGAATAAACTTTTGTAACATCGTATTACTGAAACGATAGCTACTATGGTATCGGGTGAAATCTGTCAAGAGTCAAAATTACGATGCAATGGTTTACTAACTAGTATCATATTGACTCGATACAATAGTAACTTAGAATCCCGCCGCTGATTTTTTCTGTGATTTTGAATTATTTCAAATGTCATAATTTGTTGTCAGCTGTCAACATGTTCGATGTAGTTATTTTAATAATTATATTGGATTGCTTAAAATGTTTTCTTCCTAATTAAGTATATTTTTATAGTTTACATTTACTAATGGCATCTAAAATGTCAAAGAGGAAAGCGTTCTGTTCTTATATATAACTAAACATGCTTTAGTAAATTGTTGCTGTAGAAGAAGAAGATACAGGGTGTCAAAATTGCATTGAAATACATATAGTCGAGATTAGGGCTTCCCAGCAATCAAAAATCGCCACGAACTTTACGACCTCATTAAAATACCGTTACTCTCTGTACTAAATTGAGTCGCTTACCTTGTTAAGTTTTTAATGTGCGTCGGCATGTTGGATGATGTCGCTTGGCCATGGGCCACAATAATTATGTCGTAAAGTTTTTATTTGTCAACTAAAGTGTTGAATCAAAGAAATATCTGTCATATATTCGCAAAGAAATATTTTGTTCATATAAAACAAATATTTTTCAGCTAAAATAAATTCATTTATTACAAACTTATTTAGGTTTCTCGCTATAATATTTGTTTTATATGAACAAAATATTTATTTGCGGACATACGACAGAGATTTATTTTATTTAACATTTATTTCTATATGTGTAGGTGGAGGCTGCATTGAAAATTTACTCTATGTTGCCTAAATTATTAGTTCCTAAGAGTTTGTGTAGTTGTCACTCTTCAGTTTTTACTTACGTTCTGTAATTTTTTCAACAAATAGAAATTGTCCTTTTCAAATTGAATTTGTTTTGGAAGAATGGGCTAGTAGACAATAACGAAAATGACAAAAGTAATAATATAGCATTATAGTATGACTCTTCAATATGTTATAAATATAATTTGAAGGTAGTTTTACCGACTATTATTGGTTTTATTGTAAAACGAATAGGCTTAAGATTAGAGCGTATTTAAAATACGGCAGTTTGCCGGTTTCTCGTGGCGTAATATCGTCACATACGCGCGCATTTAATATAACCTCGACAGCGCCGCACATACGTTTTGCACAACTTTGTTGGCTCCGCCTTTCCACTAGCGCTCGTTTCTCTGCTGATTATGTTATTACGTCATAGCCAATAGAATAGCTCGAACATTTGCGGCAATATCTAACCATTTAAACATAGTTTAAACTTCATGATTTTTTTTTACTATAAGGCATTATTATAAAAATAAAATAAAAAATACGGGTCAACTGTTTTTATGCGTAGATGTTATTAAAATAATAATTAAAAAATTGTTTACCTGCCCATTATTGAAATCTTCTGCAGCAGTTTTCTCAAAAACGGGTAGAATTATCAAGTTCTATCAAGTGTACCTTTTTTACGTAAAAATGACTACGCACGAGAATTTCTAATCAAAAGTGCTACAACGTGTCTTAAGAAAAAAGAGAAAAAATATTTGTCATCATGTATAGCTCATGAGGCGCCCTCTATGGGTTTCCTTACCAATTTTAGAGGAGATAATAGGTATAGAGGTAGTTGAGATATTGCAAAAAAAAGAATAAAAATTACAACTTTGACAGCTTGTATCTTTTTCAACAGCAACAATTTACTAAAGCCTGTTTGGTTATATCCTCATATTTTGGTCCAAAGAATCTATCCTTGAACTATGGCCTATTATTAATGGTCCACACCGTATATCACATGGGTTTCACGTGACTACAACATGTTAAACTCTTTAAACCTGATAGACCGTCACAAGTTTTGATTGAAGAAAAAAGTGTTCGTTCTGTTTATCCAAAGGCAACATTTTCTTGGTTTAATTAAGAATCCGCTTGACTCTCCCAAAGCACACTTGATATTTGATTGCGCAATGGGCTGAAAACTACTATTCTTTAATTACATTCCACAAGTATTCCGGTAGCATTTTATTGAACATTACCTACTCGTCTTTATTAAACTGATATGGTTTTAAGATGCTATATTATGAATCAACTCATTTTAAATTTTTAATAATGAATACATACAAAAATTTAAATTGCTTTTGAAAAAGTATATAAAGTTAATTCATCCAGCCAATTTTTTATTAACTTAACAATACACTGTGAATAATGGTGTTAATATTTACTAGAAATGATGGAAACTATAACCTCAAATTATATATTATGTATATTTATTCATTTCGCTGATAAAGTTTTTCTAATATAGATTAGCGATTAAACAATAAACGGCCAATAATGATTATTTTGATTGATAGAAATAGCTTTGCCTATGATACCTATAATATTATAGGTGAATTATGTAAAGTATACCTACTTAAGGCTGAAATTTTAATTTTATTAATTTTATACTACAATTTTAATTGTGAAATTAAAACAGGGATAGCCTATTGTTTTGATCTATTAAAAATTCATAGATTTATTTTGTATACGAAATTTATTATACCTTGCTAAGTAGATTGAATAGGATTCATGATTGCAATTAAAATAACTTAAATTAATAAGCGTGCAAATGCGTGAAATAAGTTAAAATTTACACCAATTGTTTTTGGAAAATAATTAAACACACTCACCTCCTCTGCCAACGAAATAGGGAACTGTGTGATGGGCTTAACAGCGATGTCATCGATGGCAGTTTTTCGCCTAAAAATACACAAAATAATATTAACCTTTACCACAAGACCGCTTAAAAACTTAGAAAATACCGCAATAGAAGAAAATATTGTGGGAATAAGAGTGTTAACATTACACTAAACCTGCACAAATAAGTAAACTAATAAAATTACTCATGTTAACAAAAACTCGTTTTTCAACCTAACAATAATAATAGAGGTAAAAAATTACTAAAACAAATAGAAGAATAAACCTTGAACAATTAATGCAAAATGGAGTGTTAAGTAAAAAATAATAAGTTTAAAAAAATCGAATTAACAATTAAAAACAGGTAATAAATTACGTGTTATTACATTCAAATAGTTGAACTTTATTACACATTAGATTATAAGATTACATAATAATACACCTAAATTATTAAAATAATAAATAAATAAAATCAATTTACATATCCATAGGTAGGCAAATATTGTTTACATAAGCTAGCGTGTATATCTGGTTACATAAATTAACGAAGCACTTGACTTATATTCAACAATTAAACATGCAAAGCAAAAGTAAAATGTGCTAGTAAATTAACGTTGAATTATACGCGACCTTCACAAATAAAACAAAAAACAATACAGAAAAAAACGTAAAACCACACATTCTGTACTGAAAAAAATTATGGTATAAATTTTTTGGAAGCAAAACAAAAACCTGATAAAGTGTAGAAATACTAATGAGGCATTCATACCTAGCCATTTCAGTGTTTACCTTAATATTATAACTTTAAATATTGGTCCAGATAGGCCTTTTATAATAGCCGAAGCATTTAGATGACAGCGACCATGTAAAACCACACCATTCACCTATAAAAATAAAAGTAACTTACTAACCTGCTATAGCAGCTGAGAAAGAAATTCATAAATTCAAATAAGTCACATTTTCACCGGAACAAAACAACACGTCGAATAATATGATAATAAATAAACGTTTAGCTAACTATGGCTCATTATCAGCTGCGATTATTTCTAACAGGATATTATAGTGTATAAATTTCCTTATCTAGAACAACGGTTTATTTTTTATCTTGCATTATAAAATCTCTATTACATCAAATACCTTGTGAGTTCAGAAACACATTTTCACACTTTGAAATAGACGTTTAATCAATGGACTTACTATATACGGAGGAGGCTTCTAACTTGGATTATCGAAATGACGATGTTTTTATAGTACTAATGAATGAAATAATGAAATGTTGCTAGGTGCTACAGAGAACGGTTTTTATGGAACATGCATATGCTGTCACAACTTGGCAACGCATTAAACGTTCAAAACGCAAGGATCACAAAATATGTGGACATTGAACTTGTACCGAACTTAACACGCTGGTACGTCGTGTTGTATACCTACAGGGGGTCGAGTCATTTGAAAAATTGGAAATATTTCTGTTGTATTTATTTACGCTTCCTATTTCAAGAATGTTTCTTTTTCTTTCTATTTGTTGTCAGAGAGGGAGGGATGAGTTTTTTGTTTGAAGAGTTAAGGGTATTAATTAAGGCTTATTATATTCATTCACGAAATATTTGACATTATTTGAGGCCGTGAATAACTAAAAAAATGTTTGATTTCGTGTATTACTTAATTTATATTTCAACTTTCTAGAATATCCCTATACTACAATGGATGCTTTCCACTGCTAAAAGTAGCAATTTTATTGGGTACTAGGGGACTTTCCACTTAAAATGATGTGTGACGTTGACGTTAAATGGAAAGCACCCAAAACAATACACACAATAAAATATACTTAATAGAACACAACATCAGTGGCGTAGCCAAAGTTGATGGCACCCCCGTGCAAAATATTCTCTGGGACACCCTCCGGAAAGTAAAGATAGTTCAGTCAATAGTAAAAGTGAACAAAAACGAAAACATACCCATGAGCGTTTTGGTAACCAAACTGGCATCAATGGACGATGATTAAAATGAAAATATTGCAATAATATCCTTAAAAAATTAATTAAGTTACCCAAACATGTGTCACGTACTGTCGTGCGCAGAAAAAAATATGACAATTTTTTTTTCTAATGTAAATCTGTATCTATTTGAATATGCAATGAGTAGCCGTAATAAAACAGATACCTATCACTTTTAATTTATTTTTTATTTTAATGCTGTAGTTATTGTTATAGTAAATGATGGATGGTTAATAAGACAAGTTGCACTGCGTTATAACATTAACAAAAATTTGGTGTATAACATTTTAAGAAAGTGGAGAATAAACGGTACTATTAAACTAACTATTAATATTTCGTTATTGCATCATTTCTATTTATAACTCCTATAAGTCTGTTTGGAATAGAATTAAATAACCTTATATGCAATAATCATTAGTAATATTTTCCCATGCATTATTTACTATTTCCAGTAATTCTTCGGCATTCCGTAGTCTCACATTTCGTTTTTGGATACTTCTTACGACTAGTCCCCATACTTCTTCCACAGGGTTAAGATCTGGACTATGACTGGGCCAGTTAAGAACATTGATGTTGTTATCTTGAAACCAGTTAGTTACGGTATGAGCAGTATGAACGGAACAATTGTCTTGTTGAAATATGAATTCATTATTAGGAAATAATTGTGACACAGAAGGGAGCATAATATTGTCTAAAATCCTAATATACGTTTCACTATTAAGTCGTTCCTCAATATGCCACAAAAAGACCAGGACCACGTGCCGATATCCAAACCCACATATTGACGAAAAATCTACCAATTTTAACATTGTTATTTCTCATCGAATCGAGTATTCGGACGGCGGTAAACACGAATACGACTGCTGTGTGTTGACTGGAAAGTTTTTCGTCTGTAAAGATTACATTGTTTCAAAAATGTACATCATGCGCTAAAAATTCAAGCGCAAATCCTACTCGAGCTTCTTTATGTTCAGCTTTAAGTAAGCATTTCAGTGCTGCTGCACGACAGCGTAGCTCCGATTCTCTTACTCATCGACGACCAGTACTACTCGATCCAGGAAAATTCGTTTCTTCAGCAGCCTGAATAACTGAGTAAAATGCATATTCTACTAAAGCATTTACCAATTGCAAATCATGTTGTTGAGTTGATATCCTTCATCGCCCTGATCCAGAATTTCTACTAATCGTACCGTTTACCACTTTCTTAAAATGTTACACACCGAGTTTTTGTCAATATTATAACGCAGTGCAATTTGTCTCATTGACCATCTATCTTCTGCTTTAGCAATAACTCCAGATTTAACTAAATCGCTTATATGATGCATATTAGTTTTTTGCACACTTGCAATAAATTATGACAACTAACTGACAATGTCACAAAAATTAAAGTTAGATGTACACAACTAGATTTTAGCAAAATACCGTTATAAGACTTGTTTTTTTTTCTCACGGCCGTACGTCCTACAAGCTTTTCTCCCACCTCATCTTTTGAGACGAAAATATGAAATATATACTAAAGAGTGATATAAATAATCTATGTTTTCGTAATAAGTTCAGCGGTTCTCAAACTCCGAAGATTTGTCAATCGTTATTGTGAACTATTTGGGTTAAAAATCGTTCTATCAAGTCGTCTTCATATGAAATATTTAAGTTATTTTCAGTGGTAAACAGTGGATATTTATCCAACAAACGGACATTGCTAAACCGCTAAAGGTATTCCAATTTTCTAGTGCCTATACATATAAGGATTTTATAATAACAACACAACATCCTTGCCTACATATATTACACGTTTTACAGCAGTGTTGTGTCCTGATGTAGCTCAGTGCAATACTCGATTATAGGGTGTTTGAAGTACTTGGGAATTAGTGAAGCCTACTCGCTGTCCGGGAATCTGTATCCGCTCACGGCCCCAGAGGCGTAGCGAGAGCACTTGTATTGGGGAGTGCCGACCTGTTCAATTTCCCAACTGGTGCAGTTGTAACCTTACCAATTTTTTTGTAAGGCTACTTCAGTTTATTAGGGAAATTTAAAACAAACCCAAGTACTTTGGGAAAATAAAGTAATAATTTACAAAATTTTCTATTAATAAGTAGAAAATATTAAATTAAACATATTCGTGAATATTAAAATAGAGTAGATTTACTTTCTCCTACCAACAAGAGAAATCTGGGTAAGTTAGTCAGAAGTGATCAGTAATTGTATTCTTCTTTGTTTTAGTTCAGCTCATTTTTCGACAAGTTCTGAAAAATCAATTTGATCAGTCAGATCATTTTTATTTTTAATAGCATAAAATGATCGAGTCTGTCATTAGAAATTGTAGATTGTTGAACATTTTTGACAGATTTTAAAATACTAAATTTTCGTTCCTTTGTTGCTTTGTAATACCGAGCAATGAAAATTAGTTGGCAGAGTTTAAATGCATGTCCTAGAAACTTTTCTCCAGTTTTTATTACATCTTGAATTGTATCAAAATTGTTTTTTATGCATAAATCAAAAAGGACTTCTAACTGTTACTGCAGTGCTTATTGGTCTGTCCTGTGTACTGGATGGAAAAAAATTTGATCGTCTAAACTAAACAACTATTTAGATTTATTTGAGCGCGCAAATTAAAATTCTACATACCTAAAGTGTTTGAAATAATCTTTGCTACTCAGTGTCAAGCGAGCCCTGAAATAATCTAAAATACATTCGCTGAAGACTGGGATCAAGAAAGAGGTTTTGTCACTTTTACTCTATATCTCTTTTTGTCGCAAAGTTGGCGGTATTGTCAAATTTATTTTTAAGTACCTACTCTGTTACTAAATGTGATCAAACGATTAACGAGTTTATCACCGTTTCCTCTTTATTTTGATAGCAGACATTGCTTTACTACTCTCATGATAGAGAGGATTACGGTAATAAAATCATTAATGGTCTCATCATATTTTTAACATTTTTTCTTTAAAGATCTTAGTATTATTATTGTTGTTATTATTGAGCCATGGGAGGGGGGGCTATAACCCCTTAAGGCCCCCTCATAGATCCGCCCTTGTGTACGATTGTCTCCTTAAACAGTACCACGCACCATAAAAGTTGAGGATTTTTCAGACGCTCATTGAAAATTTCAGTAGCTCCTAGTCTCTATGAAAATAATGTCACTTTTCGGAAGTACGAGGAAAAAGGACATAATGTTTTTCAATTTTACAACCAAATTTTATTTTGCGTAACTGCACTGAAAATCCAATATTTTGCAAATTATTATAAAATTCATTTCCGCGAGAGAAATTATTGTAACTGCAATAAACGACGTCCCATGGATGAGAAGTATTTTCAATTTATACAAAATTTTTATTTTTGCGCAACTGCAATGAAAATTTCAATTTGGCAAACTATTGTAAAAATTCGATTCGCGAACGTAATTATTATTAAGTGTAATTGTTAAAGAACACGCCAAATCTCTCGATAAATTTTTCGAAACTATAATAAAACCCGACTTTTTTTATAAATAAAATAACATTTTCGTTCTACGGAGTGTCTTTTATGCAAAAATATCAAAAATTCACCAAGGAGTATAATTTTAGAATGTATACTAAATGTTGCTGCACAGGGACGTAACGTCGCTCCGGCCACAAAATTTTAGAAAGTATCATGAAAATCGACGAAATTTCGAAAATAAAAACCCTTTTACGAATCCACGGTGTGTAGCGCTGCAACTCATGCGTTATGTTAAATAAAAGGACGAGTTAAAAAATGTCTCTAGTCAAAATTTGTTGAAGTTTTTAGCGAAAATAGCCCTAAGCGCCGAGGGTGCACTTTCATTTCATAGTAGTCGATTTTGGCGGAAAAAACTATGGGTATTCCGCGTATTTGCCGTAAACCGGTTCCTCAGTGATTCGGTAGCAGAAAAGTATCTTTACCATGCACTCACAATACTCACATGTGCATAGGATCGCCGTGCCTGAACGCATGAATATATAATTACCACAATATTATTCAAAGTCGTTGCGATTCAAGCATTATTAAACTCTGAGGAGTGTCCTAAATTATTATTGAAATAATAAAAATACGTAAATAGACAGGCAAGCAAAATATTGAATTTTACATTGAATCTTTTTGTGTAATCGTTTGCTATAAACTAAACATTGGATGGTAGTTGGAGACATTTTCTAGTCGTTCTGTTCCTCACCGTGTGTTGTACACGGACCAGACCAGACTATTGTTATCATACATTTTCTTGAGTTTTTTTGTGGGATTAATATATATTTTTGAACTTTATATCGTCTTTTTCTTGTGTTTCAAAATTCCCTTTCAGGTTAATTAAGAAAGTGTTAGTATTTACATTGTTACGACGTCTAATTGATCAGTGAAGCAAAAGAAGCAGTAAGTATAGATTTTTGTATTTTTCGTCTGAATCAATAGTTTCGAATCCTTTAAGTGAACAATATAATATCCACTTTAGGAAGGGTAATAAAAGTCCTTCAGACGTATTAAGATGGATCGTTCGCATAATAAATGACGTCCCGTGGATATATGTTTTTCGAGTTTATAACAAAATTTTTATTTTGTCAAAACTGCAACAAAAATTTCACTTTTGAGAACTAGCGTAAAAAATCAGTCCACGGAGCGTTATTTATGTAACTGTAATGAATGTCGCTGCACGGAGTGTAATTTACGTAAGTACAATGAATGTCGCTCCGAAGCAACTACCTTGAAAACAGACTTTTACTTCCGAAGAAAAATCTTTATTAGGAACCGGCCGGCGCGGCGTTGTGTAGCTCTGCATCTTATGCGTTACATTAAATATGGGGACGGGTAAAAAGTTACGTATTAAAGTTTCTGAAGGGAGATTTGGCGCGAGCGTCAAAATTTTTGAGGCTAAATTTTTCACTTTTTGCAGTCGTTCTTGGCGGTGAACTTATATGTTTTCCGTCGTGTTTGCCCTTAAGGGGTTCCTCAGTGATTCGGTATCACAAAAGTATCATTACTATGTACATAGGGCATGGGACCGCCTTGCCTGAACGTATGAATATAAAATAATTGCATTATTCTGAATTGTTGCGATTCAAGCATTCTCAATCTCTGGAGTGGACGCCCGAAGTTATTTGTGATATTTCTAAAATGTATAAAGACAGGCAAGCTAAAAATCCACATTGTCATAAATATTGAACTTTTAATTGAATCTTTTTGTGCCAATCTTTTGCTAAAAACTAACACATTTGATGGTAGTTGGAGACTGCAATGTTCGAACCATCCTATTCCTCACCCTGTGTGGTATGCACCGACACTCTTGTTAAACTTATACATTCGTTAACCTTATATTTATATATTTGGAATTCGTAACTACAACAAAATTATCTGAAAAGACCAATATATACCTTTACCTAAATATCTTATCTTTTTATTGTCTTATTGAGTCCATATTAACCAAATATCCCTTTCAGGTTAATTAAGAAAGTGTTAGACAGTAGGAGTGTTAGCTTTAAGATAGTGTAACAACGTTCAATCAATACCATTTATTATCAGCACAGCCAGCAGTTAAGCAAAACTAAGTAGTAAGTATAAATTTTGTATTTTACGTCTGAATTAGTCGCATGGAACCCTTCAGGTGAATACCTTAGTATATATTTTAACAAGAGTAATAAAACGTCCCTCAGACGCACATATCATGGATCGCTCACACTATCACTAATTATTATTATTAGTATTAGAGTGACTACTCTGTATATTTTTCAGTAAAAGTAGATCAGCTGTTTTCGTTAACAATTATGTTGAACTACATGCCAAATATAATAGTGTTACGTCACATTTCTTTTATTGATGATTATTTTTAAGGCGTCCAATCTGTAACTCTCGGTATCTTCCTTAGAAACGGGACCTCCGTCAAATAGTTTTGTAGATATAGCACCAACAGACAGATGGATGTACGAACGAACTACCAGACAGACAGACAGGTAGATTGATGGACTTGAAAGACCTTCATTTTTTCCGTAATCTACATAATCTGAAACGCGGCAATTAGAAGAAATCTCGGAGTGATTTTGTCACGATTATAAATCTTCCCTTTGATTAGTTCCATGTAATGACGCATGCTAACATATTTTATAATTCAATCTGTTACAACCCCTTATTTGCGCCCTTGCTATGCAGGGTGTACCAATAAAAATTTCCAGGTGACATATTTCTGAAACTAGATAAATTTGAGTTCTGTAAATGTTAAGGGGTAGATGGCGGTGCTCTACAAAGAATTTGTTGGATGACAGGAACTTAGAAATGCTATCTATGTTGAAGATAATTTAATCTCAATTAGATTTCGTTATATGGAAAAAATTCTAAAATCCAACCGTTTTCGAGAAATTTGAGTTTAAAATATTTATTTTTTGAAAAACTAAAATCGCCGTAACTCTCTTACATTAAATAGACGATAGTTCGTTTGACACTTTCTTCATAGGGAGGTAATGTAAATAATGTGGCAATTAAACTTTTTTTACAACTTCCGGTTACATTTATTACAATTTTAAAGCCCTCGCCCGTGTATTTTATTAAACAATATTGAATAAAAATATGTTCTATGCATTTTTTCCAGCGCAACCATAGTAGTAACTTAGCAATAAAGGAAATAATAATTCTTTTTATTTTATTTAATAAAAAAAACTAACAAGTAATAACTTATGGAAGAAGGTGTATGCAATTATTGCTATTATCGTTTGCACACATGGAGAATCTATTCAATAGCTCAACTTCATAAACTTTAAGTAGTGCATTCCCGTTGATGGTTCCAACACTTGTATAAATTTTATTATAAGGGTCAGCCATTTCTATGATTGGTTCTTTATAAACCTCACTTTTCAGATAACCCCACAAATAGAAATCTAATAGGATATAATATCAGGTGATCTAGCTAGCCACCTAAGTGCCTCTAAGGCATTCGATACAATAAATCCAGGGCCGGTCCAATAACTATTTTCAGCCTGGGCAAAATTCCATTCTGGCGCCCCCCTCTTTTCAAACCGTTTTGCAAAAAATATCAAAGAGCAAGGTAATAAACAATAGTTACCTATCAATGTTATAATTTTAAGTTATCGTTCACATTAATTCAACAGGCATTAGAGTAACTTGAAGTAAAACAAGGCAAGCACTTTGTTTTTAAAATATATGTTTGAAATGAACTAAAATAACAAAATAACTTCTTTGGGGCCATCCATAAATGACGTCACGCCAATTTTTGATATTTTAGACGCCCTCCCCCCATTGTCACGTTTTGTCAAGCTGACCTAGACCTCCCAAAAAATTACGTCACGCTTATAGAGACCCTTATTTTTTTTCGATTTCGTTATTTATTATCATTCAAGATAATTTCAATATACTGAAACATTTATAACCACATAGTTGTTCATCGTAATCAATTTTTAACAGGGCCGTCGAATTGAGAGATGTAGAGTGTCAATAAAAAAGTGTTTATTACAGTATTTTTCTTTTGTTGATTCGTTCACCGTTCATTACGTCACACTGAGTCAGACTCCCTCCCTTCCCCTTATCACATTTAGTCCGTAATTACGAACCCCGTGATGTCATTTATGGATGACCCCTATTCATACCGGACAGTGTTGTCGGATTTTTTTCCTAATTACTTGATACAGAAAACATTTTGTTTTTTTAAATTGTCCACTCGAGATTTGTTTGGCGTTTGGCGCCCCTAATCGTGGCGCCCTAGGCAGTTGTGTTGTGAGTTTTTCACATAAGACGTTGCTTTTTACGCTAGTGGCTGCATCTGTCTAGCCAGATATCTCGCTAACTCCTGTAACGGTGACCCTACAGAGCTAACAATAGGTCTTAATGGGGCTCCTTCCTTATGGATCTTGGGTAGGCCATATAATTTGGGACACCTTGAAGATTTCTCTCTCGGTACAATCTGGTTTTTCACTTGATCGTCAATAGGGTTGGCTTTAATTTTGGATTTGGTGGTCTTCTCCAGGTACGTAGTGGGATCTGTCGTAATCGCTTGGTATGCGGTGTCTTCCAGTAGTTTTTCTATTTTACTGTGGTAGTCTTTGCTATTCATTACTACAGTGGCATTACCTTTATCTTTCGGCAAGATTAGGATGTCCTGGTTTTGTCGTAATGCTTTCAATGCCCTTAATTCGTCACGTGATATATTTCTCTTTGCAACGCACAACATTTTATCGAGTTACTAAACAACGAGATTGTCCAACCTGAAGATATTCTAGTGAGCTTCGATGTAGTGTCACTATTCACTAATGTACCAATAGAGGAGTCACTCGAATTGACCAAACGAAAGTATCATCCAGAGGAGCATATTCTTAGCCTAACTAAACACTGTTTAAACAACACATACTTTATATACAATGACCAGCACTACAAGCAAACGGAAGGAGCACCGATGGGTTCACCGTTATCTCCAGTCATCGCTAATCTCTTCATGGAGGACCTAGAAGTTCGTGCAATACAAACGGCACCACTCAAACCAAAACTTTGGTTGAGATATATGGTCGACACATTCGTAATCTGGACTCAGGGAAGAGAACAACTAAATAGTTTCTTAAACCACCTGAATAGCATTCACGACAAGATCAAATTTACCATGGAGGTAGAAACAGAAGGCAAGCTTCCATTTTTAGACGTATTAGTGAATAAGGAACCAGATAGGACACTAGGTCACACAGTATACAGAAAACCCACTCACACGGACAGATATCTAAATGCGACATCGCATCACCATCCAGCAAAAATTCAGTAGTAAAGACTCTAGTGATACGTTCTCAGAGGTTGGCAGACGTCGACCATATCAACGAAGAGATGTCTTCACTTCAGAAAGCACTAATGAAAAATGGATTTTCGAGGTACACAATACAGAAGTCGCTGGGGCCATACAGACAAAAAAAACCCAGGAGGAAACCGAGAAACCAGTAGCAAAGGCATATTACCTTACGTGAAAGGGACGACAGATAAAATTGGCAAACTTCTGCGTAAACATAATATAGAAACAATATTTAAAACAGACCGAAAAATCAGTGCAGTCCTCCGTAATCCAAAATCAAAAACTACCCTAGAAAACCAAGGAGTATACGAAATCCCATGCCAAGATTGCAACAAGTCATACATAGGACAGACCAACAGACGTATTAGTGTAAGAAAGGAAGAACATATGAATGCAGTACGAAAAGAGGAGAAAACATCGTCCCTAGCACAGCATGTAAAATCCACAGGACACAAAATAGACTTCGACAACACCAGAACAGTAGCTAATATCGAGCATTATAGGTCAAGGATTACCAGAGAGGCCATAGAGATCGAAAAAAGACCACAAAATCTTAATAAACGGGATGATACGCAGAGATTACCTAGTTCCTGGAAGCCCGCTCTTGTGGGAAAATACGTAACCGAAGACACACGACGAACCACCGTGGACGAACCAATCGCGAGGAGGCATGTTCAAGTATTGACAAATAATGAAGAAGCAGAGCGACCTGCCCGAAATGGACCTATCACGAGGAGCCAGAGCCGAGCGCGGACCAATCAAGGAGAACCACGGCATTCTGCGGCACCGATTGGACATGAGGATGCCCGACCACCGCCGGCGAGAAGTCACGTGAAGCGTGCCGTTTCAGCGAGGCCACTTGTCGGGTTGGCTCAGGCAGCCGCCACGCCTACCACAGGTGGTGGGGGACCGCTAACACGTAGCCAAACGCGCAGGCGCGCCCTAGACTGGAGCATATATAAGGAGCCGCACAACGCGGGGAACGTCAGTTCAGTTCGAGCAACGAGAAGCAGCAGTAGGCAGCTTTCAGTGAGAACCTGAAGATGGCAGATGAGATTCTGCCAAAACGTCGTTTAGACAACCGTGACTCCTGGAAGAGTCAATCATCGAAGCGGGAAAGCACCCGGAAGTACAACAACACTTCATATATATATATATATATATATATATATACATCTTTCTATCAATTCTGAACCATTAGACAATTCACACAATCCTGAACCAGCTATTTATAGAAGAGATAGACAAAAAATATTTGTTTATATTGGAGTATATAGGGGGTCGGATAACCTATTCTGTAAAATATACTTTGATATTTTTATAACTAAACATAGGTGTATATCTACACACTAATGACATCATCCTGAACCAATACGTTAATATGACAAAGCTGAACCATTTTATACAGTAATATATAGCTGAATGTTACATCCTGAACCACTTCAATGTTGCCATATTTAAATACTATAGGATAGCTACCTGCTACGTTTGTATTGCCAAGGGTCATAAAATACTCGGACTTCTCGCATATGCTTCTTACGCGCAAATAAAATTCTATATTTATCAAGTGTAAGTATCTTTCTGAAAGAAGGGGATAAATTTTAGGTATTTAAATTGTAAAAGGCTAGAATAAATACGGTTTATTTTTAATTTTTGCTGTTTAAAATTATATATATATATTTTAAATATACAGGGTGTCGTAATTACGTGCAAAAAATTTAGCTGTAGATTGCCTGTCGAAAATTTAGACCGGGTTCTTCGTATAAAACTTTTCAAAACAACCTTTTCCTGTCCAGCTACACTCCCTTAAAGGGGTGTGCCAAAAAAAAGGTTTTTAATTTATATCTCAAAATAACGTAATCGGAAAAAGACGAAATTTGGCACATCTCTGTTACTCATCAAAGGGCATCTAATGAAATCATGTCATCCACCTAGCATGTACACGAAGGGGTGAAATTTACTACCCTTTTAGAAATTTTGTAAATATTTTTGCGCCTGCTCTTTTCTTAAGTTAAAAAAATTACTAAACATTATGATTAATTTAGAAACTTTTTCATCTCTTCAAAGAAATTCGTAAAATCGACCATTTTTGAGAAAAAAATTAAATTACATCTGCCAAAGTGATCAATCAAAAGCTATGAGTAAAATTATATTCGTGTAAAATACTAAAAGTAGGCTGGTGTCAAATTATAATCTGACAATATTACGTTGTTTCTTGCCTTTGAAATAATAAGATAATCATTTCTTATTACTTAATACTTAATAATAGTATTTTTCTAACCAGATTTTAAAATGCATAGTTCTAGTAATGAGGAATAATATGCTGACATACATTTAATTTATGGTGAATGTAAAGGAAATGCTTCAGCGGCAAAAGAACGATATCGTCGTAAGTTCTCTACACGTACTGTGTCAAACGTTCGTACTTCTTCTAATATTCACTTGAGGTTAAAAAAAGGAGGTGTTTTAAAAAAAACAAGTCATGATTGTGATCGTCGGAGACAAATAGGAGATGCAATGGAGGCACACATATTAAATACATTATTTTTGTGAACATCCTGAATGTAGTATTAGACTGGCTGCTCATCAATTCCGCACAACAAAAACATCAGTATGGAGGATTTTGAAAATATGAAAATGCAAGGACTTTACCCTTATCATTTACAGAGAATACAAGAGCTGTTCCCTCGTGACTTTCCAGTAAGACTTGATTTTTGTAGAATTATACTTAGAAGCCCTTATATTTCACAGTACTATTCACAGATGTATGCTGCTTTACTCGACGTGGAGATTTAAATATTCGTAACTAGCAACGCTGTTGTAAATGAAGGATGTCAATACAACTTTTCAATAAATATTTGGGCCGGAATTATAGACAATAAATTAATAGGGCCTTTTAAGTTACCAAACAGATTAACTGGTCCAGCTTATTTAAACTTTTTATAAAATGACCTGTATCAACTTATAGACGATTTACCTCTTGGATTACGTCAAACACTTTGGTTTATGCAGAATGGTGCGCCACCTCATTATTCTTTAGACGTTCAAGAGTGGCTACCCTCAACATTTAGAAATCGATGGATTGGCAGGGGGCGAGAAGCCACAATTAAATGGCCTCTCGGTCCCCAGATATGAATGCACTGGACTTTTACTTTTGTGGCCACTTGAAATATGTTGTTTACTCGACACCTGTCCCTAGCGTTGAAGTTTTAAGAGAGAAAATTTTTACTGCTGCCAATGAAGTTCGAAACTCCATATGTTTTACATATAGAAGGCAGGTATGGCAATTTTAGGAAACGGTTGCAAACGTGTATTCAAGTTGGAGGTCGTCATTTTGAACAAATGCTTTAATATCTAAAAACAACAATCGTTGTCTTCATGTTTAAATTTTTTTACTGTCTAAATTCATCTTTTTTCCGATTACGCTATTTTGAGATAGAAATTAAAAACCGTTTTTGGCACACTCCTTTAAGGTATTGTTGCTGGACAGAAAAGAGTTATTTTATACGGAGAACCCGTCTTAATTTTCGACAGAGAATCTACAGTTAAATTTTTTGCACGTTATTTCCAAACATCCTGTATATGTATATATATTTACTTTTAAAAAGTTTAAAGAGTATGCATTAGAAGTTGTTTTCAGATATATGGGAGGTTCCCCTAATAATCATCATTTTTTTGTAACAATTCCCTTAATATTTCTATCTTAATTTTTCATTCTATATTTAACTGTATTATTTTCCGTTCTGGTTTAAAAGGAAGTTTCACTTTTGAATGACTTTTGATTATGCCTAAGGTTGACTTTTTTAGAGAGAACCAAACAATGATAAAAAAATTAAAGAGTCAAATTTTAAACGTCATTATTTTGAAAACGGATATAATGGAGTGGATATATCCAAATTATTGCTGTATGTGGAATTGTGGTATTGTCTGGAAAGTTAAAAAAATAGTTCAGATAGCTACAAGTTGTAGAATAACATACAATGCCCAACCTAAGGAACATATTTTTTTAAATAATTTATTTTTTGAATCATGTTTTATTCTTTTTATTTATTCATTTATTTAATTGCGATATCCGACAGGGGCAGTGCTCAGTTATAGGATAAAGAGAGGAATATTACAATCACGAATGAATTAGAATAAAAATACATGTTAAGCATAAACAAAATTAAATATAATATTTTTAGTCGCAAACTCTTCTATAAAATCCTTATTTTACTATAAGGAACGTAACCAGACTGCAACCAACAGCTACTCTCCGGGCTATGTGCCCCGCCGAGCGCTGAATCACAAGTTACAAGTCTGGTGCGTTAAGTGTAATAATTGCATATATTACCATCAAAACGCTAATGCTTCGATTGCAACAAACACCAGCCGAAAGACTGATCCTACTTAAAGGAGCTCTCTTGCCAGCCGTCACACACCACTTGCAGACTGCAGTTTCGAGCTGTTGGCTCTCATCAGTACAAGGTAGGCATGTGACGACTGACACGAGGATCCTTTGACTATTTGGTAACATCCCGGTATTTTTACAATAGCGACATGTAAAACAGTCAGCGTCTAAAAAGTAGACTATTGAAATTTTAGGTCAAAATGTCAATTTATTTAGTTGTGTATTTCTTACTTTTAGCCTCAATCCTTGCTATAAATTCACATTAAAATTCGTCAGAAAGAAAAATGGTATAGCATTATTTAAAGCCTTTTTGCATTGTAGGGGGATTAGAGAATATATGAAACAAGTCCCAAATATTCATAAATATTCTTTTAAGTGAGCAATGAAAAATGAAATATTTAATTCTTAATTTTAAGTAATATACTTAAGAACTTACATTGTGCCTAAAAATATACCGATTATGAAAATCAAATACATTTTAAGGCAGTATTAAAAGATTATTTTTATTTGATACTGTATCCGTGAAGTATCCCCGCATTAAATTATTCTTTAAAATATATTTTAGCTAGAACATAAAACGGATAGGTTATCGTCCGTCCAGGTGCAAAAATAGTATCGCCGAGCTTATTAAATTAATTTTTAATTTGAGGAGTTATCTTCATTTTGAAAAACTTAAACTATAAATAATTCTTTCAATACTCGAAGAATGGGATGCTGTTAGCTTAGCACAATTTATTTTTTTAATATTTGCACGCTAATAAATTACTCTTTATAGGTATACAGTATGTTACAAAAATAGCTATTACTAGGAATATTTACATATAACATATTACATAAACACCAGACAATATTATATTTCTACATACAAAGCAAAAAATTACAGAAAGTTCTCTTATTTTTAACAATCATACATATTCTGTTAAAATAGCAACAGAAACATTGTTCTATGCATTTGGGTCCGAAAAACGAAATACAAATTCTCTAGTTTTAACCCTAATTTTATCCAAGTTTTTTTTAAACAAATATACGGGTCAAATTTAGCCTTCACATACTTCTTTGCAACAATGTTTGTTACCTATACTTACTTTACATGCATTTCAAATTATTTGACTAAAATAATACTGGAATCTCCAGCATTTATTTAAAATGTATAGATACGGGAAGAATAAAAAAAAGTGAAAAGTAACCTTTACACGGGTTTACCGTTTGAATCCTACCTAATTTCTGACTGTTTATCCTTTCATTCCAAGACGCCTCTTAGAAGTAAGGGTAGGTAATGATCATTACAACTATTTACATAAGTCGTTTCTGGACTGAGAAAAACCATACTGAGACCATGAAACAATAACATAACATAGTTCACTAATTCACTTTCTCAAAAGAACAAATATACTTGTGTTATATATTTTCAGTAAGTCTACATCTACTATTTCAGGAGGTATAAAATCATTTTTATTTGGTTTCGTAACAGATGCCTAACTTTTTCATACTAGGTCTATTGGATGAAATTAAATTGATTATACATTAATTGCGGCAAATAAATCCTAAAATGTGTAAAAACTAGAGATAGAAAAGTATAAATTTGTCTTTTTATTTCGTCTCATACCATCAAAATATTCCAACCGGTTATAAAACAAAGATGCGCACTGTAAAACTCTAAATAAATATCCTCACCATATTACATTTCAATATAAGTTTAACGGTAGCTAGCAACAATTTATTTCTTGAATCACGTTCTTCCTCCTTTTTCTTTATTTATTAACGATATTTTTACAATTACAAAATTTCAATCACAAATTGAATTAGATTACAATTATATGTTAAATATAAATAAAATTTTACCCTAGTTATGGTATAATTTGTACATGGTAACATTTTTGGAAAGAGGGTGAAACAAATGTCAAGTGCCGCACATGTTTCCCATAGACCATTTAGGTATTTAAATTTTAAAGAGCCTGGGTGGTCGAGCGGCCGACAGCGAAGACTTGACTTTAATTTATTATTGTGAATTTAAAAGACTTTATTTTACTTTGAGCATATACTAATACACAAATAACATTAATAAAAATGGCATTTATTTACCGCTTAATATTTAATATTTAAGTTTAAGAAGTGGTAAAATTTTTTGTTTCGTTCGGCATTAAGGTTTCAAATGGTAGCTCTTATAACTTCATAGTAGAATAGAGTAAGACGATAAGATAAAACAAAAGTCAATGGTTAAAGTGCTGTTCTTTGTTACACATGTTACCCATAAACAAAACAAAATTGGGGTATTTAAATTTTAAAGGGACACAATATATAACACTGTGTGGTCCACTAGAGTCCGGCGCCAAATCTGAGACACCCATATATTGTAATATTTGTATGATCTAGTTTTATTTATATAACAAATGAACCAACGGTTAGTAGAAGACTTTACATTAATTTACTATTGTTGGTTTAAAAATCATTCATTGTATTTTGAGCATTCCGGTCACTTGTACTTAATAAAAATTTTATATCGGTGTTTCGATTTTATTTTAAATTACATTGGATTAAACCGATATTTAACAACTCTTAATATTTATCTTATGGTTTTGGTATTTTTGGCGTAAACTAATGCGTAAATAGTATTAATAAAAATATATATAATTATTTACCGCTTTTCTACTAATATTTAGTATACAGCGTGTGTATTGAAACATGACCGTAAGTCTTAAAAAAATATCTTTGGAATTGATGCTGAAATATAATTCTTTTTGGTATTTTTGGCATAAATTAATACGTAAATAATATTAATCAAAATAACAATTATTTATTGCTTTTACAAAATTCAGTATATTTAGGAAGTGGTAATTTTTTCTTCGCATGGCATTAAGGTTTAAAATGGAAGTTGTTATAACTTCACAGTAAAATTTATCGGTATGAAAAAGTATAATTGCACTGTTTATATCCTTGATTTGGCAGGATTAGAGAATATATATGAAACAGGATGCAAATTTTAACACAATATAGGTACTAATAATAATTTATCTCAATTTATTAACACAGTACAAAACAGAAGTATTTGTATATATATATATATATATATAATTTTATAACGACATTTTTTAAAAAGACCAATGTCTTTCAAATTATCTAATATTTCCTATTTTTTTATTTTTTAAAGTATAATTTTCATTAACACCTGTATTGTTTTCTTAATTCTATAAACTAGTAGCCCTAAGTCTAATTTAATAATATACAGTCAAGTATGTTGCGTAGTAATTTATTTTGAGGTTTGTTCATATATAATCAATTTTTAAGTTTTTGAACGCGTTTGTTATTACAAGATAATTCAGAAATGGTTGTGTACATCAACGAAGACAAATTAATCATGATTTTGATCTATGGAGAATGTAGAAAAAATTCCCATGAAGCCGAAAGGTTACTCCATTTGCATTTTCCCAATTTGCCTAAGCCAGACCATAAAATCTTTATTTCTTTAACCAATAATTTGAAAAATTACGGAAGTTCTAAAAAGTTAAAGTATAATAAACAGTTGACGGCTACAAATGATGCAAATACTGCTTTAGTAATTGACAATATTGTAAATAATCCAAATATGTCTTTACGGAAATTATCGTCTGAAACAAATATTTCCTACTCCTCTTGTCAAATAATTTTAAAGAAAAATAAGTACCGTCCGTATAAAGTTCATTATGTTCATCATTTATGACCTGGTGATTTTCAGCGTTTCATAAATTTTAATACTGAATTGTCAGTATTACATAATAAAAATCCAAATTATTTGAAAAATGTGTCGTTATCTCGAAAATCACTGATTTTAACAGAAAAGTGTATGCTACAAAAAGTACTTAGTATTAAAGAAACTTCAATATTATACTTTCAAAGTCCCAGTCATCGAAAATTTTCTTTCCGGCATCGCGTCGCGACGTAGCGGACGCCACTGTCATTGGCAACATTTGAACGACAAAATAAAGCCACCAAAAATATGTAACGACTGGCCTTTACAGAAATTTAATACCTTTTTTCGTTATTATGGAAACTGCCTGGGGAGTTTTATGTGAATCATCCTGTATACTTAAGTCAATTTAACGTCATATTACATAGCATACAAATTTGTGGTAAAGTATTCAAAAGTAACAAATGCCAAACATCTCATAATAGTAAAGGATATTTTTCACAATAATTAGTATCTTAAAATACATATACATTTAGAAAATTATAGAAGCTAAATTTCGTAGAAAATATGAAAATAAATATGAAAAACCCATTAATATATTGCTAAATTATCAACTGGACCATCTTCCATTGTTGGCCTTATATTAGACCTTATAAAAATGTAAAGATCTCTGGTATTTCAATTTTGGGTATAAATTATTTTTAAAGAATTGATGAATAAAAAAAAAGAAAACTTCATACCTATATACCTTACGGAAATAAGACTAATAATTATTATAATTATTTACTTAAATCATTCTTGGACTGAGAAAAATAATTCTGAGATTATCAGGATAACATAAGGTTGTAGTTTATGAATTTTTTCAAACGGAGGAATATATTTGTGTCGTATAATCTCAGTAACTCAATTCTTGATCAAATAGAAATTTGTAAAGCTTTTTATTTGTATTTTTTATGTCGTCTGATATTTTAGGAAGTTTAAAATAATTTTTATTTGGTCTCGTAACAGATTTATAATTTATTAGGATTACATTGCATTGAATTATATTAATTACATTAAATGTCGCAAGTTCCAATAAATCCCAAATCATCGAGATGCTACAAATAAAAATAATATAATGCTTTGGATTTTTATTTTGTCTCATATCCTATAAAAATATTCCAACAGGTTACATAGATACGCATGGTAAAACTATAAATAAAATCTCTCAACGTATTGCATCCTAGTATAGGTTTAAAGATACCAAAACGTTCTTATAAGTACAAAGACATTAATACACTATTGCCAAACCTCTTGGTTCAGGTTAGTAAGGAAGACATGAATGACAATATACTGTATATAAAACAGCGCCACCCGCTAATGCAGCCAAACACTAAACTAAAAAACACGTCTTCCTAACTAACCTGAACCACCATTAATTAGCCTGTAACTAATTCTCCCGCGCATTTTTTCCCGCCAAATATATATGTTAAGAAAGAATCCGATACTAAGTTTGTCAAGGAACGTTTCAGTTATCTACGTGAGATACCGCTAAATAAAAAAGAAAGGAAAACGAACCTGAACCACATATATGGTTCAGGTCCGTCCGGCTGGTTCAGGATTGTGCTTACAAATTACTATTTCTGGTTCAGAATCATACCATTGCTATATATATATATATATATATATATATATATATATATATATATATATATATATATATATTATAAAAACAACGAACCCAAAATTGACCCTTGAGGTACTCCAGAAAGTCCAGAGGGCGGTAAACACGAATACGACCGCTGTGTATTGACTGGAACATTACATTGTTTCAAAAATTTACATCATGCGCTAAAAATTCAAGCGCAAATCCTACTCAAGCTTCTTTATGTTCAGCTTTAAGTAAGTATTTCTGTGCTGCTGCATGACGGCGTGGCTCCGATTCTCTTACTCGCCGGCGACCAGTACTACTCGATCCAGGAAAATTCGTTTCTTCAGCAGCCTGAATAACTGAGTAAAATGGATTTTCTACTAACGCATTTACCAATTGCAAATCTTGTTGTTGGGTTGATATCCTTCGTCGCCTTGAACCAGAATTTCTACTAATCGTACCGTTTATTCTCCACTTTCTTAAAATGTTACACACCAAATTTTGGTCAATATTATAACGAGTGCAATTTGTCTCATTGACCATCCATCTTCTGCTTTAGCAACAACTCCAGATTTAACTAAATCGCTCATATGAGGCATATTAGTTTTTTGTACACTTGCAATAAATTATGACAACTAACTGACAATGGCACAAAAATTAAAGTTAGATGTACACAACTAGATTTTAGCAAAATACCGTTATATGACTTGTCCTATTTTTTTTACTCACGACCGTACCCTTACCTGTTGTTAAAATTGCAAAAAATCTTGGAATAATAATTGATTATGATTTTATATTTAGAGAACATATGAAAAAACTAATATACAAAAAGCATGTTCGTCTTTGAAGTTGTTATATTTTAATCGTCATTTTTAAAATTTTAATTAAAAAAAATGATGTGATTCGTTAGTTCTATCACACTTTAATTATTGTGACTTTATATATGGCCAATGCTTAGACCTTAATGATAAGAATCGTACCCAAAAGGTACAAAATTCATGTTTGAGATTAATTTTTGGTTTAAGATAATTCTATCATATTTCTCGTTGTGTGAGGTTAAATGGCTTAATATGGATAATAGAAGAAAATTGCATTTAGGAAATTTTGTACACAATATTATGAATTTTACCTCTGGCTGCGTCTCAGTAAAAATAAATTTGTAATACGGTCTTCTTTACATTAAAAAACTATAAGATATGGAAACAGGTTCAATATTCCGCGTCATCATCCGGCCATGTTCCAACGATGTTTTCATTATAATGCTATCCAACTATATAACTTTTTGCTTGACCAATCTTAAAAGATTCAAATTGAACATATTCAAGTATACATTTAAAAGTTTATTATTAAGCAAGCAGTAACTTAATGTTTTATTAGTCCCCTCTTGAGCATCATATATTTTGTTTATCTATATATTAGTCTATTCTGTAGGATTTTATAGTAATGGTTTATTATATTTTGTTTTATTTGTGTTCTAAAAAGTACTTGAAGAAATTGAATATACTTATTTATTTTTTCTTTTTTGGGCCATTTACTGGTTAAGTTTGAATTGCTTTAGGTAGACTTCGCCACTAGACATCTTCCTGGATATGTATGGTTTAAATAATTTTCCACAATATTGATGTTATGTGGGCCAGCTCTATCTTGGTGAAATCACATATTAACTAACTGAACTGGTAAATTATTCAATAGTAGAGGTAAATCTTTTTGTAAAGAAGTGTAAATAACGTTCGCCATTTAAATTTTCATGATAAAGATATGGACCAACAATGTCTCCATTTACAGTGTCACACCAAACATTTATCCAAAATCTTATCTGGAATCCATTTAGGATTTTCTTTAGACCAGTATCGACAGTTATGCCTGGTGATTACTCCGTTGTTGTGGAATCTAGATTCGTCACTCTATATGATTTGATTTAGCATATCAGGATTTTCCTCTAAGATTATGGAAAAGTATGGCAAAAAATCTAGTCTGCGCTGATTGTCTCCAGGTCTTAAGTGGTGCACCAAATGAATTTTATATGGACAAAGTTTATTATTTTTTAGAATCCTTCTACACGAAGTTACAGAAATATATAAATTGTAAAGAAAGTTTTATTGCCACAGTATTCTCATTACTTTATATGTACCATCTACCCTCTGACACACTAAAAAGCTATTTGTATTCAAAACTAATGCCATTTATATGTTCTAGCAATGGGCTTTTACAGAAGTCAAATATCTCTAGTAGTTTCCAAAATATTTCATCTGGGAGTTTTATTAGCACACCTTGTAGAGGCTTCGTAATTAAATATCCCCGTTATTATTAGGACTTAAGTTGCGGTTTGTACATTTCCATCCTCGTTATTTGTTTCTATTATCACGGAAGCATCTAAATGTCATTTAATCTGATTTCATGCAAAAGGATTTCTAAGTGTCTAAATTACCTCACCTCAAGAATTTCGTCTCCAATTTGAATACCGCCCGTCTTGAATGCCGCTCCATTAGGATTGAGGCCGCATACGAACACGGCCATGCAATTTCGATCCTTGTGTCCCGCCAGGCTCAGTCCAAGACCTTGACTGCTGCGCTCCAGCTGAACCATCAAGATTGTGTGTCCTAGGTTGGCGTATTTCTTTTTCACTTTGTCTGAAACAAACAGAAAGGCTTTTAAGAAAACTTTCAAGGATTTCAAGTAAAAAATCTAATATTATCTGATGTGTTTACATGTGCAGCTTAATTTATTTTTAGCGAGACACATAAGGACTAGAGAAAGTATCAGTGTACTTCGCAAAAATATTTTTGTTAATATTTTTATTCAGGTGCAGAAGTTTGTTTTATAAATTGTTTTTAATGATTTGTAAAACAATATGTGATCTAGGAAAAAGAAAGAATATAAAATGTGTATCTAAGGCTATATTTTTAATCTGGGTGGGCTCCAGGTGTTTTCATTATTCCATGCCTCTCGCGTATTTTTGTTTATTTTTGCGTTTTATTTCAAGTTCGGAATTATCTTTTTAATAAAATAAATGTCTTACATTGACCTCAAAATATTTTATTAACCCAAAGAAGCACAGAACATAAAACACGACGAATGTCAATGTTAGTTAAATAAATTAGAGGAAGACTAATTATTGCTAGGTAGCTGGTGGCAGAAATTTTTATATGATTTTATTGTGTGAGTAAAGTTGAAAAGTGTAAAGACGTCATAATAAAAAGCCATTTCAGTCAGTATGGCGCTACTGAGTTTTTAATTAACAGTTAATTAAAAATGCAATAAAAAAGCATGCTTCTGTATAATTTTATTGTGTCAGCCACTTGTTTTAATTATTCTGTTTTTTACAATTATTTTCCTTTACTTTAAATAATTCCAAATGCCACGTACACTGCGCGGCACATAAAAGTGGTATTGTCGCGCGCAAAAAAAATTGAACAAGTCTTATAACGTTTTCTTGCTAAAAACTGGTTGTGTACATCTAACTTTAATTTTTGTGACATTGTCGTTGTCATTTTTGGCTACTCATTACTCATTACATATTTAGAGACAGATTTACATTAGAAAAAATAGTCGTCCTATTTTTTTGCTCGCAGCAGTACAACACTTGTGACTCGAAAATCACGTTTTTTAGTTGTGTAAGGCGATCTCTCTGACCGTGATCAGCGCAAACTGTCATTTAAGAGCATTGTAGGTTATTGATATCAAAGAACAGAGACGTCAAAATTGCAACCTCTCCATTTCATTTGATAGAAAAATGAATAAAATCTTTATTTTATAAATGTTAGCAACAGAACTTGTATCTAAAAGAAAACTATTAGGAAATACACTTCAATTCAATAAGTATTTATTCAAAATTAATGTACATAACAGTTGCCTAACAAGAGCCTGCCCCGGGATCGACCAAGCAACCACCCTAACGTGATGGTGGATGCAGGGTCGGGCGAAGCAGGTGTGGGTCGACGAAAACGAAAAATTGAAACAACTAGCCTAAACTCCTTTTTTAACACGAAAATAAAAATAAGTATTGGAATTAACAATACCTAAGAAAAGGAAATTAACAAAACTTAAACTAATACAAGATTTAAAACACTGTTGCACAAAAACACTTTTTAATTTGATATCTGACACAAGCACCTCAATTTAGACGAGGCGCCTTCTGCGAGATACGTCAAAGCAGGGCTGACTTATTTGATTTAAAAAATTTGATTTCGAAATAGAAAATCTGGTTAAACGAAACATTTAATTTGTTAAAAACACCAAGATAAGTTATGTAACATATAAAAGTTAGTAGGTAGTCATAGCTTCACTGTTATCTGAGACTTCTTGTAAACTGCTTTTGCATCGAGTTAATTAAGTTTATTGGTAAATTTTGATCTTCTATCAAATTTTCCCACGTTTCCTCAATAAGAATCCATTCCTTAAATGTTCTACATTTCGTGCAACATCATTTAATTCTCGCATATTTTTCACCATTAACCCTCAAATGTCTTTCAATTAATACATATCTGGACTCTTCGTGGCCCACGGAAGAATTTCAATATTATTTTCGGCAAAATAATTACTTACACAATAAGCAGTGTGTACTGAGCAATTATCTTGCTGAAAAATAAAATTGTTATTTGGAAATAATACTCTGACTGAAGGCAAAACATTACATTTTCTAAAGTATTTAAATACTTCATTGAATTTAGTTTTCTATTTATGTTGTAACATACTTCCAAAGCCCCTCACAGACATCCATATCGAAAAGTTTACGGAAAATCTGTCGGAGCTATCATTTGATGAAATATCTCTTTATATGAGACGGTCTATATATTTGAATATGTCCGTCGTGATATCACTGAAATTATTTTTCATCAGAAAAAATGACCTTGCCCCAAAAATTTAAGAGCAAAAATAATTCGACCTTGCTCTTTTCTTCATTAAGAAGTTTCAAATAGATGATGTCTTAAAATAATCAACTAAATCAGCATCCTGCCCAACTGTAGTAGCAGTTTTTCTTCCTGTTCCTCTTTTTCTTTCAATATGCTTTTCATTCTCCCATCGTTTTTTAATTCGATGAATAGTAGTTTTAGTTAAGTTAAATTCTGAAGCCATCGTTCTTATAGACCAACCAGCCCCAATTTTGGTAATTTTACGTAATTTTTGAATATTAGTTAATTGTATTGGTATCATTATTCGGGTAAACGCCGAGAAGTCGGAGGCGATAGTCTTCACGCGCCGATTTACTGAAAATAAAATCCTAACACCAATCTTGATCTGGGGAAACCAAATTCGAACCAAGAGGTGCGTGAAGTACTTGGGGATCAGACTGGACCAGCGACTAACGTTCAATACGCACATAAATGAGACAGTACGGACGGTCCATTCCCTGTCCAGGAGTTTGTATCCGCTCATAGTCAGTGGTAGCAGACTTAACCGATAAAATAAAAATTGTTTTATATGATGGTGGTCAGGCCGTCCATCACATACGCGGTGCCGGTGTGGTGTAGCGTACCGACCACAACAATGAGAAAACTAAAAGTGCTCGAACACAAGTTTATGCGCCTCATTTCTAATTCTGGAAGGTACACCTCCCTCAGAGACCTATACGTACTTTGCCACGACATAACCCCAATAGCGGACTACATCCGGGACATCTCCCAAAAATTCTACTCTTTCAAACTGGGCGATAGTCCTCTAACAAGAAACATAACACAAATTAGACAGCATAATGCCCCATTTCGGATAAAACACTCTCTACCATACCATACGTTACCGGCAACCTCTGTAGCCAAACTTCACCAACTATAACTTCCGCTTACCCTATCCGTCTTTACTGATATTTCATATCTTTGAATCTTTAAATCTTTTCTGTCCCTTTCTTCCTTTATGTTTGTTCTGTTTGTTTCTTGTTTTCCTTTTGTACATTTTTGTTTGTAAATTAATTTCCCATCAGAATTTTTCAACAAAAATCAAAATTTTCGAAAAATCAAAATTATTAAAACCAAAGTTTAGGCCAGCCTATGTGCAGTCCGGCATTTACACATTTCGCAGAAGGTTCCTCGTTCAGATTGAGGTACTTGCGTGGGCATCAAAATTTAAAAAAAAATGTGAGAGTATCTAAAATCAAGTTTAGTTATAAGTTTTTTAAAATCTGTTTTTGTTAGATATAGAAAATGTTACCACCTATTTTAATTCATCTTTTATGTGTAAGGAGTTAGGTTAAGTTTTAAATTGTGTTTTAGCCAAACCAGCTCTATTCCGCCCGACCCTGCAACCCGCCACCCCGAACTACGCGGTGGTTGCATGGTTGGTCCCCGGAATAGATTCTGGGGCGGCACATGTACTGTACTCATAATATATAATAAAGAAGTTTTGAATTGAATTGAATTGACTGATTTTCCCATTGTAAATATGGTTCTCATAATATATTTTATTATTTTTATTAGTGTCAATGTCATTGTGATACCCACCAATGATTTCTTGTCAAAATAATTTAATTGACATAACTGACATAAAAATCCCTATTTACAGCAGACTTTTCTTGAAACTGTATAGTCCCGGATGGATTCTCTTACCCTCCGGACTAGTAGTAGTGACATTGACGTTGAGTTTAGACGCTTTGTTTTTGTATATTACTATAAGAAACTCAGCAGCAACCAAGTTTGTTAGCTGCTCTAATCGGTCAGTTATATCAATACCTTCATCACATATTATTGCCAGCTACAATAAAATCATATACCTGTATTACCACCACCTTAGCTACTATTCGTTTTTGAATACATTAAATTATGTATTTATAACTATAAATATAGTACATTTACAGAATAATAAATAAATAACAGGGCAAACAAACTTTTTTAAGGAACTAACACAACAGCCGATACTCCATATTCTTTAGTAAACAGAGCAAGTGGCTCAATGTCTATTCGTTTTAGCTTGAGACCAAGTAGTTCTGGGTTCAAATCCTGGCTAGTGTATGGATGTTTAGTGGCGTTTTTACTGTGTTACCGAATTGGTAATGTTAAAGAACCTAATTAAATGAACCAAAGATCATCCTGCTTTAAGTCAGGCAAAATATCCTTCGGCGGGATTTTGCGGAACTGCAATGAAAATCGAAAATATCTTGTATAAACCGCGTGCAACACGTAGAAATGCCGTCGGGAAGATATTTTGGAAGTGCCATGAAAGTTCTCGAGACGTGAGTACAAAGTGACAATGTTTTATAACTATAACGAAATTTAATTTTTTGGAACTGCAGCGAAAATTTCCACGGGACTTTATGTCCCACGGGCCATAATTTTTGTAACTGCAACGAAAGACGCCCCGCGGGGCGTAATTTTTATAACTGCAACGAAATTTTATACGACGGGACTTAATGCATAAAACGAAATTCTAGAAACTGCCTCGAAAACGGATTTCCAAATAAAAAAACCTTCTACGATTCGATGTTGTGTAGCACTGCCCCTCATGCAAGGTATAGCGTATGAGGACGGGGAGATTTTCCGCGCACGACAGAATTTGTCAATTTATAAACTTATAAACAAATGAAGTCACTTTAAAAGTTATTGTTTACAACAATTTGATCAAACTTTTAAATCAAATCTATTAACCATCTACGAATTAATCATTGATAATATTAACAAAACTATTTAATATAATTTTTGAATACTGTTACCCAGCGAATTCGCCAGAAATTTAAAAATTCAAATCTAATAATCACATGCTCAACAATAAAGTGTATTCGGCAGACTAGATCACCATACTCATGCATTTTGATGTCCTAAATTCAAGCTAGATATCAGACTGAATTAAAATTGAATAAATGGATAAAATTTTCTCAAAATTTCACTGTTTTTGAAGTTAAAAGAAAGTTGCGACTCGAATAAAGTACGTGTTAAAAAAAATGATACCTGTAGTATATTTTGTTAAAAGGAATATTTCACTTCATAAACAATATGTCTATTAATTTATTTTGAAACGAGCTATTGAAGATGAACTATTCCATAATTATATTTAGACAAGAACAATAAAATTAATCATAAATTTCAATAATTTAAATTCAGGTAGGCAAATAAGTAGTACTTTTAAATGTGAAATATTTTATTTTATTGTAAATTGAATTTATGGATACTACATATAAAATTATAATGGCTTATTTATATTTCATGAGGTTACAGCTAGGTATATTAAATACTTTCTCGTTTATTGTATCATAAATTTATTTGCTGTTACATTTTACAAATAAATAATACCCGAATGAAGTGAGTTCGGTATGAAAAATAACAAAAATATATTTTTCAAGAAAAAACAAACTTCAGAATAATTTTGGCTACTAACTATAACTTATTATATAATTTTGATATAATCAAATTAAAAATGTATTTGAATTATGTTTTTATCATAATATTATCCTACAAATGGTTTGTTTCTAATGTTCCCAATTCCTATATCATCATATCGTTCTTATCTTATCAGATACACTAAATTCCGAAGATAATAATGAATAACACCACAGGTAATTACGACCCCCTTTATCCCGGAATGCTCTAGAAGAGCCTTGTGTGGGAGGGGGCTACACATTTAGAGACAAGGGACACACACCCAATATCCGTGTATAGTGGAAAAATCCCTCTCACAGTATTTTCCGCTGCCACGACCGGGGATCGAACCAGGAACTTTTGGGTAAGAGGCAAGTGCGCTCACCCCTCGACCACTAGTCATAACAAAGATAACTAAAAAGAGAAAATGAAAGAGGTGTCAACGGTAATACCTAATACTATTTATAGAGCTTCACTTCTGTACGTCGTTATTGATTCGTTATTTTTCTAAAGAAATATTTTTATTACCGGGGAATGTGTCAGCATATCTTTACCGGCACTCATTTTGTTTATTTAAGTACTTGTTTATCTAGAAGAACAATATATGTGTAATGCCGTGGATTCTGAAGTACCCCAAGGGATAATTCTTGATCCACTACTCTTTCTCTATATTGTTTAAGAATAACATTATCAGGTTGCTCCCATAAGAATGCTTGATATTTGTTTAAATAAACCCATAACCGTCAATAATTTTAGTTTGTTGTAAAAATAATAATAATAACAAACGATGGACAGAATAGAATAGAATAGAATGGAATGGAATAGAATACAATAGAACAGAACAGAATAGAATAGAATAGAATAGAATAGAATAGAATAGAATAGAATAGAATAGAATAGAATAGAATAGAATAGAATAGAATAGAATAGAATAGAATAGAATAGAATAGAATAGAATAGAATAGAATAGAATAGAATAGAATATAATCGAATCGAATAAAATAGAATAGAATAGAATATATATTTATTTGCACTTTTATACAACAACAATTATAACATACACATATTTTTGTTTTACGTTGCAAAAAAATATAAATAATCTACAAAGTCGAGAATTGTTGTAGCGATAGTAGCGATGATAGTGGTTAATTATTGTTGCGCAATAAACAAACCTCAAAGAACATTTGACCTACTTCCTGCAAAATCCAGGAACATGTATGAAAGGAAATGTTCTGTGTTTGTAACTGCTGCAAAATATATAAATCTGCATAGTCGTATTCAGAAAATGTACTACTTATATATATATTTTGCCAGTCAAGAAGTCCTCAGCTATGTGAGATGCTCTTACTCTGTGCTTAGAGTAACGTCTTTAATTAAACATAATTAAAACAATATTAAATAAATAGAAATTAAGGGGCGAGCGTAGGTGCGTCTTTACTATGTACATACTTCGGTATGCGATGTAAAGCAACGATAGGCGCGGTTAGTACTTGGATTGGTGACCATTCCAACGGAAACCGCGTTCTCGCCTCACACATCTTCCAGCGGCTTGTATATCAGTGTATGCGCGGAAGCTATACAACCTTAGGCGAGGGTTGTATAGGAGATATACCATCCTTCGGAGAGGATGTAAAGCCGTCGGTCCCTTGTTTATTAAATGTTAGGCAAGTAAAAGATTCCTACTCTTCTTAAGGGAAGAGGTTCGGCAAAATTCCTGGTTGGGGGTAGCTCGTCTACAGGCGTCGGTGTTAGGCCTCAGTAGCGGAAATAGGCCGACGTTAAATAAATGTATAAAAAACAAAAAAAATAGAAATTAATAAGTTTCTGCTGGATGCATCAGATGAACATTATTTTATGTTAAAAGCAGGTACATATCCATAAGTTTATGAAATGTTATTGAAGTAACTTTCGTATGTTATATTTAGCTTTCTTTAATATTTGGTGTGCCTATAGCTTATCGCCGATACGACCTCATTAACACATCAATTGATGAGATAGATAATGGAATAAAAATCAGTACAAATACCAAAATCTAACGCACATTTATTATGTCAAAAGGCGGAGAAGAAAATTTTAATTATATTTCATTGTCATATGTTAGTTTGGGTCCATCGCGATGCTTCTTTAATACACAAGAATGGGAAATGTACAAACCAAGTAATTGCAATGAGTACGTTTGGAAATATGCCAAAATAAATAGTAACTTTTAAAATTTGCCTAATGCGGCCAGTTATACAGTTCATATTTCAGACGGTCTTCAGCTGACTGACCGACACTGGTGCGAATAAGACCACCTTAAAACAAACAGGGGTTTGGTAATCAACAACAGTAGCCGAAGGCTATATAGCCGATTCAATAAAAAACTAGGTAGAACTGTCTCGCAAAATTGTAAGATCAAATCGTCAGTCGGAACAGTCTAGACACACAATTATTGAACAGAATCTTATCTACAATTATAACTATCCAAAGCTACCAAAATTTTACCATAAATTATAATATTGTACACACTAATAACAATAATGTATAATTAGAGATTAAAAAATGTATTGCTAATTGTTGTTTTTAATAAAATTAAATAATACAATTATTTTCGCCTTAATTTTATATTCATTCGCCGAAAAAATAGTACGTATATTTTGAGCTAAAATGCTCTGCTGCTTTTGTATGATCGCTGACTGCTTTCGTCTACGCTTCGAGGGGAAATTTAGTGAAAAATATTGCCCATATACATGGGCTGGCCTCAATTAATGATTTCTTGGAGTTACAGTTAATAGAATTCAGTTTGCTTATAAATGAAATTGTCCATATCAATCGAAAATTAAACAGAATAGGACAGGACAGGACAGGACAGAGCAGAGTACAGCAGAGCAGAACTGAATAGAATGAAATGGAATGTAAAGGAACGGAACGGAACGGAACGGAATGGAAAGGAAGGAAAGGGAAGGGAAGGGAAGGGAAGGGAAGGGAAGAGAATGGAATAGAATGGAATAGAATGGAACAGAACAGAACAGAACGGAGTATCGTCTTGAAATGACGCAGAATGAAGAAAATGAGTTGGTGAATAATAATAACGTGTGTTCTGATTATAATTATATAAATTTGAGATGGCTTGTGTAAGTCTGTCTTTCATAGCCATTGTGTTGGCATAAAAAAATCTGAGCAAAAAACTATAAAATCGAATGCATTATTTAACTGGCTGTGCCAAGCATGTGCTATTCAATTAACCGCTGTAATTTTGGCATCTATTCAACAAGTTGTTAAAAGATATCGAATCTTTTGCATAAAATTCAGAATTTTTTTTTTGTACATTTATTTAACGTCGGCCTATTTCCGCTACAGAGGCCTAAAGGTTGATTCTCACTATACGTTCCATCTCCGATCCATAACCATTACGTATCCGTTCAGTAAAATTCTTGTCTATTCACATTTTCCGTTCGTGACCAGTTTCGCTTAGATAAAAATAATGTGCGTTTGACAAAATGTGGTCTGACGAAAACTTAATCCTAGCTGCTATTTTATTAGATGAAGAAGCTAGCTTAAAAAGAAAAAAACGACGATTATGGGTGCACAATATGTTAAAGAAAAGAAATAGTGATGGAGAATTTACAACACTATTTAAAGAATTGAGAGATGATGAAATCAAATTTGTTCGGTATTTCCGCATGACAAAATGTAAATTCCACGAATTACTATCCATCATAGAACCAGTGATAACAAAACAAAATGCCACATTCAGGGAATCGATAACAGCAAAACAAAAACTCTGTGTTTGTTTAAGGTAAGGTGTTTAATTTTTTATGATAAAAGTATAAAAATATTAGAGCATTGTAACATAGAAAATATTGTATAATGTGATCAGTCATTATTATCTTCAACATTTGAATTATCATAAAATGAGGCTATGTATGAAGCAGCTGTTGAATTTGAAGTAGAAGGAGAGGACATAGGTTGTAGTACACACTCGGAAAACTGGTTAGCAGGAACGAGGTTGTGTAAACTGTATTTGTCGTTACCAGTGGATTGGTGTTGTTGAAACTGTTGTTTTTGTTGTTGAAAATGAGAAGATGCGTTTAATGAATGTTGATTGGTTGGTAAAATTTGTTCCAGTTCCAGTTGTTGCACCAAATTAAAGATCCTACTTTCAGCAATGTTTCTATAATATGGCGTGAAGCGTTTAACTTTTCCAGCAATACTCTCAAAAAATATATCTGTTGGGTCTTTTACTGCAGGACGACTCGTTTCTTCTTTTTGCTTTTCAATGAGATACTTCATTACTACTGCAGAAGCGGATTCATCCTTTTTTCCTTTTGGTGGTTGGTTAGAAAATCGCTGTCTTTGAGGTGTTTGCTAAGATGTAGTTTCAATAGGAGAATTTGTAACCACTGCCGTGTCTTCCTCTGCATCAGTAACAATAATATTTTCTTGGGTTTCAGTAGCAGCAGTATTTTGCCGTCCTTCCATTTCTTAATTCTGTAAGTAAATGTCCTCAAGACTGCCAATTGTTTCTCGTTGTCGCAAAAATGGTTCTAAAAAACCCATTTGTTCTTCGTATCTCCACTTTTTGACTGGCTTATTAGCTTGCCCCGATTTCGTAACTTTATTTTTTTTATTTTTTCGCCACTGATCTCTCAATTGATTCCACCTGGTTTTGCAAGTCGAGCCTGTAAAAAAAGTATATATTCATTACTGTTAAACTGTAAATATTTTCTGTATTTTTTTTGCTTTTTTTTTAGGTTTTTGGCAACGGGTGATCCTTTCCGCACAATAACCTTTAGCTATAGACTCGGCCATTCCACAGTATGTACTATAGTGAAAGAGGTCTGCGATGCAATAATTAAAAAAAACATTAAGGACGTTGATGCCCACCCACAGAAAACGACTGGAGAAGAATTGCTAATGAATTTTGGAATATTTGGAATTTTCCCAATTGCTTGGGAGCTCTTGACGGGAAACACGTAGTGATACAAGCTCCAGCTAATTCCGGCTCTCAATTTTTTAATTATAAAAAAACTTTTTCGATAGTTCTCCTAGCACTGGTCGATGCACAATATAATTTTATTACTGTTGATATTGGATCATATGCTCTTTTGGGTCAAAAGTTTCAATTTTATAATAGAAGATTAAAATCTGCACCAGAATATGCAGAGAAAATTGTCTTAACTACATGTTTATTGCATAATTTTATCAAAGATTATCAAATTAATTCCGACAATTCTAGCTCAGCTACAAACTCTTCATTACGCAATTTGCCGCAGCAAGGAGGAAATGCAACAGCTACTGCGTTTCAAATTAGAGATATTTACAAATATTTTTTTAATTCTCCAGTTGGAGCTGTTGACTGGTAAATGGGTGCAATTTAAAAAGTTTAGCCTTATGATCAATCTGTATTCATGTTTGTATAGCAATATTCTTGTAATAAAATGAATAGTTAAACTTATGAAAATATTTGTTTACTTACCCAGTGTGACATTTAATTCCTTTGCAATTGCCGACCAGATTTTCTCTTTATAATTATTGTCACTATATTTCGAATTTTCAAAATCATAGAGGGCCGTATTTTGCCTCACCAGTTCAATTAACTTTTCGTCATTCATAGTTAAATATCAACGACTATTTTAAATATCAACTTTTCAATTCACTTGTACAATATAGAACTGAAACGTAACGATGTTCTCACTATCAATACCGCTTCCGACATGTATCAGCCTGTCCGTAAAAAATACGTTTGCATCAATATGGAACGGTACTGTTTGGAAACGGTATGTAAACGGAACGGAAGGTGTGCATACGTACATTCATTTACAGGCAACAATATTTTACGTAAACGGAACGGAACCGGTGTGGAACGGAGATGGAATGTATAGTGAGAATCAACCTTAACACTGACGCCTGTAGACGAGCTACCCCCAACCAGGAATTTCGCCGAACCTCTTCCCTTAAGAAGAGTAGGGATCTTTTACTTGCTTAACATTTAATAGACAAGGGATCGGCGGCTTTACATCCCCTCCGAAGGATGGTATATTCCCTATACAACCCTCGCCTAAGGTTTTATAGCTTCCGCGCATGCACTGATATACAAGCCGCTGGAAGATGTGTGAGGCGAGGACACGTTCGTTGGAACGGTCACCTATCCAACTACTAACCGCGGCTTACGTTGTTTTACATCGCATATCGAAGTATATACATAGTAAAGACGCACCCATGCTCGCCCCTTGCAAAAAAATGTTGCTTAATAAAATAAACAATAAAGCATTTCAGCTGAAATCTAAGTTTCAAGATGTCAATGCAATTAATCCACAGGGCTCCAGCAAAAACGGGACAGATATGATAAGCCCGCTAAACAAATCCACATTTACTGCAGGGAATTCCATCTCAAAAAGATAAGCTGTTCCTTATAGCACAATGGTTCGACAAAATAAACTTCAGCCTAGAAATACTATTATTATAAGGACTCGTGATAGAAAAGTACACTACGGAAGAACTAAACAAAGAAATTAAAACACCAGCTACTCCAATAGGTCTCCCTGCTACTGTAAACGGTATTAAAAAAAAACAAATAATAATATAGTTCTATACTGTGGAAACTCTGATTAAAAGTGAGTAAAAAAATAAATTAGAAACTGAATGTGAAAATTGCTGAATCAAAAAATACAAAACTCCGGTACAAAAATGCCGATGACCATAACTTTGTGCCAACATGCTATTTTTTCTCAAAACGTCAATTATGAAGTAAATATTTACTGTTATTTTTCCTTCGAATACTTTTAGTGCAGCTCGAGAGATGCAGTAAAAGTTTTTTACTGCCGCTCAGAGCTCGTTAGTGGCAATAAGAGACAATGTCGAACTGGGCCTAAGGTGCCCGTGTGGCATGATTTTAAGAGTCCGCCGTCCGCCTAGAATCAGGGCAGATGATACCATCAGGTCAACCAACAAATCAAATGATAATAATTAAATAGGTAAAAGTTTTTGGAAATTTTTATTTTCAAAGATATACATTTTTATGTAAAAATTTTCAATTAGTTATAACTGAAGCTAGAAAAGCATCATTTTATTTTTAAAAGAGGATATTTTTCAGCTAGATTGTCAATAACTCGTTCGTAATAGCTGCTATTCTCGCTATCCTTGATAAGATTCGATTCTGTGTTTGGGATAATTAACAAATCCAACAGTTTTTGCCCCCATACAGAACGAAGCCTCGTCTTAAGCGCTTCGGCGCGAAAAATCTTCTCTCGCAAGTTACTTGCTTAAACGAGATTGTGAGGATTACAAAATAAGCGACGTATAAGTTGGAGTACGTACTGATGTGCATGTTATATTGGGACAAAAGTTTATATGCACACGATATGCAACTTCTTCAGGCATCCGAACCTTTTCGAGACAAACAAATAGCGTTCTTTGCTGTTTGATCTAAACCATCTTCGCCGATCTCTTATTACTGCTCTTCGTCTTCTTCCACACTCTGAGAATCAGAATCATTTGTGTGTTGCTGCCTAGGTGGAACGTGTTCGCCTCAAATAGTTTTAGATGGTTCATTAAAACTTTTCAAAAAAGACTCAAGTTCTTTTGAAAGTAGTTTTCGATCGGTACTGATGCGACAATTGATGCGATTGACTTTAATGCATCATTAGGAATTCCGTTTTTGTCAATTTCGTGGAAATGGCCTGCCACATTTCAAGTCAAAAGCTCCATTAGTTTGGATACAACGCTATTTTTTTCAAAATTTTATGAAATTTTTTGGGTGATATGACTCAAAAAATCTTTCATATTCGATCCATTTTTGACCATTTACGGTATACATGTATTTGCGCGCAGTGATTTCCCGTCGCACAAGGTACATATAACTATATAGATGTTTATTGTTCATATATGTAAATATAACTCGCGTGCTCTAGGAAATGTTCGAAAAAGTGCACAAAAGGGTATCTGATTTAACGGAGGAATGGTAGAAATGGTAAAAGACACAAATCACATTTTATTTACATTGAAAATATTAGATTAGATTTATTTATCTACATGTAAAAATGTTTTAAGCTGATTTCTTTTTTTTACGGACTTTGATGCTACTTGTATTGGTTGCTATCCTGTACTCCTTATGTTGGACTCGAAATACTACTGTGAGAGCTACCCGATTCTGAATCCGTCACAGCATTGAAAATTTCGTTGGTTTCACTGTCGCTAAAGTAATATAAATCGCTCTCGGCTTCGCCCATCATATCGTTTACTTCGTCGTCCTCGTTTTCGTAGTCGGAATTATAATCACCATCGATAAATTTTGTGTTCTCATCTGGCATGTCATCAGTAAGTTCGTCTTCATCGACTGGTGACCCACTGACCTCTTCAGAATTTTGGCAGGTTGTATTGCGGCCAAAATGGCATAAACTGCAACATTTTAAATCCAATTTCTTGCATGAAAAAGATTTCGTTTTGCACCCAGCTTTACAATCACAGGCGATGATTTTTAACAAATCTTCTGACTGGTTTGTCTGTAGTTTTTCGCATCACTCCATTTTCTATTTTACACCAGCCGAAATCAATTGCATCCTTAGTTCTTTCACAATACCATCGACGGATTTGGCAAAATGTTCTTAAGCTGTGATAATCAGCCGTACCCTCGGTTGCTGGTAGAGAGGACATCAATTGCAACATTCCGAAACATTCATACCTTAGTAAACCTAATGTTTTCTTATTTTTGATGGAACAACCATAAAGAGCGGCTATTATTCTCTGCCCAAAAGATTTTATACTCTCGACATATGCGTTCTCATGATAGAAATTATGAAGAACGTCCTGGATCAGCTCTGGATACTTGACAAATATGTTTATCAATTTGGATTTCCCCATCCGTGAGAACGCAGAAGTTGTGTCGCACCCAGAAAATGCATGGAGAAAACCAATTATACACGAAAGATCAGGGTATTGAAAAGACTTTTGAGTGAATAATTTTTTACACGTTTTGTTATGTGCTGGTTTTTCAAAATAAATTATTTGTCCGAGTGTGTTTTTCAAATCCGCATAACATTGAGTTAAAACGACCAGAAGATCGATATCTTCTCCAACGAATGTGATGTCTCTATCTTCTCTGCTCTCTTTTCTTTTAGTTAAAGTGACATCAATTATATCAGAATCAGCATCGTCATCTTTCATCGTCGGATATTTTATAGGGCACACGAGTTATATTTATTTACCTATACAAATAGTTATATGTACCTTTTGCAACGGAAAATCACTGCGCGCAAGTATGTGTATAGTGTAAGTGGCCGAAAATGGATCGAATTTTTATATTAAAGATTATTTGAGTCATACCACCCAAAAGTACATAAAAAAACCTACATTTTGACGGGAAGAAAATTGCTGTACGATAAACGGCCAAAAACTTACAGCGTTTTAAAAATTTCGTAAAATATTCGGAAAAATGGCATTGTAGTCAAACTAATGGAGCTCTTGACTTAAAATGTGGCAGGGTTATTTGTAGGTATTATAAGCCACCTTTACCCAACATTTCTTCTAATTCGGGCAAAATTTGTCGAAGTTATCTCAAAATAAATTTTTGGTAAAAAAAACGTACACATATATATATATATATATGAATTACAGGGGGGGGGGGGGGGAAACGTAACATCACAAAAGTTTAAGATCATTGAAAAATAAAAAGACCACATTTTTGTTGCTTAATTTACAGTTAAGGGGCCCAAAAAAATTTTAAATGGAAAATTGCCCCAAAAGAAGATTAATTTACCCTTTTTTCGAGTTCAAAACAACGTTCCGACACTTGGTAGATGTTCTAGGAGTATCTTATTTTTAAGACAACTAACAACTACCCACAGTTTGGGATCTCTACGAAAAATTGTATTATTATCAGCTATTTTCAGTTTATCATATTCCCGGTTTAGACGTGCGGGATGATCCTATTGTTGTTTGTTTTTTCTTTAATTAGTTTAAGTAGTGTTTGAAATAAAATAAACAAACATAAATCCAAATGAGTGTATTCGCAGCTATAAAATTAATTAGCTAATTGATTAGAACTTTACTGGATGAATACACTTTTGGCCGAACACAAAAACCAATTTATCTATTTGATTTTCATTAAACAAACCTACTTTATCACCTAGTATGGTTCTTAACATTTTAAACTTGCGACTCCGCGTGGTCTATTGGATTCCACATACGCCATTAATATTTTAAACCACGTTTTAAATCCCACCTGTACATTTCTATTTACTTCACCAAAGAAGTATATTAATTTTTCAGTATCACAAAGCATACATCGTTTGGAGTACATGTATTAAAAATTAAACTATCGATGCAGTAAACGTATGGAAATATGCTGTAAACATTAAACTGAGTGGAAGGTACATATTTACTCAAAACTGAAAGCTAACGAACGTCCTATTTACGTCATAATACGTAATTTGATTATTTATGAAGTAGGTACTCTCCTCCCATTGCTCTTATAACATTTTTAAATATTTACTTTTCATTCATGCTACATTTAACCTCATCCAGCTGTTACACCTCACTGAACAAGGTCAAGAATTGTCATGAGCGTAGCACTGGGGAACACAGACAATCTTCTGGTCTAACTAAAATGCTTCATTTAGCAGAATGTATAAAAATTAATATTGTAAAATGGTAGATATTAATTGATGAAATGCCAAAGTTTTTTAAGTGAATGTTTAACCATTTCGGTTTTTAATATGGGTAGCTTAATATTTGCTTTAATGACATGGTGTATTTATACAGGATTTGATTAGTTTCTTGTCATAAAAAAACTGGTAATAGGTAAGATAAGCAAAAACCTTATATAACATGTGGTCTGAAACGAAAAAAAATGTTCTTGAAAAAGAAGTAATATAAATGTTTAAGAATTTCTGTAACGTTGGGATATACTCTATTTTTTGTATCTCTTCTTGGCACTGGTATCTCACTTTAGTTTAATTTAGAGTTCGAAGGACTTATGCAATTTTAATGTCTGTGAGCAAGGTCCAAGGCTACAACCTGTATATGCCCTTCTTTGGATTTAGTAACACTTGGTTTAAACGGATTTAAAATATTTATTTAAAAAAAAGTCAATAGTTAACCCTGTATATATCTTCTTATAATAAGAACACTTCTGTTTAGACGAAATTAAAATGTAAACTTATTATTAACTTAAATTAATGTTCTTGATTTAACAAAAATGCGAAAGGAATCTTTCAACACAGAAAATTCCGGTACTGAAAAAATTCACTTATTATTTAAATGCGCGATGGCAAAATATTTTAACACTTTTTTATTTGAGATAAACAAGGAAGCTGTAGTGGCATGATAATAGTTTTAACTTTCACGGCCACCTGAATATGAGTTCTTTGATCTTAGTATTAATTTACTAATTATTATTCCAAGTTATAGCGAAAATCATCTGGAAAGCCATTACATTTTTCTACAAAATGTAAATCAATGGCCACACTACACAAAAATATACACGGACGCTTCTAAAACCACCGAAGGAACAGGTTGTGCTTATATAATACCCCAACATAATATCTCCGCCAAATTTAAATTAAGCCATGAAAATTCCATATTTTCAGCAGAAGCATGCGCTATTTACAAAGCCATTGAGCACATAGTTCAGTCAAATTTGACAGGTCATTATATCATAATATCAGATTCATTGTCCGTTCTTAAATCTCTCAACCAAAATCATCCTCCAAACATCCCAGCGAATCCTTTTATTACAAATATTAAAAAAATTACACGACTGTTACATTTAAATGGGGGCCATATTATATTCATGTGGGTTAAAGCACACATTGGTATGCGTTTTAATGAAAAAGTGGACACAATCGCTAAGCAAAGCGTCTTAACAGGTTTAGAAACTACAAAGCAACTATGTTACGATGATACTGTAAATATCTGTAAACATGTATTGAAAAAATCGTGGTCAAACATGTGGCATGAATTTGTTTTCACCAATCCCACAAGATATACTAAAATAAACTCGGAAATACCATCCAAATTCTGGCATGATGATTTTAACTTACCTAGAAAATATATTACCATCATTAATAGGATGAAATTTGGACATGGTTGTTACCCCGCACATCTATATAGAATTGGAATTTCTCCTACGAATGAGTGCGAGATATGTAACGTTGAGAGTGACTTAGATCATATTTTCTTTAACTGTATCAAATACACAGATGCAACAAATGAATTGTATAACAGCCTGTTAAAATTAAATATAGATACACCTTTCAATATATTATCTCTGCTCTGCCTAAATAAAACGGAGATTCTACATTGCTTAATATCATTCCTATATAAAAGTGGCATAAAAATTTAGGTTTAGAGTTGTTAATCCTTTGTTTAACCTCATGTAATCGATCCGTGGCCTTACCTGTGATGTTTTTTTTTAAATGCCTTGACAGGCCCCTAGGCGAGAAGTGTGTGTCCCTGTTAACTCCTTATCGTTTTCATCTAGTTATTATTCACGTTAGAATTAGGGTTAGATCTTTAGCCGCTTCTAAATTTAACTGTGTATCTGGCTGTATGGACTATGTCCTAATGCCAAAAAAAAAAACTTTCACGGCGCACGTATCGGATTTGACTTAGCTCGGGGTTAGCTTTAGCTCGAGCTTATATAGGTGTGGTGGCGTTTCGTTTTAGCGGGGCTATGCCTCGCCGGAACGTTATTCACCCTGGAAAAGAGCTGCAAAAGTGGAACCGTCCATTCCTTTCGGCACGCATTGCGCAATCTTTGCAAAAAGTTAATATTTTGAAATGAAAATTATACAACAATGTCGGCCATGAAAAGGGGAATCTTTTGGTACATGAACAAGTTTGAATCGAGTTGTGTTTTGAGTTATAGGCGATAATTTCATGAATAACTGTTTGAGTTTGAATCGGTTCCGTAAAGTAGTAGAAGTCATTAAGCCATATTAAGAATGTTCCAATAGGCACGCGGTGAACGAAATGGAAGTAGATATTGATGTCTGTGGTGCTGGTCTATTTATAAACACAAAAAAATATGTCTCTGAAAGAATTAAGATTTGAAATGTATCAAACCGCTACGATAAAAATTTCATTCAATTTAGAAAAACTACCACCAACTAACTGAAGGAGCAGCTGAACAACACTGCTACAGGGCCATTTTCCAATTCAAACTTGGCTTGGTAACACACTTACGGCTATGGACTGGGGATGGAAACACCATCTAACCCAAATAATACCTAAATTGACAGAAAATGAATTAATTCCTGAAAGTTTGCTGTAAACTATCTGCTGTAGCTGTGAAACTGGTTGTGATAGTAAAAGATGCGGCTGTCGCAAACATGGAATAAAATGTTCCAGTTTATACTCCAATTGTCACGGGTTCAGAAACTGTTCTAACGCTGAAAAACAACCATTAGAAGAAATCAGCGATTCGGAGGAAATTAATGACGAACCAACAATACATTTTCAGATTAATATTGGAAATAAAGATATTGGTGAAATTGAGGACCTTGACGAAGTCGCAGACCTTGTAGGAGATCCTAAACCTAAAACTATGTTGAATTTGATGATATAGTGCAGTTTTCCAAAAAAAAAATGAGATTAAAACAGAATTTTGATTTTATATTCCTACTTTGCAAATTAAAATAATTTTAAATACTTGCTTTAATAAATTTATTTTCAATTTATTTTTGTCCGTGAAGCATAAAAAAAATTTTTCTTGCACAAAAACGGTCATTTTTAGCAATTTTTTAATATAAAATCATTGTTTAAAGAATTTGTTTTTCAACAGCCTGAACCTTAAACGGTATTACATTGAAATAACCATTGTGCATCACCCTCAGCACTTCATTTCAATAAACAATGAAGAATTGCATTTAACTTTTCTTAATGGGAGATCTAGTTTTGCCGGAAATCGTAAAAACCACGTTTGACCCCTTCACCCCTAAAAACACACCTTTTCCCACCTCCACCCTACTTCTGGTTATTTGCTTGGGTTCGATCGATTGTTCCCCATTTATATACCATTAAACTTAAATTTTCCGACTATCCATGTATTGCTAAGAATTTTTTTTTTGAATAAAAAATATTAGCACTGGACTAGTGCTAAATAAACATTTTAATTCCTCGTTTTAAATTCATATCTTCATTGCATCCTGAAAAAACCTGAAGTAATATACTGAGTGTCTGCTGGAAACCGAACCAACTGCAAGCGTGTTATAGAAATATTTTGGTAAACAAAGGCTATCGTTCGTGTTCAGGAGCACCTAATTCACCGAGCAAATCGCGTGCTTACAAGAAACGTAACGGATGGACAGGTGGATGGGTGGACAGACAAACGAACAGTGGGATAGACGAATATTTTGGAAGTTGTTCACAAATCGATGACTAATACAGTGAAATTATTTTTTTCCTACAAGTGATATTTATACGGTTTTAGAAAAGAACCTTCTGATAAGAGTATACTAATACCTAATGCATTTGGCTGGCGTTCCGGAAACAGTGTCGTTTTCCATTTTCGGAACATTAATAAAAATCTTTCGTATTATGTTTATTAAACACACATCATTAATATTCTGTTTATGTTATATCATTTACTATTTACACAGCAGGCAATATAAATGAAACATTATTAGTTCGTGCATTTAAATTAAATAGAATGATATAAATACACATTCTAGCAAAATGTATTCCTCTAGCCACATCAGATATTTTATTGCATTTTTATGGTACCTTTACAGATCATTCGATTTTTAGCATAAAGTCTACAAAATGAAATGCCTATAAAATTTGAAAATATTTCCACTCGTCCTTAAAACTGCTCACAATTTCCTTGGTACTAGATTTATGGCTAATCATGTGGGTATCTTTATATAAGGTATCTAGAGAGATAGAATTAATAGAAAACACAAACTTTGACATAGTTTTATATCAGCACTACATTTTTCTGCAAATTCGTAATGCTTTTATTAAATGAAATAACATAAACACGCATTTTAATTGTAGTACATTTCGGTGACCCCGTTATTTTCATGAAGAACAAGCTGAAATTAAATGTCACCAAAGTTTGAATTCACAGATTCTGAAACTATAAATTGGTGATATCTTAACATCAACATAATTTAAATTTTTTTACGAATTTATTTATGCTATATATAAACTTGAATGTTAATTGTGGCTGATGTCATATATGTCCTGGTTTTTTTTTCATGTAGAGATAATGCATTATATAGAAAATTCAGACAATTTGCGAAACGAAGTATGAAACAAATTTAAATCAATAATAGAGCATTAACTGAACATAAAATCGCTGGTGTGCCTAACTTGCTATTGGTTGCCATAATCAACTATTTCTGTTACGCATTCTTTCTGTTTTCATAACACATTAATTTACTTATACCATAAATGCTTTTACTAGTCCTAGTGATTCATGGATCAAATCCTTAGGTGTGAAGGTGATCGGTTAGAAAAAACTATTTAGAATAAACGAAAACAATGAAAAGAAACAAATAGAAAGGAAGAGGGTGATAAGAAATAAAAAAAATGTGAAGTTTTTCGGGACAGAATGTTGAGTGAGCATAAAAGATTTATAGTAAATGAGCAACGTCTGGTATGGCAAGGTGTGCAATTCTAAATTATGCTGTCTAATTAGTACAATGTTGAGGGTTAGTGGGTTTTTACCCAATTTGTAAGTATAAAACTTTTGTGAAATTTTCTGATTGTAGTTCGCTACTGTTTTTGTTCAATAACTTTTTCCGTGCGACCAATAGAATACGAGATAAAACGATTCAGAAATTTTGCAAGATGGCGGCTGAAACAGAAGGGGGGGAGGTCACCTTTTTGCTTTTAGACCTTCTAGGTGGTTCTGATAACATTGAGCATGACAAATTGGAGTGTGCAATTTTCTCCAGGTCATGAGACTTTCTGATACATTTTTACTGTACTATTGGGAGAATGTCGCGGCAACGTGCATATAAGTCGCTGGGGGTAGGAATAGTAAAAGGTTAACACACCGAGCTATTTATTGCATAATATCCCAATAAAATGGGGCGAAATTTGTCGACTTGGATGAAATAATTCAGACCGGGTTGAAATTTTGGGAACAGGCTTATTTTGTGGTACTTTTTAAAATATCAAAAGTCAAAAAATTGTAATGAACTCCTCATGTACGTAGAAAAAACGCAATTTTAAAATATATATTACATATATTACCATCACTTTTAGGAATAATTATTCTACATTCGCAATTTTTTACGCGTACGAAAATGCAGAATACGGCTGAGTCACAACGTATAGTTCAAGTAGGAAAATCCTGAGACATAAGAAACCCAACAAAAATTTTACGACCCCATTAAAATACCGGTACTCTTTGTTAGTGCTGTTCGCAAATTGACACGCTTACCTTTATTGGTTTTTAATGTGCGTCGGGTCTCGGGTAGTTATTTGATGTCAGGCTTGGCGCCATGGCCCGCGGCGATATAATTATGTTGTAAAGTTTTTGTTGCGTTTTTTATTTACTGGGATCTATTTACTTCAACTTAGCGCCATGGCCCGCGGCGATATTATGTCGTAAAGTTTTTGTTACGTTTTTTCTGTCTCAGTTTATTCCTACTTGAACTATATAACGGTCGCATGGGCCTCCGCTCGGCCACATGTCAACTGACCCTTCTTCTTTGTGTGTAAATAGTACTACACGTCCTAAAAATATGGGCCCAGTATGAAACGAGTCAGAAATGCTCAGAGAATAACTTCTGATACTTCAAAACGTGAAAAAATATTATTAAATGTTACTTTTTTGTACTTACTTCAAACCTGACAAAAATTGCCTATTTGCTAAAAATTAAAAATCAACCACATTTTCAATCGTCAGTTCCTTGTCACTACTTATTGAAAATCATACACGAAAAAATGTATTTTGTAGAATATTTTGCAAGCTTTCACTTAGGTTTTATAAAATTTTGTCGTAAAGTCAAAAGAAACAATGATATATACAAAAAACGAATTAGAAAATAATATTGATTCAATTTTTCTGAACAAAAACAGTTTTCAAGAACCATATTTTTAAAGAAAATATACTTCGCGAACGACTTATGCTATGGCATTACTTTCATATGTATATAAACTAATAAAAATAGGTCAAAATCAATTTTTAAAATAATTGCATGGAAACATTTCTCTACGCTTATGAATTTTACGTGCAAGGGAGGTATGCGTCTCTTTAAGGATGTTATCACTTTTTCTTATCCTTGCTTTTTTTCATACATATTATCTTTCGACGGAAAATTAATAAAATATATAGTTGTAAAAGTAAACGTTACAATGTTAGTATGTGACAATGCAATTTTTTTTTTTTGACCAAAAGATACACAAGGTATATATGGCATGTCAATGCAATAATAAAAAAATAAAAGGTCAATATACATACATATACAACTATATAAGTGTTGTAAAACATAAAATATAGGTATAGGAACAATGGACAAACATATATACAATATACACATAACATATAAATAAATAAGGGTAAAGAACAAAATTACATTATAAGTAACAAACAATAAAAACATATAGTGTGTATAGTGGACAGAGATCCGATAAGGAAATATTTATAATGTTTGGCCATAACTTTTTTAATACATATATTGGTAAAAAAGTATAAGACTACCTAAGTAGTACTATGACAGGTATAGTGATATGAATTTTCGCTCAATAATTTCAGCTGTTTGCAAAATAATTAAAATTAATTTTATAAATCATGTCAATTCTCGTATTTCCTAAACTTAAATCTACTTATTTCGCATATGTTTGAAATTATTGAGTACAAATTTATAACATTACTCTTGTTATACTTCTACTTAGATAGTCTTATAGTTTATTTGCAATATGTGTTTCAGAATAAGAAGTTATAGTAAAAAAACAGTAAATATTTCCGTATCGGACCTCTCCCTATTGGATATTCTCACCTTAACCGAATACTGTTAAATGGATAGCGCTTTTTTAAATTTTAGGACCGTCCTGCAAAACTCGGCCTAAATTTATTTTTATTTATTTATTTATTTACATAACTCAACAGGACAATGTCCCAATTATAGAGTCGGGATACTGACAGTGAAGATTCTACAATACCCAAACAGGTATTATAATATTATGTTCATATATAGACTTTAAATCCTTAATTTTACAATAGAATATAACAATGTTAATCTGTATTTGATTACAATTCCGGTATATGACGTTAATTGGTGAATACATTAATGAATTGGTGCGAGAAGCTTTGATTTAGAAGGTACATACAATTCAATGAGTTTTAATAGGTCAGCGCAATCAAGTTTATTATTTAATATTTTAAATAAGGTTATTACTCCATGTAATTCACGACGAGTTAAATGTAAATCTGTTTTGTAAAACATTATTGTTAATCCCAACAGGCGGATAATTTGGATACATTTCTTCAGTTACTTTTTTTTTATTGCTAATTATCTCCAAAACAGATCCGCTTGCAAGCATTTTCGAGCCATTTTCATTTTATGCAGAATATGCTGCGTCTTTTGCAATTTCGTGCTTTATATTGGCAGAGTATACGCAGATAAGTTTAGCCACCTCGCCTTCAAAGGTGTTACCTATTCCGCCTTCAGTTGATTCCCCTTAGAATGGAAGATCATTTTATTGAGCTTTGCCGTGCTTATTTCGCTGTAGGTATGTTCCGTCAGCTAAAAGTCAACATTCATTTAATAGTGTATTATACAATGAGTATTTAATGATAGCTATTAAGATACGAGTATAAGAATTACGATACGAGCAGTAGGAGAGTACTGTAATGAATACGAGTGTCTGAATGGCCAGTAAATGTGAGTTGCATATACTATTTTCTCTACGACCAGTCATCATAAAATAGAAAATTAACACTTTATTTCTGAAATGTATTATCTAATAGACTACAATTTATGACAAGCCGTTTTGACACATAACGGCCTACTCAATAAAATTTAAAACGAAATAACATGATAAAAAATTATATAAAAAAAATATTAAAAAAAAGCTTTTATTTAAATGCTCTAAAAAGTAGAAAATAAGCTTTGAATTAAATCAAACCCACCATTTTGTTACGTTATATAATTTTCTTTATGATATAAAAGATTGTCGCGAGATTTTCCTGTGTAAAGGAGATATACATTTATTTAAAATAGTTGTTGCAGAGCCAGAAAATGACCCTACAATAATTGCTTTAAATCGATTTTTATAAAAAACTACGTTGTTTAACAAAGAGGACCTTTTTTATGTAATTTTTATCAGAGAATAAAATAGTCATATTGCAATCACAATTTATAAACATGTTAAACATAGACTTCCCTCAACTATATACAGGGTTACTGGTAATTCGATACATTCCTTTGGAGATATGATGGGGCATGATCTAAGAAGTAAACTTAGCCCTAACATATATTATGCAAAACTCAATAGTTTTTGAGATATTTCATTTTTTTTGTTTTTCTCAAAAAGTAGATCTTAATGTCCTAAAAGTTAATTTTCGAAAAATCTATTTGACATTTTCAATTTTTTTTTACTGGATTACTTGTCCAATATTATAGCTATCCGTTTGGAATGAAAAATACCTGGAAACATTTCGATCATGTGAACATCTGAAATAAAAATTTTTTTTTTTTAAATCAGCTATGAAATTTGCCTATTAGGTTCTTTCAAAAAAATTTTAACGCAACACGCGTATAAATTATTATAAGAACTGCTTTATTTCAATAGCTATCTAACAAGGTACAAATGTTCAATGTACCCTTAATAGTTCTAAGAAAATACTAGTAAAAATAACACAAGTAGTACGAATTTTATTTTTAGATAAACAGTAAAAAACATTTTAAAAGTAGAGTTTAATTATTCATTAATTTCAAAGTTGTACTTTATTTTTTATATGTCTTGCTCAAAATGGGAGCCCCTATTCCGTATACAGACACGGCAGTGTCTTCTTATTTCCGTCCTTGTTACTCTGGTTGTCAGATTATGCCTTATGTGTTGGGCAGCATCGACTATCTTTTGTCTAAGATTTTCTATAGTATTGACTGGTGTGGCATAGACCATCTCCTTCATATGACCCCATACGTAATAATCAAGGGGTGTTAAGTCAGGGCTTCGCGCTGGCCAAGGTATTGGGCCCGCTCTTCCAATCCAACGGTTAGGGAAAAGTTGATCAAGTAACTGTCGTACTGTCAGCCGATAATGTGCTGGACAACAGTCGTTCTGAAACATCATTCGCTGTCTGACGGCGAGAGCAACATCTTCTAAAATCACCGCCAGATCATTTCTTAAAAAATTTTCATAGATTTCCCCGTTTAAATTTTGAGGAAGAAAGTGTGGCCCTATTAAATAGTGGCCAATGACTCCCATCCACACATTAATAGAAAACTTCATTTGGAAACTAGTTTCACGTGTTAACTTGGGATTTTCCTCTCCCAATAATGTAGGCTGTGGAAATTTGTTATACCCTCGCGATTAAATTTCGACTCGTCCGTCCATAAAATACTTGTTAAAAAATTTGCACTTTCTGCATCTGAATTTAACATAAAGCGGCAGAATTCCACTCTCCTTCCAGGATCACCTTCCTCCAAGCCTTGGACAGGGGTATAGTGGTAAGGATGACATCCAACTCTACGTATCGTAGACCAAACTTTCCATTGTGACGCTCCGGTTAGTCTTGCGACTTTATTAGTTGAAATAGTTGGGCCTTCCTCAAAATACCTCAATATTTCTTCCTCATCATCTGATTTATAAACGGGAGGAGCACCAGCATCACTTCTTCTACATTTCACGAAGCCAGTTTCAGCGATATTTCGATATGCCGTACTGAATACACGTGCATTTGGTAAGCGGTGGTTAGGGTACCAAAGATCATATTCTCGGCGAGCTTCAGCAGCGTTGCCGCCACAGTATCCATAGACAAACAAGATATCAGCGTATTCTGCGTTGGCATACGCGGCCATGGCACAGAAAATACAATAACAACAACTAATAACAACAACTACGAGCAAAATCAAAATCTTCGATAACTAATTTAACAAGACCAACAAACTTAAGGTTAATGACATATATGCACAAACGTCAAAGTCAAGGACTGACTGACTTAAATGAAAATGAACGATTAGTCGTTTAATAAATTCCGCCACCAGCATTATCTTTACTAATTTTTTATTAAAACTATCAAGGGTACATTTACATTTCTACCTAGTTAGATAGCTATTGAAATAAGGAAATTTTTATAATAATTTGTGCGCGTGCTACATTAATATTTTTTTGAAAAAACCTAATAGGTAAATTTCATAACTGATTTTAAAAAAAAAATTTTTACAAGTTTTTATTTTAAATGTTCACATGATCGAAATGTTTCCGGATATTTTTCATTCCAAACGGATATCTATAATATTGGATCGGAAATTAACTTTTAAGGCATTAAGATCTACTTTTTTGAGAAAAACAAAAAAATTGAAATATCTCAAAAACTATTGAGTTTTGCATAACGCATGTTAGGGCTAGATTTACTCCTTAGCTCATGCCCCACCACATCTCCAAAGGAATGTATCGAATTACCAGTAATCCTGTATAGTAATGCTGAATAAATGTTTGAAAATGCTATAAGTACTGCAAAATCAAAACAATTGGAACTTACTCAACCACTAGCCTAGAGAGAAACATCTCCCCAAAGATTGCCTGGTAAGGCCTGCTTTTACTATTTTAAATTCTTGTTTATTTTTTATTTGATGTATAAAAATGTTGCTACTTTTTTTAAAAATAATTATTTCTCTTATACCTTGGTATGAAAAACTTCACGATGCTAAGTAATTATGCAAGTATAAAAGAGTGGCCGTGACAATAATGCAAAAGACAAAATATGAATTATATATTTTATACGATTTCCTTTCAAGCATACTTATTTATAGGAAGTGTATCTCTTCATTATTTCTATATCTTGTAAACACAATAATCTGCCAAGTAAGTGATTGATTTCCTATTGCATGAAACTCAATAAATAACATTACGCTCCAATTCTTATTGAGATGTTATACCGTCTTTTCAAATTCGTAAATATAAGCCTGAAATAATTCCTTCCCTACCAAACATTGATATATAAATAAGAGAAACATAGATAATGTGAAACGAATTTATTGTTCTTTAATGAAATTCGTAATAAAAATTTTAATTGTGAGATTTTAGAGTAATAAACTAAGGCTTATATTAAATACTAGTTTAAAACTATTATTTAAGCACAGTACAATTGGCATTACGGTCCATTATTCAGACGTCACTTGGTCTATCATTAAAACCAAACAGGCTGAAGTTTAACATTCGTCTTTTAGTACATCCAATAAAATTTTAAAAAATCCGTAAATACCAAGAATATGGAAAATATTCATCAGACAAAATTTTAACAGTAGAAATTCTATAAACGAAAAGTTATTGCTATTATTTTCTGGAATTGGTTGGGACGGTGGAATCATTATTGAACCATAGCACTTAGGCCCCTTTGGGCCCCTTGTACTTCCTCCCTGTAGGCAGACCCTCCCCTAGGCATCCAACCAACCTAATTTTGCATGCTGCCTAGGGGCATTTCCCTTACATCGGCCAAAGTAGGCCAACGTTCTCCCAAAATGGACTCTCTGATTGATGAGGCGGCAAAGCAGTCACAGAGTACATGTTGAACAGTCTCATCTTCTTGTTCATAACCTCTGCAGAGAGATGCTTTCCTTAATCTCATATTATGTAGATGTTTCCTTAACGGACAGTGTCCAGTCTGGATTCCCGTTATAAAACGTAGGTTCCTTCTGGACATTGCCAGGTAGTCCATTGCTGTACTCTTGTTGGGATATTTTAATAGTTCCCTAACAAGCTGACAGCGATTTGTTTCATCCCACAGCTTCTTGAATTCATTGTGGGTGTTCTATTTAACTATTTGTGTTATCGCCGTGATCGGTAACAGACTGGCCGGGCCTGGTTCATAGATACTTAGGCATGCTGCCTTCTTGGCCAGTCTGTCGACCACTACACTATGCATGTCCTTTCACCCAGCATACCAGTATATTATTCATGCTGGAGGCACCCATAAGTGCTGCTCTTGTAGTAATTTTGTAACTTCTCAGGACCAGTAATGATTGTCTACAATTTATGTTTGTTGCGGCTATGGTTATGCCCATTTATATTGGATTTGCAGACTTCTGGAGTATATGGTACATCCTGCCCCATCTTTCTTTTTTGATCCGCCTGTAAAGATGTTGATCACACCTTCGCCAGCAGCCTCGTTTTCACTATTCGTATGTATTATGTAGGGTCTGTCAAAGACAAACCGGGGAGAAATACCATTATTGCACGCCTGTAGAAGAGGCGTCTTTCTGACAGCCTCATTCCAAAGGTGACTTCTGGCCTCTCCACAGCCTACATTTGGTTCTATGCCAATGGATTTAAGGCCATTGTTGCCAGAGCCACTTCTCCTAGATATATATCTAGCGGTGGCAGACAAAGCATTACCTCTACAGCTCTCGTTGGCGTTGTTCGCATAGCTCCGGTTATGCTTAAGCTCTGCACTTGGCTGAGCTTGACCTTGGCATGACCACTTTGGGTTTCATTCTCCAGGTTTTCCCCACGGTCCTCTGACTCTGCTCATAAGAAATGTAAGCCTTCTCTAGCATTCTACCTATGTGAAGATTCCACGTTAGTTTATTATCGAAGGTTACCTCAAGGTATTTCACTTCTGATGCGAAACTTAGTACAATACTAAGTTTCGTATCAGAAGTGAAATACAATGGATACAAATCCAGGAGGGCAGCTGCCTCCGGTGCTCCTAATTTCCTTTTCCTTGTGAAGAGAACCATTTCCGTCTTCCTGGGATTGACAGACAGTGAGTGTTCTCTGCACCATTTTTCGATTATTCTTAGGCCCCCCTGCATTTTTTCACAGAGGACTTCTTCGAATTTTCCGCATATTGTTAAATCATCTGCGTAGGCAATTGTGTGGAATCGTTCTGAATTCTGAGGTTATCAAGAACGAGGTTGCTATTATTTTGTAGAAGCAAATCTTCACATCTTCTGTCAATATGTCGACAGTGCGCGAAGTAATATATCACACAATTCACGCTTGTTCATGTACAAAGAGTTTAATAATTTATGTATTTTTTGGTACTGTGTGGCCAGGAGGCCACATAAATATATTTAAAACGTTGGAATTGTGACCTAATAACTATTTTGCTGTTATTGTTTAAAAACGAATACAAGTTCAGGGAAGTGAGTGTTCATTGAAAGATTCTAGATCGGTATTTCGTAAATAAATTATGGCTAAAAGGTCTAAGAGGAAGAGCGTCTTACAAAGAACAATGTACAATAAAGACTACATATCGGTATGTTAATTTAAAATTTATATTAGAGCTGTTTATTTTCTAGCATACCGTGATTTTTAGGCAATCAGAAAAACATAAACATTAGAAATTATTCAACTACAAACAAGCAAAACGTTTAATTGATTTTTTACTTAATTGAAAATTCGAGTTTATGTTAGCTTTGTCAGTTTTATTACCAGCGAATTCGCCACAAATTTAAAAGTGAAAGGTTGAAATTACCAATATCCAATATCGTTAAAAAATGATGGCGTGAACAATAAAACCTGTAATTCACAGGCCATAAGCACAAAGTGGTTTAATTAAGTGGAAATAATTTAACGACCACCCTACTTTTAATGTTAATAACAAAATGTAAATAAGTTTGGCTTGTAATTTTATCTACTAAAAAAGCTTTTTCTTAGAAAAAAGCCATTTGTGTTCGTTTTTATTTTGGTTTAGTCATCACAAAAATTTAAGGCGATTCATGGTTTCAGGGGGATGGTAGCTCAGTGGGCTAGCGCGTCTAGCTTTCTCTCTGTGCATACCTAGCAAGGTGGGTTCGAGCACCATCTACAGCGAAGTAATGTTCAAATACAAATTATCGCCAAGAAGTGGTTCGGATTCCACTATAAACTGTAGGGCCTCGTCTCCTTTCTCAGACAAATCTAGATCTCCTAGACTTAAGAAGGTCACTCAGATGACCTGAAAGGCGATTAATAAACATTAAACAAATAGTAAACATTTTGCACGTCTAGCGAAAAGGTCGCTCTAAATAGGTATACTTCCTTTATATTTCAAGAATTGTAGATCAATGATAAGTTTCTAGGGTTTTGCCATAAGTTTAAGTATTTTTAAGATTGGGAACCGTACACTAACTTCTTATTACTATACGATATCCCTTGTCACAAAACTGAATCAACATAGTAGAAAAAATCGTAAATAAAATGTCATACTTGTAATTATATAAATTATTATAAATAAAAGTTTTTAAACCACACATATCTACATCTATGGCATATGCAATCGTATAATGTCTACGAAGCTTTGGATTAAAACAAAGCTATATTTTGTATTTTTCATGGCCTTCGACTGTGTCTCCCACGATAAATTAATAGAAAAACTGCAATGGTATGGAATTAGAGGGTTACTCCTATCGCTTTTAAAATCATACCTGTTCAACCGTCAGCAGTGTGTTCTCATACCCAATGAAACGTCAGGATTACTAAACAATAATTATGGTGTACCCCAAGGCTTTGTCTTGGGGCCACTGTATTTTTAGTTTATATGAACGACTTTCCTCAATTTATATTGCCCAGCAAATTCACTCTGTTCGCCGATGACACCACTCTTTTATGTTTCGACCATAACATTGACAATCTGCTGGAACTATCTTCTCTAATCAACTACAAACAAAAAATTGGTTCACATCTGAAGAACTAACACTTAATCAAGAGAAAACTCAGAGACTGATAATATCCTTAAACAAAAATGTATCCAATGGCGAGCACATTAAACTCCTAGATATCTATCTAGATCATAACCGTAGTTGGGTAAACCATACTGATCATCTGAATAAAAGGCTATCCAGCGTAATATTCCGTTTTAGGAAACTAAAAAGCGTTCTTGAATTCGACCTATTAATAAATTCTGACTTTTCTCTTTTTCATTCTAGACTTTCCTACGCAGTTGTTCTATGGGGTAACTCCCACAACGCATCGAAAGTCTTTCGACAACAAAAGAAAATTATAAGAGTGCCAACGCTAAATTTAGGGAACATTGTCAACCCATCTTCATTAAACTAGGAATTATGCCCCTACCTTCACTTTTTATCTACAACACTCTTATCGAGATTCCCAGGAGCGCATCCAGTCTCCCTATTCAGTCGGACTATCATGAGCACAACACACGTGCTGCTGGACTTAAGAGTACAATGCTACAGGTTATTTTTAAGTGTAAAAAATTCTCCCAACTTAAATATATATAACCATTTACCACATCATATTAGACAGCTAAAAAATAATGTAAAACATTTCATTCTACCGTTCTGTTTTACTCACTCACTCCACTTTCGAGTGTCTAATGGTCATACTTGCAGAATGGCTGTACTTTTTACAGGTACTTACCTATTTTATAAATTTAACTTTTATATTTTGTTGTCTGACAATGTGTAACCGTTATATACAGTATATGTTCTTGTTATTGTCTTTATTTTATTTATGTATTGTATTTACCTCAAAACAAAGTTATTATTTTTTGTAATGCAGCTGCTTGCCATGTAACATATAGTGGTGAAATAAAAACTAACTATCTAACTATTAAATTAAAGTCACATGGAAATTTGCTGATACACAGTTATTATGTTAGCTATGGATTCCTGGAGTGAAGTAAAGGAAATAGCCAGGAAAGTTTACGGATGATTAAAAAACGTTTGATGTCCCAAACAATAAACTTTGATAAAACTAAGCGTTTACTTATTATTTGCAATAAGAGAAGCAAATCCCAATATCAATATTCTCATTCAATATATATATATATATATATATATATATATATATATATATACAAAATAATATTGAAGAAGTAGATCAAATTCCTTATCTATGAGTAGAAATTGATAGATATCCAAAATTGGATCAACATATAAATATGCTAATAAAAAGGTTAAGGTTTATTCTGTCCAACTTTCAACAACTAAAAATATACATAATATTAACCATTTAAAAGTAATATACTACTCTACCCAGGCATTAGGGAATATTACCTGAAAAAATTCAGGATAGTTCTGGTAATAGGTTTACTTTATGTTGTTTGGTTCGCTGAATCAAAATATTTAACTTCCCATCAAAAATTCCCCCCGCAACCTCCTGGGCCATCGGTTGCAGTCAAGCGGAGAAGAAGCATTTAAACTTATTTGACATTTGTCATAATTTGTAAATACGCAGTTTTCTTTTCTTTTTACAAATCAAATACACAATGTAAACAACAAATGTATCTGTGTTCTCCTTTTTTTCTCATTTTCAGTTAGACTTGGGCACAAAACTATTAAATCATGTTGAAACTGCCTTGTGACATTATTGCACGTATGTGTTTTATTTGTTTGTTTTTACCGTAAATTTAAAAATTTCAAACTTTAACTTAAGAGTGAAAGAACGTAAACGACGTGAGTGGTTAAGCAGGGTTGCGTAACTTAGTGCATGCAGCCTCACTGCACCAAGGCTCAGAGGTGTGCTAACGCTTCCCTGTTCGTTCCACGTTAAAATGGCAAAGGACCTGTTTTGTTGTAAATTTTGTCCACTTTTTCCTAAACCGAAGAAAAAATGATTTTTTGATTTTATTTTTAAAAGTTTTTGAGGAGGTTGCGGGGGAATTTTTGGCGGGAAGTTAAAAATTTGGATTCAGTGTTTCAAAACACCTAAAGCAAACCCATTTCCAGAACTACCATGATTTTTTCCAGCTATTTTCCAGGCACCATATGATGGCATTACATGTACTACGGGAGGTGTCTACAACGCTTATTTAAAATAACTCGAAGTGATCAAAAAGTTATTTATAAAAATCATACTTTGCAAAAATAAGGCATACCCTAGTGATATTCTCATCCAAGATAGTAAAATCTTTGAACTAAGACAGATATACTGTTATAAATTTTTGAACTTTCAACAAAAAAATAAAAATAAATTATTTGAAATATAACATCCATATGATAACACTCGGTATTAGAAAAAAAAAGAACAAAACTTACACAAGGTTTAGGTCAATGATCATTTAATTTCATAGCGCCTTGAGTCTATCTTAAGAGCACCAGAATAAATAAAGAATAAACACATTATAGAACACGAAAGTTGGTTACTTAACCCTTAGAAAAGTTATTTATAATTTAATTGATTTAAATTTAATAAAATTGCCAAAAATCGTTATATTTACTCTTTTGGTTTAAATTCCATTTCATTATAATATTTCGAATATTTTCCTAAAGTTATTTCAGTATGATTTAACTCATTTCTTGTGTATCTACCTCTTAGTCATTACTGTTATTATTATATAATTATTTTTGCTATTGTATAAGTAAAACTATTTACTAACACTGTTACATATTAATATAATATTATAATAAATGTAAATATATAATAATAAATTGGTGGTAGTTCGTGTTTCTATAAATGTAGGTATTATGTTTTTTTCTTTGTCTTTTTACTTGTGAAAAATAAATGGGTTGCACGCCCACGCTCAAACCATTCCTAGTGGTTTCAGTGGGAATACTATCATTTATTTTCCGAACGTAGAACTAATTAACATGGATTAGTTTCGAATATATAGAATTAAGACTTTTAATTATATATTTCTTTAAACTTGATATGTGCCTAGTATATGTTAAAACTTTGCGTCAAAATGTATATATTTAGATTACGCTACATTACATTCATTATTTAACAATTTATTCATACGTTGAATAGGCATAAGTTGTAAAATAAAGTAAAATAATCTTTATCTATCCAGAGAACAGATATTAATAAAGTATGAAATTTTAAAATACACCTATCATGTATTTATAGCTGCAAGCTATTTGTAATGTTATAATGCTGTTGGTGGAACATAAAAGATTAAGGCAGACCGGGTATGGTAAGGATGTATTTCTTAACTACAACTAGCTGATTTTTTAATATTCCAGTAATGCGTCGTTTTTTATTTTGTGTATATGAATATCATTGTTTAGGCAAAAAATACTATCTAGTTTAACAAATTCAACATACTCTGAATGCCGGCGTGTCTATTACATTTTAATTTATTCTCATTGTATTGTTTCGCAATTTCTGTAATATATCAAAATTAGTACACAGAGCAGCAATGCGTAAAATGATGCTATATCAAAGTATTGTAAACAGTTAATTTAGTTGGAGTTGTTAGATAGGGAGTTACGCGTTCTAAGAATCCCATTTTTGCCAATTTTTCTTTAAAATATAGTCTATATGACTTCCAAACTTTAGTTCTCTATCAATTACAAACCCAGATATTTCAATTGGTCTACTTGCTCGATACTCCACTCATTTATTTCAGTTTTTGAATTTAACAATTCCAGTAAATCCATATTTTAGTAAAAAAAAATATTAGGGTGTTTTCACATTTCACCCCCTGTAGCCACCCCGCACAGGACGACATGTTGACGACCTTCAGATTTTGATGTTTTAGAAGGAAAGGAATTATTTGAAATAGGCTTTAGCTGTTAATATCGAAGTGCAAACAGATATCACAATTTGATATCCTATGGGCTCCACTATAATTTAATATCCTGTGGGTTGAAGTCCAGGCAAACGATTTTAGACAAGATTAAGGTAAAATTTTCTATGGACATATTGCCAATTGAGTTCCTTGCTAAAAAGTGTAGCATTAATAGAAACAGCCTCCAAGGTCTTATGCCATAAGTCATGCTATTCCACATTTACTAGCAAACATAACTTGGACACCGCAAAAAAAAATCGTACCCAAAAAAGCATTGTCACAAAATCTGCAGAATGAGTCGCCTCTGAAAAAAAGTAAGAACTTCTACTGCAGGTTATGATAGAAATAAGTGTGTGTTTTGCCAAAAAAGACTTAAAGATATAAAACTCTTCAGGTAAAGACTAAAAACGTAAACACCAAAATTAAACTTATATAGATATATATACGGACATTCTCAAAAGATAGGAGAAGAAAAGTTTTCTACAACATAGTACATTACTCAATGACGCAGGAAAATCAACCTTTAACGAAGATTTATTTGGAGCAACGCTAAGACTTTATAATGCTGGCTGGTGAAGATTTAAATTACCCCCCCACGAAAGATAGCTTAAAGCTTAATTGCTTAAGGGTTTATTTATCAGACAAAATGTACTTAATATTAATATAAGAAGGAAATCGCTAGCTAGCTCATAAAACTAAACTATATGAAAAGTCGTTTTTGTACAATATTTCTAAAGTATACAGCAACATTTTGTCAGATATAAAGGCTTGCAATATTAATAAATTTAAATTTGAATTAAAGGAACAATTGTTAAGGAATCAATAATGATCATTATTATGTGCAATAAATTGAATAGTAAACAATATAGGAAAGGGTTAATATATAATAGTAAATGTATCATATATTAGAGTAGACAGTTCCTTTAAGTATATATAGTATAATACGTTTAGTTTTATTAATATTTTATATGCTTGGTATATGTGTCATGTGGGTATGAGAGGTTAAGTGGTAGAACGGTGTACATGCACTGAACTTCACCTATTCAATAATGCATATTCTTTAGTAAGTGTTAAGTTGTGTTATTTTTGCATTGTAGAAATAAAGATCATTTATTATTATTATTATTTTTACAAAAAACCAGTCACCCTACTCTGTGGCTCCGACCCTCACAGAGGGGAGCTGGTAATAAATACCAATAGCCACTCCCCACGCCCGTGGGGTGAGTGACTACTGGGTCCGTGAATCGTGTGCCCTGAGTAGATGCAAAGAACCGAGGATGACAGCCTTCTGCATTCTGCCGGCTAAGATCTCTGCCGAATCTCGGCATGCCGGTATGATCTTTAGTTCTGAAAGCAGCGTCTGTCTAATTCCACCGAGGGCTCCTATAATCAGTACCATTATTTTAACAGAATGGCCTGGATAAAGCCTGCGGAGTTCGAAGAGCAAATCTCGATATTTTGTCCGTTTTTCCTCCTCATTCAAGACAATGTTGCTCGCAGCGGGGGCTGAGAATTCCACAACATGTATTGTCTTAGTCTAGCCTAATAAATTAGACACTTCTCATTCCATACAACGGACTCAATATCCCCCGAAGCGTAAGGCAGCGCTGGTGTTTCGTCTATCCCATACGAATGCCTTAGATGATAGTAAAGCACTCGTAATGCATACAGTCTCCGGCGCCCTGCGGCAGGCCCTGCAGCTGACATCAGGGACCTCCATACCCATGACACGACGTCGACAGACAGAATACAGACAGACAGAATACACCATCCTGGCAAGCCATTATGAATTCCTCGGTCTCGGCCAGGCTGACCTTAAAAAGGCGAAGGTCAACCTTTCGGATAAGCCGAGGTCTTCTATATTTTTATAGAAGACTCCGTGCAATGGCTTATCCTTATGGAGCTGCAGAAGGATGTTGTGTACCTGTACCTCTAATGTGGGCTTTTAGTCGAAAGGGTTCCAACTCGGTAACAAAGTCTCCTACCTCTGCATTTTCATGGTCTCGGACCATGCAGAGGAGGGAATCCGAACTCCTGATGACCTTACATGCTCCATCCAGAACCATCCTGCTATGGAGACTCTCCAAACTCAAGAGTCCACGGTCTCCTCGATATCGTGGGAGACGTATTTATCACTCGACCAGGTCACAAACACATAGACAATTACATAATGACCACTCCCTAGGACATTACCATCTGCCGTAGCTGAGACTCGTATTCAAGAGTGTTACAGCGACTAGCTGCGTTGTCTCTTACACAACCCCATCTAGTTCAACTGCTATCAACTCGGTAACACATTAAAAACGTCACTAAACATCCATACCCTAGTGGTTGCAAGCCTAATGCGTAATATATAATTGTCCCGTTGAAACTTAGTCCATTGTGGAAACTACTAAGCATTTAATTTTTTCTACTAACCATTTCCACATTTATTTACTATCCGATCAATCATTTTCTTGTAAAAATTACACTTTGACAAGATTGTTTCTACGTATTTTATAGTAATTCCAATCGTCTTCCCCTCTAGTGAAAGTATATTTTTTATGCCTTGTTTTTATTTGCTACAGCATCTTTGGATTTTTTATCAAGCCATGTATTTTGCTTAGATCTGTCTTCAATTTCCTTCATTGGGACCATTTTGTCCATTTTTTGTTTGAATGATTTTCTACAAATAGTTTAGTAACTAAATTAACATTCGTGCTACTATAGGCCCATTCTTTTTCAATTAACAGTTCTGTCATTTTATGAAAATTAATTTTAATTCCTACTCAGCCTAGTTACATATTTATTTTCATATTCATTTTGTTTTAATTTAATTTGAATTATGGAATGGACCGTAATAATATAGTCCTGTTCTACATATACATTTAATGTGTAGTCATTACTTATTACCAAGTCTATTAACGTTCTACTAATATTCGTAATTGTAGCGAATTCTTTAACAAACTGTTTTAGCCCTCTATGTTCCATATTAGATTTAAGGTTCCTTTTAACAGAATTATTGTATAAGCAGTATATTACATATTTTTTCTATGTTAGTAGTGATATTAAATTGCTCTTTAAGTATCTAATTAATGCTTCATAATTCATATGCTGAGTGGCCTCATTACCAGGACAGAGATATATTTGTGTAATTAAATCTAGAATGCAATATGATGCTACATCGTGACCTAAATGAAGGGGGCTGGCCCTAAAGGTCAATTCTTAATAAGGTTGTTTCTACTTTCACGTTTCTCTTTGAATACATATGCCGTGTACCATATTAATTTCCAACAAAGGTCTGTTGGAAAACTCATAAATAGATAATTAACTGAAACCATAATGCAGATAAGAGAACTCTTTATGACATAATCAAAAGAGGAAAATAAACGACGCAAGTTTAATAACGTTTGATTTATAAGTGCAACATCGTATGGAACAGCAATTTACTGGTTGGTAGTCAGGCTATTGCCGATCCTCTATTAGTGATGAAAATTGTGTAATTGAATAAGGAATTAATTTAAATGAATTTATATTGAATATTATCATTACATTAATTGGTTATTTCACCCAGATTATACGACCCAAACAATCATCATTTTTATTTTGTTATTGTTTTACAAATAAATATATATAACTTTTACATGATATTGATATATAATTTTTTGTTATAGCAATACAAGATATAAAATTATTTTACTTGTACATAATTAATAGTTTGAGGTATTAAAATATTTTCAAGGAATTGGGCATATTTTGGGCAAATGCATGAAACTTGTAGCGGCAGTGAACTCATTTCCGCATTCAGTAATTGTTGATGGGATTTTTCCATTAGTGTTACTAATTAGCAAATCATGAATCTGGCTACGATTTTCCGCTGGGTTCAAGGGGTAAAAAACAAATGAGTTGCACTTATTTTCGCAGTCACGAAACTTCTAGTACTACTTAATATTGTCATAGAACATGCTAAATAAGCAATCTGGCTGGTCTGGAGCTATGGAAAGTGAGCTTGGCTAAGATTTTTTGACAAATCCATCCATCGAAAAATCAGGTCGATTTTATTTATTTATTTATTATACGGGAAAAACCCCATTACAATGGTAATAAAAATATACAAAGATAAACTATAGAAACAATTAAGTGTAATCTACTAACAACAAATACAAATATAAATAACAATATGAATTAAAATTTAACATTAATACGATGGAAGAGACCTAATCTTGTTTTTAAATTGATATAGTAATAAGTAGAATAAATCCAATTTTTTAAAATAAATAATAAACACCACAGAAATTAGACATCCCCCAATTCCAGAAGCCAGGGCTTGTGCGGAAGGGGGTTACACATTGAAACAATGCAACAATGCGGACATACAACCATTTCCTCCGACAGTGCCAGTGCCGGAGCCAGGATTCGAACCCGGTGGTGCGATGCCCGTGTGATTAATCGCATTGCCACCTTGCGCCTTAACCCACTCGGCTATCGAGCAGACAACAAATTGTAATGATTAATAACTTGTAGGGTTCTGTCAAAAGGCGAATGCTTTCCATAATTAGTAGAATGAAAATTAATATAAAAAACAATGTTATTTCTCTATAAACGCTTGGGACGTTGTATTTAATAAGAGCCAGCAACTCAGGACACGATACGTAACCATTTCCCAACTTAAACACAAAACAGAGGTCAGTTGCAATTCTGCGAACTACCAGAGGAGACATGTTGAGCTGTGACAAAATATCGTTACTTATTGGACAATTCATTTTAAATGCGCAAAATTTATTTTGAACCCTCCCAAGGGTTTTTATGTGGACAGAGTAAGTAGGAGACCAAACCATAGAAGCATAGTCCAAACGTGATCTAACGAGCGAATAATACATACTTTTAATTGAGGAGATAGATAGGTAACTACAGTTTCTTGTGAGAAACCCCAACATTTTTGATGAATAGATTGACACGTTGTTGATGTGATCCACAAAATTACGGTTAACATCAAAAGTAACTCCCAAATCTTTCACTGAAGTTACAGATTTATGGGAAGAATTTTGAATAAAGTAAGAAGTGTTAAATTCTTTAGAGTGTTTAAAGAAAGCTATGTAACAACATTTACCGATGTTCAAATATAAACAGTTTACACCATTGAGATAAATTATTAGGATCCTCCCGAATTAAAAATTAATCACGTTCATACTTAATAGTTCCAAATAATTTCAGATCATCCGCAAATGAAAGAAATTGACAGGTCTTAATGGCTACATCGATGTCATCCACAAACAAACTGAATAAAAGAGGAGCGTAGTCAGATCCTTGAGGTACCCCTGACAAAACTTCGATTTCATGTGAGCAAAAGTTCCCCAGCTTAACTCCCTATTTACGTCCTTTCAAAAAACTTCGAACCCACTTTATGAGTCTCCCGCAAAACCCCAAGTTAGACATTTTGCTAAGTAGTATATCATGGCGCACCCTGTCAAAGGCGTTGGAGAAATCAGTGTACACTGCATCTACTTGACATCTATTTTCCAAAGCCTCTAAAATTTTTATGTGGTAAATCAACAAGTTGATTACCGTGGACTTGCCGTGACAAAAACCATGCTGTTCATTAATTATCAGCGGTTTACATGACCAACCGGGCATTTATAAGGCTGTCAAATAACTTAGGAATTGATGATTGCGTACACCACGGTAATTTTGAACGTTATAGACTGGCATGATTCCCTCCAACAATCATGAAAGGTGCCTATAGCTAAAGACTTGTTAAAGAGAATAATCGATGGCGTAGTTAAGGCACATATACAGTTTTTTAGCAAACTATTGGGAATGCCATCCGGCCCCACTGTAAATTTATTGGGTATTTTTAAGATTCTATCGTAGACGTTGATAATAGATTAGTCCGGACAAGGAACATATAAACTACAGAAACTGCTAACAGCAAAAATAAGACCATTTTGTTGATTACTTGCATAGACAGTACCAAAATAATCCGCTAGGAGATTCACAATTTCCTGCCAATCGGAACCAATAACCAAAACATAGTACCTACTTTGTAAATTACTAGAAGAAGATCTCTCTCTTATTACTGATGTATTTCTAAAAGTACTTTGGGTTATTCTTTAGCGACTGATACACAGTAAGTAGATAATTGACAATTCTTTGCATCTAGCAAACTGCAAATATACCAGCTCACTCTTGGTTGTCTTGTACTGCATATGCATCCTTTTTCTCAATTATTAACCTTCTCAATTCAGCATTGAAATATTTTGGGAAGGTGGGAGGACGTATACTTTTATTAGGAGCTATGCTTATATACAGATCTTCACAAAATTCAAGAGCCATTTGATTGAGGCCATTACAATGAAAATTGCATTCCAATTTATAGAAGCAAGATAATTAATTGTTCAAACTAATATAGTTTACATTTCTAAAATGGTAGTGATAATCTACAAATTTAAGTGAATTATTGCTATTGGCAGGAACTAATATGGTAAAGTTATAGGCTACATGAAGGTAATTGTTTGGTAACAGTAAGTCCACGGCTTCAGTTACTTTTACATTAAAAACATTCGAAAAGAGTAAATCGATAAATATATTTCTACCAGTAGGTATATCATTCACCTAATATATAACTTAAACATTGAGCTAAGAATAATGCTGAGGATACTTGAGGGCAGTTAACATTTGCACCATAGTCATCATTGCTCCAAGAGGCCTCAGGTAGATTATAGTCACCAAATACCATCAGCATGTGACCCGGAGATTGCGTCGCACTTATTCTCACATTGGTGAAACTGAGTATGCTAAATTGTTATGACTGTCAACTATAGTTAAAAAATAAGAGTGACTAATTTGCAGAGTTCACAAATCAGTCTAGCAGAACCCCAAAATTTGGAAAAACAGAAAATCATTGCCCTTATTTTCGTAATATGGAAAATTTATCAGATGATAGTCCTATGCGTTAATAAAAAACATAATCTGGCTATAAAAAGGGGCCACTAAGGTTTCGCCAGACAGATAAAATATATAAAACAAGCAAAGACATAAATGGAGCAAGATTCGCCACGTTTAGACATATACATTCATCAATGAAGATGACTACTTTAAAATGAACACCAAGAATTTCGATGGCTCAGCTTCCACTTGCAAATCTATATTACGTTAGTACCTTTTAACGGCTTCTTACATTTCAAATATTTGGTGAAATGCTCACCTGAAACATCTAACGATTTTATCAACTCTTGATTATGGCAACTTATATATCCTTAAGACAAATAAATAACATTATTAAGATTTAAATCTTTCCACACATTTACTTTTTAGACTATATAAAAATTCATGTGTCCGTCACATACAATTATGGTTGAGTGTAAGAGCATTCGATCTGGCTGAACTCCGCCAAATAAAGATATTATTATTATTATTATTATTATAACAAATGGGTTATCATTCCGCACGTTACACAGTTTGCTTTAATTTATTTTTTCAATGCTCAAAATTATAGAAAAAGTGATACAAGTACAATGCAAATCGTTTCAATAATCGAACGAACATACCGAAATTAGCGCTTGCTAATTACAGCGCTAGGCGTATTTGGCGAGGTTTAAGTGATTGTAAATGGCAGCCAGACTATGTTTTTTCATTAATTTGTAATACAGATTGTCATCTGATAAATTTGGGTACTGAGAAAATAAATGCATTAAAAAAATGTTTCAGTGACCCGCGTGCCAGACTATTCGCCATACCTTCGGATCAGCCAGACGGCTATTTTACCAACTTTCAAGATGAAACTCGTTAGTAGAATCGAAAAAGATTTCAAAGTATTTGTATTTTTCGAAGTTTTTTTCTTACTTGGTCCAGTGGAAAATCGTAGCCAGACTCATTATTTATTAATCAGTAGCACTAATGGAACAATCCTATCGATAATCACTGAATGCGAAAATAACTGTCTCAAAATGTTCACTGCCTTCTGGACTATTGGTAGACGTGTTATTTATTGCTTATTAAGAATACGAAATAGTATATTTGATTGCGAGAAAATAGGTTTTTCCGTGCGCACCTGACACGGGAACATGGGAAGTGTAATGCATGATATTTTTCATTAGACCTCTCTAAAAACAGAAAATTTTTTTAGAAACTTTATTTATAAACATGAACAAACAAAAACAATCTTTAATTTTTACCAAATAAAATAATTATGTTAAAATCTGTGTTACTGTAAATATCCAATCCTTTAGCAAGCAATTCATTTTCTAGAATTGTAGTTGAAGTTACTACATCAGAAATTGTTTCTTGGTCTTTCCCAATTACAAATGTTTTATAGTATTGATGTTGTGTTTCCTACTCTTGAATGACTGACGCATTTACGAGAAACTTCAACTTTTCTGCTTACCGATTTTTCGATAGCCCTCAGCCAGAGTCGAGGAATGTCAAACTCTATGTCTTTTTAAAGTAAGCAAGTCCGCTCCGCCTTCGACCAACATAGATGTTAAAGGTCGTCTTAAGCCGTGTCCAGTACATTCTTTAGGATTTTTTAGGTTCAGGCATTCAGCAATCTATTTTATTGTACAACTTATAGTACACATATTGAACATAACATCAACTATTGCGATAGGCAATAAGTAATCTTTTAGTAATGTGCAACACCTGCAATCGTTCAAGCCCAGTTATTCTTTGTATTTTGCCACTATTATTATGGTTTTTGAATACCTTTACGCCGACCGGTCGAAGACAAAGCTCTTTAAAAATAACAATTTCCCCCTTCCAGATCACAATAATTCAAAGTAAACTGCTGCATTCTGCCGAATACCGTATATTATTGGTTCGCATATTTCCATAACTCATACATTAATCATTGTTTTATATTATTCATTTATACTAATTTTAATGTAGAGCTAAAATTGCCTAAGATTGCCAAACTACATACCGTTACCGTCTCTTGTTATTTGAAGAATGGATTCACCACCATTTGAAAATAGTTTGTAATATTGGATACGTTTGATCTGTTGGTTGAGAATATGTAAAGTGACGAATATATTCTATTATTATTGAGGCTATTTTATGGATGTGTAAGCTGTATGCTAGATCCTGACGCAGAAAAACGCCTTTGAAATAAGTATTTATCGATGCACGTCACGTATATTCCGGGTTAGGAAAGTGATAAATATTATAGTATCTAATCGAACAAACAAGCAGAAAGAACTTCTTATAACACCAAAAGAGAGCAATGTTTGACAGTTTGATAACATTACGAAAGGTGAAAAGTTCGATTTACTTCGAGGAAAATATCCAAGGTAAAAGGTCAGTTAGAAAACAACAGAATTGTCGTTGGTTTAATTGAATACCTTTCGACTTCTCCGAGTTACAATGACAAAAATTCAGTTAGCTTTTTTAATTTCCAACTTTCGAAAAGGAATGTCGCACCGAGAAGAAGAGATTAATATTTTTGTCAATAATGCTTCGTAACAAGACTCACGTGTAGGTCACGTATGAAATCTAATTATAATTAAAGTCTATGCTCTTTCGTCATGCATAATGGTATATGCATAATAGTTTATATAAAGTTGTTAATTGGCCCAGGTAATTATTTTTAATCTTTTATTCAAAGTTATAATTGTATTCAAGTCCTTTAGCTCTGTAATTGTGCTTCATATACGAATGCTTTTATCATATTAAAAAATGATAAATTCACTAGGTAGAAGGACATACACTATCATAATTAAACCCAAATTTACTAAAGGACTAAATAATATACTTGCATTTATAGTAAAGAACTATGCACACGTCTTGCCAGGCCATTTACAATTATTTTTAATTTGTCCCTAAAATTACAACTATTCCGTAATGTATACAAATACTCTCGTTTGTGTCCTGTTTCTAAAAAAGGCAACAAATATAATGTGGAGAATTATAGACTAATTATCATTTGCAATTTTTCTAAAGTTTTTGATTTATCCTTAACAAATCACTACCCAGACACGTACAACATAAAATTGGAACAAATCAACAAGAATCTGTACCAAGCAGATCCACTGAAATTAATCTAACATATTCAGATACAAAAGCTAAGTAAATTCGGATTTTCATTGGCATTAGTAGACTTAATTACTATATACTTTGAAAATAGATGGCAGTGTGTCAATGCCGTGGTTGCAGATCGTTCGACATCTTAGCTAGTTCAGGTGCTCCCCAGGGATCTGTACTGCCATCGTCTCTTTGACAATTTTTTTAATGACATTGTCTCAGATCTGGAAGTTCTAAGACTATTTATTATATGCGGATGATTTAAAGATCTATTGTATAATTGAAGTTGGCGGAAGATTGCGAGAAGCTTCCGAGTAATTTAAATAAGATTGATGATTAATTATTGGTGTATACTAAATCATATATCTCCTAATATATCTAAGTGCAGTGTATTTACATTTTATAGAGCTCGCCCCCAGTTATAATTATCAGTTACAAAGACCAGGTACAATTGGTCCTTTGACAGAAGCTTAAATTTTAATGAACATATAAATTCAGTTGTGTCCTCAGCATTAAAAAGCTTACGTTTCGTAATTAGGAATGTTAAGGGTTTTAATAGTACAGACATAATTAAATTGTTCTATATTTCTCTTGTGCGGTCAAAATTAGAATATTGCTTACTGGTATGGTCCCCAGGATGTGCTACATACATAAACAATATTGAGAGCATTCAGCTCCGCTTTGTTAAGTATTTGTGTTTTATTCAAGACGACGATCATCCTACAATTGGTTACTCACAAAGCATCATATTAGAAAGGCTTAATACGTGAAGTCTACAAAACAAAAGGACAGCATACTCTATGGTATTCCTATATAAATTTATTGACAATTTCCTTGATTGCCAGCTTATTTTGGAGCAACCATGTTTTCGTGAAACATTTTATCTTGCCACTCCCAAGACAAATTATTAAAAGTTTCACCTATACATTAAAAAAATTATAACTTGCTACAAAATGAGATTGATATATTTAATTGTAGTCTTTCGTCAGTAAATTTCTTTTATCTATATATGGTCAGTTTAGTATCAGGTAGCATTATTAATATTTGTATAATATACTTTTATATTCATACATATATATAGTGAATACGACCAGAATAAAAATTAAAAGCTGGCAAAAACAGTTGACATCTGTTGCGGAGGTAAACAGAAATGCTTGTCATAAGAAAAAAAATAAAGAGATGCCGGCTGTCTTTGCCGGCTTTTAGTTTTTATACGGTTTCAATTCTGGTCGTATTCACTATACCAATAATGTACTGCCAATTTGATATACATATTTGTATTTTTGATGTATTATTAAAGTAATTTCCCCACTGTAAGTTGTTACCTTTTGGGCGCTTGTACCTGAATAAATAGATAAATAAAATAAATATATAAATAAATAATACTAGAATAAAAACGAATTTAAGGTTACCCAAGTACCATTTTCAATTTTTTGTTTAAACTTTTGTATATTTTATTTTTCTGTACTTACGGTACTGATTTTTATGACTGCGTATTTTTTGTATGTTGTATTTTTGTGTGTCTTTTATACAATTGTTTTTTATTATTCCGTATCTCAATTGACGTACGCAAAAATTATTTATAATGTGTAGAATGAAATACATTTTTATTCTATTCTATTCTGTATTTATTTTGAGGTAAAATTTCACTATCACGCTAACATATCATCATGATTCCTAACACATTTTTTACTGAAATATACGTTATTAGCGTATTTGTCCGTCAGTCGTCATGTTTCGGTAGTTAACATTTATTTTAACGTTATTATTTTAGGGCTTTACGATATAATCACAGTAACATAATTTTATGGCTCCTTATGCTTGCAATTTCATTATCATAATACTGTAGTTAAATGGCTTTAAATTTGGTTATTTTGAGGCAACTAAGCGAAATATGCGCAAAACTTGATAAATCATTTTAAATCTTAGACCATGATGTTTTATGACATAAATTTATAAGGTTATTATAGAAAAGTATGAAAATAGGTGTTAGTGCATATATTTCTATTTATACAATATATTACTATTTTTAAATATGTACTGAAATATTCCTCTCTCAGGCTGAGTGTTTTTCTTCTATGGGAAGAAAAATAAACAAATTAGCCATATGATAGGTTCATTTTACGAAAGTTAGGACTCAAATTTAGTTGCGCTTTTAGTAACCCATGTTTATCAAACCTGAAACCTGGTCTTTTTGCCTATAACCTTCATTTAATCATTTATTTTCTTTTCGCTGTATTTTATTTAACTATCGTTGGGGCAAATAACCATATCGTCAGTAAAGTAGCAATACCTCCTATCCGGTTTGAACCTAATTTTACAGGAGACAGTAAAAACTATTTAGATCTTTGTACGAAATTACAATTTTAACCTTTTTAACATATTCTTACTTAAAATAAATTTAGGAGTTATAAGAAAATATTGTTTTCATAATATTTCACATTTACATGAAATGTAATGACGATAGGAGATATTATCCCAATTTTTGAATTTTTGTATGATAGGAGGTATCTACTTCACTGACGATATGTGAAGCTAAAAGAATCTGAATATATTTGTTGGGTCAGTCGTCTAGGAAAGCCTATGTTGCGCCAGTAGTTAATGAGCATACAGTATATCAATCAGGACTGCTATGCAGATAATAATAAATAATGACTGCGATAGAATTTCCGTGTTATTTTATTTAGAATAAAGTTGCGACAATGGTCGGTTTAATCGTGTTAAATCTTTGATGAATTTCGGTATATAATTGAATTTAGATGACAACCACCAAAACCTTACATAATATATTGTTGAGTGAGAATTCTCATAGGGTATTTTAAAAATCTTTAATCACTTATTAGCTATCTTTTCTATATTGATTTATTTATTTATTGTTACAAGTCTACAGCTTTCACAAGCCAATTACAGACTGTATTTACTTAACCTAACCTAAACTAGATTAAACTAAAACTAAATTAAAGCATTCAAAGATAAGAGGCGTCTTTACTATGTACATACTTCGATATGCGATGTAAAGCAACGTTAGGCGTGGTTAGTAGTTGGATTGGTGACCTTTCCAATGAAGACCACGTCCTCGCCTCACCCATCTTCCAGCGGCTTGTATATCAGTGTATGCGCGGAAGCTATACAACCTTAGGCGAGGGTTGTATAGGAGATATACCATCCTTCGGAGGGGATGTAAAGCCGTCGGTCCCTTGTCTATTAAATGTTAGGCAAGTAAAAGATCCCTACTCTTCTTAAGGGAAGAGGTTCGGCAAAATTCCTGGTTGGGGGTAGCTCGTCTACAGGCGTCGGTGTTAGGCCTCAGTAGCGGAAATAGGCCGACGTTAAATAAATGTATAAAAAAAAAAAAAAAAAAAAAAAGATAAGAGAGAGAGGGAGGGAAAGGAGATAAGCATTCTTATAATACGAAAAAATAGATTATAAAAATGATGAATGCTAGACAATTGCTTACAAGATTTCTATTTCGTCTGCATATTAAGTAATTTAAATTTAATTCTTTCGTGAATATGATATATGTATCTCCGAATATATCTAGATGCCGTTATAATGAATGAATGAAAGAGTGTCTATAAGATTATACAAATAAACAATGTCAAAGTAAGTTCTTCTGTTGTTTAGTGTCATCAAATTACACATAGAAAGATGATCTAAATAGATGAGAATAATAAGAGTTACTAGTGTACCTTACCTGTAAAATGAATTTAATATGCTTTATAAACTTCTGCATATTTTCCAACATTTGTATATATTTAGTATAGAAAGGACTCCAAATCACGGAACAGTAATTTAGTTTGGATCTTACGAAAGAGGAGTACAACATTAAAATAGTTTTTTTCATTTTTTTTTTCATTATCAATTGTACTATTTCGGATGTAGGCTCTAATCCTTTGGGTAATTGAAAAACATACTTAAAATTATTAGTGAAACATTGACCAATAGACTTCCCCCTTGATAAAACTTCATTATTCAGAATCATTTCCTTTGGTATCACAATTTTATTGTTATTTCTTGTTTGACAAAATTCCAAAATTGCTTCTGTTATGAAGCTAATTTTAAATGGGAAATTTGGCATTTGTTTTCAATTTAACTTTGTGTCTGATATTTTTACTTTTATCAACCGCGGACGATTAAATGTGTTTTTTTAGTAACCAGGTAAATGTTTAATTTCAAACTGATTGCAAGTAGTTTAAACCGGGAGAGTTGATTGTTTAAATTAGTTAACGCTCGAAATCAATATAAACCAGCTTCAAAAATAATAATTTGATTTAGAATTATATCTATTAATACGGGGGCTATTAAATTAATTCTTTTTCTGAAATCATATAAGTGACTTATTTGCAATGCAGCCCAGTCATCTAAATTGTCAAAAAATTATTGTTTATGTCAATTGACGCTACCGGTCATAAACATTTTGCTACGACATCGATTGATGACTGCCAGACTCGCATAAGCTCGCGCAATGTGCGTCCGACAGGATTAATTCTATCTTAGAATGGGGATATCTTGCCTAGGCCCTCTGCTAAAGGTATCTTTGGTTTCCTACTCCCGACCTGACCAGTCGACTTTTTGGTATAATTCACTGCTCTGAATTTATATTTAGTTTGTGGTAATTTCGGATATTTTCGGTATTTTCTGCAAATAATTTTAATTTGTCTTTGTTATATCTTGGTAAATTGTGCCGTCAGCAACTTGCAGTAATTTTCAATTAACCGATCGTGTCTAGTAAATCCGGGAAGACATTTTACCGTGAATAATACCCTCAGGGGACGCTGCCTTTAAGTGGGACACTTCAAAGGTGTACGTCGAGATTTTGATACAACTTATTGTGATTTGATTTTAATTTTGGAAATAAATTACTTTTTTCCGTGAAATTTTCAATCGGGGACGCTGTCTTTAAGTGGGACACTCCACCTGAGTCGAACTGTCGTAAATTAATACCAACCTCGATCGTAAAAATAAGCCAAGACAAATTAATATCTAGTAAAATAAAACTGGACGTTTGAACCTGTTTGTTAGTAAAATTTTCTGTACAATAGTAGTTATACCGGGTTATTTTCCGCTAAACTCTCAATCGAGGATGCTGCCTTTAAGTGGGACACTCCACCTGAGATGTATCGTTATCTGATATTTTTAAAGTAGATTCACGGGATATTTTCCGCGAAATTCTCGGTCGGGGACGCCGCCTTTAAGTGGGACACTTCAACTGAGACGTACCGTACCGTCTTGTTTAATAATTAAACATTCCATCACCGGGTTCGCAAATTTAACTCTTTCATAATATCAAAAAGTTATTTTATTTTTGCTATAAATTTCAAAATTTTAATAATAATTTGTCTGTCATAAACTTAGTCCAAATTTCATTACTGTTGCACGTACATGATATTATTTACTTGCTTGTACTTTGTACAAGCACCTGGTTGACAATATTAGTAGAAATTTAATTAAAGAAATATAAAAGGCGGAAAATTATGACTTACTAAAATTTGAACATTTACGAAATTTGGGTAATAAAAAATTTTAATATATTTGAAATACCAAATTCTCTGTATAGCAGTTTTCCTGTAAATATATCTATGCACATTTCTTAAAATACACACCATACCGTAAATTTGATTTTTGCTTTGAACTGTAAATATTTTCAATATATTATTAAACTATCTTGTGTGCCTTATTTTGAATCTCTACTCTCATTTGCATAAGCCTGAAATAGTAAAGGTGTTACAAATAACAAAATCATTACAGCTGTCCATTTGATAGTATTTTCAACATTTGTGATATAGTTCGTATATGCTGCTTTGATATCTTTTTTAAAATAAATAAAATAAAAATAAATTCATTAAATTTAATTTCTATTACTATAAACATTAATTATAAATTTTTTACAGTTAGGAATTTGTAGGCCATAATTGGACGAAATGGAGTAGAAAGAGTAATTTAATGCTTTTATACCTTTTCTGTTTTCATTTTGTCATTTATAATTTGACATATTTTGACACTTATCCAAATGAATTACTTTATTCATTCTATTATTCTATGAAAGTAGATATAACTTTGTACGATCTACGTATCGTAACTTCATATTACAGTCCTCGAAGGGTTACCAAATTCGGCCTTCGACCTCATTTGATAATTTTTCCATTTCGTTTATAATATGACACGTTAAGATACTCACATTGTAAATAAGTATTACAAGATGTCTTTCTTTTTTTCAGAGCATGTGTACTGTGTATTAGCAAACAAATATTCAGTAGAAAACTGTAAAATGCAAGTATATGCCAATGACCCCCGATTATATGGTAGCTTTGATAGTAGAGATTCGTTAGTAACTCAAAATAACATAAATAGCCAAAGGAATACTTACAATACGCACTTCGTTTATGGTTTCATAAGTTTTGTTCAGTTTTGTCTCTGACATATGTTTCGGTCTTGCGACCATTATCAAAGAGTCTTACAAACTAACCTGAAAGTGATGGTTTACAATATATGACTGGTGGTCGAGAGGTGAGCGCACTTGCCTCTCACCCAAAAGTTCCGGGTTTGATCCCCGGTCATGGCAGTGGAAAATACTGTGAGAGAGATTTTTCCACTATACATGGATATTGGGTGTGTGTCCCTTGTCTCTAAATGTGTCTCTTCTAGAGCCTTCCGGAATAAAGGGGGTCGTAATTACCTACGGTGTTATTTATTATTATTTATTTTATATATCCTTGAAATACTCTACCTACTTAGAGGGAGATAATAACTTGATTTGCTATTTCTTTAAAAAATAGCTGCTGCTTTTCAAAGCTTATTGTTCTGCTGAACTTTACAACGCCCTCCCCTCTAGATTAAAATTACTATCGATATCTTCCTTTAAATTTTTTTTAAAATAATCACTTCTTCAGAAGCAGAAACGCACGAACTTTACCTTATTCTAAAACTGTTTTGCTCTTCTTTTAAATTATTGCTAGACATGACGTTTGTTTACATTTTAGACCCTGGTGTGATTACTTTACATTATTGTTACTTAATCAATAATGACGACCATAGCAAATTAATCATTATTTTTCAATAAGAAATTTATGTATCGTCCATTTTCGCCTTTTAAAAAAATTATATATAATCATTTCTTTGTAATTTAGAAAGTTGGTACTTGATTGATAAATAGATATATTTAAGTACCTTTTATTGGTTAGTTTAATTAGGATGTAGTAAATAATAAATTTATATATCTTATTTTTTCTTTTTTAATCATATGTAATCATTTCTTCGTAATTTAGAAAGTTATAAAGATAAATATATTTAGGTACTTTTTCTTGGTTTGTTTGATTCGGATTTAGTGTACACATATGTTTGATGAATATTTTATATGTATGTATATTTGTTGTATTTGGTTATCATCTTTAATTTTGATGGGGTTAAGTGGCAGAATAACCTATGCTAAGCTTCGCCTATGAAACATTATATAATATTATTATTATTATTATTTAGCGAACTACGGAACTTTTATTTACACGATTTTGTGCATCTCCTGTGAACAAAATTTCGGGTTGCGCGGCTGGAATTCTTAATCATTCAACATTTTGCATGAGTGCAAAGGTGCAAGATGTCGCACTAGTTAACTTTTTAAAAATCGTAATGTGAAGAGAAATGGGCTATATAGCCGAAAAAAACGTACACTTGAAAACCTCTCAAAACGATGGGACATGATTGGAAAATGAGATCAATAAAAGCTTTGTTGCTTCCCTAGGGGAATTGTGTGATTATTATGTTGTTGTTTGTAAACATCATCTCGAATTTGAATTTTCGTTATAATGAAAACTGGCGTCAGAGGTCATTTTCATCATATGCATAATAACTACTATAATGTAATAACGCTCCAAGTTTGGTTGATTCTGGAAAATAGTTTGATCTCGTATCGCAATATAATTATAGATTCTAAAAGTTCTTTCCCAGGACAAATTGGCCGAATTTAAAATTACACATCATCAAAAAATAAGGTCAGTGCTTTGTTAGTTAGAGTTTAGACAAGAATTTTTCGAATGTAACTGCCATTTTTTAATATTCCTTTTTTATTTTATGATAATTTATTAGGATTATTTAAAAATTAGTTATTTTCTCAAGTTACAATTTAATAACTGAAATACTGGTTTTAAAGCGTAGGTTAAATATTGCCTTCAGGTACAATTTTTTTTAATACAATCTAGAGTTCTTTCAAGTGACGTTTTTTTCCGTAGTATACAGGGCTGATTACTTAGGTCGGTACCAGTTAGCACTGCAGCCAGAAGTGGCTTATTGTGCCTCTCCCTGTTTCTAAATTCTACCGGTGATTCCTGTATTGCTAACTAGCCTGAACAGTTTTATCACCGGCAGGTGTTCTAGTGTTTTTGGGTTAATTTTTGTGCCTCCAAAAATATTTAACTTCTTGCGATTCAGCGCCTCGCATTGACAGAGTATATGGTCTACTGTCTCAGGCACCTCTCCGCAGAGTCTACAGTTTAGGTTGCATTCATACAGTCCCATTTTATGCAGGTGTTCCTTCACAGGTGCGTGTTCTGTGAGGAGCCCTGTTACTGTTCTTAGCTGATTTATGCTTAACATTAGCAGTTGTTGAGTTCGTTTTGTACACGGTTTGGCGATGAAGGCGTTACCGTGTTCTAGCCTGTTCTGCTAGTATCTGATATGCTCTTCCTTGATCCAGTCTGTTATGCACCTCTTTGTACTGCACTTTGGCATTGCGAAGGCCGGTTCTGGGCCAAGAATTCTGTAGCCGACCCTTGTTTGGCAAGTTCGTCTAGGACCCAACTAAGTCCTGGTACCCAGATCAGTTGAACTGAATTCTACTCTACCAGTATCTTGAGTTCTTCTAGACATTCCCAGACCAATCTCGACGTCACTTTGTGGCTCGTTAGTGCCTTTAGTGCTGCCTGACTGTCTGAGATGATGTGAATCTGCTTATTTGCGTAAGCTCTCCTCGTAATTTCACGAATATCTTCGAGTATTGCATGAATTTCTGCCTGGAATACAGTGCTGCATTTCCCAAGAGCAAAGCTGAGGCATGTTCTTGGGCTTTCTCCATATATTCCTGATCCTGTTCCTATATCAGTTCTGGACCCGTTTGTGTGCCAGGTCAGTCCTTTGCGCAGGAATTTTGGGGTCCCTTCCTTCTATTGCTCTCGATCCGGTATAACCAACTCATAAGGTCTGTGGAGGGAGTATTTTGTTACTATGTGGTCTGACGCCATCTCAAGAATGGGTCCGCCACAATTTGTCTTATTCTCTTGTAGCCTAAACGGGAACAGTGGTGTGTTAGCTCCTCAGAGTTTTGCAGCCCAAGGAGGCCCAACCTAGCCTCCCCCTGTATCACTATTAGGCCAGTCATTACGGACTTTAATAATGGAAAGTTCGACAAAGTTCTTAAATTTTGAGATAACACTGGAGAAGAAAAAAAAATAACAAATCCGGTTTTGCATTCTTTTCCGCCCATCGGAACATTGTTACTTAAATTAACAAAAAACGCAAATTTGTAATAATTTTTTTCAAAACTTATTACAAATTCACGTTTTTTGTTAATTTAACAATGTTCCAGGGGACAGAAACGGGTGCAAAACCGTGCTACGAGTTGAACGTACATAAACAAATAGATACGTTGGATCTTAATGATTATCAGATAATTACGTAACGAAATCACTTGGGCTACCGTGGCGTAGCAGATACCGTAGGCACTGACTTACCCGGAAAGTGATGTACGTGCCTACGATAAAATTTCTCTAGCTCAGACTATCTCAGGGCGTTAAGCCCAAGCTTACACAAACTATGATAAATTATTAGTTTACTTACTTAACAAATCACTGAGTTTTTCCATATGTAGTGGTCGCAGACGAAATAATGACACTTTCTTTAAAAATGAAATGCACTATATTGAACAATTTACAAAATTGGTTCTCTAGAATATAACCTGGCGATGTTCACAGTTGTGGCCAATATTTCACGATTAATCAGTTATAACATTCATAAAATGCCTCGTGTAGCTACACATCGGTTTACATTATTATCATGAATTGTCATAAATTCTGCCACAAAGGTTTGATTTAAAGAACCTCCTTAAATATATGTAAATATATGCATAAAATATTTAAAAATGTACAGGTTAAAATGCCAAAAAGTATAAATTGATGTCCAGCGGAACCACTGAAGATGGTCCCCGGTAAGTAAAAATAATAAACACACACTTATTTAGGGTGGTACGATACCGAGTCCGGTGGAAGAACTGAAGCCCTGCAGAGATGCCTTCGGGACACAAGAAATGGACCCAAGGATGGGGTTGATCGTGGCCTCACCAGCCCTGGAACCTTCCACTGTTTGTGGATGCCCCGTCCGTGGAACTTCACTGACGTGCGTAGAAGCCCCGTCCGTGGAACCCTAAAGATATCACGATTTAATTCACAGTCAGAAATGCACGTGAAGCGTTCTTAATGTGAGAAATTCTGACATAACCTACAAATGAAACATAATTTACCTCACTGATGAGGGAACAATCCACCAAAACTCCTGGAAGCCACAGTCGGATAAATGGGGTTGAGTCGCCTTTTAAAGTTGACACTGTATTTCCACAGGAAAGCCTGCAAATTTGCGAAACACGTGGGTAGAGAACGGGCAAGATGGCGTGAAGAGGTTAGCTTACCTTGTGTAATTTAATATCCTGCTTCCGCAGATAAAATTTACTCACAAACACAAAATATTCCGCTAAACGGAACAACAACGGATTGAGGAAATTTTCTTGAGTTGGTTATTCTAAAATCCATGCGGATGCCTTGGATAAAATCAAGGTTCACAGAATAACAACTAACCAACAAGCCAAGCCAAGCCAACCAAAAATGTCTGCTTCCGTTTTTCCTGTTGATCACGTGTCACAAATGTGTCGCCCTCCCATGGAGAATAGCGAAATGTGTTACGGACGTGTAGCAGTTGTTATAATGCGGCCCACAAAACGCTAAAGCGTATGGTGGGTCGCATACGCTAGAGGTCCGTAACAACTCCCCCTTTACTCGCAGGAAAAAAAAATCGAAGATTTTTTTTTCTTACTAGCTTCTCACCAGAGGATGGATAATTGGTGGGGAGACTTAATATGCACGGGGATGGCTAACCCGCCTCCCAAGTTACCATCAGGCATAACAATTAAAATAATGAGACTTAAATGCACGAGGATGACTAACTCGTCTCCTAAGTTATCATCAGGCATAACAACAAAAATAATGTCAAAAAAATAAGCAGACTTAAATGCACGGGGATGGCTAACTCGTCTCCCAAGTTACCATCAGGCATAACAACACAACTCAAAAAAAAAATACATAGAGAAAAAAAGAAAGAGAAGGAAAAAAAAAGACAAAAAAACGCATAAGGACTTAACAGCTAGGAAGTAGCTCGCCCCAAGGCTACTCCACCAGCAAAACAATGAGGTACGGGAGTGTTCCCCGTCACACCACGACGACCACCCTTGCTAGACAACGAGGTTAGTCTGAAGCCCAGTAGTGCCTACCCGGGTAATGATAACCAGGCCTAGACCAGGCTACCTCCAAGCAGCACCTCCCAAGCTCGAGCCCCTCCAGATGGATACCTTTAAAGGCAGCTGCCAGCAATGTGAGCGCCCCCAACGAGACGGAGTCCCTCAAGACGCAAGCGCCACACAAGACCATTTTGGGGACTCTTACCCCTCGCAGGTATAACCACGGTGATGGTATTCGTGCATCCCCCATCACAGAGATCCAACAAAGACACTCCCGTGAGGCGGAAAGAGGTGAAAACTTACTCAGTGGGTTTCAGCCACCTGAGCAAGACCAATGAACCAGAAAAACAAATGTTACTACCAAATTAACGGCAGAAGTGACCTAAAACCATGTTACTAAGACCAACATAAAAAAAAAACGAATTCGTCATTGCCTATTCGGATGCCTAAGTACGTCAACGGAACTAACAGACCACAACTAGTTGTCATCGGGAGGGTGTGCTTTCAGATCTTTTATGTGCCACACCGAACGTTTACCGTCAGAACCTTCGAGCTCATAAGTCCATGGTGAGAGAATTTTTCTAATCGTGAAAGGACCCACAAATTTAGGTGCTAACTTTGCCGTGAAATATTTAGAGGCATCAGACTGGGCGTGAGAACGTCTCCAGACCTTTTGCTTCAAAACAAACTTATCGGGTCGGCGTCTTAAGTTATACTGTTTCTTACTGGATTTATGGGCCTTTAATATTCTACTCTGAACATCGTTATAAATCTTAGCGAAGGCAAGTTTACGGCTTTCAGGATTTACAACTGGATACTCAGACTCAGAAGGTACGTACTTTTCACTGTTGCCATCTAACGAAATTTCACGACCAAAATTGACAAAATTAGGCGTTAGGCCTGTAACCTCATGTTTCGATGATCTAATGGCAAAACCTATTTTCGGCAAAAATTGATCCCAAGCCCTGTGATTATCCTTTACATATGCAGATAACATAGTCTTAACAACACGATTTACCCTTTCAGTCAGGTTGCATTGAGGGTGGTAATTTGCGGTGTACGCTATTTCGATGTTGTAAGTTTTCGCAAGATTTTGGAAACGGTTACTCTGAAACTGACGACCATTGTCTACCACTATAGTCTTCGGAGCGCCAAATAAGAGAATTACATTATCCTCGATGACCTGCGATATGCTATTAGCGGTAGCTGACCTCAACGGAAACACCATGGCAAACTTACTAAAATTGTCACACACGACAAGAATAAACTGATAACCCTTGGCCGTCCTGGGTAATGGACCCATCAGATCGGCACTAACTAATTGCCAAGGTTTTCCAACGGTAGGTGTCTTACTCAACAAATTTCCCATAAGTGACTTCTGTTCGGGTTTAGTACTTATGCAAATCTCACATTGCCTAACGAACTTGGCCACATCGGCCTTTAATTTCGGCCAATAATACCTATTTCCTACTCGAGCCACAGTCTTATGGACCCCTGCGTGTCCACAACTCGCATCACAATGCAACAACCTAATTACTTCTAGACGTTTCTCTTTGGGTAAAACCAGTCTCCAAGTGTCGGCAGGATCTGCTAACTCGGGATAACGCAAACGTACATACTTGTACAACTGGCCATTCTGTATACGCCATAAGGGATAACGCATAGGAGACCGTTCGACTCGATCCAGCATTCTCAAATACCATTTATCGGTGGGAGAATCGGCATGGTCCGTGACCGAGAATACTTCGATGGATTCCACCGTTACTGGTACTGAACGAGACAGAAAATCAGGGACGGTATGTTCAGAGCCCTTGCGATGAATCAGTTCAAAATCATAAGGCTGCAGACGAAGTGCCCATCTGGCCAATCGACCTTGGGGATCTTTCAGCTGCTGCAACCATAGCAAAGAATGACAATCTGTTATGATTTTGAAGTGGAAACCTTCCAGATAGTGACGTAGCTTCTCCACTGCCCAAATTACGCCGATGCATTCTCTTTCGACCGAGCTATATTTGGCGCTCCTGGCTAGTCAAAGAACGGGACAAATAGCAAATTACCTTTTCACCATCATCAAATTGCTGCGTGAGCACGGCACCGACACCGAATGCCGACGAATCTGTCTGCACATAAAAGGTACGCTCAAAATCAGGGCAGGTCAAAATAGGTGCAGTAACCAAACACTCCTTAAGAAGTTTAAAAGATTTCTCGCACTCAGGCGACCAACACCAACTAACATTCTTCTTAGTGAGGTTCGACAAAGGAGCCACTATTGTAGAAAACTGCGGTACAAACCTTCGATACCAAGATGCTGTGCCTATAAATCTACGAATTTCCCTAACGTTTTTCGGAGAAGGTACACTCAAAATCGACTCTACTTTCGCTGGGTCAGGACGTAAACCATACTTATCAACAACATATCCCAAGTACTTAAGCTCAGGACGGCAAAATTGACACTTGTCAAAACTAACTATCAGCCCAGCAGAATGCAAGCGATCAAAAACCTTCTGCAACGTTTCTAGGTGAGATTCGAAATCCTTCGACACTACCACAATGTCATCCAAATAAACCAAAACCGAAGGCTGCAAATCAGCTCCAAGCACGGTATCAATAAGACGCTGCCAAGTCGCAGGCGCATTTGACAACCCGAAAGGCATAACACGAAACCTATACAAGCCATTAGGTACAGTGAAAGCGGTATAATCTTTGGAAGATTCAGCAATAGGAACTTGCCAATATGCACTCTTAATATCTAATGAACTTAAATATTTGGCATCCCTCAACTGATCTAATATGGAGGAAATCAGCGGCAGAGGATAGGCATCCTTTTTAGTAACAGCGTTAAGGCGCCGGTAATCTACACAAAAACGCAAAGTTTGATCCTTTTTCTGAACTAAACATATTGGAGAAGACCAAGGACTTTTACACGGTTCGATGATATTTAACTCCAGCATTTTCTTAATTTCATCATCAATCAGTTTTTGTCTGGCAGGCGAAACAGGATAGTATCTCTGTTTGATAGGTTTGGTATCTGGGAGTAACTCGATCTCATGAGAAACGAGATGTGTACGACCAAGGGAAGTACCCATCAGTTTCCGGTTTTCCTCCACCAAACTATCCAGAGCTAGTTTCTGTGATACACTTAAAGAAGTTTCGTCAAGGACACTGTTAACCTCAACGAGTGGTTCCTGCTCAGAAAAATGCCAAACATCTTGTCGTAAATCTGGTATAATATTCATCGCCACCCAAAAATCTATCCCTAGAATTAACTTATGCGGTATTTCCGGAACTACTAGGACATCTATTACATGAACTTTGTCACCCAAGCAGAAAGGAACAGATACATAACCTATAACGGAACAGACTTGCCCGTTAGCCACTCTGCACTCATTGACAGAAGGCTTCAAACTTAAACCAATCTGCTGGAAGACCTCAAAACCAGATGATCCTACCATTGTCCTGGTAGCACCTGAATCCAACAAACCCATCATAGGAAAACCTAATACTGAAAGTTGTAAGTAAGGACGTTGATCACCAACCACATGAGAAATAACATAATCGAGAAAAATTTGTTGTTTTAAGTCAACAATATTGCTGGTCGACTCACATACACCGGGAGAAACTGTTCGACCAATTAGTGTCTCCCTGGACAGTTTTCCGAACGCGAACACTTAGGACAGGACCTAATAGTAACCTCTGCTTTACCACATTTATAGCAGAACTTCTTCCTAGGAGCCTGACAATCCCGATGCCCATGACCTACTTGACTACAATTAAAACATTTGATTCCAGAGTGTTGGACTTCATCCAAGACGAGACTAGAACGAGAGGTTGAACGAGAAGTAGTAGAACTAGTGGATGCATAAGCCAACTCTGGTATAAGAGATTTACTCTTAGGTGGAGGAGGAACATACGACTTAGCCAATTGTCGTTTGGAGTCAAGCATACGACAACATTGCAGGAGTTGCGTGACAGAAGTTATATTCTCAAAAGCAAGAAAAGGATGATAGTATGGATCTATGCGCTCCAAAATGATTTCGAGCTGGGTTCCCATAGGTATTGGAGTGTGCATCTTCTTAAACAACCCAATCATACTAGCGATGTACAATCCTATACTTTCCTGACTACCTTGAGTACGTCGCTTAATCTCCTCAAACAAGTCGCGGTCAAAAGACTCTGGCATGAACTGTTCTCTCATTGCCTCCACTAAGGATGGCCAATCGGTGGCCCAGTCTTTCACCAGATTATACCAATTGTAGGCATCTCCCTCGAATAAGTCTACTGCATCTTTAAATAACCGTGCGCGTGAAATACCACGAGACCTCCGTTTCTCCTCGACGCGTTCTAAGAAAGTTGAAAAAGACATGTCGCCCTTGCGGCCAGTAAACTTCAAGCCCCAGTCTCTAACCGGTACAGGTTTAGGTTTCGCAGCCTCCTCCTCATCTGAACTAAAATCAGTAGTTATTGCAGAGCTATGCGCATCAGGCTGAACCTGAGCCATGGCATTATGCAATACTGACATATCGAGGATGGCTGACTCTTTAAGCTTACGATCCCCGCGGGCCTTATCCTTAAGTTTATCAAAAGCTAACAATAATTTGAGCCGAGTACTGGACTTCACACCTTTTTGCTCGTCATTAGTGGGCATGGACCTGTTAACACGACCCAACGCATGAGCTATCTTGGAAACAATCCCCTTATATTTACTATCGTGCTCACTACCTACAAATTCATCAATAAGTTTTTGAATAGCAGCTAGGGATGCCGTTAGAGCTTCAGAATCGACAGTGAATTGGTACGGGTATGGAGGACTTTTAATAGCCAAAGTGGTTTTCTCTAAATGTATGGCTTCTCTTAAAACAGTGCGCAACTCTGCCACAGTAAGATCACTACCATCTCCTAAACCACGTACTTGTAATTCATAAACAAGCTCATCCCTAACTAACCTATTAATATCTAACTTAATTTGTGAACTGGCCATATTGAATTTTCAATCAAACACACAAAATAACGACAAAATCAGGTAAATTAACAAAATGACGCTGGGCGTCGGTACGCAAAAAAAGTTTACAAACACTAATAAGTACTTAATAATGTATAAAAACGACAAAATCTAGAAAATTAGCAAAACGACGCTGGGCGTCGGTACCTGTATGGACACAGAAAAAGTTTACTAACACTAATAAGTACCTAGTAATGTGTAAAAATGACAATATCGGGTAAATTAGCAAAATGACGCTGGGCGTCGGTACGTATCAACAACAAAAAAAAACTGTTGGCTGCACTTAGGAATCTTTCCAATGGTTTATACGTAACAACTATTGTTTACTAATCCGCTCATGAAATAGTAAAACAAAAAAAAAACGAAGTCACCCCCCTACCAAAAACAAGCGAAGCGATTACGCTGAGGCAAAGTAACCCCCTTTTGATGTGTGTCACGTACGTTACTATGTGTCTGGCTATTATTTCATATGCAAACCACCAACAAATGGAACACTCAATTTATCACCAAAAAAAACTTAATTAGGGGCGATACTACTATCCCCTTGAGATAACTTCACTATTTAAGTTGGGCGCCACTGCTATCGCCTTGAGATAACTGTACTATTTAAGTTGGGCGCCACTGCTACGAGTTGAACGTACATAAACAAATAGATACGTTGGATCTTAATGATTATCAGATAATTACGTAACGAAATCACTTGGGCTACCGTGGCGTAGCAGATACCGTAGGCACTGACTTACCCGGAAAGTGATGTACGTGCCTACGATAAAATTTCTCTAACTCAGACTATCTCAGGGCGTTAAGCCCAAGCTTACACAAACTATGATAAATTATTAGTTTACTTACTTAACAAATCACTGAGTTTTTCCATATGTAGTGGTCGCAGACGAAATAATGACACTTTCTTTAAAAATGAAATGCACTATATTGAACAATTTACAAAATTGGTTCTCTAGAATATAACCTGGCGATGTTCACAGTTGTGGCCAATATTTCACGATTAATCAGTTATAACATTCATAAAATGCCTCGTGTAGCTACACATCGGTTTACATTATTATCATGAATTGTCATAAATTCTGCCACAAAGGTTTGATTTAAAGAACCTCCTTAAATATATGTAAATATATGCATAAAATATTTAAAAATGTACAGGTTAAAATGCCAAAAAGTATAAATTGATGTCCAGCGGAACCACTGAAGATGGTCCCCGGTAAGTAAAAATAATAAACACACACTTATTTAGGGTGGTACGATACCGAGTCCGGTGGAAGAACTGAAGCCCTGCAGAGATGCCTTCGGGACACAAGAAATGGACCCAAGGATGGGGTTGATCGTGGCCTCACCAGCCCTGGAACCTTCCACTGTTTGTGGATGCCCCGTCCGTGGAACTTCACTGACGTGCGTAGAAGCCCCGTCCGTGGAACCCTAAAGATATCACGATTATTTTCACAGTCAGAAATGCACGTGAAGCGTGCTTAATGTGAGAAATTCTGACATAACCTACAAATGAAACATAATTTACCTCACTGATGAGGGAACAATCCACCAAAACTCCTGGAAGCCACAGTCGGATAAATGGGGTTGAGTCGCCTTTTAAAGTTGACACTGTATTTCCACAGGAAAGCCTGCAAATTTGCGAAACACGTGGGTAGAGAACGGGCAAGATGGCGTGAAGAGGTTAGCTTACCTTGTGTAATTTAATATCCTGCTTCCGCAGATAAAATTTACTCACAAACACAAAATATTCCGCTAAACGGAACAACAACGGATTGAGGAAATTTTCTTGAGTTGGTTATTCTAAAATCCATGCGGATGCCTTGGATAAAATCAAGGTTCACAGAATAACAACTAACCAACAAGCCAAGCCAAGCCAACCAAAAATGTCTGCTTCCGTTTTTCCTGTTGATCACGTGTCACAAATGTGTCGCCCTCCCATGGAGAATAGCGAAATGTGTTACGGACGTGTAGCAGTTGTTATAATGCGGCCCACAAAACGCTAAAGCGTATGGTGGGTCGCATACGCTAGAGGTCCGTAACAACCGGATTGGTTATTTTTTTACCTTCTCCAATGTTTTTCAAAATTTGAAAACTTTTGCAATTTTTCATACCTTTCTTACTCTAATGACTGGGGTATCTGAGAAGTGAGGGAAGGCTAAGCAGAACTCTCATTGCTGCAGTGGGAGTCGACCGCATTGCCCCCGTTATGCCAGCCTTTGTATCTGGCTTAGCTTGTTCGAGGCTGTTGTCTGCAGCACTTTTAGCCACCACACCAAAGCTGCCATGGTATAGAGTCACTGCACCATGCAAGGCATAAATCCCTAGATTTTTCTACAGATTCGTCTAATTACTGTTAGGGTAATTTCCGATTTCCGTTTTATCCTTTCAATGTGATGGTTCTAGGTAAGTTTGGAAACGATTATGATTCCAAGGTACTTCACCTCCCCCGACATTGTTAATTCTTCACCTGAGAGTTTTAAGGATGTTAGTGCCTTCTCCTGGTGAATGGAATGATGGTAATTTTTTGAGAGCCAATTTTTAGTCCCTCTTCCTCGACCCATGAAATGACGTTCAGGGCTTTTTGCATGAGATCCCTGACCGTACTGTTAAATTTACCCCGTAAATCATTATCATAGCCTAGCATAGCCTTATACGATAAAGCTTTCGGTGTTGAGTGTCCCCAGGAGCTCGTTCACTATAAGGTTCCACAGGAGAGGAGAAAGAACCCCTCCCTGTGGTCACCCCTTCGCGAGTGAAGTTTACTGTCTACCCGTTAATGTACTAAAGTCCCACTATTTTTTAGTTCTATTCAAGTAACTCCACTACCATAAAATTTTATTAAATTATGAAGGAAAAAATTCTAGACTCGCACATTTCTTACTTAAATGATGATAAGAAAGATCTGTGTAAAATGATATATTACTTATATGACCATAACCCCTTAGAATGTACAATTTTTGTGTCACTTTCTATAGATTATGTAGCTGGATAACAACTTTCTCACAACATCGCTCAGGAAATAGGAAAGAAAATCTGGACGACATCCAACCAAAAAATCTAAAATCGTTGAATAATTAAGTTGCATGTATACTAAGAGAAGAGTTAGACTACGATATAATTTTTAATTAGCAAGAAAATATACTTACTAACTAACTAAAAAATAAATAAATATCGTAGTAAAATCCTGACAAATATTGTTCTTTTATCTAAAGCGCAAAAAGATGTGAATCTTCTATATTGCCGCTTTTTGGCACACCTCTTTAAGGGGGTATAGCTTTCATTTTTGATAAACAATTGGTAGATTGTTAAATTTTTTGCACGTTATTACGGGACATCCTGTATACATATAAAAGGTCGTTATATATATGTATATATTGGAAAAAATGACAAAAAACGTATCTATATTATTTTAAAAATAATCATACGTTTTTAAATCATTTTTCCAATATATATATAACGACCTTTTATATGTATACAGGGTGTCCCGTAATAATAATCCACATTATGGGACTTTTATTACGTTTCTTATAACTTTTTTTTACAGATTCTCATAGAACTACACTGTTTCAAAGGTCTTATAGTTATAACATCGCTAACTTCTATAACTCCCTTACAGCATCTCTCAAATCCCTATCACTCAGTAATTTTAAAAAGAAATTTAAAGATAAACTTTTAACTTCCCAGTAAAGCTCAGAGGTCATGACGGTATATAGGCTCTAATTCTGTGCCTAATTTAAGTTACACATATGTTTTAGTTAAAGATAAAGAGAAAATAATAAATTGTGTATACTTTGGTCAATTTGGTAATTTGGTTAGATATTAATGTTTTCACGCTAGCGTATTGTATTATTTTTATAGAATTACTTGTAATCTGCTACTTTTTTTCTTCGGGTTAAGTGGAAGAACAGATGTGCAACTTGTGTGCACAGCTGAACTTCGCCTCATATAATATATTATGTTCATAGTTGTTGAATAAAGTGTATTATTATTATTATTATTATTATTATTATTATTACCTTGTACAAAAATTTTTCTACTTCAAACACTACAATTTCTGAGTTATAATGAATAAAACAAAATTTGCATAAAAAGTCGTTTTCCAAAAGAGTCTTTAAATATTGTGAAAAAGAATTGCACAGTTGTAATATTTAATTTAGAGCCTGGTCTGGGTAGCAGAGTTCAGGATTATATTTTAATTCTAGAAAAACATTGTGTGTACGCCTGCCTCACACCATGAAGTGATTATACGATAAATTCACGTTCGTGTTTTCAATTTGCTTTACACCATGTAATCCTTCCTATAGATAAAAAACAGCATCGATTTAATACCCCTCCAATGCATGTCCCCACTGACATGTACATTGTGCAATTTACTCCTTAATTTAATTATTATTTAAAATTTCAATTTGTTTTTAAAGTAAATTTATTTCAATTTTCTATGTGCGAGTTTGAGTTTTTTTGGGAAAAAAATCACTTCACTTCCATCAATATGTATAGTACTCTATGATATTTAAAACGGAGATGATGTTTGTTAGTAAACGGTGTTTCTGTTGCGTAGTTCCGTGAAAAGCTTGACCTATTACTAGACAACAACTGAAGTTTTAGAGAATGTGCATATTAAATCTTTAAAAAATCATTATTCAGGTTAAAGTCTCTCGACCCAGATGTACTTGATTAACATGCAATAATAAGAATGATTAAAGCCTTAATTGATCCCAATGACGATGTAGCCTATTTTATTGCAATTTTGTACCTACGATCAGCAAAAAAAAATCCAGACAATTATAAAGTGCATGTTTGCAATTTGTTGACATCATATATTACAACGTGTATATATAGGTTATCTAAACCAAAACTGTCTGTATGTGTCGAACATTTGTATGTAATGTTCTTGTATAAATTACGTTAACTTAAAACTTTTTCGTATTAATGTCATATTTTGATTAGAAGTTGTGACTTTCATGATATTAATCTCATAGCAAATTGAATATTCAACGTTTAAGTATACAGTTTTCTTATAAAATATACTTAAAGTGTTATTTTTTCAACGTTTATTTAACGTCGGCCTATTTCCGCTGCTGAGGCCTAACACCGACGTTTGTAGACGAGCTACCATCCAACCAGGAATTTTGTGGCCTTGCCTAACATTGAATAGACAAGGGACCGACGGCTTTACATCCCCTCCGAAGAATGGGATATCCCCTACACAACCCTCGTCTAAGATTGCATAGCTTCCGCGCATACACTGATATCCAAGCCGTTAGAAGATGTGAGGCGAGGCCGCGGTCTTCCTACAATGAATACGAGGGACACTCCGGTGATATAAAAAATAATAATCTAGCTATTCTTGGAGTGCCTCGTGCACTTTCTGTAGTTGAGGAAGTTGAAAAACACTTTTTAAGATTTTGATCATGGTCCAATGCTACACCGTGTATATATGGCTCTCTGAAACTTCTCTGGCACTGGGGTTGGTGATAGAAGTCAAAAAACGCTTTTGACGGATTTCGTTAATTTTGGTTAGGGTCAAAAAGTACACCCTGTATTTGACTTTTTTGAAATTACGTAAAATTAGAACACTTTTGATTAAACAAAGTAAACATTATTTATTTAAGGGAAGTAGGCAGAGTTGATAATGAAATTTAAACTATATATTTGATTTTACAGATAAATATTCGATAATAGAAATTAAGTCTTAAATAGAAAAATAATAAGCGAAAAAATAAATGTATAAAAAAATAGAAAAGTTTAATTTAAGCTGAAAAAATTCACTGGGTGAAAAATACGCGATGGCGAAGGCGTCAGGGTGCGTTTTACTTGACTAACAAGGAAGCAGAAACGGTGACCCGGTTACAGGTAAATAAGCGATGGTCAAAGGAGGAAAGCTCATTAGGTAGAAGGCACTAAAACAATATTAGTTGAAAACCTACAGGTACAGTAGATTATTTACTACTCATTAAGCTATACTACTAAAACTTCCACTCACGAATATGTATAACACTTAATAGACCCTAGAAACTGACTCGCTGAAGTGTAAAATCCTCGGCCTTAGATAAGTCCGGTAGTGTTTCGTTTAGACTTGAAACGTTTTACCCCATTCTTTGCTTTCGTTTGCTGTGCCCCATCCATTCTTTGGGCTATGAAGCGATAGAACAAGAAATATATTGGAACTGAAACTTATATGAAAAATAGACATCGACAAAGGGCATCTTTTGAGAAAGAATTAGGTCTGTATCTAAAATGGCTATTGAATTATTTACAGCTAACTGTCTGATATAAAAACCGATTTTGGAATGGACCGGTAAGATATCACGAAGGTCGGTACTTCAGGTTCGCTAGCTTTGCATATCGGAAAGCTTTCGTAGTTAACCCCGCGGGCCTGCAGTTAACTTCATTGAAGCGGAAAGTAGTTTTGATGAAAACAGTTAACTTTTGGGGAACGGCGATTTTAATGTTTTATTATTAGATAATTTGAAAGGTCAGGAAGTGGAATTAGAAATTATACTGCAAGTGGTATGGGACGACTGGTACGAGAGCTCCTTTAAGTAGGATCAGTCTTTCGGCTGGTGTTTGTTGCAATCGAAGCATTAGCGTTTTGTTAGCAATATACGATTATTACACTTAACGCGTCATGCTTGTAACTTGTAATTCAGCGCTCGGCGAGGCACATAGCCCTGAGAGTAGCTGTTGGTTGCAGTCTGGTTACATTCCTTATAGTAAAATAAGCTTTTTATAGAGGAGCTTGCGACTGAAATATTATGTTTTAATATTTCTGCCCTCTAGAAGCACACTTGAAATATGTATATATATACAATACAATACAATATAATATAAATATAATAATAATAAATACACCACAGGTAATGACGACCCACTTTATCCCGGAAGGCTCTGAAAGAGCCTTGTGTGGGAGGGGGCTACACATTTAAAGACAAGGGACACACACCCAATATCTGTGTATAATGGAAAAATTCCTCTCACAGTATTTTCCACTGCTACGACCGGGGATCGAACGCGGGACTTTTGGGTGAGAGGCAAGTGCGCTTACCTCTCGACCATCAGTCATATAATTACATTGTCTCTATCTAATATAAATAAATAAAGGTAAATAGCACATACGGTTAAGATTAAATAAACCAGAGAAAATTGGTTAAAATATCAGACTTAATTGAGTTGTTATATCACTTGGCACTATTGAAACTTGTATTTTCTACTAAGAATGAAGGGGAGATAGGTACTGTAATATCTTATGCCACTGAAAGGTGGAATCACGATTATGTGTAGAAAAGTACTAGTTAAAACGAAAATGTCTAACTCTCATCTATTATGAACTATATAGCTTAGGTACTTTGTAAATCTTAATCAAGTTATATAAGGTAATTGACTACTCGACAAAACAGCTGTTTCTCAAGTTTACATGAGAATACTAAATATTTTATAGTAATATGGATTCAAATACCAATAAACAATTCAATTTTACTCTGCAAATTTTTCCCGAATGTTCGGAACAAAGGATCAAACCTATTATTATATTTTAGACCTTTGCAGTAACAGTAACAGGGAAGGCGAAAGGTACTCACTAAATCTGTTCGGCAACTCAAGTTGTTCATATATTTTAATTATTTCTATCTCACCAATTTCCTAGCGTTTTAAACAAAGAATACCATAACGTTTCTTCGGTAACGGGTGATTTGATCCACAGACGGTCTAAGAGAAATGCCTTTGTCCCATAATATTACTGACTTAAACTAATTAATTGTTCGTGTGAATATTCCATATATACAACTTTACTTGTAGCCACGTAAAATAAAATTATAAGATTCATAGGAAGAGCAAACAAGGAATCCCGAGATCAAAAAGGCCTGTAATAATTGCATTTTTAAATGACATGGTAAAATATACTCCTAGTTCTCATAGCTGCGGATTGCGAATTTCCGCTTGCGGTTTTTTTTTTAAATTCGACATATGCGTTCCAGGAGAAGTTAATTTGCTAATTTAACTTTTAGTTCAAAGTAAACGAATTAACTTAGAACATTTCGCTACACCTGCAAGAAAATTAGACTGTTTTAGAACAAATTTTATAAAATCCGCCCCATAATTTGTTGCAAATGAAAAGTATAAAAATCATATTTACCTATAGCCTTTCAACGGCCTTCTTTAAACAATTGTAGGTCCCTTAGACCTAACAATTCCTTTCTTAGCTCCTAGCTGTCTGATTAGGAAAAAAACTTTATTTTCTTTTTTGCTGATATTTTTAATACAATTTATTTATACTTACCTAATTCCTGTTTCTATAATTGAATAATTTAAAAGAATTTTCCATATCATTTTAGATGCACTAGTTCATAATTAATTATTATAATTTCTCTTAGATGGGGATTTGATTCGCGCTAAAGCGAAAAGATTATACATGTCTCGGCAAAGTCGGTATACAGGGTCACCTAGAATAATCAAACATAACTCAAAATAAATGTTTATGTCAACGAGAGCTATTATATATACCGGGCGTATAGTGTCTATTATTAAATAAACTGACGATTAATAACAGATTTAGCTGTAATCTGACTTCCAAGGAAAATGAACAAAGCGAACACTACATCGTTCATGCTACTAAAATGAAACCGGTCAGTATATATCAAAATTTAACATTTCGTTCACACTTCATTTAAAGCATTCTAGTTTTAGGAAACATTAGTTTTATGATATAAGCCTTTTCACATCACAAAAAGAATTATGATTTCGATGATGTCGATGAACATTGTATTTTTTCGCTCCTTTCATTTATTTTTTATGGATTTGTATTCTAGTAATCAAGAAAGCAGAAATAGAAGATAAACTTAAATAAATTAAAGCGTGTCTAGCAGTATCGTTGCAACTATTAAGTGCTTTTAACAGGTTCACATTTTAAATAGCGGAGTAATATCTATCCATTTTATTAGATAAAATGTTCAATAATAATTAACAGAAAAATGACACTAATAACAAGTTGTTTTGATGTTTCCAATTGGTATTTAAAACGAATTATTTTATTATTTTTTAAAAGGGACTTAAATGTAATTTCATTCTAATTCTGAGCTAATTTGATTTCCAAAATTTAATTATGAGAAATGATGGGTTACTTCAAATCCCCTGTATATCAACTTCGTGCTATCTGTAAACTATTATAACAAAAAATCGGATTCATAGTATTTACATTTATTATTCCCTCAACTGCATGGTTAATTCCGATTTAAAAGTTTTTACACAGTTTCGTTTGGCTGGAACTTTATTCCATTTGTGTAAATCTCTGTAAGTACCTTTAGGATTTACTGTATGAATTTTTATAAAATTAAACTAAAACCGTTCTCTCCTTAAACTTTTTAGTATATCCTGCACTGCAGAACGTGAAAAGTTAAATGGGTAATACCTCGTTGGGTTTTTGCGGAAAATTTTAATGACAAAGTCCTTGAGCTCTTGCTAATCCCTTCTTTGATAAATAATGTGGAAATAACTTATTTTCTAATTAAGCGAGAATTAACCCGTATAAGGTCTCATTAAGACAGAATTGGATAATAAATCCAATAATATTGGAGGATCTGAATTCTTAAGAAAACCATTATTTCCGTAAATAAGAATAGAGTGATGTCAACTATCGCGCTCTTTAGGCTGTTAATTTGTACTGCCAATAGTTTTTTTGGCATTTACTTTAGTCATTAGTGTTCCCCAAGTGATCAAAATTTACTCATCTTTTTCAAAGAAGTCTAAAAATGTCATTTCTTTATAACTTAATAATTTTAAGAAAAATATCATGGTGATTATATATCACCGTTATATTTTCGGTTTGACCCATATACCGGGTGACCCAGAAAGTGCCTGCTTCCCCCCACTTTTTGACTGGTTTTTTCCCGATTAAAAATTCAATATAAATTAAAATAAATATTAAGCTTTGTAGAAGCGTTTCGAATTATGTGTCCATATCTTGCAGTAAGCTATGAAAAACAGATGAGTTATTTGTAATTAGGGAAAATTTATTTTGATAAATATAACAAAAATGTTGATGAATCATTAGCAAAAAGGGAAATTATTATAATAGTAATCATAATAATAATAAGAACCGCCACAGGAGTAACGCCAACAAGTTTCAAAGACTCACCGAAGCAAATTAATTTACCAGAAGGGATGCAAATTACCATAAAAAAAAACTATAATACTGGATACATGTAGCACTGTCAGGAAACATCTTGCCCAATAATGTTTTTTCTTGCTGGAACGCCGAAAATATTACATTTACCGGTGGTACGAGAAAAGAAAAATAATAATAATACATAATTTAGTTGCAATTTATAACAACACAGAGATAACATCTAAACAACTATAAGAATGGGAGTTATAAACTACAAAAGAGGGCTGCAGACAGTAAAACTGATGCAAGGGGCCAGCACTCGAAATAGATGTATATAGCCTAAGCAAAAAATATTCAAAGAAAAAAAACTGCGTATTACAAAGTTAATAAACAGGTAGAAATCAGTAACACGTCAATAATAAACACGATAGCAAAAAAGGAAAAAACAGTGAATACAAGCAAACCTTTCATACAATAATTTCTTGTAAGATCTTTTAAATTAATACAAAGGTAACGATTAGAGGATATATTATTATAAAGTGAATAAATGGAATAAGATTATGACCCACTAAATGTAGCAGTACGATGAGTCGGAGGTCAGATCAATTCACGGAAACGAATATTAGCATTATGAATGTCGCTTCTGTAAGTAATTTTCTGAAAGAGATTTGGACGGGTACCAGATGATATTATGGTAGAGAGTGGCCAAATGCAAGTCCCTTCATATCTAGCCAGTCGTCGTCGTTTAATTTATGTGAAATCCTATCAAATTTACGAATGCTATATTTAAATCTTAAGCATAACTTTTGAATACCTTGATTTCTAATTTAGTTTTCGCTGTCAAGGCACCATAAACAACATCGCAAAAGTTAAAATGACTTAGGACTAACGTGTCTGATAATAAGATTTTAGAAGAACGTGGAACAATGTGACGATTCGGATATAAGATTTTAAGATAACTATATGCCCTCTTTAAGTATTTAGTTACATGATTTTTAAAGCGCAAAACAGGGTCAAGCCCTAGATCTAGATTTCTAGCCACTTTTGTACAAGGAAACATATTGTCATTAATAGCAATTTGAACAGATCTTGAATAGAGTGACGAAATATATCAAAGATTAATATAGTAGATTTAAGCGGATCGATGTTAAGTTGATGAGCACTAGATCTGGCAACAAGACGTTTGAGTTCCTGATGAATCATGTCATTGACTAACAGATAGTCACGATAGTCAAAGCAATATTTAGTTTGAGTATCATCGGCATATAAATAAGTCTTGCCATGACTTATACAATTGATAAAATCACATGTATACAGAGAGAACAGAACGGGACCTAATATCGAACCCTAAGGTACCTCGCACCTAATTGGTTTTAAGGCAGAAACACCATTACCAGTCACCACACATTGTTTACGATTATGAAGGTAACTTTTAAAAAATTTTAAAGAATATTCAGAGCATCCTACGAAATGCAAGGTTAACAGGAATGTCTTCATGATTAATGGTATCGAAAGCTTTCAAGTAATCTAGTAATATTAATGCCGCAGTCTTGTTATTATCAATACCTCTGAATAAATCATCTATAACGTCTAATAAAATTGTGGTACAGCTATGTTCTGCCCTAAAATTAGATTGCATTGCCGGAAGGACATACTCGTTAATATGAGAGCAAATTAGAAATTTCGTAACTTTCTTTAATACTTTCGATAGAATTGGCAAAATTGAAATGGGACGAAGTTCGCTTAAGCTAGTTATAGATTTTTTTTTTAGGTAGAGGCAAGAAAAACACCTTCAATAAGACAAGTATTAATGATATGTGAAATAAAAGGCAATATATATCGTTAGAAGAGGGCAGAAGAAAATTAATGTTATTGTGATTGTCAGGTATGGCAATAGAGGCTGATTTATTATAAATATTAAGTTCGTTTAATTTTCGCCAGATAATTTTACTATTACTACCATATTGTAAAATTTATTATTAATAGTACTAATAAATGATATCATGGTGCTAATATGGTTCTTTGAAAATATTGTGCTTTGTCCCAAAAATCATTTTGATGAATTTTATATGCCCAGAAATAACATAATTTAGTATTTTCGGTGGAATTTAGGTTTTTCTAATATTACACAGGTCAATTAGAATAAACCGGAACAGTCATGACATACTTAAAAGAAAAATTAAAATAAATATGGACGTTTGAAATGTTACTATTACTACCATATTGTAAAATTTATTATTAATAGTACTAATAAATGATATCATGGTGCTAATATGGTTCTTTGAAAATATTGTGCTTTGTCCCAAAAATCATTTTGATGAATTTTATATGCCCAGAAATAACATAATTTAGTATTTTCGGTGGAATTTAGGTTTTTCTAATATTACACAGGTCAATTAGAATAAACCGGAACAGTCATGACATACTTAAAAGAAAAATTAAAATAAATATGGACGTTTGAAATGTTACTTATGTGGTATCGGAAATGCAATACTATGCAATAATGTGTTACTTATGTGCATTCGGAAATGCAATACAGGGTGTTCCATTTGAAAATCAAAAGTTAGCGTCATTTCCAGTCAAACCGGAAGTGGAAAAAAATGAATGTTATACCAATTATGCTAAAGATGAGCAGAAATTTCGTTTATGTTTTAGATGATTATTATTTCGTATTTCAATCAGGTATAAAATACCAATGCATTTAATATCTATTAAAATCTAGTTCGCAGTATATACCTATGTCTTATTTTTTACAACGCTCTCGTATCATAATAATTGCTTTAATATAAACCGTACAGTTTTATGCAAATATCTTTATTTATTTATGTAACGTGATAAAGTAAACAATAACAGTAGGATATTTTGAAACTCATACACAAACATTATTATAAAGATTTTAAAGGTATTGGCATGGTCTATTCAAATCTCATTAACAAACAAGATAAGTCAACCCGGGGCGAGCGTAGGTGCGTCTTTACTATGTACATACTTCGATATGCGATGTAAAGCAACGTTAGGCGTGGTTAGTAGTTGGATTGGTGACCGTTCCAACGGAAACCGCGTTCTCGCCTCACACATCTTCCAGCGGCTTGATATCAGTGTATGCGCGGAAGCTATACAACCTTAGGAGATATACCATCCTTCGGAGGGGATGTAAAGCCGTCGGTTCCTTGTGTATTAAATGTTAGGCAAGTAAAAGATCCCTACTCTTCTTAAGGGAAGAGGTTCGGCAAAATTCCTGGTTGGGGGTAGCTCGTCTACAGGCGTCGGTGTTAGGCCTCAGTAGCGGAAATAGGCCGACATTAAATAAATGTATAAAAAAAAAAAAAGATAAGTCAAAGGTGAACGAAATTATTTTCTTAAAACATAATATTTTTAGTCACAAACATTAAATATGTTGTTAACAATATTAAAGGCACCAACAGCTTACAAAAACACAATTACGAAATTAAAATGTGATTTTTGGTATTTCATAGCAATCAAGCCTGCTCATTTCTTCCTCGACGGATAGTACTGTGGCACAATCCATAACTAATATTGTGATAGATAATAAAAATGAATCATATCATACACTTAATGGCGGTGCGGATCATATTACACAGTCTCACCCTACTCTAGATGTTTACTATCAAAACATACGTGGCTTAAATACCAAAATGCATGACTTTTTAAACAATATACATTCTTCTAACTACTCAGTGATATGCTGTACAGAAACTTGGTTACAACCAAATGACTTAAACTCTGAGTTTATATCTGATAAGTATGTAACATTACGAGCTGACCGAAGAATAAATGAATTGACTACTAAAAGAGGAGGCGGAGTACTATTAGCTGTTGATAATTCTTTTTCCTTGACTGAAATTGACCTAAATTTTATTCGTAATGAACTTTCTTCAATAGATATCGTTGGGGGTAAGTTAATGATAAATTCTATTCCAATATTTATATTTGTAATTTATATACCTCCAAATCAGCAAGCATCTTTGTATAACCGGCTCTTCGAACTTCTAGAAACTCTAGATTGTATGCTGAGTGATCACATTTATTTTGTTGGAGATTTTAACATACCTGAGTTTAATAACCTTAGCGATTGTGTGTCCTCAGATAAACTACTGTATCTAAACATGTTCTGCAGTTTTTTTTAACTTGATCAATATAATAGCATATCAAATGTTAATGGTAGATTTTTTGATTTAATTTTAAGTAACAAATCTTGCACTGTTGCCAAAGCTCATGACATTTTATTGCCTGAAGACTCTCATCACACTGCACTGTATATAGCTGGCGGAGATCTCATTTAAGCGTGCCAAAAGTTTAGCGGTTAACATTGAAAGTACTTATAATTTTCGTAAAGCTAATTTCTTTCTTCTTTACGAACAGTTAAGTTTAATTGATTGGTCATTTTTAGATCACCTTACTGACTGTAATGAGGCTTGTGAGCAATTTTATAAAATAATTAATAATATTTTTGATATGTGCATTCCTAAAAAAATTTCTAGGCCTAGCAAATATCCACCTTGGTTTACTAAAAACATTATTCACGATATAAAAATTAAGGAAAAGTTATGGAGAGCATACAAACATAGCATGGATATGAATTTGTACAATGATTTTAAAACATTACGGGCTAAAATTAAAAAAAATATTTCTACCGCATATAAACTTTTCCTAAGCAACGTCCAAAATAATATTCGTTCTAATCCTAAAAAGTTTTGGTCATATGTTAAAGGGAAGAAAGGTGTGAATTCCTTACCTGACTCACTGACATTTGAAAATTCGGAGTTTCACCAGCCAGCTGATACTGCAAATGCTTTTGCTTTGTTTTTTAAGTCAGGTTTTTCTATTAGTTCCGTAAACGGCTTGTCAGATAATAGCAGTACAATAAATATTTTTTCTATTAGGTATATTTCTGAACACGATGTTTACGAGGCTTTGAGAAAAATGAAACCTAAATTTACTGCTGGCCCCGATGGTATATCTGCTTTTCTGCCACGTGACTGTGCCGTAGTATTTGCCCTCCCGCTTATGAAAATATTTAACATATGTTTAAATTCTAGTTCATTTCCGGATATGTGGAAAATATCTCGAATATGCCCAGTTTTCAAGAAGGGCGACAAAAACTATGTGATTAATTATAGGCCAATAACAATTATTTGCAATTGTTCCAAGGCTTTCGAAATAGTATTACACAAAATAATTTATGCTAACACTTGCGGGCTAATTAATGACTCTCAACATGGTTTTATGCAAGGACGATCAACCACTATCAATCTGTTTTGTATGACTCAATACATCTCAGAATCTCTGGATTCTGGAGGTCAAGTCGACGTCATCTATACTGATTTTAGTAAGGCATTTGACAGACTAGATCATGGTATTCTACTGTGTAAACTTCGTCAATTTGGATTATCAGATAAACTGTCAGATTTGTTTGCATCGTACCTTCAATGCAGACGACAATACGTAGAGTATCGTGGTTTTAGATCTGATGAATTTATAGCCTCTTTTGGGGTGCCCCAGGGCTCAATTCTTGGCCCCCTTCTTTTCGTTATTTTTATTAATGATATTGTCAGTATGATTGACGTTGGCTGTCTTCTTTATGCGGATGATTTAAAGTTGTATTGTGATATTAACTCTTTTGCTGATTGTCTTAAATTGCAAGTGAATCTTGATCGTATCAATAATTGGTGTATTGCAAATAACTTGCCATTAAATGTGCAAAAGTGCCATGTACTTTCTTTTACCAGAAGAAATGAGCAGTTACATTATGATTATACACTCAATAATACGTCCCTGAATAGAGTAACTGAATTTAAAGATCTAGGAGTTATTTTTTACTCTAAACTTAGTTTTAACCAGCACATTCTTTCTGTTGTACTTGCTAGTTACAGAAGTCTTGGTTTTGTCATAAGAAATTCTCACGGATTTAATGATATTAGTCTATTATTCCTGTTATTTAACACATTCGTTTTGTCTAAACTTGAATACTCAAGCATAATATGGAATCCAGGGTATCAAACTTACGGACACAGTTTGGAAAATATCCAACGTAAATTTTTAAAATATGTATCCTAACATGTATCATTATCAATTATTGGCTAGGTATGATGTATTAAGTTTATCTGATAGAAGGGATATGCATTTTCTTATTTTTTTATTTAAAATTATCCATAACAAATTAAACTGCCCATCAATTTTAAGTCAATTAAATTTCAATGTTCCGGTTGTCGCTACTAGACATACCAATATATTTTATTTGTTAACTCCGAGGACGAACTTACTCAAATTTTCACCTCTCCTCTGTTTGTGCAATATTTATCATCGTGTACAGCATAATTTGGATATATTTTATTGTACCATTAACTCTATCAAAAAGCTGTTTTTAAATGCTCAGTAGTGTTTTTGTTGTTTTTATTTTTCTTTTGTATTTTTCTGTAAATTTATCTACTATTTTTTTTGTAAATGTGTAGTTTTCCAATCCTTTAATTGGTATGTAAATACTGTTGGATGGTGTCTTGCAATAAATAAATAAATAAATAAACATCACCATTTAATAAAATAGTTATAAATTGCATTACCAATATTTATTTTTTAAGAGATCGTAATATCCTAACTTACATTCCACAAAAATATATTTACAGTGTTAGGGATTTAATTTCGCAAAACTATGTTTATTATCTTGAGACGGGAATAAGTAATTAATTAAAGTGTTAAATGCATTCAGCAACATTTAAGATAATTAATTTAAGAATGATCATTAATTAGTATACAGTTTATAACGCTTGTAACAAATAAATCGGTGATTACGCCTAGAAAGGAAAGACAGCTTAAGTGAACATGAGAATGCCACATCGTCTGGATAAAGTACAATCTACTTGTAATAATGTTCAATATATTGTATAAAAAAATGTGGTTTTACGGACGAGTACTATCTCATGTACAGGACCGTTCCCGAGTCTCTTGTCGCCCCGTGCAAAAATAAATTTTGCCGTCCCATAAATTAATTTCGTCTAAAAAATATAGTGTTACGTGTAACACTCTCTTACGGAAAATCGCTTAGTAGAGAGAAGTGCGAGCAATAGAATGATAGTTCACCAGCAGGCCCAGAGATGGAGTCTCCTGGTGGGTTTGGCACGCCCTACCGTAGATGTGCTAGAAAAGAGGAAAAATTCGTCCGGAAGAGTCTAGAGTATGGACTAGAGTGAAATGGATGCAGCTGGAATAAGCGGCACGGAGTACATACGAAGAAGAGCCAACGCGTTAGGGCAGTTCTAACTTGAGGAATAAAGCGTTCAGGACAGTGACAAGAGTGATTTATAGTAGTTAAAAGTTGTAATTAGTGTGTAATTATAAGGGTTAATTATTGTAAGCTAATGTAGTGGTTAGTGACAATTCGTGTTGCAATTATTGAACCTACGCTTAGCGTGTTTACTAGAGGGTGTAAATACGTAACAGTTGGTGCCAGAAGTGGAATTGAATTTACTGTCGCTCACGAGTGGCACGAAAAGTGTTTTTTGAAGAAAAAATAATAATATTTATTTAATTCATATTCGACGTTTGAAGAAAAAATAGCACGTTATATGTGGAGTAACGTGATTTTTTGTGTTTCGGCTGTTCTTGCCGGACTCGTTTCGTTTATCTGTCAAGTACATCCTCAACAAAAACATGTTACTTTTACTCCATTACTTGTTAAATTAGGAAAACAAGAGATGAGTTCGTTACCGTTAATATAACTTAATATATCTTGGGGTGCTTGAAGAGTTATCACGATGGCCTTAAAAGATAATATCTTAATACATAATTCAACGGCATCGATATTTTATAGGGTATATTTATCATCCTATTGCAAAAGTTTATCAAGATCTATACATGATATTAAAATATTAAAATAAAATATTTCTCAATGTCTGGCTATCGTAGAACTCGAGCTTGTTACATGGCCTATGTCCACTAACAGTTTTATATAAAAAGTAATATTTTTGTTTATATTTAGCACGATCTGTGCAACATTTTGATTCAGTTTTTGTAAGTGAAACTGTTTTCAACTAACAGAATTTACTTGTATAACTGCTAAGTCATTTCACATTGTTTTATGTACATATTTTTATATCTTAGGATCACAGTCATGTTTTTTTAACACTATTATGTATATTTGTTCTAGTTCTATTACAGCATCTAAGGAAATAATTGTCTAAAAACATTTATTTACATCAGATGCCAATATTTCAATTTTTATATTTTTGTTTACTATGTAAGTACATATGGTTATTTTCCTTACCTTTCTCATTACTATATATGGTATATCCTATAAGATGTAATATATTTACTGAGTTCTCACAACACGTTTTACTATTTATTTCGGTAGTTTATATTTTTGGTTATGTATAAAATAGAAATTACAAATTGTTGCAATCTAAGTCAGCTGTGGTATGTGGTGTTATCGATTCTGTAATTTGCTTGAGTACGGGAATCTACATCAGGCAGGTTGTTGCGCTTAACTGAACAATTAACAGATGGCCATACCTGTACTATTTCTATATTTTATAGCTTTCAATTTAATTAGGGGAAACAGATTTTTCAAGTTTATCGGGTGGCATTATTTTGCAGTAAGTGGGACGAATAAAGTTTACCTTATTAGTAAAACTTGCCAGGAAATCATTTGCTTGCAGCTTTTGTACTGATTCGAACGTATATAAACTTAACTGTGGACTTCAGTAATTAATATTACATTTTTATATCCGCGTTAACAAGTGTTTAACATCCAGGTAAATTTCATTTATTAGTAATTTAAAATTTCAGTAATTTTCAATTTTTGTCTGATGTAATTTCAATGATTTTTAAAATAAATTTAAATTCAAGGTCAATTCTTTTTAATTTAATAAGTAGTTAAAATACTATATGTACCACATGGTTTTAAAATATTTTTTCTTTCTTTTTCATTTTTTCACAATTTATAGTTTACGAAATCAGCTTATATACTTATAGACTTATATACTTATATATTTATATATACACTTATATATTTCTATATACATTTCTGTATAGTTTTTGCACAGCTTATGCATGGCTTATCTTTTCCCACAACTGTGGGCCTGGATTGCTGTCCCAGAACCAGTCACCTCAACAATACTCAATCCCGGAACCTAGGATCCTGGTATAAATTTGTTATATATATATATATATATATATATATTTCAATTAGTTTTTGTTAACCGATTTATCTATTCATGTAATATATTTTAACATTAATTTTAAACTATATTTTTATTTCTCTTACCAACAATTTCAGTCTGATCTATAGTAGACTGGTTATTCGAGATAAGGAGACAATTCTACTTATTTTCACTATAGATGGTGCCCAATTTAACATCAATTTTTCTTTGTCTCCTTTTCTAGAACTAAACAGAAATCTGTCGCTTATGCTGTACATATCAAATAGGGTAAGTTTCTCCACTCTTACGAATACTCCGGATCCAAGGCTCTTTGTTCCGACTTAAACCAGCTAGTCGTCCGCATATGTTGCCTCAATTCTTTCCCAAAAATAAATAATAAGGGAAAGAAAGTAACAAGCTATTGAAATCAGACGCCCTATTGCCTCACCGTGTATATCGAATCCACTATTCCTAATTACTAATGTATCTAAATATAGTAGTTGTCATAAACACGAATTTTATCGAGGTGAAACGGCTATTTAATTTGGAAACAAAATTGTCTACATCTACACTTTATTATCAAATTCTGCGAATATGTCATCCTCATATTTCGACCATATCTTGGACAAATACTCGAATTCTGTCTTTACCATTTAAACCTGCTCATGAACACTCTGGAAATGAAAGATGATAACGAATTTTCCACTGCAGTTTCTGCAGCAGAATAAAACTTGCTTCCAGCAGCATTCTGCTCGAAGCAAGTTTTATTGAATTGAAAGCAATTTTGCTTCATGTAAAGTTTAGTAAGATAAACGTATAACTAGTTCTTGACTAAAATTGTTTAATTCGAATAAATTCTTAGGATGATCTAAGAATTGTGAAATTGGTACACTTGGAAACCATGAACAAACATCAAAGTAGAAGAGAAACTAAAACGATTTTAATTTCTTTATAATAATGCATATACTAATATGCAGTGATCATCTATCCATTTACAGGCACATTCAAAATTTGTTCCCTTGAAAAAGAAGATGGATTATAGCTGAAATTATTTGTTTCTCATGAGCTCTTCAAGCGATTGTTTTCACTTTCTCATTTGTGAATATTCATCAACATTTAAAGAACTTTAACCTCTTGCGAATTGTTTATTTCAAAACATTTATACTCTCAGGGCAGCCATGCTCTATATTTAAATAATTTGAAGTTAATCGTGAACTTTTAGTTGAAGTGATCGACAAAGTATTTACATTTTACTATTTCTGTCGCCGCAAAATGATATTTAATCATCTTAAATAGAAATAAAGCGAACCAAGGGTAAAAAAATGCTGTTAATAAGGGTATGTTGTATAGATTCTAAAATTTATTTCACCTCAAATAAATGGCTATTAAATTACACTTTATATGATATATCAAATAATATAAGGACTTTTAGACATATAAATACCTCTTTCTTGCAGTCAGCGTTCCATTTATCGAAGGCGGACGCCTAAAATGTATGCCAATACAGTATTTCGTATTCAAACCACGAATATAAAAATCCACCCTCATATCAACGTAACTGACATTTTTGAGAATGTGTGGGAAAGATAAATAGGAGCGAACGTGAAAAATGTGTATTCTGAATGAATTGCGCATTACACAATACAATCAAAAAATAATTGATAAGGGTTGGCCGTGCGAAAGGGGAAAATTGTAACTAGACTTGTAGCAGAGGAGTGTAGGAGTTGAGAAATCCTCTACATATAGAACAAAATAAATTATATAATAAAAGTCTTTGTCGTATATTCCAACGTAACTAATCCATGAGGTTTCACTTGCTATTAAAGTTTGTATTAAATTAAGATGAACTCTTTTACAAATTGACAAATAATATACTTGAACCAGTAAAAATTTTCAGGTAATATTAATAGGTTATATTGTATCTATGATTAGATTCAAATTGTGCGCTATCATTTATCAGTTATTGGATTATTAACTAGTCAGGGAAAACATGTGTTTTCTGATCTTTAGCTGTAGCAATTAAAACACAGCCAATTAGAGAGAAATTATAAAAGAACTTTTTTGAAGAGCATTAAATTTGCTACAAAAAAGTTCTGGGCAACATATCTGTATTCTTAACTATTCAGGTGTGGTAATCACTTGAATCCCATGATGTGACGATAAGTCAATTAAAGACAAGGGCCTGCAATGGTTTTATGCGTAGACCAGTTTGAAATAATTCTATTCGCAAAGCATCCCTGGACTTTATTGATTGTTAATTTATCTTTTCTTTTGTCGATTAAATATTGATTACTATGTATAATATTATTAATATCAAAGAATTATATTTTCTACAATAAGATTTATACAGATTTACATATATGGTCAATATGGTTAATTTATAATAGTATGTACGTTGACTTTTTAATTTTAACGAGTTAGTAAATAAAAATTACTATAAAAAAACAATTAATTGATGTTGGGAGATGTTGTCTCATTAGTGTACAAATCGTTAATACGTATTAAATTTCATCAATATTAAATTCAATATTTTATATAATTCAGTTATATATCTAAAATGAAAAGTAGATATAATAAACTAATTTACATTTCCCATACAGAACAACCAAACGATAAAATTGTGGATAGATAATATTTTGTGGTTGATAAAAACTCACTTTTTTATCTATCATTACAAATTTATTTACATAAATATAACCATTGTTATAAAACAATATTTTCTTGAAAACTGTCATGCAGATGACTAAAATTTAAATGCAATTGATATGAAAACAATGGAAACTCTTTTTTCTTTAATTGCTTAGTCAATTAAAGTAATTAAATATAATCATTTTCAAAAACTAAAAACCCATTTATATTCAATTATTTACTCCACTAGAAGGCAGCAGAAGATATAATTTGTTTTATTGGCGAGGCTAATGAACTAAAACTACAATTTTTCAGTATTCATTATCATTCAGTAATTCATTATCATGCCATTATCACAAGCCTTTGCACTAGCACATGTGACTGTCGGAAAAACAGTTTAGAACGGAACTTTGCAAGAACTAATAAATGTTTGAATTTAACTACTATTATAAAATATAATAGAATAGAATAGAATTTATGTGAAAAATATAAAATTGTACATACGTCACAAGAACAGTTTAAAATAATTTAAAATATTATGGGTATGTTGATTAAATTGATAAAAATAATTAAATATAAATAACACATCAATAGAAGCCTGGTCTAATGCTTTCACTCAATATTGGCTATTTCACTCTCTATTTCATCTTGTGAAGAGAACGCATTTTTTTTACAAGAAGTCCTTAATGACAGATCTGAACTTTATCAGAGGTAGGGGTTTTTATATTGTTGGTCAACAAGTTATACAGCTTAATACCATGAAAATTAACAGAACTTTGTCCTCTAGCCTCTAGTGAGCCTTGTAAATTCAGTATATATTTCGTCTCTGTGTCGCGTCTCATATCGATGCATGTTAGCATGAGTGATGTAGTTATTTAAATTTCTATGAACATATGTTATGCTTTCTAATGCATATAGGCTCGGCAGGATATTTTAAGCTTAATAAAGAGTTCTTTTGTTTCCTCTCGATATCCTACGCCACTCAGAATTCTAATAGCCCTTCTTTGAAGGCCAGCCAAAGATTCTGTGTTTGCCAGCAGAGCATCCCCAGGCTAGAATGGCATAAGACAATCGAGAGTGACATAATGCAAAGTAAGCAGATTTTAATACATCTAATGAGAGCGAGTTTGGGGAAATGTCATAAACCATTTATATTTTTTGTTAGTTGTCCTGATAGGTATTCAGTGTGAGCATCCCATCTTAAGAACGTATCAATAAAAACTCCAAGGAATTTGGCACTGGAGGGGTTACTTGAAATTTTACTAAGATCACGTGTACTCGATTTCATTTTTATGGCTTTTGCGTGATTCAGTGCTAGAGCATTTGATGTAAACCAGTTTTTGGCATTTGATAGTGCTTCATCACATTTCAGCATCAAATTGTCAAGGTTAGTGTCAAATATCTGCAATGTGGAATCGTTAGCGTAAAAAATGCAGGTGTCATTGGGAAGGGCATTTGACATGTCATTAATGTAGATCAAGAATAAAACGGGACCCAGAATTGAACCCTGTGGTACTCCTGATTTAATAAGTAACTCCTCAGATGTTACACCATTTAATCTAACTGACTGTTTTCGATTTTCTAGATATGATTTAATAAGTTTTTTTTAAAATTTATTTATTAGCAATCAGATACATATTTTAGCTAATGTGTTATCATGTGCAAGTGTTTGTGGTTGCTTGCACTGATGGCGTGAAGAGGTGAAAATTCAACAAAGTCACCTCAGTGTCCATTTAAGTCTGATGGCCAGCATCTCTTCAGCCTTCTGTTATTCATCAACGGTTGTAGTAGCGTCTCTAGTAGCGGGCTTGTGAACTTTGTCCTGGATGACCTCCCTTATGTAGGGAATGTTCAAGTCTGTATGTAATGTATGGTTAGATATATATACCATGGTGCATTTGTTATGATACGGAGGATTTTTGATTGGGCTCTTTGCATAATGGCAATGTAAGACTTAGCCGCACAGCTCCAAAATTCTATTCCATAGGTCCAAATGGGTCTAATAATAGTTTTATATAATAGCAATTTATTTTCTATGGATAGTTTTGATTTACGCCCGATAAGCCAATATATTTCTTTCACTTTTAGATCAATTTGTTTTCTCTTTTTGGTTATATGTTCTTTCCAATTAAGTTTACTATCTAGGTGGAGTCCAAGGTATTTTACTATGTCTGCTTGTGGTATCGTCTCTTGATTAAGAGTGACTGTAGGGCAGCGTTCTTTTCTAAGAGTGAAAGTTATGTGTGTTGATATTGATTCATTTACCTTTATCTTCAACTTTTTTAACCAGGTTTCAAGTGTTCTTAAGTATTCTTGAAAATTGTGTGATGCGGTAATTGGGTTTGTACTTGTTGATATCAACGCTGTGTCGTCTGCGAATGTACCGGTGGCTACATCTTCTGATGTTGGTAAGTCAGATGTATATAATATATACAAGAGTGGGCCAAGTATACTTCCTTGGGGCATTCCAGAAAGGATAGGAAAACGGTTGGATGTTTCTCCATTTACTTTGGCTAGGAATTCTCGTTGATTTAGGTACGAAGGTTGAAGTATTTATTGGGGAGGTTCCTTTTGATATTAAATAGCAGACCTGGGTGCCAGACTTTGTGGAAAACTTGGCTGACATCTAGGAACTATGTGACACACAGTCAAATGCTTTGCTGAGGTCACAAAACAAAGAAGCTAAGTATAATCCTTTTTCAAAACAGTCCAATGTATGTTCAGTGAATTTCAAAATTGCGTCAGTTGTAGACATGTTTCCGTGGAAACCAAATTGAGATTTATGTAATATATTATTCTCTAGTAGGCGAAGGCTACACGCTCAATATTTATCGCTATATTTGGATTACGATATCACGATATGTGCTGATGGATCACGAGGAATCACGAGTGACACTAGACGCACAGTATTTATCGTGTCAGTGCTTTTATAATTTTTGCGCTAGCCAGTTCCAATTCGTAAAAATGGAGAGAGAAAATTAAATCAAAGCGTGTGTAGCTGTTTTACTGGCATTTTATTTAAAGCGATGAGTGACAGCGAATTTCAAGATTTCTAGAAATCCTGAGATCCATATCACGCTACATCATTTTTCCACCCTACAAAATAAATAAATATCACGATTCAGTATCGTGATCCAAATATCGCGATAATTATTGAACGTGTAGCGTTCGCCTAAAAGTATTCAGTTATCTGGATTTTAATAACTTTTTCAAAAAATGTTCGATATTATTGGGAGGAGTGAAATTGGTCTATAATTATGCATGTCATCTGTATCCCCTTTTTTGAAAATCGGGACAACTGACGCAATCTTTAGTACACCTGGAAATATTCCAGTCCTTAGAATTTCATTTATTAATTTTGTCAAGGGAATTATAATATGGTTTTTTGTAGTTTTTATTAAGGCGACATTTAAGCCATATATGTTTTTACTGTCACTGTTTTCTAGGGAATGCAATATATCTCTTACTTTCTCTACGATTGTTTGTCAGAATCCAATGAAATCTTACATATACAAATCGATTGCTCTACAAAATCTGCTCCTGGTTTTCTCTATAAGTGGTGCTAAAACTGTTTTTCTTCTTCACTTTGTTGATGCCTTCTGCTGGATCCTGAATTTTGTCACAGGCATCGTTATAGTTTGTGCAAATAATCGAGCAATTCAGCCCAGATTTTCTGCATCCACAAGTTCCTCCCCATCCCTTCTTGCACTTGCATAAAATAAGTTGTAAAAGAGTTGTCAAAGTGGGAGGCTAGAGTGTGTACTTTTCCTCAATCCCATTGAGCTTGATAATATATCCAGAATATGCCGTTGAACTGCTGTTTCTGTTGGTGCTAGCATTACAATATTTAATCTATTTTTGAAAACTGATTTTACAAAGCAACACATGCTTAGTAAAATCTAATTGCCCAATTGTTCAATGATATAACTTGCTTACAGCTGCAACCATACAACGCGAGAATGAATTGTCCTCCAGCATCATCTATTGAGTCTGGGTCAGCATCTTAATTGAAATATATGGATGAGTTCGATTAATTGTGGATGTTTCCGATGTTAGATAGACTCGTACTGACTTCCTAGACATAACAGTTGTGCCGTGTACTGGCATGTTTCCTGATAGAGTGATTACTTTACAAGATATGCCAAAGAAGTCAATATATTGCACCTCAACATCTATAATAGTGAGTTAGGAAACACTTTGGTTTTTGACACTATTCAAGATTATAAAAATAACATGGATTCTAAATATGCATCAGGTTTTAACATTTTTCACTGTAATATTCGTAGTCTTGCAGATAATTTTGAAGATCTTAACGCATTACTTTATCAGGCCAATAATGATTTTGATTGTATAATAGTAACAGAAACTTGTAAAATTCCAGATACAAATGAAAATTTTTGCTAGAAGTATTTGAATATTCTTTATGAAGAAGGATTTACCTCTGTTGTAAATAAGCCAACAAGGGTAACTGCAAATACTGAAGCGTGTCTTGACCACTTTTTTATTAAAAATATAGAAATGTATATACCAATTATATTAAAATCCCACATAACTGATCATTTTAGCACTATCTTCGTTTGTGATATTCCAGGAATTACTAAATCAGGAGAAGCTAATACGAAAACAAAATCCATAATAAATTATAATTTATTTAATGAAAAAATATCCAGTGTGAAAATATTTATAGTGATTCTAACCCGAATAAAGCTATGGAAAGTCTTATAGACACAATACAAATTAAATTACACGAAAGTAGGACACTTGTCAAATCAAACAAAAAAAAAGGAAAGTCTGGATCACATACAGGCTAATAAGTTCAATTAAAAAACGAGATTCTCTGTACAAAAAGTGGGAACGTGACAAAAAATGTATAAATTTTCTAAATGAGTTTAAGAACTACAGGAATCAACTAGACCCGTTAATTAAAATAGCCAAAATTAACTACTATAAAAACAAAATCTTGGAAAATAAAAATAATCCTGAATAAGTATGGGACAGAATTAAGCAAGTTAGTATGGAACAAAATAAAAAATCAGAAATAAAAGGAATCAAACTGACAAAGGCTCTTTAATAAACGATCCTAAGCTAATGGCAGACCCCCTGAACAATTATTATGTAAATGTGGGAAAAAACTTAGGGAATCAAATCAAAAGTAACAATAATAATATAGCACCTACAAATAATAGGCAACTAATGAATTCAACATATTTTGCTGATACTAATGAACAAGAAATAAAATATGTAATATTTCAATTGCGAAATAATAAAGCTCCGGGTTATGATGGCATTATGGCTGAAGCTATAAAAGCAGCTGCTTCCGCATTGATTCCACCATTAGTTTACATAATTAATTTAATATTAAAGACGTAAATCAAGCAGTTGTAAAGCCTTTATACAAGGGTGGAAATAAAATCGACTGCATTAACTATCGTCCAATATCGCCGATGTTCACTCCTTCTAAAATTGTGGAAACAGTAATAAGAAGCAGACTTATTGCCTTTTTTAATAAACATGATATACTCTCAGACTTCCAGTTTGGGTTTAGAGAAGCTAGCTCCACTCAGGATGCTATTAGCCTGTTTGCAAAAAATATAAACAAATCTATAGACAATGGAAATCCTAGCATCTTTATTTTTGTGAATCTAGCCAAAGTGTTTGATACAGTAGATCACAAAAAACTTTTAAACATTATGAAGGGAATTGGTGTCAAGGGAATTGAAGCTAAATTAATGAAAAGCTATCTATAAAACAGACAACACTGTGTAAATATAAATGGAACTTACAGTGAATTTAATGTAATTGAATATGGCGTTCCAAAAGGCACTGTATTAGGACCTATTCCTTTCAATATTTATATCAATGATATCTTCTTTCTACCCTCACAAGGACAGTTTATCAGCTATGCAGACGATACAGGATCTACAAGATGTTATTGAGACAGCACAACGAGATTTTAAAATGATAAAGCAATGCTTCGATTCTAGAGTGTTAACAATTAGCTTTAATAAAACCATTACATACCATTTCTCACGAGTAATAGAAAATTCTATGACTTCAAATCACTGAAAATAGAATGCGATAATTCTTTATACCAGATTCCAATAAAGTATAATACTCAATATCTGGGAATTATTATTGATTCACATCTTAAATGGGACGTTCATATTAATAAATTAACACAAAAATTAAGGAGTCTCCTGGCGAAATTTAAATATCTCAAAAACATTTTAGACGTCAATCTACTCACTACAGTTTATTATGCTCTAGTGGAATCACAACTTCGTTATGGTATAATTGCTTGGGGAGGCGTATACAATTGTCACCTAACAAAATTAGATATAATGCAAAAATGGATGGAATCATTCATCAAAAAGAAATTACCTTCCCAACCAATTTACTATTTGAACAAGCAAATGTACTTGATATTAGATAATTATATTGTCATTCAATAATCTTCCATCAAAAAGTAAACCTAACCAATACTCAAAAAATCGATCATGTATACAGTACCAGGTACAGCAGGAACGCATTAGAAGTATCTCATGCTAGGAAAACTATTTGACAACGCTGTTTTCTATTCTTAGGACCAAGAGTGTTCAATAAACTACCCCTTCAAGTAAAAAAAATAACTCCGTAAAACTTTTTAAAAACAAAACAAAGAAGTCTCTGTCTTTGGGTAGACTGCATGTACATCAATTAATGGACATAAAAAATACTTACATTTTCAATCAGCAGTATTACTAAACCTCCTTTGTGAATTTTCCACGTTTTATATACCCATATATACATATATAATTACCTGTGTAATTACATATATACATTTTAGTTTAGTACATATAAAATTTAATTTTCCACTCTTTCAAACCCTTTTATGTTTGCAGGGTTTATTGCACTGTAAAGTAATAAACTATAAATATTATATCGATGTATTAAATGTATTTAAATTTTCATCATCAATAAAATTATTATTATTATAATAAAAAGTAATTTAAGGTTGAAAATTTTTGTTTAATTTAATAATTTTTAGAATAGCATTTTGGGCTGCTGCGTACTACAATATGGTACCTTATGAATAGTTCAGCTAACGAGTTAAGCATAATTAAATTTCTTCTAGATAGAATTTATCTTAGCACATAGAATGTATATATTAGGGCTTAACCGTGGACGATATCTTCTGACCAGCCAGCGTATATTATTATATTGATCTAGAATAACTCCTAAAATTTTATTGAATATACTTTTTCTATTGTAGGACATTTACAGATATTTTTACAGTTTGAAAAATGCAATTGTATGGAAAAATCAGTAGATTGGGTAATAATTATATAATTGTAATTCAAGGTAATATTGTAATTTAACCATGAATTTATCATTTGTAAGCCAGATTCAGCAGTGAGTATAACATCTCATTTTTGTGAATATAATAGCAGCATCATCGCCATAACATATGAAATGACCAGTGGAGTTATCAATTTTTGAACATTGTTCATGTACACAAGGTACAGTATTGGACATATTCCCGTTCCCTGTGGTATTTTTACGACAGAGTCGAAACTTACCTCATTACAAGTTTTCACTCATTGGAGTCTGTTTGTTAGGTAATTCGACATAAGTTTGAGCGCCAAACCTCGCACATCAAAATTGCTTAGCTTATTAAGTAATACTTCGTGATACATAGTGTCGAAGGCTTTGGCCAGATTTACGAAAACTGCAATAAGCGGCTGACGATTCATCCAAAAACCGCCTTTTCTAAGGACATCAATTTTCAAAAATAAAAACTTTCCACCTAACCTCGATTTTCAACACGTAGTTCCTGGATTATGGGTAGGAGAGGTTAAATAAAGATATATCTTGAAATAATCGGAAATGAAGGGGTGTATAAGAAAGTATTAAAGACCCAAGGCTTACAGAAGAAGAAAATAACGCAAGAGAAAGTTGTAGTAGATCAAAGGTTGGTTATAGAGGTTGCCAGAAAATACTCTCGCTCCTTGTCCTTTTATAATGCATTTCTAATTTATCCGTCTATGGTTAGTATTGGCGTTCGACATGACCAAATACACTAATATCTGTCAAAGTCATTCTAACTCTGTACCACAAACAATGCTTAACCACATTAAACTGTTATAATGATTTATATTAAATAAATTTCGACAAATCCACATATTTATGTTAACACAAGACACAAGAAAATCAAGACTGGTGGTTTTCTGACTTATTGATAGTGATCGGTCACAGACAACCAACTTTTAGAGACATCGTAAGTCGAAGCACATTCCAGCTGAAGAAAATACCAAACAGGAATGGAAGATACGGCTTACATTGTACAAGAAAAAATCTGTTAAATAAATGCATATGACATCGTTGGGTCCATTTGTAATAAGTTTAAACTCTTAAAATATCATTTTAAATGAGAGTTAAGAATTATTTTCTATTAAAGAAAAAATATTTCGAAATCAATTAAGAGAAAAAAAATTTTTATTCTAATTTGCGTTACATAAAAGCATAAATGTTCTTCCATGAAAAACAGAATTACTGAAAAATATACGCTCTAGGGAGCGTGAGCCATAGGGAATTTACAGAAATTGGAGGGCATATAACCTCAATCTTTTTACTTCAAATGCTGAAATGAAATACAAAAGATTAACAGAATGATTGAGATGTTATGTACGCCCTAGGAGCCATCCAAAGTATGTGTTGCTCTATCTTTCTCTAATTAATGACATAGTTCTGCAACAACTATGAATTTCACGATTTGATTGGCAAACCAATGACAGATATATAATTATCGTGTTACGGTTTGTACAATTAACGGCCAATGTGCATAAATTTCAGTATGTCTTACAGAATTGTTACGCGTTCGAAATTAAAAGAATTTTTAGCTAATTTGCATAAAATATAATCATGTAAATAACAGTAAAGAAACTGAGTACTTATTCGAAAATAAATAGCGTTACTTCTCATTTCTAGAAAGGAAGACTATATGTGAGATATGCTTTCAACAATGTAAATTTGACACTGAGACTTCAAGAATTCGTGCCATATACTTTACCGAAAATGACTATATTGCTTGCAATATAGGCTATAAAATTATTCTCCAACCAAATGGAGACTCAGGCTCTATACCATCAATAAATTTACCACATCAAACTCTATATAGTAGCTTTTCAGCAGAACTAGAAATTAAACGCAATGCATCATTCGATTGGATAAGGATATATTCTATGTTTCTCTATTTAATCTTGCGGCAAAATTTAATCTTAAAAAGACTCAATCTAATGTCGACCAGTTTAGGGGCTCTTCTGCATCTAAAGAAAATGCTAAAAGGTGTATGTTGTTTATTATACTCCTTTTAATAAATATTACGTACATATTATTTTATTTATATAAGACCCAGGCATGAAGCATTTCAATATCAGTGTTAAATATTTAACGGACTGAAATTTAAGGTAAGGTTTATCCTTTATAATTGTGATTGATTGATGTTGTTGAAACGCTAGGAGCAAATTTAAGGCTGCATCAATATGAATATACCGGGTGTTAGAAAAGTATGGGAATGGTGAAAAATCTCGAACAGTTTGCATCAAATCGAAAAATAAAAAAATACTTGTCAAAAATTGTTCAAAAAACTATCTACTGATACCAAAATGACCTCCCCACCCACCACCTTTTGGATTCTACGGCAAAAAGTACGTAAATTTTATTCCGGACATTTTTTTCGATTCTTGCATGGTGTCGCTGTAATCGCAAAAAATGAAAAGAAAACATTACTGTTTCAAGAGTAGCGTCTTGTGCCTATAAAAAAACGTCCAAAAAACTAAAAAACACGTATTAGTTATTTTTACGAAATCTATTCAATGACATTGGATTCGACTCTCCCACCCTTAACCCTGTGGGTGGGGCGGTGGGCAACTTTGAAATTTGTAATGAAAATCCCTATTTTTTTATAGCGGATTCGGATTTTACGGCCAAAAATAGGTGAATTTTATATCAGGCATTTTTTTTCGATCTCGCAAGGTGAAAGGTCCTACGATGAAGTTGTAATTTTATTCAACGAAACTTTCCGTGTAGATCAAGTGGGAATTTCGAAGTCTACTGTGTCCCGTACCATCAAACGATTCCTAGACACAAGGACAAATGAAAATCGCCCAAAATCTGGAAGACCAAAATTTGAAACATTGGAAGCTCGACAAATGGAAGTGGCCCAGGCATTTGTTGAAAATCGAAGATTATCAATCAGAAAAGCCAGTCAACAGCTTGATATGAGCGCATTTTCAGTTCATAAAAATTTGAAACTTTTGAAATTTCATGCTTACAAAATTCACCTTCACCAAGAGTTAAATGAAGATGATTTTGATCGGCGACTTGAATTTAGTGAATTAATGATGGAAAGAAGTAACCAAAATTTTTTGTCATCTTTATTTGTCTTCTCAGATGAAGCAACTTTCGAACTCAGTCGAAAAGTTAATCGCTATAATTTCAGATATTGGAGTGACGAAAACCCTCACTGGATGCTTGAAACACTCACGCAGTATCCACAAAAATTAAATGTTTGGGCAGGAGTTTTCAGGGATCGAATCATAGGACCGTTTTTCATACATAAAAATTTGAATGGAGAAAAATACCTGGAGATATTGACAAATCAAATAGTTCCCGCAATACAAGAGATTGCTGGTGATGAGTTCGATAATGTTTGGTTCCAGCAAGATGGTGCTCCTCCACACTATCGGGATATTGTTAGGGACTATTTGAATGGTACTTTCGAAAATCGATGGATAGGTCGAAGAGGAACTGTTGAATGACCAGCAAGATCTCCCGACCTCGCGCCACTTGATTATTTTGTTTGGGGCTACGTGAAGGGTAAGGTTTATTTCATTAAACCTCGTGATTTGGAAGAGCTGAGGCAACGCATAATAAACATTTTTGCAGAAATACCACCTCAAATGATAGAAAGTGCTATTGAAAATTTTTACGTTCGTCTCGGACAATGCCAAGAAGTCAATGGGCACCATTTTGAACACCTGCTATAATCTTGAAATTAAAACCTGCTAGTGTAGCAGTTAAGCTGTAAACTAATTGCCTCAACTGGCCGAAATCTTCACCTTGCTTAAATTGGCTGAGTTACCTCCTTGCCTTCACTGGCTGGGATCAAGAACTTGTCTGAAGTGGCTGAATTAAGAGGTAAAACCACTGTTAGTTTTTTTTCAAAATCGAGTTTTTTATTGCCCTGTAAAAAATGTAAATTGAAAATTACTAGCTGCTAATAAATTTACAGAATGTTAATAGTTGTTGTAATTTCCGCACGATCGTGTAAAATCACTGTTCTCAAAATAGCTCGGGAAATCATTCACTCTGAGATCAGTAGTTTTACTTCTCGTATTTTTTTAAGTATGCGTTCAAAGCTTTCATGTTTCCACTCAATTTTTTGCGATTGCAGCGACACCTTGCGAGAATCGAAAAAATGCCCGATATAAAATTCACGTATTTTTAGCCGTAGAATCCGAATCCGCTATAAAAAAATAGGGATTTTCATTACAAATTTCAAAGTTGCCCCCCGCCCCACCCACTGGGTTAGGGATGGGAGAGTCGAATCCATGTCATTGGATAGATTTCGTAAAAATAACAAATACATGTTTTTCAGTTCTTGAATTGGACGTTTTTTTATGGGCACAAGACGCTACTCTTGAAACAGTAATGTTTTGTTTTCATTTTTTGCGATTACAGCGACATCATGCAAGAACCGAAAAAAATGTCCGGAATAAAATTTACGTATTTTTTGCCGTAGAATCCGATTCCGCAATAAAAAAATAGGGGTTTCCATTTAATATTTTAAAGTTGCCCTTCGCCCCACCCACAGGGTGGTGGGTGGGGAGGTCATTCTGGTATAAGTAAATAGTTTTTTGAAAAATTTTTGACTTGTTTTTTTTTTATTTTTCGATTTGATGCAAACTGTTCGACCTTTCCCACCGTTCCCATACTTTTCTAACACCCGTTATATGTATATTAGTGTATTATAAACAAACAATACTAAGATATTACCAAGATCATGTAACTAACCAAAAGTAAAAAAAGTCCAAACTATATTGCAGTCAAATTTTATAATCCACTTCCAAATCATTATAAAATATTACTACTGTGACAATTTAAAAATAAAACCAAAGAATTTTTAATAAATAATGCTTTTTATTCGTATGATGAATACTGTATATAATTTTAAACACAAATAAGATTTTGGGCACCTTTGTGTTGTGCTAGCTGTTGTTTATTTGTAAAACCTATTATTATCTGTGTGTTGGTAAAACCTAATATTATGCATGTTATTTGCAAATTGTAGCTACTTACACTTCCTATTCTTCCGTTTTATATATATTTTCTATTTGACGTGTAAATTTTTGTATTACATTCCTATTTTAAGTTTTATACATATTTTTATTTTTAACTTATAAACTTGTGTAAATACTTTTTTAGTGTATAAACACCAAATAAATCTGTCTATCTATCGATCATATACTTCCAATTTATAATATAAATTTGAGATATATCACAGTTTTTTCTGAGATCTAAGTTTACTTCATTTAAAAAGACACAACTCTTAGGCATTACTAACATTAAATCTATGCGAGCAGGATGGTAATATTGGGTTAAATTTATTAGTAAAATTATTATGTAACCGACAACTTACAGAATACAACTGACAAAGTCCTAAAATTAAAGTTTAGTTTATAGTAGAGTGCCCGGGCACACAGAATGTCTCATTCTGTTGGCACCATAATTTGAAAATGTACTGACCATCATAACTCATTTCCAATACCTCATAGACAACAAAAATTAATTGTGGTTGTCAGAAAATCATCCTGTGCAGGCAGTTGATGGGGTGAAATTAATGAAAAACACCCTAAATATTTTTATTGCAAAATTTGATCCTCTGATATGGATTGAACCTCGTAAAGAAAAATTTGTATCTGTAATTAATTTGAGATAGTTACTTAAAATAATTTATTTCCTGTTTGGATTTACATGTGTTTAAATGGGAATGCCGCCGAGAAAAGTTCTGTTTACTCAAACCTTGTAATGTTGCAATTGCTGATTATCGTTCAACATGCATTATCTCCGAAATTAGTAATTGTTTCTAAAAATGCTCTGAAATAAAAATTATGGGCCGCTCTTTCAGGATGCTGTGGGTTTTTAAACATTATAAATTTTGGGTAAACAGCACTTTTCTCGGCGGCCGTTCCCATTTAAACACATGTAAATCTAAATTGGAAAAAAATATTTGAAGTATCTTAAATTACTTCTTTTAATGAATAATTTTTTTCTGTGGTTCCATCGATTTTATGTGATCAAACTGTGTAATAAAAATTATTGGGGTGTTTTTAATTAATTTCACCTTATCCACCCTCTGCACAGGACGATTTTTTGACAACCTCAATTATTGTTATCTATGAGGTGTTGGTAATGAGTTCTGATGATCAATACATTTTCAAATTACAAGGCCAATAGAAATCATTTCTAGAGCACTTTTATGCAACTCTACTATTAATATTCATAGAACCGCATATCGTATTGACGTCCAACTGTCACATAATGACGTCATGCGCAGTAACGAACGAAATTGGAAATTTAGTGGGCATATCTTTATATCTAAGTATCATGGGCATGATATACTCCAATTTCTGTCAGATTCCTTGTAGGCTAAGAGCTGCCGAATTTTTTAACCAGCGTCTGAAAACCTCTCTCAACATTTATGGTGTGTACTCCTGTTTAAGGAGACAAACCTAGGCTAGTTCTGGGTTCTGATGGCGGTGAGGACGTTTTTGTATGAGAACTATTTTTCACAATTCAACATCTTTGGTGTCTAAAGACCACTTCTACAAAACAAAATATTACAACTCTACATTCGAATACACTACTTGACGCTTGTTGCGCTAACCATATTAGCATCATCAGGAGAAAGCTGGAAACCAGTAGGTATCAAATTTCTACCATCCTGAAACTACGAATATATTACTAAATATTCTAGACCTCCTTAACCTCTTCAACACTAATGTAAGCATTTTCTGAAACATTTTTCTTGTATATTTAGAAAGAAATCATAATTTTTCGAAAAAAAGTTATTAATAAACCACCATTGTCACTGGATGATGGTGCAAAGCACAAATAGTATCGTGAATATAGTTTATATGCAGTTGTACCGAGGAAATTTTATCCAGTTGCTGATGTTAATCAGGAAACAGTGTCATGTTCTTTTTTATTCCATCTTGACATTAACAATTTACTTTGAGCAAAAGAATCTAATCTTGGAGATAAAAGTACCACTCTTCAAACCTTTTTAGTAATCAAACACCGCAACTCTTAGCTTCTCTAATGTGTTTACCAAACAAATAGATTAATTTGGACGTCCAGGAGATTTTATGAACTAAGGTCTTTCCACAGTCTTGTTGATATTAATCCTTCACAAACACAGACTAATACAGGCTTTCATGAAAAAAACCAACCACTATGAGGTAATGCGTATACTAAGCAATTAAATTGGCCCCATACTACTAATAACAACTACATACATTTATAAATTGTTATATAAATAATTTTAAAATATTTGTGGAGAATTAGGATCAATTTTCACTATCTGAGAAAATTAGGTGCAGCAGTTTCAAGTGATATCAACTGATGTAGTAATATTCTACGAGAAGCTTGATTAAATATCATAACAACTAATTATTCCTAGGTTGATTTAGCTGAAATGCTATATTTTTCGGGAATATTCTTATTTTTACTTCAATATTAAATAGAATGTTTAATGAACGAAGAAGTATGTGTTTACGTCCTTTGAAACACCCTGTATTAGGGAAGCTTCTATGTGAAAATAATTCCTGTTTTTATTTCAAATGTATGGAAACATAGTTTTTCTAACAACGATTAAACAGTAATTATCATTACATCCTACAAGAAATTAAATTCAACACAAAATTACAACAGCCCTTCGAATGTTTTAAAATCTCGAGACATAATTTTAGATAAATATAAAATAACGTTTAAAAATTACCTTCGGCATAAGGCATTAGTTCTTATCTAAATTGTGTTAAAATAAACAAAACCAACCCACTATATACAAAACGGGGTTGATCCCTACGTTGCAATGGTCAGCGTAGTATAGGACCATGCACAAAAGGAAGTCTGGCTAGTAGAAATGTGCATATAACCAGCGTGTTAAAAGAGACAAAAAAGTAGCATTCCGTCCCTGCCGCTAATCGTATAAAAGAACGGGCTAGATACATTATGAAGAGGAAGCTAGATGTTCGTTGGATGAGCCGTTCTCTCCTGAGACATTACCAAAATACTCGCTGTGCAAGCTATTACCACAGAACAAATCTTTGAATCAACTAAAAAATAATTTATCATTTTCGCATATTAGAGGCTACTCTTCGGGTTTATTATTATCACCAAAACTGCCGTAATAGCCATCGACAACGAACGTATTTCCTTCGATTTCATTTCAATATTCAAAGCGACGCTGCTGGCCACTTCAGCAATAAAATGTCAACTTACGCAAGTATAGACGAGGGCGCCGATAGAATCCCGGAGAAAGGAGTAGACGTGTATATTGCATCAGGTAAACTTGTTTCGGACTCTACGTTATTATCTAAAAATTGAATTTACATTCTGGTTTCGGGTGTGAAATTGATATTTTACGTGTTTGTGGCACGAAAAGAAAATAATCCAATGATTTTTATGAAATATTAGTTTTGATTTTTAACAAGCAAGTAGGATAAAATTATGCCACAATTTACTCAGTTATTAATTTCAATAACAATAATAATAATGAGACTAGATAAAAGTTCACATTCTAAATACTTTATTGGGGAAGTTTACGTTTGCTGAATTACGATTTACTATCAATAAATGAATATATTTATGATTATACAAACACAAGACACTTTATCAGAGACCAGTCAACTTCATATCACTCATTTTTAATACACTTATTTAACGTCGGCCTATTTCCGCTACTGAGGCCTAACACCGACGCCTGTAGACGAGCTACCCCCAACCAGGAATTTTGCCGAACCTCCCCCTTAAGGAGAGTAGGGATCTTTTACTTGCCTAACATTTAAAAGACAAGGGACCGACAGTTTTACATCCCTTTCGAAGGATGGGGATAGGGGATATACCCCTATACAGTACTCGCCTAAGGTTGTATAGCTTCTGCGCATACACTGATATACAAGCCGCTGGAAGATGTGTGAGGCGAGCATGCGGTCTTCGTTGGAACGACCCATCCAACTACTAACCGCGCCTTACGTTGCTTTATATCGCATATCGAAGTATGTATATAGTAAAGACGCACCCACGCTCATCCCATATCACTCATTATTCTGCAGTTTTATAAAACAAACAGGTGGCCCTTGTGTTCACCACGTCTTACGTAAAGTTTTGCAAGAATACTTTATATTCAAAGTACACTAGGAAGATTTTCCTACCGTAACCATAAGGTTGTTTGATTGTTGCCAATCTTAAATAAAATAAAATATTATAATTACGACGTATCATGTGCCAACAATGGTTTGAAATATTGACAACAGTCTATTGGCTGTTCGGTTCTCGACTGAGTTTCCGTTACAACGTGGGATGTTTAACATTTCAGACTACTGTCTGTTTACTTGTTCGATTGAAGGTTGATGCAACGCAACTTTCGACCTTCGCGGATTCGCATCTTCGTATGATTGACAATCATACGCAACCTTCTGGTTCAGATCTGGTTCAGATCAGGACTTTAATTACTATAGGGAGATTTCCCCAGCATTCTAAAAGATTTTACGTGAATGTAACCTCTCATCTAGAGCACAGTACATATGATTACCTGAGCGATTGCTCAAAATCTAATCTCAAGCAATAACAATCATCTTAACGGCAATTGCCCAACTCTAATTTCAATCAACGTAACTCAGAAATTCCATTGCATAACATGGTTCTTGTTATTTGCATAATCAACTCTGTAACATATTATAGCAGCGTAAACTTTCCTATATAATATTTAGACAATTATCTTACATAGTTGGATTGTTGTTAGCTTCATGTTTTGCTATTTGCTACAACAATTGTTATAAAATAAAATGGGTTTTTGTGACTATTGTCCCAAGATAATAAAACAATTTCTGCCTTTTATTTCAACTTTAACTTTCTGGAAATACCAACTAAATAAAGGATAATGATTTAATTTCAATCAAACAACAGACTTTAACCATAAATTCACAGTGCAATCTTGAGTAATGAAATAGAAAATAAAGTAAATGATTAACTAGGTTTCTCAATGAATAAACAGTGTGTTCAAGCTTACAAGATATTTAAATTAACAGAGTGATTAATTTTCTCAGGTAAATTATATCAGACAAGAAGTCGTAATGTCAAACTTAGCATAAAGAACTTGGGTAAAAATATAAAGGTTACTACAAAATAACGTAATTTGGGTCCTAACTTCGTAAAACTAGACGATCACGTAAATGGCCAATTTGTTTATTTATTTTAATACAAAATTGAGATAAATAGTTACTGGCTGGGAGTAAATGTATTCTTGATTGCTTCACGATCAGGACTTTTATTATTAATTAACAGGAGGGATGGGTGGGAACCTCTTCACCTTTGATGCTATATAATGGCACATGTAGCGTTCTCTCACTACACACTGATTCCGGACTTAGCCAAGCATCTTTAAGGGGGCGAGCGTAGGTGCGTGTGTACTATGTACATACTTCGGTATGCGATGTAAAGCAACGACAGGTGCAGTTAGTACTTGGATGGGCGACAATTCCAACGGAAACCGCGTTCTCGCCTCACACATCTTCCAGCGGCTTGTATATCAGTGTATGCGCGGAAGCTATACAACCTTAGGCGAGGGTTGTATAGGAGATATACCATCCTTCGGAGGGGATGTAAAGCCGTCGGTCCCTTGTCTATTAAATGTTAGGCAAGTAAAAGATCCCTACTCTTCTTAAGGGAAGAGGTTCGGCAAAATTCCTGGTTGGGGGTAGCTCGTCTACAGGCGTGTTAGGCCTCAGTAGCGGAAATAGGCCGACGTTAAATAAATGTATATAAAAAAAACCATCTTTAAAATATGGTTAATTTTGGTAACCCGGATATAAGAACAACAATATAATTATTATGATATATATTACAACTTCATAATACTTACAACTGTTAATCTACAAATGAAAACCATTATCTTGTAATATTTACATTTATTTTATACCCAAGTCCGGTATAGCACACAACGTTGACCCACATAATTATTTGGTTTTAATTTATCGATGAGCGATGTCATATTATCATCAGATGAAGTTAACTTCACAACTATTGTTTTTTTCATCTAGGTTCTCGTGTTGAACCACGTCTGAGAGAAAGAAAATAATACTAGGAGGTTGTGGAACTGGTTCGATTCTGGGTCTCAATCTGCCTACTCCCCAGATCTCACCACGATCCGTCTCTAAGGCCTCAAAGCCTAGGCAGATTGAGCCCCCGGAATCGAACCAGTTCCACGAACTCCTAGCATTATTTTCTAGAATAAACTGACATCCTAATAGTTACCCCCGCTTATACTGAAGTTCCCTGTATGCAGGTGGCTTCTAATCTAAAATGTTTCCCATTTTTTCCAAATTTACGTAAATCTATTAATTAAATCAAACACAAATTTACAACAGAGTTTCGAATGCTTATTATACGTTTTAAAATGTCCATGCATAGTTTTAGATAAATATAAAGCTTAACTTGTTTAGTAACGTTGAAAAATCTCCTTCAGAACGGGACTTTAATTCACCTACGAACTTATCTAAATTGTGTTATTATAAACAAGACGAAACCAAAACATAAAAAAGAATTTGTTTAGAAAACGCACCGTGAGAAGGCGAATTTTGTACAAATGAGCAACTACGGAACTCGTGAACACGCGTAGGACAAAGAAAGAATCCTCAACGTACAGAGAGTTGCGTCCTATAAAAGCGAGGAAATGCGTTGCAACTGGACCAGAAAAAGGTGTTGGGTCGGTGCTCCTCCTTATATTTCATCCTAAAAAACGCTCCAACAGATACAGCCACCCTTATATATAAATCCTACATTCGTCCCATCCTCACCTACGCCGTTCCAAATCCCACCAATGCACCCTCCAGTACGTACAAACAAAATACGAATCGCCACGAAACTTCCATTCACATCGCCCACACTACTACTCCATGACATGACAGGGACGATTTCATTTTAAAAATCTTACTACCTGATTTCGCCCAATCCCTCGTTCAATCCACAAACCCACTCTTCGCAAATCTCCTTACCATCAAATTCCTTCACGCTCCTACGCATCCCTCCCTTAACTACATCTGCACCCCCTAAAGAACAAACATTGTAAACTGTAGTTTGAAAAAATAATAAAATACAAAAAAGTAACAAAAAAAACAAAAAATACAAAAAAAATCCAAAAAAAAATTAGTAAACTATTACATGTCATTGGAAACCAAAACAAAAGAGCCAATAAATAATACAAGCAAAAAGAGCCATAAAATGTGTACGCACCCTCACATAACATAAAACTAACCCATTAACACTAATATTAACATAGAGCACAACCAAGATACACAGGAAATAGAATACAACAGCCAAAAACACCGTCAGCCACTGAGCAAAGCTACTTTATACAAAAAATAACCCAGGGCAAGCATCGGACGTCGATGAATAGCCCCAGGTATCGCATGTTCTGAACCGGGACGCCTTGTTTGTAAAATACTTCGACAATTCGCGTTTTATGTTGTTGGACAGTCATACACAATTTGGTAGTTGCCATTTGTCTAATTACTTTAGGGAATTTTACCCAACATTCTACGATATTTTACATGAGTATTTAACTCTCATTTTTAAATGAAATTTGATATTACTAGATCATTGACATGGTTTTTGCCATTTGTATCAAGTTTTTTTTAAATTATGTTGGCGATTGTTACAACTTTAATTTAAAATATATAACAATAATTATATTGACAACTGCCACAGCTTCAACGTACACAAATAACACGGAGATTTGATTGCATAACATGGTTCTTGTTATTTGCATAACTAGCTCGGGAATATATTACTGCAACAACGTAAACTTTCCTATAAGGTGTTTAGACAATTGTTTCAAATATTTGAGTTGTTTAACTTCATATTTGGGCTACTTGTTCCAACAATTGTTATAAAATAAAATTGTTTTTGTGACTTTTGTTTCAACTTTACAATATATGTATTAAACAATTTCTGCATTTTCTTTAAACTTTGACTTTCTGGAAATACAAGCAATAAATTATGTCAATGATAATTGAATTTCAATCAACTAAAATATATAACAAATATTATACATAAATTCACACTGCAATATTTGCTAAGTAAATAGAAAATAAATAAAATAAATGATTATCTAGGTTTCTTAATTAATAGACAGTGTTAAATTTTACAAGGTGTTTAAATTAAGAGTGATAAATTTTCTAAAGTCATGTATAAATAACATCAGGACTAGAGACAGGTATTATCAAACATTACAAAAAGAATTTGGGTACAAATAAAAAGGTTACTACAAACCAACGTAATTTGGGTCCTAACTTTGCAAAACTAGACGATCAATCATAATGGTCAATTTGTTTATTTATCTTGCCTTAAAATTGAAATAAATAAATACTGGATAGGATTAAGTGAGTTCCTGGTCGCTTAAGGACTAGATTTTTTCTATTTTTTAACAGGGAGGAGGGGGGGAGGTGTTTCAATACACATTTCTGCTAGCGTATTGGGATTATCACATTGCTAGCATTTTTTAAGTTAGGTTATGATTGCAATGACGCTTAATTCCTGTAGGACCATTATAGGCAGCTGTTTCAGAAAATGGAAATACAAATGAGTGACATGGGTTTGTTCCAACTATCCAAACTTAAAATGTAGTTTATAAGAAAGCATTGTACATTATTTTTTCATTTTTAATAATTGACCCTGTAGCTTAAACTGAACCGAAACAGTATTGAAATAATGTTATATAAATCCCCAATATTGATTATAACCAAAATTTGGACAGGTTGCTTTGCAGCCGTTCTTATTAATGGTAAATACTGTTTCTTTAACAACTGAAATAAATTATTATTATTATGCTAGTTTGGCTGCCTCTATTTTCACTAAGGCGCTGTACCAAATGATTAATAAAACGTCATTAAACATATTTAATTAATCACAATAAATCATTCGATGTCTTAAATCTATTATACAGAAGTAAATATAAAAATAGCTGGTTTTAATTAGTCAATTAATAGTCAAGGCAACAATTTATTATTAGCATTATTTAAGTTAGACGAAACGGATATTAACTACAATTATCTTAAAAAAGATTTTACAACCTAATGAAATTTGGCTTACTAACATTGAAATAGAAGTGTCATTTCATCTGATAGTGCCCCTGCATTATGGAGCGATTATTAAATTGATATAAATGACTTGGCCAACAGACCGAAGTTGACCTCCAAGGTCAACCTATTTGCTAGTTCTATAATTCTTTAGTGAGCCTATCATACAAATGTGTGTTAATAGACTAATAATAATAATTTAGTTTCAGAGGTGACATACTTACACAGCTCGCGATTTGAATTTATTTTAATTTTTCTAAAGATTTATGTAAGGATATACGACAGAAGTTGACATTTAAAAAATCTTAATGACGTCATATTATGCAAATATCGATGTGGTTACAAGCCGGGGAAGATATGTGGACAATATATCAACTTATATATTATTATAATGATGATAATAATGGAATTGCAGCAGGTTTCATAAGGAAGTTAAAGTTCTTTGAAGAGGAGTTATTTATTTAACGACTTGCCAATTCCTATTCATAATTATTTATCTATCTGTGCTTGTAGATGAATGTTTATTACCTAATTGTTTATTTTCGTAGCAATAGCCAACGAATGATACTTAATCCTTCAAAGGAGATTTTAATGTTATTGTTAGGTACTAAAATAAAAGCATGTCAGTTCTGCTTGTGTCAAAATTAATGATATATTAACAAGAAAACATACTTTCAATATAGACCAGTCTTAGATTGTTTGAATAAGTAATATTTTTTACCTTTTAGCTTGTGTTTTAACGCTAATACGTGTGCCTACTACCTAGGTTTGCAGGACGGAAACCATAGTAGAAAGTTTACTTTTTACGCTATAACTCAACAATTATACAAAATATTTCAAAAAGTGTATTCCTTATTCATTTATGAAGAAAATGAGCTAAGATACAGTGTGTTCAGCTGGGAGCTTACATAATCCATATCTCGAAAACTAGTGATCGAATTTTTGTGAAATACGTATGTATATCCCAGATAGCACAAGACGTCTCAGAGACGTCCGATTTTGGTTCTAATTTGATCTGAACATCTTAGGACCTAATATGGAGGCCCACAAGACGTCCAGAGTGGGACGTCTTTGGAATGTCAAAAAATGAACGTCTTTAGTATATCCATATTAGGCCTCCTAGCTTTTTTAATTGTGTTTTGAAAAATAGTACATCCATATCCTTTAATAATAATAATAATAATTAAATTAATAATTCTTTGCGTGAAACAAGAATTTCGTCGTAGATGTAGAACTTAGGAACTCTAAAAAATTACAAATTAATGATTTCTAAATTTTGAATTTTTCTAGCGATAAATGTCAGTCTGGCACGACCACATTTGTGTGACTTCGTCATGTTCTCGGGTTGGCCGTGTGTCTGACAGTTGAGTTGATCATTTCATTTCAACGTATTTCCTGCGATATTTCACAACTCCTTTGTATTGTAGTGTTTTATGCTGTGGTTTTATGTATAATTTAGACGAACAAAATTTTGTTTTATTTCCTGATTCCCAGTATCAACTTTATTGTTACTCCACTTGATTTAATTATAAGACTGCAATAAGTCGCCACTAGATGGACCCATTCGACAAGTTGTGGACGCCTCTAGTCTGCAATTTGATAAACTGGAAGAACAGTGTAGGGCCGTTGTGTAACATAACAGGTATCCTGACATTAAACAACTTCATTCTAAAAAGATTTCTTCTTAACTTTGCTAAATTCCTGATCTCATCCATTAATCCACTTTTTACTAATTCCCTTTCCGCTAAATTCCTACATGCTCCTACCCATCCTTCACAAAATTACATTTGTACCCCCTAAAACAAATAATTGTACACTATGTCAGAAAAAATTTAAAAAATAAAAAAACTAAAAATTAAAAAAAAAATATATAAAAATAACCAAAACAAAAAACACAAAACACAAAAAAACATTAAAACTTAACAACAAAATACAAAAAAAACATTAATACTAATTACACTATTTACAGGCATGATCCAAAAGAGCCATAATAAACATGAACAAAAGGGCCAACACGGTGCACGTGCCAAACATACTATAAGCATCGGTATTCGATGGATGGCCCCAGGCATTGCATGCCGTTGTGTATTCGACCATAAAATTTTACGAAGACTGGGGACTTCTCTTTCGAGAAAAACATAAAACAAACACCACATTAAATATAAAACCTTCAAATGGAAAGACCATGTTAACTACTGTTAAGTACAGGACGTAAGGAACAAGAGTTGGGCGCTTTGCTCTTCCATATATTCTATATTAGAAGATGCCCCCACAAATACATCCACAGTTATCTATAAATCTTACATAAGACCAATTCTTATTTACGCTCCCCCAGTATGATGGTACCCTCTTACTTCCAGAACACACCAAACTATATTACAATACATATAGAACAAAATGTTAAGAATATCCACTAAACTTCTGTCAACAGCTCCAGCAGAACTACTACACAACATAACAGGTACCCCGACATTAAAGGATTGCATTTTAAAAAGACTTCTTCCTAACTTTGCTCAATCCCTGGTCTCATCTACTAATACACTTTCTATTAATCCCCTTATCGCTAAATTCCTACTGATCCTACCCATCCTTCCTTAAATTATATTTATACTCCCTAAAATGAACAATTGTACACTATGTTGTTAGAAAAAATCAAAAATACAAACAAAAAAAATGAAATTTTTATACGAATTACACTATTTACAGTCATGATTCAAAAGAGCCATAATAAACACAAACAAGAACCAACACGGTGCACGCACTTAACTAATACATAAAAGAACAAGAAGAAACATATAAATTAACTCTCAGAAACACCGACAGCCATCGAGCAAAGCAGTTTAAAGCCAAGATAAGTATCGGTATCGATGGATGGCCCCAGGCATCGCCACAAACTTCACATAGGCTGTTCTGTATTCGTATATGCTTTACTGATGAGAGCTAACAAGTTCGAAACTAGTTTACGGTTGGTGATACACAACAGTTCTGCACTGTAGTCATTCCGTTAGGATTAATCTGTTTGATGGGGGCTTATTGTAATCAAATTTTTGTTTTCGTTTTCCGATTGAAGACGTAATATGTCGCAAGTTTTAGGCATTATTTTCAATCGATTTGGAAACGCATATTGTGTAGTGGGTGTCAATGAATTTAGTTCCTTTTACAGAAAATAGTGGAAATTTTGGTCTATTGTAGTATGCATTTTAGTATACAGGGTTACTGGTAATTCGATACATTCCTTTGGGGATGTGATGGGGCATGAGCTAAGGAGTAAATCTAGCCCTAACATACATTATGCAAAACTCAATAGTTTTTGAGATATTTAAATTTTTTTGTTTTTCTCAAAAAAGTAGATCTTAATGTCTTGAAAGTTAATTTCCGAAAAATCTACTTAACATTTTTAATTTTTTTTTACAGGATTTCTTGTCCAATATTATAGATATCCGTTTGGAATGAAAAATATCCGGAAACATTTCGATCATGTGAACATTTAAAATAAAACTTGTAAAATTTTTTTTTTAAATCAGTTATGAAATTTACATATTAGGTTTTTGATAGTTCTAATAAAAAAATAGTAAAGATAATGCTGGTGGCGGAATTTACTAAACGACTAATCGTTCATTTTCATTTGTCAGTCAGTCCTTGACTTTGACGTTTGTGCATATATGTCAGTAACTGACATTCTTATCTCCGTGTCCCTTAAGTTCTTGTTAAATTAGTTATCGAAAAATTTTGATTTTGCTCGTAGTTGTTATTATTAGTTGTTGTTATTGTACTTTCTGTGCCATGGCCGCGTATGCCAACGCAGAATATGCTGATATCTTGTTTGTCTATGGATACTGTGGCGGCAACGCTGCTGAAGCTCGCCGAGAATATGGTCTTTGGTACCCTAACCGCCGCTTACCAAATGCACGTGTACTCAGTACGGCATATCGAAATATCGCTGAAACTGGCTCCGTGAAATGTAGAAGAAGTGACGCTGGTGCTCCTCCCGTTTATGAACCAGATGATGAGGAAGAAATATTGAGGTATTTTGAGGAAGACCCAACTATTTCAACTAATAAAGTCGCAAGACTAAACGGAGCGTCACAATGGAAAGTTTGGTCTACGATACGTAGAGTTGGATGTGATCCTTACCACTATACTATAAGGCTTGGAGGAAGGTGATCCTGGAAGGAGAGTGGAATTCTGCCGCTTTATGTTAAATTCAGATGCAGAAAGTGCAAATTTTTTAACAAGTATTTTATGGACGGACGAGTCGAAATTTAATCGCGAGGGTATAACAAATTTCCACAACCTACATTATTGGGTAGAGGAAAATCCCAAGTTAACACGTGAAACTAGTTTCCAAATGAAGTTTTCTATTAATGTGTGGATGAGAGCCACTATTTAATAGGGCCACACTTTCTTCCTCAAAATTTAAACGGGGAAATCTATAAAAAAATTTTAAGAAATAATCTGGCGGTGATTTTAGAAGATGTTCCTCTCGCCGTCAGACACCGAATGATGTTTCAGAACGACGGTTGTCCAGCACATTATCGGCTGACAGTACGACAGTTACTTGATCAACGTTTCCCTAACCGTTGGATTGGAAGAGCGGGCCCAATACCTTGGCCAGCGCGAAGCCCTGACTTAACACCCCTTGATTATTACGTATGGGGTCATATGAAGGAGATGGTCTACGCCACACCAGTCAATACTTTAGAAAACCTTAGACAAAGGATAGTCGATGCTGCCCAACACATAAGGCATAATCTGACAACCAGAGTAACAAAGACGGAAATAAGAAGACGCTGCCGTCTCTGTATACGGAATAGGGGCTCCCATTTTGAGCAAGACATATAAAAAATAAAGTACAACTTTGAAATTAATGAAGAATTAAACTCTACTTTTAAAATATTTTTTACTGTTTATCTAAAAATAAAATTCGTACTACTTGTGTTATTTTTACTAGTATTTTCTTAGAACTATTAAGAGTACATTGAACATTTGTACCTTGTTAGATAGCTATTGAAATAAGGCAGTTTTTATAATAATTTATACGTGTTTTACGTTAATATTTTTTTGAAAAAACCTAATAGGTAAATTTCATAGCTGATTTTAAAAAAAAATTTTTAAAAGTTTTTATTTTAGATGTTCACATGATCGAAATGTTTCCAGATATTTTTCATTCCAAACGGATATCTATAATATTGGACAAGTAATCCAGTAAAAAAAAATTTAAAAATGTCAAATAGATTTTTCGAAAATTAACTTTTAGGACATTAAGATCTACTTTTTGAGAAAAACAAAAAAAATTAAATATCTCAAAAACTATCGAGTTTTGCATAATATATGTTAGGGCTAAATTTACTTCTTAGATCATGCCTCATCACATCTCCAAAGGAATGTATCGAATTACCAGTAACCCTGTATATTTATTTTTGTAAAAATTTAATTATCAAAAATACTGTATTTTTATTCTTTCGATATGAGAAATACAACTGAATATATTCAACAACAAAGGAGAAAAAACCGTGGATCAAAAATAAATTGTTTTATCGGCATTGTCCAAATACTTTTCTAGAACTTCTTCATAACCAAATTTTTGTTTCAGTAATAAAATTTACCTTTTTAGACAATTCTACATCTGGCAAAAATTTAGACAGATTGATTCCGTTGAAAGTATTATTTGATATTACATATTTAAATTAATACAATATTTATGCGGAGAACTTAAAATTATTATTTTTTGATTTGTAAGAATACGTTTATCCCCTAACAACTTGCAATTTTACGACTTTTTACCTCCGGTTTATTAATTGTAGTGAATCCTCTTGAGCGCATATTCTCCGTTATATGATGTAATTTTATGAATGATATTTTAATTTTTTTTATCTGATTCAAACAAAGTTTTGGGAAACAAAATGTAAACGTTGGCCATTTTTAAGTGACTTCAGTTATTTTTTACCTTACCTTACAATCGCAACATCCTAAATATTTGTCATGGAAAGTTCTATTTCAGCTCATTCTCTTTGTAAATTAATAGGGAAAAAAGAGTACTATACCTTTTTGGAGTATTTTGTGTACATTTTCAGTTAAAGCATAAAATCTAAATAAATGCACACAATTTTCTTTAAAAAATATTGTCTGTGAATTCGTTTCTGCAAACCTAGCCATATTTTTTGGCGCCAAAAATACTTAAAAGTGTTAAAAACCTGGTTGGTAAAGATTTACACATTCGGTCTATTTTTTCCGTCTAAAGATTGACCTAACAGGCAACTGTTAACTAAATTAATCATGCAGCTGGGCAACTCACCGAGTTCATACTCTGATTCCTGGTCCTCGACTATGGTTTCCATGGTTCCATGATCGTGGAAACATCACCGGCACTACCGTTTCACGTCCTGTGTTAGTCTATAAACGGGCGGCACTTCTAGGAGTACTTCTTGGTAAGGTTGCACTCGGTCACTGACAAACGCCATAGCTCCTCTCTCTTTGCACGCACTACCACAATTTAACTCGGTTTAAACCACTAATTAAGTCATCAGTTACATGTGGACTTGGGCTCGGGATATTATATACGGCCCGATAATAACTCAGAGATTGTCAAGCTCAAGCGTGCGGCATTGATATGATTCGTTGACATGGGCGCGCAGTGCAAAATCTACAAGGGTTATTTTGATCTAGATAATAAGGTAAAAGCACAGTTCGATAAATTGGTCACAATTTACAGACAGACGAGTCAGTGAAATATGTGGCCAATCAATTGTTATAGAAATCATTTTAAAAATGTATCTTTCCGCATGTTTCGTGTGTCCCTAAAAATTTCAAGACAATTGGAAAGATATTATTTATAGCTGAAATCACGAATGTTGTCATTCACGTCATCAGTTTATATACTTATCAGCGACATGCGAATATTTTATTTTTGTAAATACAAATACTTCAGGCGTTTTAGCTGTAAAATTGAACTTTGTGCTAAATTCGTGCTCTACGAAATTTTTTTTTATTGTATTTACTTGGTCGTCCTGAATAACACTTGGTAGTTACGCCACGATATACCTGGAGGAATTCTGTCAGTTCTTTGTCAATTAAGTAGCAGTAGTATACAATGGACACATATCAAATGTATTATTCTTTGTGTTTTTTATTAGTTTTTAATGTTTCTTACTGTGATATATTAAGTTTTCTGTAATGAGGTAAATAGTTAGTGCTTTACTTTTACTGTTTGTAAAGAAACTATCCTCAAAATGGCGGCAGTAAATGTTAGAATTAATTGTTATATGTTAATTTTCATTATACACTATATTTATCTTTTGCATACGTTGAATACGCCCAAGTGGTACCAAATTTTTGTTTTCAAATAAAATATCTTCTATATTATTATATTTTGAGATTTTACATGATAATCTGAATACAATGATATTACGGAGGTGGCATTTCAAATGTCGAATTATTTTTAATTCTATTTTTATTTCTGAAGTACGTCATAGCTGCTTCAACTGGGGCAAAAATACAAAATTATGTGATTTATGAGAAAAAAAAACAATTTGTCAAAAAGTGACATACAAATACATACAAATTTTTAAATAGAACACCCTCTATAATATTGAATTTCTGAATTCTGCATAATTTTCTGCGTAATTAGAATAAAATTGTATTTTTTTATTTTCTTTTAGCTCTAATTTTGTTTGTATTTACCGCACATATGAATAAATTCCTTATTAATAGTACTAATAAATGGTACCACAGTACCGATATGGTTCCATATGAAAAAAATTGAGTTTTGCCTCAAAAACAATTTTGGTGAATTTTATTTGCTCATAAATCACGTAATTTAGTGTTTTTAACGGGATTTCGATTTTTGTAGCATTACACGGGTCATTTAGAATAAATCGGAACCGTCATGGCACACTTTAATGGAAAACTAGAAATTATATTATAAAAAAATTGATGTTTGAAATGTCACTTATTCAGTATCGTTGGATTCAGAAAATTATGCAAAATTTAAATATGCAATAATATACAGGGTGTTCCATTTATAAATCGAAAGTTAGTGTTTCCGGTTTCGCCGGAAGTGAAAAAAATCAATTGTATGTCAAAAAGTACCGCTTATTATGTATGTAGTATATCCTAAATTTTAATCAATGATCTTCAAAACTAAAGGAGAAAAGGGGGGTATACCATGATCCTGTTACACCCGATATACAGCTCCGAGCTCTATTTAGACAAGCATTTTTTCTGAAACGGTTAGACATGTTTGATAGTATAGTTATTTTGTTTAAAAAGATGCATTTAACCATATTATTTTCAAATGTACAAGGCGCATTAAAAATACGGCAGGTCATGCAAATTTACTTTTTCAAATAGAACACCCCGTATATTTTTGGATTCTCAGGAATACTACAATACAAAGAACAGTAAATATTATAATTATTATAAAAAATGCTCAAATTGTCGCCCATATTCTATTTGACACAACTCACACCTCCTTAAAAGTTCTCGTGTTCTACAAGAACTCCTTATGACATCTGGGGTTATTTGGCGGTAAGCATGAGTTATCCTGTTTTTGAAATCATTAAGATAATTTAGTTTCTCAGCGTATACAACTTGTTTTAAATGATAAATTAAACATAATATTTTTAGTCGCAAACTCCTCTATAAAATCCTTTTACTATAAGGAACGTAACCAGACTGCAACCAACAGCTACTCTTCGGGCTATGTGCCCCGCCGAGCACTGAATTACAAGTTACAAGTCTGGCGCGTTAAGTGTAATAATTGCATATTACCATCAAAACGCTAATGCTTCGATTGCAACAAACACCAGCCGAAAGACTGATCCTACTTAAAGGAGCTCTCTTACCAGTCGTCACATACCACTTGCAGACTGCAGTTTCGAGCTGTTGGCTCTCGTCAGTGCAAGGTAGGCATGCGACGACCGGCACGAGGATCCTTTGACTACTTGGTACATCCCGGTATTTTTACAATAGCGACATGTAAAATAGTCAGCAGGCGCCATCTAGCGGTCCAGTGACTGTTACAATCGAAAAATAAATAGCCTGACTGGGCTTAGCATAGTTCAAATGTGCTTTTCGAGGGCGGAATATTAAACATAATATTTTTAGTCGCAAACTCCTTTATAAAATCCTTATTTTACTGTAAGGAACGTAACCAGACTGCAACCAACAGCTACTCTCCGGGCTATGTGCCCCGCCGAGCGCTGAATTACAAGTTGCAAGTCTGGCGCGTTAAGTGTAATAATTGCATATTACCATCAAAACGCTAATGCTTCGATTGCAACCAAGTAGTCAAAGGATCCTCGTGCCGGTCGTCGCATGCCTACCTTGTACTGACGAGAGCCAACAGCTCGAGACTGCAGTCTGCAAGTGGCGTGTGACAAGAGAGCTCCTTTAAGTAGGATCAGTCTTTCGGCTGGTGTTTGTTGCAATCGAAGCATTAGCGTTTTGATGGTAATATGCAATTATTACACTTAACGCGCCAGACTTGTAACTTGTAATTCAGCGCTCGGCGGGGCACATAGCCTGGAGAGTAGCTGTTGGTTGCAGTCTGGTTACGTTCCTTATAGTAAAATAAGGATTTTATAGAGGAGTTTGCGACTAAAAATATTATGTTTAATATTCCGCCCTCTAAAAGCACATTTGTTTTAAATGAGCCCATAAGGAAAAATCTAGGGAAGTCATACGAGGTGACCATGCAGACCATTCAACAGCTCCCTGATTACCAATCTAGTTCCCTCCAAATCTCTCAGTCAGGAAGCGTGTTACAAGGTTCGAATTATGCAGTGGTGCTTCATCTTGCTGCCACCACATAGTGAGGCGCTTATTTAATGGAATTTCTTCCAGAAGACCAGGAATAATATTTCTCAAATATTTGTCACCATTCAGGATACCTTCATAAAAGTATTCTCCAATTAATCGCCTATGAAATAAGCTGCATCAAAGGTTAATTCCCCAAATAGTTTGAAAATGAGTTTCTCTTACCCGGTGAGGATTTTCCACTGACCAATAATGACTGTTATGTCGATTAACCGTACCATTAATGTGAAATCGTGATTCATTAGTACACATAATTTTATTGACGAACAGACGATCATCATGTAACTGTACCATAAAGTTGGCAATGAATTCTATACGTCTATTGTAATCATTAGGGCTTAAATATTAAATTAAGCAGATTTTGTAAGGATGGTATCCATTATCTATTAGAATTCTGTGCACCGAAGATTTACTTATACCAATCTCTACCGCAATACTGCGAACAGAGGCATGTGGTTTGATTACTATAAGCACAAGAACATTAATGATATTTTGCTCCTGTCTTGCTGGACGGGCATGTTGAACTTCTCTGGGGCTTGGAAAGAAACCAGTACGTATTTTTCTTTTCACATTTCTAAATGTCTGAGGAGATGGTTGGTACACGTCCTTTAGGAAATCTTTCTCTTACTTTTGTTCTGCGACTCGTGACTTTTTTCCACATTCGCCATAAATAAGTACCATATCCACATGTTCATTAGATGTAAACGGTGATGGCATATTACTGATTTGAAAATGAAATAGACTCTTAAAATGAACAACCATCAGTGAAACTGCCACAGAATGACAGTCAATAATTCTTATTTTTGTATGTAATCAAAGCCTGCCTTATTAGTTTAAGAATATTGAACATGACTGGATCAAGATTAAACCGTTGATATATCGTAAACCGTTAATGATAGGTATAGGACATGGTTAATAAAATTTGTTCGGAAACAAAAGGATAATCTAAAAATGCAAAAATATACAGGGCATTCCATTTGAAAAAGTAAAGTTGTATAACCTGTCGTCTTTTGGAGGCGCCTTGTACATTTAAAAATAACGTCATCTTTTTAAACAGAATAACTTTTCTATTAAACATTTCTTTCTATGTCTAACTGTTTCCGAGATAATGCTTGTCTAAATAGAGATGGGACACCCTGTATATTTCATGTGTGTGTACGGGTCTAAGTATACCTAGACTATCGACCTTGGATGCAACAGGCGGTTTTGGGATATACTATTGGTGGATATGCCATTAATGATCATTTGATCATTAATGGCATATCCACCATATATTTATACATGCTTTAGAAATGCGCATTTTCAAGCATATGAATGTATTTAATATTTAGGATACCATGCGATGGAGCAGTATCCTAGCCGTAAACGTACAAAGCAGAAATTGATAGAAGTATATCGTTTGAATGACATTAACTAGAATTGTTTACGATAAAATCTATCTACAAGGAATTCTGCCAAAGAGACTGTAACATCCGCGAAAAAACAATGCCCATCGCTAAAAGCAATCTTTGTTGTTTTAAGTTTTTCTTATTGAAGATATTTGTCATTCGATAGAGCTTTGACGAAGCATATTAAGTATCCTATATAAGTCTCAGGAATATGCGGCAGCGTTTTGGCAGACACCCTGTATAATAATAATCTAATTAATGTACCGACGAGTGTTCATTCAGATGAAGTGATTATTTTTTGTTGTACGAGGTTGCGCTTGAAATACTTAACTGTTGATATTCGCCCCAGTATGCGTATTCACTTGGAAAACTTTCAAGTAGTCGCGACGTGAACATCTTTGATGGGATGAAAATGACGATCAAATATTATTTACGAAGTGTGTGAATAGTTAGTAAACATGGATAAAAACGATTAATGAACTTATTCACGATCAGTTTGGCAACAAATTACCTCCCACTATGAACGGTTCTTATAGAGACTATACGCGCGAGGGAGTTCCAACTGAGCTGCTAGTGTTCTTGGTGTAATGATCTCGGTGTTATATTAACACGAAGAGAGACTAGGGAGCGGCATAATGATTACTGTGGCTGTGGATGAATGGAACTTAAAAAGCCTTTAACAATTTAGTTGACACAGAGCATCATTTATAAACGTATAATATGAAAAATTACGTTGGATGTGGCAGCTTCTCTGAAGGACGGGCGTAAAAAGCAAGGAGGGTACAGTTTTTCCTTGTCGGGTAAATTTTCGAGTTTTTTATTTGTAGGTATTTATACTCACTAATAATGTTAAAAAATATATAGTAGCAAGAAAATTATTTAATGACTTCAAGATTAGGAGTTCCTCAGCTAACTGTTATAGTGCATTTTCTAATAAACTGTCGTTTTGATGAATACGTTAGGACACGCATAAATAAATTAAATGACAATATCGAAAAGCCTTTCACATTTCAATTTCGCAGTACCATTTTTTTTAGATGCAATTACCACACAATTCTGTCACAACAGTACTGAGTGGACCAAATTCGAAGGGATTTGGAGTTTTCTCTAAAACTATGTAGGAAGAATAAAGCGTCGTAGTTGTTCTAGAGTCAAATTGAGAGAAATAAATCAGGCACAAACAGCGATCGTTATCTTTTTCGACTTCTGAGCTACAGAGCGTTTTTGAAAAATTGGCATTTCTAAGCATTACTAACTGTCAAATGAAAAAATGAGTTATTAATTCATATTTAACTTTTTCGAGTCAATTGCTGATAAAAAGAAAATTATACAAGACTTAGTTTTTGAAACACAGACATAATGTTTTTCAAACGGAATCCTGGAAATTGTTCCATTCGACCACAATTTATTTAATATATCCAGTGGTACTCAGGGTGCTTGGAACATTGACAGGAATGCTTGATAGAGGTCATTTAGAACCTATATGATCATATATATGCAAGCTGACATATTTTGATATCGGTCTTTTTAGATATTTTTGTTTATTACGGAATTTTTTTTAAAACTTTTATTTATTTTAATCGTCTTATTTCTTCTTTTTTTCACCCAACGCCGTAGTAGCGGAACTAGGTAACTCATTTGAGCAGTTCGGAAGGGCCATGAGAGCGAACGGGAAAGGAAAGAGAGAGGTGATAGTAGCTGGTGATTTAAACGGTTGGTCTCCAGAATGGGACATGGACCGGACTAATGTGAGGGGAACGGTAGTCAGCGAGTGGATAGCCAGAGGAGACACGCATATACTAAACGAGGGAACGACCTACACGAGAAGAGATATAGGTTACACTCCAGACCTGATCTTAGGCTCTGAAAGGGCCGCCAGGAGAATTACCGGAAGGAGAGTTTTAGCAGCGGAAAAGACATTAAGTGATCGTATGTCTCTATATTACTTACGACATAAGGCAGAATCGAGTCATTCAGGTGGTGAAAGGCGGAGACTGGGCAGGTTCAACCAGGAAGCATTCAAAAGGAGTTTAGCCGAGTCCTTCCGAGAAACCGTGGATGAAACGGAGGAAAACCTCACCGGTGCGGTTACTAGAGCCTGAAATGAGGCAATGCCCAGAAGGAGAAGCAGGAGGTCTATTGGTGGACGGAGGAGATCGCAGCTCTCAGAAGAAAATGCAACGCAATCCTTCGGCAGGGTACAAGGTATAATAGTAGAGCAGAAACGCTTGGGGAGGGTATCGAAACGCCAGAAGAAATCTGAGAGAGGCAATTAAAAGATCAAAGAGGGAGAGGTGGAGAGAACTATGCGATGAGAGTGTGGATACGGATGTCTGGAGAGACGGCTATAAGATTGCTAACCGACAAATGAAAAATCCCCCTCTGGCCTGGCTGCCGGGAAAGGTGGCTGAAGTGATGAACGGTCTGTTCCCGGAAAGGGTCTTAGTTGGGTGGAGGGCGGTAGAGGTGAGTGCGGTCCCCCCGTTTATGAAGGAAGAACTCGAGGTAGCACGTGCCAGGCTTAGGCAGCAGGCTTAGATGGGATCCCGCTGAAATAGTTAAGCTGGTTACGGAAGAGTATTCGGGAGAAACCTTAAGGGTAATGAACTTCCCGAACAAATGGAGGAAGGCTAGGATCGTCCTGATCCAGAAAGGAGGCAATCCGCCGGAGGAATCATCATCCTGCCGACTGCTAAATGCGATGGGCAAACTTCTCGAGTACTTGGTACTTAGACACTAGAAAAGGAAGTAGCTAAGAAGGGGGGCTTATCTGAAAGCCAATTCGGTTTCTGGAAAGGACGATCAACAGTTGGCGCCATTAGACTACTAAAGAAGAAGAAAAATGCCTTTAATATGGAGGACTGGGCGATTATTGTCAGGAAGATGCAGAGTATGGGGATAGCTCCGCACCTTATAAGGATTACAATGAGCTACTGCCAAGACAGAATGATCGAGTATGGGACGGAGGGAGAGATTGTCTGGAAAACATTACGTGTGGGGGTACGCAGGGCTCGGTGCTTAGGCCGACCTTGTGGGACATTATGTTTGATGATGTGTTCCGACTGCAATGGCAAGACGGTGTGACGGTCATCGGTTATGCGGACAATCTGGCCATAACGGTGACAGCAAGGTGGGTCCACATAGCGGAGGTGGTCAATGAGGCCATCAGAAAGATTGAGAGATGGCTAGCAAGGATGCAGCTCAACCTAGCTGCTGAGAAGACGGAGTTCCTTGTTATTACCAGCATGAGAAACCTTCCACCCATGAAAGTTAGGGTAGGACGGGTGGAGATCGAGTGACCATCTGAAGTACCTAGGGGTTTAGCTGGAGTTGAACTTTGGTGTTTACGCCACAAAAACGGCCGAAGAAGCAGGAAAAGCAGCCACAGCCATAGGAAAACTTATGGCTGACAGACACGGGCCGAAAGCTAGCAAGATGAGATTCATGTGCAGCGTCGTGCACTCTACTCTCTTGTATGCGGCTCTGGTTTGGGAAAGCTTGATGAAAGTGGACAAGACGAGGGGCAGGTTGACTAAAATCCAGCCTTGCACTGTGATAAGGGTGTGCAACGCATATAGAACTATCTCGGACGAGGCAGCGCTGGTGGTGGCGAGGATCCCCTCTCTGGATCCGATCGCCAAGGAGTGGCTGGAAGCCTATCAGGGAGATACGAAGGCAGAAGTCAGGGACAGGTTCTTTGAAAGCTGGCAGAGGCGATGTGAGGTTGTAGGCAAGGATAAGTGGACCAGACGCCACATCACAATTGCAAGGACATGGATGGAACGAAGGCATGAAGAAGTGGGGTATTATCTTACATAAGCCCTGAGCGAACATGGGTGTTTCATGGAATACCTAAATGATATCGGTAAGACTGATAGCGGAGAGTGTGTGTATTGTGGAGAGGCCGACAGCGTGGAACGAACCGTGTTCGTACGACATGGTAGAAAAGATGCTGGAAACAGGGGAGAACTGGAAAAAGGCGGAGGAGACGGTAAATCGCATTATCAAAAAGAAGGAAGGGGATGAAAGAGAGATGGGGCTGACCCCATAGGGGAATACATAACAAATTCGAATGACCAGCTGGTTTGAAGATAAGTGACAGCAGTTCCAAACTAGAAGGAAACACTGAAGAGAGGGAACGGTTTTAGCCGGTTGAAGTCCGGTACTACCTGTAGCGCTAGACACTTATCGAGCTTCCCCTTAAAAAAAAATCATTTTATTTATATTAACGTCCTGAAAAAGTTTAGTTAAAGCAATTCATTATATCATTTAACTAGGACACAAATACAGACAACTACACAACAACCATTCCCTACAACTCTGCTACCTGTCGCAGTTGGGACTCGAACTCAAGAGTGATACGGCGACTAACCTTGTTATCTCTCACATAACTCAGTGTAATTTTCGAAAAATTAAGTATACCTGTGAGACGGCTATAGAAAACTATTAGTAAACAATTAGCACGTCTTATAGTATAACATAAATCCAATAATATGAAAGATAATTGAATGAAAGAAGCGTTCTAATTGTTTCCTATCGATATCTATACATACTTATTATATAATATAATTAAGGTTAATATAGAAATATTTTGAGAAATAGTCTGCTGTTATTAGTGTTGCTGTTTTTTTGACATTTTATAATTCCCGGAAGTGTAGATGCATTTATTATTCGACCTAGGAATTGTTGGACTTCATTTTGAATCCAATATTTTTTGGATACGTGTTTAAAATTTGGAAAAAGCTGCTTCTTTTCCCTTTAATTTGATAATGACTGGCTTTCTGTTTTAAACATCTCCCGATGATGTTAACGTGCTTACTGAAAAGAGCGTCTCGTAATGTATTTGAACATACACTAGAGATAAAAGAGTCCTCATATGAAAACCCTTGAGATCCGGCTAGGTGCACAGTGGGCCAGAATTAACTTTTAGCTAATAAATAACATTAATAAAGCAATTTTGTAAAAAAATTTTTTTAGAAATTTGGATTTTACCTTGCTAAAAATTAAAATTCTGGTCCACTGTGCGACATTGGGATATCTCCTTAAACAGGACTGTGGACCGTACAAATTGAAGAAGGTTCTCTCAAAACTTTTAATAAATTCAGTAGCTTTTGGTCTGATATACAAACGTATATTAAGAAGGCTTTAAAATCAGTTTACAACAAACTAAAAACATAATTACCATTTGTACTGCTTTGTACTTCCTTTGTACCATCACACAAGGATCGTTACGAGGAGATGGCTATCGTAAATAGCTAAATATGTTATCGCAAGTGAAGTTAACTCGATAATTCGACTTACATTGCTATAACAATATATCTGGAAAAAATTATTATCTAAGATAGTATAGAAGATGTATATCAGTGGCTATATGAACTCCCGTTATCACGTGGAGATCATATAGCCACTGACACTTATTTTTTTATGACATTTGAAATGATTGGTAAAAAATTTCTACTTGACACTTGAAGGAAACAATCATAAATATCAACTAATTTGTAGATTGATTGCGAATGAGTATAGCAATAGGGATCAGCAAGTGCCAAATATAATATGTACTGTCGTAAGCAGAAAAAAATAGGACAACTTTTCTTTCTAATGTAAATCTGTCTCTATTTGAATATGTAATGAGTAGCTGAAATAAAACAGATATAATTTTTAATTTATTTTTTATTTTAATGCTGTAGTTATTGCTATAGTAATTGATGGATGTTTAATGAGACAAATTACACTGCGTTATAACATTAACAAAAATTTGGTGTGTAACATTTTAAGAAAGTGGAAAATAAACTGTACGATTAGTAGAAATCCTGGATCAAAGGATAAAGGATATCCTACTTAACAAGAAACTAACTATTAATATTTCGTTATTGCACCATTTCTATTTATAATTTCTATAAGTCTGTTTGGCATAAAATTAAATAACATTATACAATAATCATTAGCAATAATATTTTCCCATGCATTATTTACTATTTCCAGTAATTCTCCGGCATTTCGTGGTCTCACATTTCGTTTTTGGATACTTCTGACGAGTAGTTCCCATACATCTTCCACAGGGTTAAGATCTGGACTATGACTGGGCCAGTTAAGAAAATTGTTGTTGTTATCTTGAAACCGCTATAAGCAGTATGAACGGAACAATTGTCTTGTTGAAATATGAACTCATTATTAGGAAATAATTGTGACACAGAAGGTAGCATAATATTGTCTAAAATCCTACTATACGTTTCACTATTAAATCGTTCCTCAATATGTCACAAAACACCAGGACCACGTGCCGATATCCAAGCCCACATATTGACGGAAAATCTACCACTTTATCATTGTTATATATATATTTCTCATCGAATCGAATATTCGAAGGGCGGTAAACACGAATACGACCGCTATATGTTGACTGGAAAGTTTTTTCGTCTGTAAAGATTACATTGTTCCAAAAATTTACATCATGCGCTAAAAATTCAAGCGCAAATCCTACTCGAGCTTCTTTATATTCAGCTTTAAGTAAGTATTTCTGTGCTGCTGCATGACAGCGTAGCCTCCGATTCTTTTACTCGTCGGCGACTAGTACTACTCGATCCAGGAAAATTCGTTTCTTCAGCAAACTGAATAACTGAGTAAAATGGATTTTCTACTAAAGCATTTACCAATTGCAAATCTTGTTGTTGAATTGATATTCTTCGTCGCCCTGATCCAGGATTTTTACTAATCGTGTCGTTATTCTCCACTTTCTTAAAACGTTACACACCGAGTTTTTGCCAATATTATAATTTGTCTCGTTGACCATCCATCTTCTGCTTTAGCAATAACTCCAGATTTAACTAAATCGCTTATATGAGGCATATTCGTTTATTGTACACTTGCAATGAATTATGACAACTAACTGACAATGTCACAAAAATTAAAGTTTTTTTTTTTTTTTTTTTATACATTTATTTAACGTCGGCCTATTTCCGCTACTGAGGCCTAACACCGACGCCTGTAGACGAGCTACCCCCAACCAGGAATTTTGCCGAACCTCTTCCCTTAAGAAAAGTAGGAATCTTTTACTTGCCTAACATTTAATAGACAAGGGACCGACGGCTTTACATCCCCTCCGAAGGATGGTATATCTCCTATACAACCCTCGCCTAAGGTTGTATAGCTTCCGCGCATACACTGATATACAAGCCGCTGGAAGATGTGTGAGGCGAGAACGCGGTTTCCGTTGGAATGGTCACCAATCCAAGTACTAACCGCGCCTGGCGTTGCTTTACATCGCATACCGAAGTATGTACATAGTAAAGACGCACCTACGCTCGCCCCAAAATTAAAGTTAGATGTACACAACTAGATTTTAGCACAAAATACTGTTATAAGACTTGTCCTATTTTTTTTGCTCACGACCGTTCTAAAAGTGGCATTGAACGCGTTTTTGAGGAATTGGGAATTCAACTTTTTAACACGCTTTTATTAGCTTCACCTGTATGTTTGTTAGTTTGTTTGCTTGTAATGTAATCTTTGAACGTGATTTTCACCCACTTAAAAACGTCAGATTAAACTGAAACTTTACACACTTATTAAGGGCCGATGATAATACAATAATTTGACAAATTTGTCCTGATGTTCTCACCAGGATCATCAGGATAAAATAAAATTGAAAAAAAAGCGACTAACCTATTGTGGAGATTTTGGTGGATGCGCCGCTGTTAATATTATATATTTTATAAATTATAGTTTAAATAAAAAAAAATAGCAAACCGAACTAAAAAGTAAAAAAAAATGTTTAAATATTATTGATAAAAAATTCATTGTATTGTAAAGAGCGTGGGGTGCTTTATATCAATTGTTATAAATATTTTATCGGTAGCTATTGATAAAAGTAGAATTATAAAATATAGTAAAAAGCACCCCACGCTTTGTTCAATAAAATGAATTTTTTGTCAATAATATTTAAACATTATTTTTTACATTTTAGTCCGGTTTGCTATTAAAGCGTGTTTTTTTAGTTTTTTCAAACTATAATTTTTTATATTTGTGCAATATGTTGCAACGTTCTAGAAGCGTGGAGCCTCTAACCGTTTCCTAACCACAAACTTCCGCTTTGATCAGCGCATTTCAGAACAAGGCATATGTAATGAGGGGCGCTCACTATGGAAATATTCGCACTCAGACACTAGAAAAGGGGATACTCGATTGCTTTGCAGGAAAGCCGAGACAAGCACAAGGCAAATTGCATGAAGAGCATTTCCAATTACATTGTGTGTAAGATTAATGCAATTAGTTGCGTCATCTTTAATACTAGGTATCGCATATCAGACCTTTCGGCCTCAATTCAGGGGGTTCTGTAATGGTGCATCGAGAATTTTCTTACAGTGCTCCTTTCTATAAGTAATTTACTCAAATTTTAATAGTATATCGCCTAATGAAAGTCTCTTGTTGTATACAAACGCTAAAATCAATTTGGTATTCTATAAATTATGTTAAATGATTGATTTTAGTAAAGAGAATCAATAAATATTTTGGTGCTAATTTTGTAAGTATAATTATACAAATTTCTTTTAAAATGTATTTTCTTCGATTTTCACTGTAAAAACCGTAAAAAATCATAATACCATCAGGCGCTTAATAATTGTCGCCCATCTGATGGTTTCTCTTGAGGTTCCCATGGCCTTGAAAATTTCCCCAGGTTCAAGTTGCGCAGTCTTTAGTATATTAATATATTATTTTGTACTATTACTAATAATACTAACCGTTAGGTATGATTTGGTTATGTTTGGATGTATTTTAAATTCAGCAGATATGCGATCTACAATTCATTTCAGATATGCAAGAAACTTGAAAGACATCAAAGGATACGACGACATAGAAGAATTAGGTTTAATCTTAATTGTAAAAATATTTCGTTCGAAAACGGATAAAGAAAGAAGAAACTTTGTTGTCAAGCGTGAGGTGGAAGGAGGACTAAATTTGAGAGACATATATCGTAAATATCCCAATCTTCGACCCTCTCATACTACACATAAATGATTTCTAGTTAATCACGAAAAAGTGTTCTGTTGAAGCTATTGGTGTTAATTCATTTGCCCTGTAGAATTGCAAAATATTTGTATTTAGAAAATCTAGAATGCACTGGTCATTGCTTTAGAATATCATCTGAAACACTTCTTGCAGAAGCCTTAAACGCGATGACGCTTGGAAGTCTGCGGCCATTGCGGCTGGATACGTAGAAGAATCATTAACTAACAAGAGAAGATTCTTGAACGAGAAGTGGTTATAATAGGCAACATGGAACAGCAAAATATGTCTCAAGTTACTACCGGTCAAATGAATTTTAAAATTTTCTAGGCATCAATATTGTAGGATGCGACAACTGTACTATTAATTTAATGATTAATTCAAACGAAAATATATATATTGCTGTTAAATTGTTAAAATTATTTACTGAGCCATATTGCTTCCAATTACTCAAATAAGACGGGATTAGTTTAATAAGGGAAGAAAATAGCGAGAAGTTTGACAGCTTTGACAATATCACTTGATAGTCAACCACGTCAAAAGCCTTGACAAAATCCGTATAGGTTACATCCACCTGATGATTTCTTGACAAGGCTCCCGAGGTACATTACACAAAGTTAATGAGATTTCCACACGCTGATTTTTGTTATAGGCAACAAAGCGGCTGAGCTAGAACATCTTTACAACCTTTAAGAATATAAGCTGGTACATTATCATGGCCCATTGCCTTGCCACACTTAAGATGGTTAATTGCTTCTATGATATCGTACACGCCAATAACATCCAATACAACATGATCACTCATATCAGCGCATTCAATATTCTCAGTGAATCTGTTATTTGGTATATTAAACACCGATTGAAAGTGTCCCGCATAGGGATTTGCAATGTCAGCATCATTTAATTTATTTCCATTAAAGTTCATTTCAGATGGAATACGAGAGAAAGACTTTTTAGATAGAACGTACTACCAAAAATATTCGGGCTCATTTTGCACATTTCTTTCAACATTTAGAAGATATTGTTATAATCCGCTATTGTATCTCTTTTTATTTTAGCCCTTAATTTATAATCTTGCAAACATTGAGATAAGTGAGTTTTTTTATAAATTGCTAAATTACGTTGTTTCATATATCAATTCTATTTATATACAATTTCCACTAGCCACTTTCCTTTTTGTGTTACTTCTTTCTTTCATGATATTATTTTTAATTTAATTTCTCAAACAATAGGGATTACTAGTTTAGATTGAAGCCATCTTCCAAGAAAAAATTTATGCTATAGATCTGTGTGCCTAGGAATGTCTAAATAAAAGTGAAGATCTATATACTATCAGATAGCCAGGCAGCATTAAAAGCTCTAAGGTCCTATAACTTTCAGTCTAAAATTGCTTGGGAATGACAACAACATCTGAAGCAACTGGCCAACAACAACAAGGTTACTTTGATGTGGGTGCGAGGGCATAGGGAGTACAAAGTAATGAACTTATTGACAGCCTTGCGAAAATGCGAAAAATGGAGCGGAAGCACAATTCATTGGATTTGAACCGTTTTGCGGCCTGGCCAAGGGACAGATAATAGAGGAGATCCAAAAATGGGAAAACGAACAAAAAAGTCCTACTAAAGGAATACTCTAGGCCAAAGACAAGCGAAAATGTTTATAACTTATTCGACAAAGAATGCCACAAGGGTTCTCGAACTTGAAAAGTTCGAATTAAGGCTGATAGCAGGCCTTCTAACTGGTCACTGTCCATTGAGATATCATCTTAAGAATATGGGCAAGGCAGTAGATGATAAATGCATCCTGTCATACTGCAACTGAAACTGCGAAACATATACTTTGTGAATGCAAGATATTCCTAGAGCAGGTCGCCTAAACACATAGGGGAACTAGCCCCCAGGAAAATCACAAGCTTTATAAAAAGTCTTAGAATCCTGGGCAATACTTAGTTGTAGGATTATTCACAAAAGATGTTTTAGGTCGAAGTGAAGTAATAATAAATAAATAATAAATGTAGATTTGTGTCCATATTAAGTTTGAAAACTTGCGTATGGATAAATGACAATTCATTAATATATTTTGTTAAATTAATTAGATCAAGATAATATAATGTAGCAGAGAAAAAAGAAAATTAACACATAAAAGAAAAACTGATAGAGATTAAATTATGTATCTATTAATGATCTTAAATAAAAACCATCATTTTCTCTTATCCACTTATTAACAAATTTCTTAAAAATAAACACAGTCTTACTATTCCTAATGTTCAAAGGCAGTACGGCTACTTAAAGCCCCTGAAACAATCTACAATCTTAGATTAAAGCCAAGGTTTTTAATAATATGAATACTCTTGTATACTCCATTAATGAAATAAGGGAGTTTACTATCATTGTTAATAATAAATATAAACTGTCATGTGACACCATGAGCTGACAGATTGATGTATTGGGGTGTCCTATTTGATAGTAAGATGGCTTTTATTTAATGATAAACATTTCATCGCCCACGTTAAATCATTAGGATCTATAATAAGAAACTCTCTAAAGGTTTCATGAATTTTGCAGCATTAAAACGTCCATTTAATTCATTATTGATGTAGTTTGGAGACCTCACTACGTCGCGCGTCGCTCATATTAATCAATTGAAAAATAATAGATGAAAATTTTATAAATACTTATGTCACATTGAAGGATAATATTTATCCATCTGTTGTAATTATCAACGATGTTTTATTAAATAGTATTTCACTTTACTCGCTATAAACACTTCGTGAATTACTTGCGTGAGTATTTTATTTAAAATATCAATCAACAGAATTGGCAAAATTCATTCCACTGCGTGTACTTTCTAAATAAATTCGACTACATTTAAATATTCCTTACAAACCAAGCATCATCAGATTCATAAAATATTGCTCGTTCATAAAAAAAATATTGAGGAATTGTTTGCAGTCGATCTTCGTACTAGTCCGCGATGAAAATGTGATTTCACGATGTGTGTCCATAACTATTATAAAACCGCACCTTAAAAGTTAGTGACCTATAAATTACTTACGGATTAAACTATGAAACTTTCGTTTTCACATAAACTTTTAATGACAGTTTGTGGTCAGAATGTTCCTTCAACCATTAAGTATAACTTCGTAAATGTGTTTTAATCATATTATGAAACAAATTCTAACAGCTGCTTTATATTCACTTTGGACGACCTCAAAAGTTATGGCGTAAACCGGAGGCAAAGAAAAATATATTTTCAGGTTGTTATTATTGCGCGTATCATCGCTTGCTACCACACCTGTTTTAGTCAGTATTTATAGCAAATTCGTCATGATAGCGCAAGAATTATAGTTAATCAATATTCATTACTTCGTGGTGTGATGTCATTTGATAATAATAGAATAGATAATAATTACGAAATGCTAGAAAACAAGGATTAATTTAGCATGATTTATAGCATCGACAGAAAGACTGGTGTACTCTAGAAATTCTGGTAGTTTGTGAAATGGAATATTAAAACTACAAGTAGAATAGAGAATAGGGTCTAGAAATAATGAATACCTTGTAAAGCTGCTAATAATTTCGTCACGTTGAAAACATTTATAGCCTGGGAGCCTGCGAACTTTTTTGAGGACCAAAAGCACAAGAGCTGGAATTTTTTTATACGATTTATTTGGCATTTCACGTAAGGGAATGGACCATCAGCTGGCGCACTTGCGGGGAGTTTAGCTGCAGTAGCGTCCCACACACGCAAAATAATTTTTTTAAAAGCTAATACAACAAAAGCTGAGACTTGGTCGACGTGTTCAGCTTTCCATGTAAACATGTGAAAAATATGCGCTGAGCTTAAACTGATACCACAATAGCTGAAATATGGTAGAGTAACAGCTAATTTAATAAATTACACGAAAAAATAATCCGCTGGATTTTTCGCGATGGATAAGTACTCAGCTGACGAGTTGGCGCAGCGCATAGTTATCCACGCGCGCGAGTTATATGTTTGACTGCATCAGCTGAGCTTAATACGAAGCGGAGTATTTTTTACATTTAACTTATTAACTTGCCTGTTATATTATCAAATTTCAGTTTTTGCGGTATCAGATATACAGGGTTACTGGTAATTCGATACATTCCTTTGGAGATGTGATGGGGCATGATCTAAGAAGGAAATTTAGCCCTAACATATATTATGCAAAACTCAATAGTTTTTGAGATATTTAATTTTTCTTGTTTTTCTCAAAAAGTAGATCTTAATGTCCTAAAAGTTAATTTTCGAAAAATCTATTTGACATTTTTAAATTTTTTTTTACTTTTACTTTTTTTTTACTTGTCCAATATTATAGATATCCGTTTGGAATGAAAAATATCTGGAAACATTTCGATCATGTGAACATCTGAAATAAAATAGTTCAAATGTGCTTTTAGAGGGCGGAATATTAAACATAATATTTTTAGTCGCAAACTCCTCTATAAATCCTTATTTTACTATAAGGAAAATAACCAGACTGCAACCAAATTTACAAGTCTGGCGCGTTAAGTGTAATAAGCGTTTAACGTTTTAGCGTTTTGATGGTAATATGCAATTATTACACTTAACGCGCCAGACTTGTAACTTTGGTTGCAGTCTGGTTATTTTCCTTATAGTAAAATAAGGATTTATAGAGAAGTTTGCGACTAAAAATATTATGTTTAATATTCCGCCCTCTAAAAGCACATTTGAACTATGCTAAGCCAAGTCAGGCTATTTATTTTTCGATTGCAACAGACACTGGACCGCTAGATGGCGCCTGCTGGCTATTTTACATGTCGCTATTGTAGAAATAGCGGGATGTACTAAGTAGTCAAAGGATTCTCGTGCCGGTCGTCGCATGCCTACCTTGCACTGACGAGAGCCAACAGCTCGAAACTGCAGTCTGCAAGTGGTGTGTGACGACTGGCAAGAGAGCTCCTTTAAGTAGGATCAGTCTTTCGGCTGGTGTTTGTTGCAATCGAAGCTTTAGCGTTTTGATGGTAATATGCAATTATTAAACTTAACGCGCCAGACTTGTAACTTTGGTTGCAGTCTGGTTATTTTCCTTATAGTAAAATAAGGATTTATAGAGGAGTTTGCGACTCAAAATATTATGTTTAATCTGAAATAAAAACTTAAATTTTTTTTTTTAAATCAGCTATGAAATTTACCTATTAGGTTTTCTCAAAAAGATATTAACGTAACACGCGTATAAATTATTATAAAAACTGCCTTATTCCAATAGCTATCTAACAAGGTACAAATGTTCAATGTACCCTTAATAGTTCTAAGAAAATACTAGTAAAAATAACACAAGTATTACGAATTTTATTTTTAGATAAACAGTAAAAAACATTTTAAAAGTAGAGTTTAATTCTTCATTAATTTCAAAGTTGTACTTTATTTTTTATATGTCTTGCTCAAAATGGGAGCCCCTATTCCGTATATAGACACGGCAGCGTCTTCTTATTTCCGTCCTTGTTACTCTGGTTGTCAGATTATGCCTTATGTGTTGGGCAGCATCGACTATCCTTTGTCTAAGGTTTTCTATAGTATTGACTGGTATAGACCATCTCCTTCATATGACCCCATACGTAATAATCAAGAGGTGCTAAGTCAGGGCTTCGCGCTGGCCAAGGTATTGGGCCCGCTCTTCCAATCAAACGGTTAGGGAAACGTTGACCAAGTAACTGTCGTACTGTCAGCCGATAATGTGCTGGACAACCGTCGTTCTGAAACATCATTCGCTGTCTGACGGCGAGAGGAACATCTTCTAAAATCACCGCCAGATCATTTCTTAAAAAATTTTCATAGAATTTTGAGGAAGAAAGTGTGGCCCTATTAAATAGTGGCCAATGACTCCCATCCACACATTAATAGAAAACTTCATTTGGAAACTAGTTTCACGTGTTAACTTGGGATTTTCCTCTGCCCAATAATGTAGGTTGTGGAAATTTGTTATACTCTCGCGATTAAATTTCGACTCGTCCGTTCATAAAATACTTGTTAAAAAATTTGCACTTTCTGCATCTGAATTTAACATAAAGCGGCAGAATTCCACTCTCCTTCTAGGATCACCTTCCTCCAAGCCTTGGACAGGGGTATAGTGGTAAGGATGACATCCAACTCTACGTATCGTAGACCAAACTTTCCATTGTGACGCTCCGGTTAGTCTTGCGACTTTATTAGTTGAAATAGTTGAGTCTTCCTCAAAATACCTCAATATTTCTTCCTCATCATCTGGTTCATAAACGGGAGGAGCACCAGCGTCACTTCTTCTACATTTCACGGAGCCAGTTTCAGCGATATTTCGATATGCCGTACTGAATACACGTGCATTTGGTAAGCGGCGGTTAGGGTACCAAAGACCATATTCTCGGCGAGCTTCAGCAGCGCGCAGCGTATTCTGCGTTGGCATACGTGGCCATGGCACAGAAAATACAATAACAACAACTACGAGCAAAATCAAAATCTTCGATAACTAATTTAACAAGACCAACAAACTTAAGGGACGCGGAGATAAGAATGTCAGTTAATGACATATATGCACAAATGTCAAAGTCAAGGACTGACTGACTTAAATGAAAATGAACGATTAGTCGTTTAATAAATTCCGCTACCAACATTATCTTTACTAATTTTTTATTAGAACTATCAAGGGTATATTAAACATTTCTACCTAGTTAGATAGCTATTGAAATAAGGAAGTTTTTATAATAATTTGTACGCGTGCTACATTAATATTTTTTTGAAAAAACCTAATAGGTAAATTTCATAACTGATTTAAAAAAAAAATTTTTACAAGTTTTTATTTTAAATGTTCACATGATCGAAATGTTTCCGGATATCTTTCATTCCAAACGGATATCTATAATATTGGACAAGTAATCCAGTAAAAAAAATTTTTAAAATGTCAAGTAGATTTTTCGGAAATTAACTTTTAAGACATTAAGATCTACTTTTTTGAGAAAAACAAAAAAATTGAAATATCTCAAAAACTATTGAGTTTTGCATAATGTATGTTAGGGCTAGATTTACTCCTTAGCTCATGCCCCATCGCATCTCCAAAGGAATGTATCGAATTACCAGTAACCCTGTATATTGTTTTTTTTTTCACTAAACACAGCGCGCGTTATTGGATCAATAAATGGAATCGATTATTAATAACTGTAATTATTGGGGATCTTATATTATATCAAAATATATGATTTTGAATTTACAGTGTCCCCGGAATACGTACTCCCAGTAATTCTGAGGTGCGCGTAAAAAAATGGAGTTTTTCAACATTTTCAAAGGGTTAGGTATGGAAAAATTTATTACTTTTTGACATCATTTCGTTTGCCAAGCCGTAACTTTTTTCGTGCTATATCGATAGCCAATTAAATTTGCTATGCAACGATGTAGCACACGAATTAATTGAGGCGTTTCGTATAGGAGGTATGGGCCGTCAAAGTAAGTACGAGGATTTCGCTCTCGGACGACACGCCCGTACTTAGATGAAATTGAATAAATTTTTTAATATATTCTTTAACTTCATAAATAGGTACATACGGGTTTTGTATATAAATACAAGAATATAAGTTGAATATTTTTATATAATTAGTTGTCAAAATTATTTTTCTTGATCTTGTATGATCCAAAAACTGCATGCAACTGCTACTTTTACGATAAATAAACAATAGACATCTGATACCACAAAAGATTAAATTTGACAATACAACAGGCAAGTTAATAAGGTAAATGAAAAAAATAATCCGCTTCGTATATAAATTTTATAATATCTACCGAAGAGAATATTAAGAACGAGCCTAAAAGATTTTGGTCCTACATCTCTAATATACGGAAAAATAAATCGGTCCCAGCTAATATGACATTGAATGATGAAGAGTTAGATAATGGCTACTCAGTCGTAGAGGGCTTTGCAAATTTTTTTAAAAACGCATATACTTCAGATGCTGATGACATAGATGTCCTTGATGAGACATTATCAAATATAAATACAAACACTACTCTAAATATTAACGCTCCCACTGAAGATGATATTTTAAAATGCATAAGAAGATTAAAGCCAAATATGACCACGGGCCCGGACAATATTCCAGCTTTCTTAATTCGTGATTGCGCTCCCGTATTAGTAGAACCTCTAAAAATAATTTTTAACCTTGCTGTGGATTCAAATACAATACCCGAAATTTGGAAAGTGTCACGTATATGTCCTGTTTTAAAAAAAGGCAATTTAAATGATATAGAGAATTATCGCCACATAACAATTATCTGTAATTTTATTAAAGTACTTGAATATTATATAGTCACGTGAAAAACAGTATTAGTATACACCAGCATGGTTTTATGAAGAGTCGATCGACAACTACAAACTTAATGTGTATCACACAGTATATATCGGAGGTTTTGGATGATCAAGGTCAAGTTGACGTAGTTTATACAGATTTCTCCAAGGCCTTCGATAGGCTCACTCATAGTATATTGGTTCTTTAGTTAGATAAATGTGGTCTGTCACAGAATGCACTGACACTTTTCAAATCCTATCTCTCTGATCGATTACAATACGTATGCTACAGAGGCTTTGCTTCAACTAAATTTGAAGTCCTATCTGGTATTCCTCAAGGATCGATCCTGGGGCCGTTACTTTTCAACATCTTCATTAATAACGCTATTAGCTCTTTGAATGTTCCTCATCTACTATACGCAGATAATATGAACATTTATGTTAGGATAAACTGCGCTCAGGATTGCATCATCCTTCAGGAAAACCTCCATAAGCTTGCTTTGTGGTGTAGGGAAAACAAGTTGCCACTTAATATAAACAAATGTAAAGTTATCACATACTCATGTAAGAAAGATATGTTAATGTTTCCATACAGTATCGACCGTATTTTACTTGATAGACCAGAATGCATCAAAGATTTAGGGGTATTTTTTGATTCAAAATTAAATTTTATCCATCACATAGATGAAGTAATTTCAGCTGCCAATAGAAGTTTAGGATTTATCATGCGTAATTCCCGTGAGTTTCATAAATCATCAACAATTAAACTGTTATACAACTCATATGTCAGATCCCGACTACAATATAATTCTGTCATTTGGTGTATAATAGAAAGAGTGCAACGTAGATTATTAAAGTATCTGTCCTATAAAGAAAATAAAGTGTATCCTCCTATTGGCTTTCCACACGATCTGTTACTTGACACCAACTATAAATCCTTACTGGTTCGTCGTAATATGCACTCTGTTGTCTTTCTGTTTAACATAATAAGCTCTGTTCATGATGCGACCGAAATACTGAGTAAAATCAATTTCCATGTACCAACATATACTAGGCGACGTTATGAAACTTTTTATGTAAAGACGGCAATATATTGCATTACTCTCCTCTGTATACGATGTGTCGCAATTACTCCACCGTGCAAGACAGTATTGATATATATAATTCTAGCAATGCACATATAAAAAATGTTTTTGTATTATAAGCTCTGTTAATTTTGTTTAGTGCTTGTTTTGTTATTTACCTTACTTGTTTGTCAGGAATGTTTGTCTTTTATATACCTATGTCTGTATTACTATTTACACATTGTCACTGTACTTTTTTTTTTTTCGAAAATTGTATTATTCTTAATTTCATATTGTTGTTTCCTATCCTGTAACTGGGATGTTATCCCGTTGGATAGTTGTAGAAATAAATAAATAAATTAAGCGAGAGAAAAGTGTTCAGCTGATGCAGTCAAACATGTAACGCGCGCCCACGGATAACGATGCGCTGCACCTTTAACTCGTCAGCTGAGCACTTATCCATCGCGAAAAATTCAGCGGATTATTTTTTTCGTGTAATTTATTAAATTGGCTGTTACTGTACCAAATTTCAGCTTTTGTGATATTAGTTTATACTCAGCATATTTTTCACATGTTTACATGGAAAGCTGAAATATAGTCCCCCACTCTAAAGTCAGATGTTTATGTTTTTCAGTTACTCTTCAACATTATGAACATGTCGACCAAGTCTCAGCTTTTGTTGTATTCGCCTTTTTATATATAATTATTTTACGTGTGTGGGACGCTATTGCAACTAAATCCCCCGTAAATGCGCAAGCTAATGGTCCATTCCCTTACTTGGAATGCCAGATAAAGCGTAGAAAAAAATTCCAGCCCTTTTGCTTTTGGTCATCAAAAAATGTCCCTGGCTCCTAGGCTATTATGTTGACGAACATTGTTTGCATTTACGATTTCTCTTGATTAAAGAAATGCCAATGTAAATAATATATCACAAACATTGAATATTCTTATTACAGTGTCTTATTGATCAGTAACTGAATTGATCACAAACTGAAACAAACAAGTACGATTTTTAATATAGTTTGAGATAGATTTTAAGTAATTTATATCCTAAAATTTATCCATAATAATTTTTTTTTATGTAATTAACAATTTACGAGTAAAATCCTAAAACACGTCAATTTTTAATTCTAAAATAACATTTCTTGAGCATAATTTTATATCTCCCCCTTCAACCCCTTGGAATGACAGACACCCCTTTAAAATTCTTAAATTTAATGAGAAGTGTGTGTGATAGCTCATTTGAAAGGGTTTTTAATTATCTATCCAGCAATATAAAATTTTTGAATATAGTATGTTCTTCATCAAGAAAATTAAAGTTGAAAATTTTTAAATGTATTTGAAACGTATACAATCAAATGTATCCTAAATTATTTTATCTACGATCGTGTAAAAAGTAACAGTACATCATTTCCAATGTAAGATGTGGCCTTTTATAAGAAACTGTGCAAAGAAGTTAAAAGGAGGTTAGTAATAATTTTGTCATGCATCTAAGTAGTAGAATGCTTTAGAAATAAATAATTTTTTTTATTTTCATTTTATATTGATTGGGGTATTCTAATTTACGGAGGTAGTTTAATATTTAAAAGAAGTCCATGGTAATATGTGGCACGTCTTGATTTCTTTAATCTTCGATCAATAAATAAATTAGTATTATTGCGTGTATTGTGAGTATGGCTATTATAGATATTTACACATTTATGAATGCTTCTATTAGCCCAAAGCAAACAATGAAATATTATGAACTCGGGACAGTCAAGAAGCCAAGGCTAACCTAAGGGTTTTTTACATTTTCTTTATGATTTAGATTCAGTAAAATTCTGATTTCTTTTTTTCATATTAAAAACTCTTTCACAATGAGTGATATGAGTATATTCCGCAACTGATGACGTCATTAAAGAGGACGTGATAGATTATGCTAATTTCTTTTAAGGTTATTTGTGTTAAGTATTTTAGGAGTCAAAAGTTTTTAGCTAATTCGCCACATGTGTAATCTACATGTAGGGGTGTAATGGGGTAGTGAAGCGCAAGTTATAGCCTCTCCTACTCTATTGTTAACCTCACCTTCACGATGAGTTCAATTTGAACTTGGTGCACCCTGTTTTCACTAACGAGGCTCTAACGACCGAGTAAGAGCGGAATAACCATTACCTTTTGCCGTGAGCACATCCACCTTCTAACGAAGAGTGCGGTAAAAATAACCCACCGCACATAAAGGTTGCTTTTGGAATCGTTTGGTTACCCCATCGTCGCAGTCTCCTTCTGTGCCATGGGACCACACCACTCGCCTTCCGCAACCGAGCTGGTCAGTTGCATACCTGCTCCAGCTAAAACTTCAAATGCAGCTTCGTTTTCAGTCGATTAAGGCTTTAAAAAATGATGGAGCGTTCAAGTGGGACAAAATCATCCGGAGGTAAAATACCCTCCCGATCGGATCTCCGGGGGAGGGTGCCCACAGGGACACCTCATCGAATGTCGAAAAAACACCGACAAGTTAAATCCAACAAAACTAATCCTTTCATCTACGGCGCTTGGAATGTTCGTACTTTGAACGACAGCACTCGCACCGATCGGCCTGAAAGAAGAACTGCTCTAATAGATAGAGAACTTCACCGACTCAATGTTGACATTGCAGCTCTCAGTGAAACTCGATTTTTGGAGGAAGGCTCTCTCACAGAAAAGTACTACACCTTCTATTGGAAAGGTCTTCCCACCAATTCAAGAAGACAACAACTTGTATCCAACTTAACACAAGTACCACAAGGCCTATCCGAGCGTCTAATGCTGCTACGCTATGAGCTATCAGATGGCAATGCGGTAAATCTAATAAGCGCCTACGCTCCCACTCTGGATGCAAGTCACGAAACCAAGGAAACCTTCTATCAACAGCTGGAAGAAACCCTCTGTAGAATACCTAAAACGGAACGACTCGTTATTCTTGGCGATTTTAACGCTAGAGTAGGGAGAGACGCAGACACCTGGTCAGACATCATAGACAAGAACGGTTTGAGCAACATGAACGCTAACGGTCAACTACTCCTAACTAACTAAATGCGCCGAACATGATCTAGTTATAACAAACACCATTTTCCGACAAAAGGATAAATTTAAAGGCACCTGGCATCTACTGGACTATGTTATCGTACGTAGGAAGCATCTCAAGGACGTCCAAATTACAAAGGCGCGCATTGATAGCGATTGTTGGACCGATCATCGTCCTGTTGTCTCTAAAATGAAAATTGTTATGAGACCCAAACACCGAAGAACTCAAGTAAAACGTAGACCCCGTCTCTGTATTAGTAAATTGCGTGACCAACAAACCGTCGAACAGCTAAAGCAAAAAGTTCAAGAGAATTTGAGTGCACTAGAAGAAACCAATTCTGTAGATGTCGCTACTACCTGGACACAAATTAAAGACAGTTTAAAAAGTGCGAGTGAGGAAATTCTTGGCACTGCAGCAAGTAAAAAACAGGATGACTGGTTCAATGATAATGAAGCTTTTATACAAGAACTTCTTGACCGCAAACATATTGCCTTCCAAAACGCTATCAACCACCCCAACGACTCATCAAAAGCAGAAGCTTTTACCCAATCTAAGTATGAAACGCAACGCGAAATCAGAAGAATAAAGAACGAGTGGTGGGCAAGCAAGGCCAGAGAAATTCAAAGGTACGCCGATTCACACGACTACAGGGATTTCTTTCAAGGAGTAAAAGCAGTGTACGGCCCCAGTCGGAAAAATATGTGCCCTATTAAAGATTTAAATGGAAATCTCCTCAAAGAAGACCAGGAAATAAGAGCCCGATGGAAAGAACACTACTCTAACATTCTTAACCAGCAAAGTCAAGCCGATCACGATATTATAAATCTTATCCCTCAATATGACACCTTCGAAGACTTAGATAAACCACTAACAACGGAAGAGATGTTAACCGCCATTGGGCAGCTAAAAAATAACAAATCTCCCGGCGCCGACTCACTCCCAGCTGAGATCTTTAAAGCTGTATCGTCAGAGCTCATACCCTACCTCAAAAAACTCTTTGATGTCGTGTGGGAAATTGGTCAAGCTCCGCAGGAGTTTCGTGATACACTTTTAATCAACCTCTTCAAAAACAAAGGGAGCGCTGCGGACTGTGGAAATTACAGGGGTATAGCTCTCCTGGCTGTTGGAGGGAAGATACTCACTAAAGCGATGGCAAATAGGCTAACACCTGTTATGGAAAAGTTACTTCCTGAAACACAGAGTGGCTTTAGACCAAACCGAGGCACATCGGATTTAATCTTCACACTTAAACAGCTTCAAGAAAAAGCACTCGAACATCAAGGAGAAATTCACATGGCCTTCATTGATTTAACCAAGGCGTTTGACTCGGTGGACAGGGAAGTGCTCTGGAAAATTATGTTCCGCTTAGGTATCCCTAGAAAATTTGTGGAAGTATGTCGCAGTCTACATACAAACAACAACGGTTGTGTATAATAATGAGGCAACCGAACCTTTCCAAACCCTCACTGGAGTTAGGCAGGGATGTGTCCTGGCACCCCTACTCTTTAATTTGTTTACCACTGCTCTAACAATTATTGTTGACAACAAACTGACAGTCAGAGGAATAGGTCTCAGATACCGTTTTGATGGCGGTCTCTTTAACATAGGGCGCTTTAGAGCTTTCACGAAGACACACACACGATTCATTTGTGATCTCCAGTATGCGGATGACTGTGCACTTTTAGCCTCTACGCCGTAAGAGCTTCAAGAACTTTTACATGTGTATGCCCAGAGCTATGATTCCTTAGGACTTAAAATCAACATTGGAAAGACTAAGATTATGTCAACCCCTCATCAAGTGAACCAAATAGACATTACACTTAACGGAAATTCTCTTGAAGTGGTGGATCAGTTCAATTACTTAGGCAACGTTGTTAATGACAAAGCAAACATGGACAGCGAGATTCGCAATAGAATTAACGCTGCATCTAGAGCACTCTGGGGACTTAGAGAGAGAGTATTTGACAACCACGACCTTGCTTTGTCAACGAAAATGGGTGTCTACAGAGCAGTTGTCATTCCAACACTGCTATATGGATGTGAAAGCTGGGTCACTTACCGTCGTCATGTGAAAGAATTAGAACGTTTTCAGCAAAGACACCTCAGAAGTATGATGAAAATCCGTTGGTTCCATCACATATCAAACGTGGAAGTACTCACGAGAGCAAACAGCCTTCCAATTGAGGTGCTTATTTCAAGAGCACGCCTAAGATGAGCAGGTCACGTTCATCGTATGCATGATAACCGCCTTCCTAAATGTACACTTTATGGTGAATTGCTAAGCGGTAGAAGAAGGCGTGGCGGTCAACGAAAGAGATTCAAAGACGCTTTCCATGAAAATATAAAATCCTGCGGTATTGCAGACGAGCAATGGGAACAACTTGCAGCGGACAGAACCGAATGGCGAGGGGTTGTGGCCAGCTATCAAGGAAATGTTGCTGCAAGAAGGCCGAATCCAAGACCTAACCAGGTCTATGTTTGTCCTGACTGCGGTCGACATGTGCTCTCCCGAATTGGCCTCTATAGCCATAGTCGTGTGCACCGTAGATGAATGGGAATTACAATAGACTACACCTTTTGCTTGTTTTTTTATTGTACACAATTTATCGACTGTAACATTTTTATACTCGGACTCGAGTAACGGCTAATAATAATCTACATGTTCATTCAATATTAAAGTTAGGTATAACATATTTCCATAAATTTTAAATACCATTTTTTTAGTCTTGTTTTGATTTAATGAGAAATTCGCTATAATCCAGTAGAGGATAGGTTTTGAGAACTTTCGATAATATATTCAAGAGTTTCAAAATTTCTCTCGACGTCAATTTTAGTTGTGTCATCAGGAAAAGTTATTACCAAGTCTATTGGCGGATCATTGATGTAAATTAAGAACAAGTTTTAACCGTGAAACTTGTGATACACTTTGACGGGTCTTATCAAGTACTAGTGTTTATAAAATGTTTTTTGGTAACGGTCGTTAAGGTAATTACTTATTAGGCAAATTTTATCGTATAAAAATTGTGATATGTCATTTGACACTTAACGTTTTGTGAGAAACAGTTGAAGTCACAAAATGCTGCCCCAACAAATTTCTCTAATTCAAAGCCCTCGGCTATGATTTCTACCAAAGCATAGGTGGTCGATATATTTTGTTGAAAACCAAATTGATTGAAATTTTTAAAGTTATTTTCAAAGGAAAATTTAGAGAATATTCGAAATATATTGAAAGGGTATGAAAGAAATTAGCATTACTTTAATTATTTTAAAGCAATTGAATGCAGGATTAGAAAGTTGTACTACAAGAACAGCTATTAGAATATTAAAAAAAAATTTAATCAGTTCATGACAGTCTTTACTATTTTTTGACTTGGCATTCTCCATAGCTTCTTCACTTATATCCTCAACACTTACTGTTTTAAAATTAAATGTCAAATTATTTACCATCATATTAGAAGTACTCTGCATATGATATGGTAGGATTAGGTAGATCTTGTATAATTTCTGAAGTAACTTTACTTATGAAGAGAGTAATTATTTAAAAAAAAAAAAATTGCTCTTTAAGAATCAATTTCTGCAGACGGTGCTGCAAGTGAAGAGCTCAAGGCAGTTGTTTATTACGCTCCTGTTTTACGGCGTATTAATATAAAAGCAAAATTTTCAGATGGCACATTTATAAGGTAATTTTAAAGAAAAAAAAAAAAAGAGAGAATTAGTTTAGTAGAATTCGTTTAAAGACTCGATAACGAAAACGCCCTTTGTTTTAAATATATAGATTATTCAAATGCGCTGTCGATATATTGAATTAAGTATGTTTTGTAATAAGGCTATTATACTGAATACTGAATCAAGAACACAAAACTTGTTTTGTATATTAAATGAAGATAAATTTAGAACAGTAATTAAAAATATTATGGGAAACGAATATAGAGGGTAGAACACAAATTATCTAAATTTATCTCAAAGATATTTTTACTTAATTTATTTTAAATGCAAATTTTCGAGTAAAAATCAATATTTATAAATCAATTAATTTAAACATGCATCCAGAACATTTGCTGGGGTAGAAAACCCCTATTGGCACCCATTGTCAATAATCCAAAGGGTCTAAAAAAGGTGGCCCGGATACGGGGATGAAAACGGCTTTTGTGGAATATCTCATTTTTGTTTGATTCTTTTTTTTTTTACTAATTTTATTCCATAACGAAAACATTACTGTTGTATAGGAATAGTCAAGTTACACAAAAAAGAATAAAATAGAAATAAAATACATACCTTAAGAAACTAGGTAAAAAATCACATACAGAATGAAAACATTTTTATAACAAAAACAGTTTTAACTCAATTTTAAAATCTAGAAAATTTCTAGCAATCTGTTGGTAAACGATTAAATAATTTTGGACCTATGTAATTTGGGTAATTATAAATTATATTGAGTCTTGCAAATGGTACTCGAAAGTTTTCCTTGCTACGCGTAGTTACGCTATGAATATTTTTATTCACAATAAATATATTTTTATTTTGGTAAACACAAACACACATTTCGTGTGAAAAGATGGCAAGGTTAAAATCTTATACTCTCTAAACTATTCTTTGCAAGAATGGGTATTAGAGATATTCGCTATTGGGCGCAATATACGTTTTTGAGCAATGAAACGTTTTGTGAAAAAGTGGAGTTTCCCAGAAACAAACACCATAGCTCATCCACTAAATTAACTAATTGATCCCAAGTACTGTTTTAATATTGTTAAATAGAAAAGAAATTGTTGCTAGCTTGGAAATTATATATTCATAATGTGTCTTCCAGTTTTAAACACTCATCAATATGTAAACCAAAAAATTTTATACTGTTATGAGTACTTGTTAATCCTGTTATAATAGAATTATTGAGTTTAAGAGAAATAGACTTGCATAGACTTTTCTGCCTATTATGGAACTGAGTTAACTGGGTTTTATCAGTATTGAAATACGGTTGATGTTGATCGAAAAATGTAGATACTTTTTCAATAACGTTATTAAATTTAGTTTTTAACGCAACATGCATAGAATCTGAAACAATCATATGGAAAGATCATCGGCATACATTGAACAGAAATCGTTACATAAGAATGAAATCAAGCTCATTAATATACAATATGGATAACACAGGGTCCAATATTGAGCCTTGTAGAACTCCCATACTTAGAGACGAACATCCAGAATTGACCATGCATGTCTTACTTTTACTTGCATATTGTATATTTACATAATGTCAGCGATTGATTAGCAACGATTTGATCCAGTTTAGTGGATGTTCTCTAATATCATAATCGTTCAGTAAACTTAAGAGTTTCCTATGATTGACGCACTCAAATGCCCTGCTGAAATAAATAAAATATTTCAACAGGGCATTGCCCTGCCTCAATATAAAAATTATACAATTTTAGAATGTTGTTACAGCCGTTATAGAGGGCTTTTTATACCGAAAATCATGTTGTTTATCAGACAAAATTTGATATTTCATTAAAAAATGTAATAACCGATCTAGATAACAATATATTAGTTTAGAATAACTAAATGGTACTGTTACGGGCCTATAATTATCTAAGAAATGTGGATCGTTTTTCTTAACTATTCTATTTTTAGTGTTTCAGGAAATGTTCCAGTATTAAAAGACAGATTTACGAGATAAAGTAGTGGAGTTATCAATAATTTTAAAACTTTTTTAATTTAAAAGCCAAGTCTGGTCCAGATGATCTTTTATTTTCAAGTTTCCTACTTAATAATGAAAACATCTCGTCTTCTATAAACGGCCTGAAAAATAATGCATGGTCTTCGTTAAAAACGGCTTTTACTAAGAAAAAAATTATCTATAACTTTCGTCTAGTACTTGTTTTCGAGCAATGAATGACTTCTGAGTTACAACCGCCTTTAAAGTGAAATTTTGGGAAAACAATTGAGGTTATGCATTTATATGAATGTAATATTTTGAGCGTTTATAAATGAATATGTAGAAACTATAATATTTTTCGAATATTCACAATAAATTAATAATAATAATAGTATTTGGTGTGTAGCATAGAAATTCTTTTACAGAAAGCAAACATACAAAATAGGATACATATTACATAAGAAATGTAAATATATAAGAAAACAGAACTACAGTATATAGTCAATAAAATGGGAAACACATACAAAAAAGATGTATACATTCAATAATGAACAGGTATAATTTGGAAAATAGAAGGTAATCGAATAGGTACTAATCTAATAGACTCTTATTCTTTCAATAAACCACAGTGAAAATAGAACTGAAAATGTATAATCTGAAAAACCAGACTAAAATTATAATTTATACAATTTGCTAAATTATGACATAAAGGGTGGCGGCGCTGTTTTTAAAAAGATGATTCCGTAATTCGACAATTTCTCCTATATCCCTGAACCGATAAAAAAAATTGATAGGCGTTTAGAGAACACTCAATAGAACGGTACTGGACTATTGGAAACTCAAGAAACATTTTTGTTTTTTACACGAGAATTTTTGTTTTCCACAAAAGAAAAAATAGTGCAGTACTATTCTATTGAGTCTTCTCTAAAAGCCTATCAAAAATTTTCTTGAGTAAGTTCAGGGATATACGAGAAATTGTGGAATTATATCCACGGCACCGCTCACTTTAAACGGCTGTCATTATTATCCAGTAGGTAGGAAACTCATTAGTAATTGTCATTATATATTGAAAAAACTCAACTCCTACATATCACCCACATAAACACAAATCTCCAGACTTCTATTGTATCTGTTGCCATATGATTCAACGACCTTTAACATAACGATGCGTGAGTGGGATTATGCATGTATTCTGACTAGAAGTCACTAGAAAAACTGTTTTACATCAAATTAATATAAAATACTTGTCCTTAAATATCTTGAAATCAACCTATTTAGTATACTTTTAAAGTAGGAGCCATTTTTGACAAAATTAGAGTTTAGAATCTTTCATTTTAAGGGGCGCGGAATTAAAGAAAAGTCTGGAGATATTTGTGACTTTAAGTATCGAATTTAAACGGGATGGGATCGCCGGTTTAGATGCTAGGTTAAGCAACAATTTACACTCAGGCGTATCATCATAACCTCTTTTTCGCTATCTGAGAGTGATATTGAATTACAATTCACCAAAAACTTCACCGGATAAATACAATTTAATCACAATGTTGGTCTCGATATGGCTATCAAAATTATCACTAATAATTATGTCAAAGAAAATAATTAAACAGTATGTAATTCAATCCTTTTAAGTGACGTTACAGAAAAAGGAGTATTAACGAAAATACAAGAACTAAAAAATGCAAGCTCTCTAGGTTTAGACAACATCTCTGTAAATATTCTAAAAATAATTAGCTCTTATATAGCCAAACCTCTATGTCATATAATTAATTTATTTTTTCACACAGGTTTTGTCCCAACGCACTTCAAAAAGAGTATAACAGTGCCTATACATAAAGCAAAATCCCAAGTAGAGGTAGGTAACTATAGACCAATATCTTTAATAAGTAGCATAACAAAAATATTTGAAAAATGTCTTAAAACACGACTGCTAGATTTTCTTGAAAATATAATGCGTTAGCTCCAAAACAATATGGTTTTACACAAAATAAATACTCAGAAATGGCAGTATATGGATTAGTTAATCTGATAACCAAATAAATGAACAGGCTAAATGCTTGGCAGTTTATTTGGATCTGGTTAAAGCCTACGACATAGTTCCACACGCAAAGCTGATCGATAGAGCTAAGGATTTAGGCATTAGAGGCACAATTCTAGAAATAATAAAAAACTATTTAAAAGATAGAGTACAATTTGTTGGAATAAATAAGTAAATTAGTAAACCACACATAATTTAGATGGGTATACCGCAGGGGACAGTTCTTGGCCCTCTTGTGTTTTTAATTTATATCAATCCACTACAAAGAATCTAAACGCTGAGATAATCACTTCAATAAGAACTTATATACAAAATACAGTCACCCATATGAAAATAGGAATAAAGAAAACCTTTTACCAATAAGAACACAAAAACACAATGCCAACATTTTATATCATTTACTGGTCCAAAATATTACAAACAAATACCACCCGACATAAAAAATAAAACGAATCCAAGAAACTTTAAAAAATGCCTGCATGAATTTATAACACGAAATAAACTTCATTTAATATTCAATATAATTATAACCCGCATGTTAGCATCTACATATTCTTCCAATTCTATTCCACTTTAATTTTCGGCCAATGTCAATATAACATATCATAACTATATCATTGTTATTATGTAATGACCAATCTTACACAAGACAAGCTTCTTGTTAAGATTAGAGTGTAATAAGTCATATTATTAGACACATATTTTGTAATTAATTTTATAAATATCTTCAATAAACTATCAGACAAGACTACTGGATTGCTCCATTAAAAAAATAATATGTAATTGTTTATAGATGTAATAGTTAATTGAAGTTAGATTTAATTATAAAATTATAGGAGACATCCTAAGTTGATAACTGTGAAGGGAGAGAGGAGGCATTATTTAAAAGTGAATTATTTTTTACAAATACTACAATCGACAGACGTTTCGTCAATTAAGTTATAGAACGATTATTAAAATGTATCATCCATCGAATAGGTGCGTGGAAACATGTGTTATATGCATCGACTGTAGTACGGAGAATTATTTCAATACCGCAATAGATAACAACATATTTGTTATTTATAGATCAATAAAGATACTAGGGGTGAATATGTTTTCTTAAGTATTAATATCAATACAAATGAATCTTCATTTTAAATTTAATAAAATGAGAATATTATATTTACGAAAATTAAGCTTTTATTATTTGATATTACTTGTACTTTGCAGTTCTCAGAGTTACGCAGAAATGCGCAAATGTTATTTAATTGGTTATACAGGTTGCTTAATGGATTTTTATTTTCCTATTTCTTCAATTTGTTTTGAGAAATTGCAGATATTAAAATCCTCCAAGCTAGTCAGAATACAAACATTTCCGTCGAGTGCGATGCAAGCTGGCTATGTTACTTTTCTTTTATTGGATTACACACTTCGTTTTCAATAATTCTGTCTACCCATTTACGTAAGCCAACAACTATGTCAATAAAGTATTATTTTGATAATGTCTAACGTTGTTTGATGTCGGTTAAACTTATTCGATGAAGTAAAACATTAACACATGTAATTTAAATATATATTATATCTTTGGATTGAGTTTACAAGAAGGAAGAATGTATTATTTTTAAAGTTTACAAAAAAATGTTAAAGGAACAATACACGATTTACTAGTCAAGAAGCAGATTTACTAATTTGAGCAGGATAAGAACTAGTTTATGTATGATATGAACAATTCTAAGCTATACCGGGTTGCACAGCAAGTACCAAGAGCGGCGACTCTAGCCTTGGTGAAACTAAACTCCATTTGCTAAATAGGATTTGCAGTATTCCAACCTGCATACCAACTATCATTTGTCAATTCCTAATCAGACATAGATTGGTTTCTTTTCATATTCTCATCAGTATGCCATAGATCACGGAAAGGATAAATGTTAGTGGCTAATCTGCTGGCCTTAAGAGCGCTCCGGATATAAGCCGGAAAGACTGTGCAAATTACTCTCATATAAATCATTATTTTAAAAAACGGCTTTCACTAAAAGACATTAAAAACACGTTACAATGTGGGACGATGAGAGAAAAAAAAGTATATAAATACTTGCAAAAATAATTTTTATCGTTCCGCATAGGTATCATTAAAATAAACATTTTCCCTTTTGTAGAACTAAAATAAAATTAGCCCTAATGTCCTCAAATGCACAGAGAAATTTAAAGATTAGGTATAATAAATTTGTCCAATGTCATATTCTACTACATCTCTATCTCTCGCCTTCCAAGCACACCGTACATTCAGCTGCGTCATTTTATTGACGTGAAGTCATTTACAATTAAAATTGGAAGCATGGGTGACTAATACACTCCGACCAACTCTTAAGGTAGACTAAAGGAATGACTAGTGGTGAGAGGTAAATGAAACGTCTTAGATGATCAACGCTACTATCCGTCGGACATCAAAGATGTCACCTTGACTTATTGCGTATAGCACTGGTAGACTAAACTCCATTTGATAAATAGGATTCGCAGGGAACAACTACTCAGCGAGCTCAGGTGTAATCCAATGCAGGTTGGGGTATTTGCTTTAATTGAGTTTAATCCACTAGGGATAGAGAGTCGGTTAGTTGGATAACTACCGTCCAATATCCATCATATCAATTTTTGGGAAAATTTTGTAAATCTTTTTTAAAACAAGATTTGTCAAATATTTAGTTGTTCACTTCTTCTTTTAAATTCTTGTCAATTCGGCCTTAGAAAAAACTGCTCCATAATAAGGGCTGTCCCTTATGTAACGAAGATATAATTGAAGCGCTTGAGAACAGTCTTTATTCTTCTGTTACACTACGTGATTTGAGTAAAGCTTTTGATTGCGTTTCTCACAAAATATTAAACCAGAAACTTGAGTTTTGTGGTGTTCGAAGATTACCTGTATCATTATTTAAATCATATCTTGAAAACAGAAGACAGTGAGTTTCTATAAATAATAGAAATTCTGATATTAAAATTATTAAGCATGGATACCTCAAGGCTCCGTATTAGGCCCAATTTTGTTTATTATATATATTAATGACTTGCCTCTATTTCTAGACGTTTTTAAGAGTACTTTGTATACTGACGGCCTAACCCTAAAAAACTTCTCGAAGAATATTAAAGAACTTGAAAAAGAATCAGCCGTAGCTATAGAATAGTATATTCTGTTATAAGTTTGGAATATGTCATTCCAAACGAAATACAGACTATACTTTTTCTACGCCTATAAATTAGATTTATTTGTGTCTATATGTCTATTTGTTTTACCACTGCAACGGTGAAACGTGAAAGGTTAACTGTCAATAGAAACGCACGAGTACTGCAAATTGCACTACTACTGGATGGCGCCACCTATGCTTGTTACATTCTAGAGGCATGTAATAAATATTACATATCAGCCATTGAAATATAGGTCATTCCTTATTTAAAATCGACATCATAATACTCATATTACATAATAGGCGTAGAAAAAAATCTGAACTGTAGTTCTCTACAAATTAAATTTACACAAGAATAAAACTCAAAGTTTATTCTTCAGTTCTGATTCGACTACTATTAGAGGAAATAGTGTTAAATTATTAGGTATAACTATAGATTTAATATGGAATGTGCATCTATATGCTAGATAATTTTTGTCATCAGAAGGCTTAGTAAACTATATTCTATTTGCTGAATAGAAATAGTTAAGAGACTCTCTAAAAGAGTGTGCCATATTTAAATAGAATTGTTGTATTGGTTGATATTGTAAATCTCATAATACAACCAATCATTTTATATTTTTGATGTTGTTTAGTTTTGGGGTTTGGTTATGGGGTTATGGGCTAAAAATGTCTGTAAGTTATTCGTTATGTTTATTTCCTGTTATTCTCGAGGCAATTTAGCATTTCACAAACGATTTTTAAGCAGTAAAACGGATCGAAATGGGGTTTCTTGCATTCGATTTAGGACGGCATTTATAAAAGATGTTAACTTTTTATCTTATACAAGTGGGAAATGCATTTTGTGCAGACCAAAATGCATTTATAAAGGTGCATTTTTTGAGTTTATTTAAAAAAATCCTATTTTGGAAAATAATGAATAAAATGAGCCAAACTCAGTTACTCGGGTAAATTAACTTTTAAATCATTGGTATTTTTTCCATTTTTTCAGGTTAGGAAATTTTCACTTGAGAACTTGTCTAAAACGATAAAAAAGGCTTGCAGGAAAAAAAGGCTTGTAGGTAAAAAAAAGTAGGTTAGGTTAGGTTAGGAAAAATCACTATGCACTCATTCACCCTTCCTTACTCGCGTCAATCCCTTATCTATTTGATTATCATGTCCCAAGATATGTCTCTACTATCATAACTAGGCTGAAGCTAAACCATGGTACTTTTCCGTCACACCTTTATAAATTAGGGATTGTAGAGTGCCCTGTTGCACGTGTGATCACAATTCTATAGGCGATTTAAACCATTTATTTTTGTTTGTAGTAATCATCGGCAAGCTATCGAAAACCTAATTAATCAATTAAGGATTTTAAACGTTCAGTTCCCAGTCAATTTAACACATTTAGTAAGTGCTAACAATTTTGAACGTAGTCATAAGTCTTGTGAAACAGGCTAATTTGAAAATGTAGGAAATAAATATGTCACCACTTTTCACTTTACTAACTATTCCGTGGCAAAGATATTTCTGAGACGCCAACCCCCCCCCCCCCAAAAAAAAAATTATAAATAAATAGAATGTTTTTAATTCCGGTTTGGTTTGGGTTATTAATTCTAAGCAAGTTTTTCTAATAAAATTTTCAATATTTCGCACAGAAAGGGCTCCTTACCTGATGCGATTTTTATTTTTAAGCTGTTACCAGCGGCCTCTATAAATTTTTTAAAGTTTAACATACTAAAAATAGTTTTTGGGCGAAGCAAGAGCAGAATAGAAAAAATTGTGTTTATAATCCAAAAAAAGTTTTCATTTACGCCTATAATACCGCTTTGCCGTGGACATATTGTATATTCTTAATTCAAGACTATGAATATATTTATAATTTTTATATTTTATATTATCTGTAGACTAGTTAACTCTGACTTGCCATAAATGTAACCTTATATGTAAAGCGATTAAAACTATCTACCTCAAATTCAATATCCCACTGGGCGGGGCACTTTGTTTGTTAGTTTTAAGATTTTAGGCTTTGCGGTAAATATCAAGTAACGGAGTAAGATTTTTCAGTAGACTTAAAGGCGATGCAGCATATTTAATTTGTTAAGTACTGAACAAAACTTGTTTACTGTCAGTAAAAACTTTTTTTATTTTATATTTTTGATTGACAATTCTGCCTCATTTATTTGTCCATTTCTTTCTAAGCGATGTATGTAAAAATTAGATTATACTCTACATAGTATAGCCAGTCTGTATGCAACAAAATGTTATGATTTTACTTTCACTATGGCGCTGAGCTAATGATTTTTAATAAATCCAAGCCAATAACGCGATTTCTTCTACTACTACTATTTTCATTAATGGCAATTATTAAAAGTTTCTATCATAATACATAGCACTAGGCATAATAATTTTTCAAATAGGGAAATGAGGGATATGACATGTGTTCATGTATAAAATAATTTTAGCGGGAATGCTGCAGCGAGGAGATACTCATTGCAATATCCAAATGGAATACAGCCAGACCATAATATTTTCAAAGATCTGTTTCGTCGTTTGGGAGAAACGCGTTCAATTCGCCATAAAAACGATGTAGGACGACCGAAACGAATTACTCCAGATCAAGAACTAGATATTTTAGTTCGTGTGGATGAAGATCCTCAACTCAGCTCAAGTCGTTTAGCAGCGGCAACAGGGGTGAGTAAACAGTCTGTCTTAAGAGTCTTACGTAAATAACACTTCTACCCATATCTCACTCCTACAAAACTTACTTCGAAGGGATCTTCCACAAAGGCTACAATTTTGTCAATTTGATCTAAATAAACACAACAGGGATCAAAATTTTATTAAGAACACTTTATTTACCGACGAAGCAACTTTTACTCGCCGAGGCGTTTTTAACTGAATAAATATCCATTACTGGCAAATAGAAAATCCTCATGCCGTTAAAGAAAGGCATTTTCAGCAAGAATTTAGGTTAACGTTTGGTGTGGTATCATCGGCGATCAATTATTGGGACCATTTGTCCTTCCTCCAAATTTAAATGGACAGTCTTATCTGTTTTTTGTTCAAAATACTCTTACTGATATATTACATGCTTTCATGACATATGGAACAGAATGTGGTTCATGCAAGACGGAGCTCTCCCTCATTTCTTTATTGAAGTCAGGAATTATCTTGATGAGACTTTCCCACGCAGATGGATCTATCGAGGATGTGAATTTGCTTGGCCACCAAGAAGTCCTGATGATAATCCATTGGATTATTATGTGTGGGGACATATGAAGTCCTCACTCTATGCAAATACTATCAACTCAAGAAAAGAACTGTGGGACAAAATACAAAACGCAGCGAATTTTATTAGAGGACAGGAAAATGTATTTTTCAATGTAAGAAAATCTTTTATGAATAGAATTAGAAAAGGCATAGACGTAGGTGGAGACCATAAAGAACATTTACTCTAAGTTGCACCAATGCGGTTTTTGCATGGGGGGAAAGTTATAATGTCATTAAGTCAACTTTTGCGTTATTTTTTGGTCTTCTAATAAGATTAGATCCTTATTTTAGACAATCTTTTGATTTATGTATTTATCTCAATACCATGAAAATAATCCATTAGTTCAAAAGAAAAATAGAAAGAGTTTACGCTATTATTACGATTTTGTTTTCTCTTACGTTTTGTACTTTTTTCAATAAATACACTTTGTTTCATTAAATTTGAATTTGTCTTTCAAAAAATTATTGAAATGTTTAACGGGACTTTCCTCGAAAATGGTTGGAGTTATGTAGTTCTACTAAGTGTACCTTTTATACGTGGAAATTACGCCTCCATCAGATTGTCTGGTAAAAATTACCACAACGTTTCGTAAAAAAAAATATGAAAAAAATTCATCATCAGATACAGGTCCTGCGGCGCCTTCTACGATATAACGTGATGTAATACATAAATTATTGTTTCTTTGAATAAAAAAAGTTTATCTAGCAAATTTGGCGAAGATCAGTCAAGAGGCTCGTTGAGTTATTGCAAAAAAACGAAAAAATAATTTGAAATTTAACACCCTGTATCTTTTTCCACTGCAACATTTTACTAAAGTATATTTGGTTATATCCTCATATTTTGGCTCAAAGAATCTACCCCGGAGCTATGGCCTACTATTAATGGTCCACCCTGTATAAATATTGGACTGTACCTGGCGCATCCGGCAATATTTACGACATTCACGGACATAATATAATAAATTCAAACAGCAACTATGCTATGCGCAAAGCTTCCCTTAATAGAGTTTAAATAAGCGCACATCCAATCCACTTTTATACCTTCAAACGGTTCCTTATTCTATGTAATTAGCGGCATAATTTTTGCTTTGTAAGAATTGCCAGTTCGATTAAAACTGAATTTAAGTTACGATTGTTTTTGTAAAAGAAAATACTCTGACGAAACCTGGAGAGTTGCCCGCATGATATGTACGTACCGCCTGTTGAACACTTGGTATGATCATATTGCATATATGATACTATGTGGTAGAGTGTTGTCTGGAGTCGGCTCTTTATCTCATCTCTCACCTGTACGTGTTAAAAATCTCTCACGCCAACAAACATTTTCCCTTCGTGTGCATTGTTCGAAAAGTACTTAAAAAGAACAATAATGAACGGCGATATAACCAGATAAATAAAAAACACAAAGAAGTAAGGCTTTAGGCTTTCAATAGGGACCTAGACAGGAAGAGATAAATTTAACAAAACTGAAACTAATTATTACTTATAAGTAGCAATAGAAAGAATATGATTTTTCTTCTAATAAAGAGGATCACATTCGTAAACTGTAAATAAAATAGGCATATCATGTTTTTGTTAGTAGAAATCAAATTCTATCTATTTGTTCATAGGACAGTAAAATCTGATATTTATTTGAGCAAAATTTCTAACAGTTTTTTTCCTATACACGTCTTAAAGTACACAAGCAGGTATATATTATTTTGCATGTTAAGAGCAATTTGGATGGACCAAAATGGGATACAATGCAAATATCTATAAAAAAATGTTTCAGTAAAATTCCTTTCGAAAATTCTTAAAGATTATCAGCTATAATATCCCTATACTCCAGTCAATGAGTGTAAGTTTCCATTTTTGGGTTTTTCGATTATATCTCGGAAACGGTGGACTCTAGAAAAATTAAAGCTAATAAGTAAATCTCCGATAAAATTGTTTCTATACATATTTGTCGAATTTCCAACGGCTTTCGGGATATACGTTTTTGAAAATCGATAATTTTCGAAAAAATCATTTTTACCTAACTCACATATTTGCTTCTAGTGCCTCCCACGATCGTTTCTCAGAAAAATTGTCACATACGAAGTTGTAAAGCATAAAATATCCTTTAATGTCATATACACTTTTGCTACTTTATCTTCAATCAATCAAAAGTTATAGAATTTCTGACATATTGCTCGTTTTGAAAAAATTAAAGCTAATTAAATTTCCTATACAATTGTCTCTATAAATATCTCTGGAATTCCCAATGGTTTTCGAGGTATAGGTACGTCAATGAAAATCGATAATTTTTGAATACGTTAAGTTATTTAGTATTAAATAATATTATTAAAACGTCTGTACAGTTATTTGCAAGTTTGTTCCCTCATAACTAATATATAACTAATAATTTCATTCTTTATATAAATCAGAAAAAAATTTATTTTATGTTAATTTGAATAAACGTTTCACAAATGGAGTTGTAAAAGATATTGAATGTAGAAAAAATAGTATACAACTCGTCAAGGTCGCCGGTCCCTGGAATGGGTTGAGAAGGCCCCTCGAGGGACAACAAAGACCGGCCACTTGGTTTCTTCCAAAAGACCGGGTGGAGGGGAATGAAGTTCTCCCTCTTTCTTTCTCCTCAGTATCAGTCCATTCTTGCTTTTTCAGCGAATTTCCATTACCAAGAAATCAGACGAGGATTTGAAGAATTTTATGCAGTATGAATTGGCTCCCTAATCCCTTGCATTATTTAACGAAAGTGGAATGAGGAAGTGCAGAAAGTCAGCACTATACATACTGTTTAGAAAATTGATAAGGACGTTAATTTAACTACCTTTGAATTTGTTGTTGATGGGGGATTCCTAGTCCAAGTTGTTTGGCAAAAAGAGACAACTGTATCAACCATTTGTGATGGTTACGTTAAATTTCTGAAGACCTATTACAATGGGAGAGGTTGTACAGTGGTTTTTGATGGGTACACTGACACATCAGAGAGCACAAAAGCAGCTGAACAGAGTCGACGATATCGGCTCAGGAGATGTGTGGATATCAATGTCACCTTGGAAAGTGAAATAAAATTCAAACAAGAGGATTTCCATTTCATAATAAGAGTCAGCTGATAAACCTGCTGATGATGCAGCTAGCTGCAAAAAAATGGGATAAATACGCTCCAAGCTTCAGGTGATGCTGACGTTGATATTTGAAGACAGCTATCAACAGATTGCAAAATTCCTCGGTAGCTATTATTGGAGAGGACGTCGACATGGCTGTTCTCCTGGTAGCCAAAACAAAACCCCAACTGATCGTGATATTCTCCTGATAAAACCTGGAAGAGAAAAGGTCAAGACTATTTTGTATTCCTCACAACAGCTGCAACAGGAGTTAAAAATGAAGGACAATGCCCATTTGTTATTCTTACATGCATTCACAACCTGTGACTCAACATCCGCAGCGTATCGCAAAAGTAAGGTGGGTTTTGTCAAAATGCTCCAGAAGTCCAAAATTATACAACTGAGGTATTTGCCAGCGGTTCTTCTTCCTCTGACTCTATTGAATGGGCTCATGAGTACTCTCGCAAGGTATGGCACTCTGGCCACAGAAAAATCCCTCAACGAATTCCGCTACAAATATTTGTCAAAGCAGCTGCAAACATGAATCCTGATCTCTCAACTCTCCATCCAACTGAAGGAGCTAATAGGCAGCATGCATTCCGAACGTACCACGAAGTACACCCGTGGTTAGGGGAAGAACCTAATGGTGGGGCGCCGAATTGGGTTTGGGAGAGAAGGAATGACCAACTAGCTCCAAACTGTCAGTGTTGGATGCTGCTCCTGGCGAAATCTTGAAGATGTTTTTTTGCCGATGCACGAAAGGATGTGACAGTGGCAGGTATGGTTGTAGAAAAGCATCGTTAAACTGCTCTGTCGCATTGCAAGGGCAGTTGCAACAACGGAGGAAGAATATTAATTCAGGAAAAAGGCGACGACGAGGACATCGATACAATACAAATCTCTTTGGACAACGTCTTCACTGCTGACGAAGATGAATGAGCCTCGACCCTTCCCTCCTCAAAAAAACCAAGCTTATTTTTTCGTTTTTTAATTACTACCAGTACATGTAAATACTTATCTCGAAAACCGTTGGAAATTGGACAAATATATATGGAAACAATTTTATCAGAATTTAGAACATATTTTTTCTAGAGTCAACCGTTTCCGCGATATAATCGAAAAACCCAAAAATGAGACCTTCCCTCTCCCCTCCCAATGTAAGCTCACCTCCCAGGGGCGGGACTTTTAGTATGTTTACCTACTAACTACTCCTAACAAAGTACTGAATTTAAAAAGCCTCGCATATTACATGCACTCTACAATATATTCATTGATTGGACTACTAGGACATTGACAATCGAAAGCACGTTGCTTGGTAATAGCCCGACGTGGAAGGCGGAGGGCTTTTACCAGGCAATGCGCTTGTGAAATTTGTTATAAAATTTTGAGGTGTTTGTCAATATCAGAGGGATATTCGGTCAGAACATTAAAAAAAAATACTGAAAAAACTTCATAAATATTCCCCATGCGTATTGGTGACTGCTTGTGGTATTTATTGGAATTTTTTTCTTTGATTAGCGCGTTTGTAGATTGAGAATTGACATTGCCAAAACGTGACATTTTGAAATTGATTTGGAAGTTATTATGAAGTTGTCAAAGTTAAATAATTTTGTTGCCATAGTAATTGAAAATTTCCCTGAATGGTGTTATCAGTGTAATGTTAAAATAATTGGGTGATTTGTGTCACATGACAAGAAATAACAAAATGTAAGTGGTTGTTAGAACTGTCAAAAAATCATCAGAAAAACGTTCTGCTTTTCATTGTATGATAAAACGTGATTGAATACAACTATGGGCATTTGTTTAATATTCTCTAGGAAAAATTTTTTGTCGCATTTTTCGCATTTTATTTGAAAATGGGAGGTTTTTACATAAAAACTAGGCGAATGCTGAAACAATTGGTTGCGACTGATGTTACCAAAAAACTGGGAAAAAACTTTGTTGAATCCGTACACTTAATAAGTAACCTCGACGGATGGCGTGATGCTGTTAAACGTGCGATGCGGTAAAGAAAGTTTAACTGGAATAATGTATGAATCACGAAACTTCTCACCAGATGTAATGAATAGAAAAAAAATCATCATTGCGTTCTCTAAACTGTTCTATCTAAATTTTTAGAGAAAATATGGATATATTCTGGCATTGAACCTTCCTTTCTAATAGCATCTCGTCCCTACGCCGGTGAGGTTTTCTACTGCTCACAAGGTAGGTTATATTTCTAGGATAATTTCAAATGATTTTTAGAAGGTAACATCAAATTATCATCAAACTGTAATTACATGCACCTTTCCATGTGCCATCGGTTTATATCTAATAATTTTGCAAACATTGATATTAATTCTGCTCTCGTAATAAAGTTTCTTAATAATGTATGCATTAATAAAAAAGATATGACCAAAAACGACTAATTTTCTCGATTTAACATCTGTCTGCTGAGTATTGAATGTGGAATCTGGTTTTATTGAATTAAATATGCATATCTATTACAGCATTTTGCAAAGAGCCGAAAAATTATACAAGAAACCGAACCAAACCATCATTCAAGAAATAATTATGTATTGTCTAATTTTAACTGTGATGAGTTGTAATTACAAAGGTTTCATTGTGATCTGACGTGAATAACGGCGTTATTAAATTTTCAATTACGACTTTTAATGAGGAACCCACAAAAGTAGCAGGTACATCCTATCCTGATGTCATGTTCAACGCGTTATTAGTGCTAATAACGGCATAAGATAAACACAAGAAATGGTAGAGACCACATTTTAATATTAATTGAACATCACGGACTACAGATTTCGTAAGCAAATTGTAAAATATTTTTGCATTTAGTGAATATCACGGATTATATATCTTGACTTCAAGAATAGAAATGAATATAAACAAGCAATGTTAGTGTCTGACTCAAATTTTTTATACGCATTGTGACCATTCTAGAGCACGAAAAACCGATTGGTAGACATTTACCGCAATTGAGAGCCCATTATAGTGATACTATTACAAGATACTTGAATGAGTATTACATTACTATGTTATCTCTTATATAATATGTTATGTTACATGTTACTTCTATTCATATGTGTATATGATAATAAATGTCCTTAATATGTGCATGTATGTGTTCGATTCAAATTAAAAATGGAAGAATACAATTATTTTTCTTTCTTAATCTATTTCGTTCAGATATGAACACATGCACGTGTATAAATTTTCAGGTAGAACTAATTGTAAGGATATATTATCTCTACAATTAATGCTACCTGAAAGTTTACACAATAATTAATTCAAAGCCGGTTTCACAATTATTGCTTAACTAATAGTTGTGAGATAAGTAATGGTTTTCTTCAAAAGTCAGTTTCACATTGTATTTCAAGGTAGTGGTTATCTTATTGTTAACAATACCAGTAGGTCGGGTACTGGTTAACTAAAAATATGATAACAGTCATGTCAAATGCATTATATTTATGTTGAGTAACAAAAAAGTTAATAATAATAAACTAACTTCCTTCAAGCTGCTGACACTCTTGAAGCCTAGCATAAAAGTTTCATCCGCTCCAATATTTCAATTGGGATTGCGTTAATCTTTGTCCGAATATTATATCTTAGTTGTTCTAAAGTTTGCGGTCGATTAGAAAATAATTTTGACTTTAAGCAGCGCCATGAGAATCACAAACTGAGAGATCCGGTGACCGTGCTGGCCAATTGATGTCCCTAAATTTTGAAAATTGAATCCCTAGCAGTTAGGGAAGGGCTTCGTCTTGCCGAAACCATATTCTTCGAATATCCATACTAACATTACGAAATTGATGTTCCAAGTTATTCAATACTTGTTGTGATGTAACAGTAACCGTCAAATCATTTTCCTCAAAGAAGAACGGCCCAAAAATTCCAAAAGCGGATACTGGACACCACACATTAACCTTTTTACTATGAAGCGGTACTTCGTGTAATTGCAGAGGATTATCCGTCGCCCAGTGGCGAAAGTTCTGTTTAAGGTGAGAATATCCCAGAGAGAGAGGTTCGATAGGGAAATATTTACTGTTTTTGACCATAACTTCTTATTTTAAAGCACATATTGCAAACAAACTATAAAAGTAGAACTATAACAATAGTAGTGTTATAAATGTTCACTCAATAATTTTAAACATATTATGCGAAATAGTTAGATTTAAATTTAGGAAATACGAAAATTGACGTGATTTTTTAAATAAAATCTATTTTACAAACAACTGAAATTATTGAATAAAAATTCATGTCACTACATCTGTCATAGTTCTACTTAGGTAGTCCTATACTTTTTTTACCAACATATGTATTTAAAAAAAAGCTATGGCTAAAAATAATAAATATTTCCTTATCGGATCCCTCTCTCTCTCCCTTTCCACCTTAACATATCCGGAAAGATGAAAATGAGCTACATCTGAAATCATCAAGTAATCAACGGTATTTGGGTTTTCAGCAAATAGCCCTACGAAATATTCACAAAAATCAATGCGGGTTCTAAAATCTTGAGGCAAATGTTTTTGTAAGGCTTGAATTTTGTAGGGATGGATGCGTAAGTTTTTCAAACTACGATTCGAAATATTCAGTGCTAATGCTTGCCGTTTTGCAGATCATTTAGGACTTCGTAGCACAGCGGCTCTTACCCTTTCAGCATTAAAGTAGCATCTACATAAAAAACTAGCTCTAGGATGTAATCAGAAATTTAATTAAATTGCACGAAAGTATTCTGTTCAATAGAGGGCATACGAGGTTATTGCCTTATTGATATCTGTGAGAGAAATATTTTTTATATGAATATCTGTATGGTTTTTAAGGAAGAAACCTTCTATATACACACCGTATACAAAAAAATTTCATTCAGTCTATTGAAAATCGTAAGTTTCAAAAAATGTGTATCTGTTGAGATAATCAAGTTTGCTTTTTCATAACCGTTTTATGTTAGAAAATTTACCCAAATGCCCCGAAATAATTTCTAATGAGTGGGATGGCATTGATACAGCAACAATAAAATACATACATATCTGCAAACAGAGTCAAGAGTGTATAATACATATTCGATATGATCTTAAAAACCCACCTGATGTAAAAAAGTGCAATGTGAAAATTGGACCCACTTGGTTCGTAAAACAGCAACGATAAAATATATGTGTATCTGTGAACAGGATCCAGAGGAGTGTATAATAGATGCAAGTTATACACTTAAAAACCAACCTCTATGTGAAGACGTTCTCAAAATTGGAAAGACTTGAATAAATTTTCATCCTATAATTCTTCCTTAGCAGTATTTAATAAAAATGTTATAAGAACTGCACCTATACGAATATCAAAAAAGGAAAAAGAGCTTTTAAAACTGCCTAGAGATAAAGGCATTGTTTATTGGGCGAATTGAGTTAATAATTTAAATTAATTTTATTGCTAAGCAATGTTTCTTAGTAAATTTTTTAACATGTGTTGAATAACGTAAAAATCTTATCATAAAATATATCATTCAAATATATCATTATAATAATTATTAAATATGCATTTTGTTTTACCTCGTTATTTATTTACATATTCCTAAAGGATTACGTCCTGTTCTTATCTGACAAACATTAATTAACTTTAAGTGCTCTTTATTATTCGTTTTATAATCCGAACCGTTTTGTAATTTCAATCATGTATGTTCTTTTGCAATGTATCTTTGCAAAACCGACTGGCTATTACTTTGGCCAGAGCAATTACACTTAAACACACGCTCCCAAATTCGTAATTATATTTTATAAATAGAATATGTTTTACAGGGTGTCTCTTATAACACAATGAATTTAATTTATTATTTAAAAAATGGTAATTATTCATCTTAAAATGATTGACAATGACTCAGTCTCAGATAGACAAACAACTATCATCATTCTATTAACAGGTTTACAAGTTAATGAACTGATCAATGAACTTGTTAAAGAACACGATAAAACCCTCGATATACTTTTCGACGTTGTAACAAAATCCAACTTAGTAAATATTTCGCATGAAAAGCGTGCTTCACGTAAAAATATCGTGGAAGAGGTTTTTAATATTCCTAATCATATTTTCGCTCTACGGAGCGATTTTTATACAAAAATTTCAATAACTTCTCAAGGAGCGTCATTTTAGAAAGTGTAGTAAATGTCGCGGCACAGGGACGTAATGTCGCCCCGACCACCAAAATTTAGAAAGTATAACAAAATTTTACTCGGAAATTTCGGAAATTTCAAAATTAAAAACCCTTTTACGAATCCACGTTGTTAAGCACTGCAACTCATGCGTGGTATTAAATATGAGGACAAGTTGATCCAGCTTCTATTCAAAGTATATCGTGAGTTTTAGCGAAAATAGCCCTTAGCGACATGGGACCCCATCATTTCCTAGCAGTCGATTTTGACGGGAAAATGATGAGTTTTAACGGGATTTGCCCTAAACCGGTTCCTCAGTGATTGGGTGTCAGAAAAGTATCTTTACCATGTACTCATATGTGCATGGGACCGCCTTGCCTGAACGTATTGAAATTGTAATTGCCCAAATATAATTCAATGTCGTTGCGATTCAAGCATTTTCAAGCTCCGAGGAGCGACCAAAATCGATATTGAAATAAAAATACGTGAATAGACAGGCAAGCAAAAGCCCACCAAATTTTAGAAATATTGAACTTTTCTTGAATCTTTTTGTGTAATCGTTAGCTCAAAAACTGCATATTGGATGGTAGTTGGTACATTATAAATCGTTCCGTTCCTCACCATGTGTTGTACACGGGCCAGACTATTGTTTGTTAAAACATATTTCTTGAAGTTGTAAAAACATAAATTTTTGAAGAGATTTAATATATATATTTTGAACTTTATATTCTCTTTTAATTGTGTTTTTAACAAAATTCCCTTTCAGGTATAATTTTAAGAAAGTGCTAGTTACTTCCAGCGTTAGGTTTATAGTGTTACGACGTCCAATAGATACCATCAGAGCAGCAGTTAAGTAAAAACGAACAGTAAGTATATTATTCTCCGTCTGAAACAGTCGTCTTGAACCCTTACTTTGTGAACGTTAACATTCATTTTTGAAAAAATATTAAAAGTCCTTCAGACTCCAAAAGATGGATCGTTCACAAACTCATGGGTTATGTAAAAAACTTGATCAGGTCACCTGGTATATTAACAAAAAAACTTTTCAAACAGGTTTGACCGGTTATAAAACTCGTTGATTTTGAGGCCGTTGAACTCATTCATAACTTGTCTAGATAGGTTTGATCGGTTATAAAACTCTTTGACCTTGAGATCGTTGATCTGATCACTAATCATTGAATCCGAATCGCAATTCCTTTCATTACGAACCTACTTCAAGTGTGCGTACAGAACGAGATTTTCCTTTTGGTTTTTCTCTGACACATGAAGCAGTACTGCGAAACTTGTGTACCCACTTTTTAATTGTTATTTGACTAAAAAGTGGACCTCGTGGATTTGAATGAAAGTAGCGACGAAATAAACGCTGGGTGATTACAACCCAATAGTTACTTTTTAAATAAACCGCAAAAGGGCGTTGAATATTTGACCAACGCTCCATAGTCACAGCTAAACTGACATTTCTCGTAAACGCTTTGATAACTTGGCGACTTGATTTGAATTCATATCTCATTATAGTATGACATGAATTAACCTTGAAAATGGATTCTTTATTTTGCCGGATCCGTTACATTAAAACATTCCCAAACATACATTAACTCTAGAGGTGGATTTGAATATCTATTATAATTTCAGTTTTGTTACTTATGTTTCTTCTTCCTTCTTTTCTAATATATGCGTTGTGAATTATTTGTTTATGTGTCTGCATTATTTTATTAAAATAAAAATTTAATAAAGTAAAATAAAATAAAATTTAATATTATTTTCTGAAGGTGTTTATTAACTGATTTTAATTGTACATGTTAGTACGCGCTCTTCTATTCATGATAATTAATTCTTTTCAATGAGTGAAATAGAATGTGTTATTTTGGGTGAAAATTTAAATTAGAAAACCCTTAAATATAGCCCATGTACAGAAAAACATATAATAAGTTATATGTTATTTAAGTAAAATTAACGTAGTGACTACTATCATGATCATCGTGACATTAACGGCGTTGTTATTCTAACGATCTTGTACCGATAACCAACTTTCGAGCGCGGATACTCCATGCCGTACATTCGCGATTGACGTTATAACGTATTTATCAATGCACGGTTAAAACTGTTGGATAACTATTTCGTAGTTAACGATATCCAGTTTTTAAAGTTGGTAGCAATTAATAAGACTACCTTTTAGTTACAGCAATTTATTCGTAAGTTGGTAGCACTAATAATTCAGCAAATCTTTGTGATTGGCTGACTGTCCTTGGTATGATTTGATAAGATAACCTGTGCCGTTGCAGTGTTGCAACGAATTTGTTGAAAATATCTGATTTTGCACCGTCAATTCTCCGAAACCCCCACGTGCTGAAAATTTATATTTACTGAAATAAGTCAAAATGAAATGATCACAATATCATTTTGAGGAGGGGAGAACTTTTCTCAACACAATTTGATAAGAACCGAGGGATTTTCTCAAAAATCGTAATGTCTGAACTCTAGAAATCCCCAATTCTCCTCCCTGGGAATTAATCCTCAATTTTTACTCACGATCACTTGAAATTCTCCGATATCAGAAAATTTCCCACTGATTGGCAACCCTGGACAGATGCCTGTTATTTTGATATTTGCGCTTGCGTTGTTGATTTACTCTTTGGTTAGTTCATTATCCACTACTTCCAAGTTAAGGTTATTTTATCCAGCACTTTGACTATCACGTTTGACATTGATAAACAGATTAATCTCGAGATCGACGATATCTTCAAGGTAATGCAACTTGACCCAGCAATGATAAACCGGCTGTAAGAAGTATGTAGGTTTGTCATTAGCAGTCCGTGGTGTAGTGGTTAGGTTGCCCATTGTAGTGCCAGCGTCCGAATACAAAATTACAATTTGTGCGAGAGTGTTTCTAAAAAGGTGTTTTATTTTAAGTTTTGTTAATCTTGTTTTTGAGACTGTTTTGTATGTTATTACCTATTTTATATTTATCTGCTTGTAAAATGGAGTTTGGGTTTAGATTTTTCAATTTTTCGTTTTCGCCCACCCAGACCTGCTCCGCCCGAACTTGCAATCCGCCACCGCGTCAACGCGGTGGTTGCACGATCGGATCCGGAGCAGACTCTGGTGAGACAACTGTTTGTACCCTTTTAATGTTGAATGAATATATTTTGAATTGAAAAATTTTGAATTAGTTATGTTGCTCGATTTTCACACGTGAGGTTGAGGGTTCAAATCTCGACTACTTACAGTTTTTATTTTACTACATTTTGTTAACAACTACGTAATACGAATATTTTAGTAGGTTAGTTCGTTAGGTTAAAGATGTTAATATTATTTGATGTAGTATAGTTGCTTATGATAGATAATTTCCCTTGCCCTTGACATTTTGTTGAGTTTGTTAACAACTAAAATACATAATACGAATATTTCTTTAGATTGACTCAAGAAGTAGACGTGACATATTATTATCACAAAAGTTATTCGGTTAACGGTGATCGTTAGAATTACAACACCGTTAATGTCACGATGATCGTGATAGTAGTCACACCGTAAAATTAACAATATAATGACGTTAGGTAGCTGACTACTTTATTTATAAAATTTAAAATTTGGTCAATCGACAATTTCGAAAATAGATTAAATAATAACCGTGAATGTGCCATCAAATATTATAACAATTCTTTACACAATGATCCATCGTGTTATTAAATGTTCACTAACATCTTCCGATAAATGATATACAGGGTGTTGTTCGGGGCATTGAGAACAACATTTAAAAAAAGCTTTTCCAGCCCTAGACTTTTTTCCACAAATATTATGTATTGGATGTACTGAAAGAGAGTAATATTTCAAACAATGTGTGCGGCTGTAACGAAAATATTGCGGTATAAATCTCGAAAAAGGGTTCGCACGGGGGGGGGGGATGTTTTGAACTCAGCAAAGTGCGCTCTATCTCCCATTTCACTAGGCCCGTTTAGATCTGGGACACTCTGTATATTAAAAAGCCAAGCATATTTGTTTGTGATTAATTGAATAATTGATTAATTAAAATAATTAATGGATATCAATAATAAAATACTATCAAATTCCTCTTAGGTATTCAGCAGGAAGGTCCAAACGGAGTACAAAATTAAATAAAACGTTTCATAATCGTATCTGAACGCAAGAACGTTAATTAGGGATGCCACGTGGAAACTCCGCTCTAAACTAATTAGTAAAATAATGGATCCATGCATGTGCTGACAAATAATGTTTTGTTAGTGATGAAACGATTTCCGTCCATCTGTTTTTAAAGTATATTATATTGTAAAGGGGGACTATATGTATATCCTAAATATAAATGTTAATGTATTTTACCTTTGCGTACAATTACCTATTTTTGCTTTTACCATCTATTCTATCTTTGCCTTACCATTTGCCTATGCGTATTTATTCGGAGTACAGAATCGAGGCTTGATGCACACTTGATGTCAGGCTTGATGCGAGTCTCCACTACATTCTTACCCTTAGATTATTGTAGTTAAAATAAAGTAAGATACATTGTAAAGGCATTAAATAATAAACCACACAGTTATATATAAGCATGTTTATCGTATATATACATAAAACAAGTTGAAGGTGTATTGATAATTGTAGATGAGTTAAAATTCAATTTACGCGCTTTCGTGAGCCCTTCATTTTATCCATTTTACACTTTTTCGATCTGAATGAAACTGTTATGTCCGAAAAACTGATTTTCCTTATCTTTACATGTAAATTTACGCCCCTCCACCATCCCCCTCGCACCCGCAAACATGATAGAGGGAGTCCGACTACATAATATACATACACAAAAATTTCTAAGAAAACCGTTTCGGGGCTGTTTTCGTGCCAGATCGATCCCACTAATTATAAATAACTAAGTTCCAAGAATAGATTTTTGAGGAACGCCAGATAGAGCGAAGTAATGGGCAGACTGAAACCCATTAAAAGCTGCGGAATGAGAAGGATTTGTTAAGTATGATTTAGTAAGTAATAGTAGAGAATCAGAAAATCCAAAGTTTAGCAAGAGGAAGTCAATTCTATCAGTCGATAGATTCACCAATGAATTCAGTAATACAAACAAGGTTTATTGTAGTAGATCGTCATTACTGGAATTCTGTGTATTGCCATGTTCGCAGTCAATTAGTATATATGCCAGTAAACAGAATTGTATGGCAATAATTTAAATGTACTATCAAAATTGCAAATTATAGAAGTCGGATTGAAGCTCTGTATTAAATTTGCCAAAACAGGATGGAAGTAATACAAAACACGCAAAGATGAGACTTATTAATGCCTCTGTTTCTTACATCTCTAAGATATGGGCCATTAGGGAGCCAGATATTTGTAGCTCAATCCGAAATTTAAGTGCACTATTTAACATAATTCCCCATGATCGTATTCCCTCGCATCTTATCATTTCTTATCATAATAAGGGGAGAGGGCAGCAGTCAACGATGTATAAAATATATCCTGCGAAACAAGTTCAAAGACCTCTTGTTTCAAAAGATATTTTCAATAACGATTATATTCAATAATTGATTTGGGTTTCACTGTAAATTGTATGGGTTCCGTTTTCCTTACTCAAACTAATCTAGGTCTCGGAGGAAAGCTAAACAGAAATTATCAAATGAAAACAATTACTATTTTAATTTTAGTAATCCAACTAATTTTAATGCAGCTATAACCAACGTTAAGGCAGGTTTTCCTACACCTTCGCCAATCGCTGAGGACTGCGACCGAGTAGCCGCGACCGGTAGTAGCAACGACCTAGTTTCTCAAACACGTTTTCCTAGCCTGCGCCAATTAGTGTTTCTCATTCTTGTGATCTGTGCTCGCGACGAAATGAATATTTCTGAAAAGTCATTAATTTTAATGTTATTAAGTTATCAGGAGCATGAGGAAAATCTGCTTCTCCTTTTAACATTACAATCTGAAAAACATAGGAGTAAAGAATTAACCATGTTCAAAAAAAGACGGATGGAAGGATTTCAGGCAATTTTAATACAGAACCACCTGATAGACAATGAAAAAAAATCAAAGGATTTTTCCAAATTTCGGATTATTGTTGGTATGGCTTTCAAGTACTGTGTAAACCTAAATTATATCATGCTACTAACTGTCGATAAGTCACAATTACAAAATGACAATAAATATTTACCTTCAACTGCTCGCCAGTGTACCCACCAATGAAATATGCAATGTATAATATAATACAGGGTGGGTCGTTGAAAACGAAACAAGCCTGTTTTGGGACACTTAGACTAGTTTCTTGAAAAAACGCTCGGACAGGTCGATTCTTGATTTTTGAATAACAACTTTTGATGTTAAACTTGACATTGACTCATCAACCCCCTAGCCTCAGCAACCCCTAACTGAAGAATTTAAATAGGGAAAGGGGGTCGAGCAACCCCTCATTTGAAGCGTCTTTCAATTCTCTATGCGACAGCTTGGTCGAAATTAGTTTATAAAGGCCCCCCGAGACACAGATACAGTGACTTGAAAGCCCTTTCTGCCCTGAATACGAAACGGTTACAATTTTTCAAATTTATCGATTTGTCTTCGGGATTATTTAATTTCAAATTATGAACTCGTTTTTCGTTTACCGTTTTTTTTATACATTTATTTAACGTCGGCCTATTTCCGCTACTGAGGCCTAACACCGATACCTGTAGACGAGCTACCCCCAACCAGGAATTTTGCCGAACCTCTTCCCTTAAGAAGAGTACGGATCTTTTACTTGCCTAACATTTAATAGACAAGGGACCGACGGCTTTACATCCCCTCCGAAGGATGGTATATCTCCTATACAACCCTCGCCTAAGGTTGTATAGCTTCCGCGCATACACTGATATACAAGCCGCTGGAAGATGTGTGAGGCGAGAACGCGGTTTCCGTTGGAATGGTCACCCATCCAAGTACTAACTACGCCTGTCGTTGCTTTACATCGCATACCGAAGTATGTACATAGTAAAGACGCACCTATGCTCGCCCCTCGTTTGTCGTTAAAAGGAAATTCAATTGTTCAATCTGCCCTTACAAAAATGGGAAAAATGTAGAAAAACTATTGAAACATCAAAATTTAAGGTCAGAAATTTTTTTTTTTTAGTTCAACAAATGCTCAAATTGTTTCTTTTTAAGAAGCCTGTAGTACACATGTTTTTCTTAAGAAGTAGGTTTCGTTCTCTTATCGGAATACGCAGATAATTTTTTGTTCTACATTTTATTAGATAATTTTTTATTAGCCTCCTATACCATCTAACATTTGTTTTTAGTTTAAGCTGGTTTGTGAATTGTCATTGTGATTCAAAATAAACATTGGTTGTACAAAAATGGTTTACACTATTGCAGAGAGGGTCGAAATGATCGCTTTGTTTTTCAAAAATGGTGAGTGCGGCAAACGCGTTGCAGATTTATTTAATCAGGAGCATCCCGATAAACACGTAGAAAGAAAATACGTGTTGGAATTGATCACGGAGTTTAAAGAAACAGGTTCAGTAGCCAATAAAAAAACGAGACCCTCAACGTGAACTCCCGGTGACAAATGAGGCTACTGCGATTAGACTTTTGGAACAAGTGGCTGTAGGCTCAACTCTAAGTACGAGGAAATTGGCCATTGTAACCAACATCCCTAGAACTACTATTCGACGAATCCTGAAGCAGCATAAGTTTGATCTGTACAAAATTCATTTAGCACATGAGCTGAATGAGGATGATTTCGATAAACGACAGCAGTTTTGCGAAGTTATGACAGATAGAATTGCGGATGAGAATTTTCTTTTCAACATTTGTTTTTCTGATGAGTGTACATTTTTCTTAAACTCTACTGTAAATCGCCATAACTGTCGGTTTCGGTTGGACGCGAATCCAAGAATTTTTCACGAAGTGCATACTCAACATTCACTGAAACTAAATGTTTGGGCCGATATTTTTGGAGACCGCATGATTGGTCCCGTTTTTCTTGATGGTAATCTGACGGGCGAACGTTGCCTCGAAGTGCTGGAAGATCTTGTCCAACCATTGCTTTTAGATATCGTTGAAAATGATGATCATTATCTAAAAGACCATTTGAGTGTCCAACAAGATGGAACTCCACCTCATTATGCGCTTGCTGTTAGGGAGTATCTGGACAGAGTGTTCTCAGGACATTGGATTGGACGAAGAGGTGCTCTGGAATGACCGGCCCGCTCACCAGATTTAATTCCCTTGGACTTTTTATTGTGGGGTCATCTGAAAAGTAAAATTTACGCAACGGAACCAGTGTCTCTGGAAGAGTTGCGTCGACGCATTGTTGAAGAATGCCACCAAATTACGCCACAGATTCTCCAAAATGCAAAGAAACGTTTCGAGCAGAATTTGTATTATTGTATGGAAGTTGGTGGCGCACAATTTGAGCAATAAAAATTTCTAATGCCGTTGAATTTTGATGTTTTAATTTTTTTTAACACTTTTCCCATTTTTATGAATATAAAAACAATCATGCACTCGCATAGAGAATCAAAAGATTTTTAAAATGAGGGGTCACTCGACTACCTTACCGTAATTTTTGTTTTTGCTGGGGGTTGTTGGGGCTAGGGGGTTGACCTGACAAAGTCAAATTTGACATCAAAATGTGCCGTTCAAAAGATAAAAGGTGATGTATTTCAGGATTTTTCCTAAACAACACCTCCACCTTAGTTAATCTAGAGGGTGGTTTTCATGGTAACGAAAAAAAATTGAAAAAAATTAATTTCGACCATGCTGTCGCATAGAGAATTGAAAGACGCTTCAAATGAGGGGTCGCTCGACCTCTCTCCCTATTTAAATTCTTGAGTTAGGAGTTGCTGGGGCTAGGGAGTTAATGTGTCAATGTCAAGTTTGACATCAAAAGTTGTCCCCAAAAAATCAAGAATCGACCTGTCCGAGCGTTTTTTCAAGAAACTAGTCTAAGTGTCCCAAAACAGGCGTGTTTCGTTTTCAATGGCCCACCCTGTATAGTAATATACATGTACTATCCTTTTACTTTATATAGCTATGACAAGTAAAAACTACAAACATATCTGCTAAAAATATTATTTTTTATTTATATCCGTCGACGAATTAGTCGCAGTACTGCTCTCGGAGATGAGCGGCGACTTGCGAATGGACGAACGTACGGAAGCGCAGAGGGGCCAAGATAAACTACTTTTTTTAAGTCGCCCGTTAGACGGGTTTAATTCGACTAACAGAAGCGTTACTATTAGGCGAGATTAATATCAACTAACAGATGCGCTACCCTTAGGCCCGTTTATTTCGACTGTTAGACGTGTTTAATTCGACTAACAGGTGCGCAACTCTTAGACGCGTTTATCTCGACTATTAGGCGTATTCATTGTTCTGTGGTTTTATACATTTATTTAACGTCAGCCTATTTCCACTACTGAGGCCTACGGAAGCGCTGAGAGGCCAAGATAAACTACTTTTTTTAAGTCGCCTGTTAGACGCGTTTAATTCGACTAACAGAAGCGTTACTATTAGGCGAGATTAATATCAACTAACAGATGCGCGACTCTTAAGCACGTTTATCTCGACTGTTAGACGTGTTTAATTCGACTAACAGGCGCGTTTATCTCGACTATTAGGCGTGTTCATTGTTCTGTGGTTTTATACATTTATTTAACGTCGGCCTATTTCCACTACTAAGGCTTATCACCGACGCCTGTAGCCGAGTTACCTACGGAAGCGCTGAGGGGCCAAAATAAACTGCTTTTTTTTAAAGTGACTTGTTAGACGCGTATAATTCGACTAACAGAAGCACTACTGTTAGGCAAGTTTAATGCGACTAGCAGATGCGCGACACTTAGGCGCGATTATCTCGGCTATTAGACGTGTTTAAATCGACTAACAGATGCGTTACTGTTAGGCGAGTTTAAATTCGACTATTAAGCAACACTCCATACTTGAATCTATCTTCACTATAATCTGTCTAGCGCCTGCGCTAGGATATACAGTGTAATCGCTCCACCCTTTAGCGGCTTATATATATAAATGTATGCGCAGAAGCTATAAAATCTTAGGCGAGGATTGCGTAGCGAATATTCCATTTTTCGGAGGGGATGTAAAGCTGTCGGTCCTTTATCTACTAAATGTTATGCAAGTAAAAGAACCCTATACTCTTCGAAAGAGAAAAGTTTGGCACAATTTCTGGTTGGGGGTAACTACGGAAGCGCTGAGGGGCCAAAATAAACTACTTTTTTAAAGTGACTTGTTAAGACGCGTTTAATTCGACTAACAGGAGCATTACTGACACGATCCTCGCCTAAGATTTTATAGCTTCTGCGCATACATTTATATACAAGCCGCTAAAAGGTGAAGCGATTACATTGTATATCCTTGAAACGGGGAAACCATCCAAGTACCCATCAAAGTAACACGTCCATGTTTATTGTGCAGGCGCTAGACATATTATGGTGGAGATGGATGGAGTGACGCCTAATAGTCGAATTTAAACTCGCCTAACAGTAGCGCATCTGTTAGTCGATTTAAACACGTCTAATAACCGAGATAATCGCGCCTAAGGATCGAGCATCTGTTAGTCGCATTAAACTCGCCTAACAGTAATGCTCCTGTTAGTCGAATTAAACGCGCCTTAACAAGTCACTTTAAAAAAGTAGTTTATTTTGGCCTCTCAGCGCTTCCGTACGAACGGTTACCATTCGCTGGTAGTAACTATTCAGTAGCAGGTAGGAAAACATTAAGGTTAAAATGCATTGGAGATGGCTTCGAATCGATCGCGGCTACTCGGTCGCAGTCGTCAGCGACTAGCGAAGGTGTAGGAAAACCTGCCTTTAAGTAGGTATTGCATGGTCATGTAGCAAATCAATTAAATATTCTGCACTTATTCAGGATTATTGATAATATCTGTTTGATTAAAAAAATATTCATACTTGTCTATCTTCTCTATTATTGGTACACGTGGCAGTTATATTGTGTTTGTGATAGTCGAAAATAATGAGCTGATATTATTTATCAGTCATCACGTCACTGTAATTTACTAACATGAGAAGAATATTATTAGATATAAATTCAATTACGTGATTCGCATGAAGGATATAACAAAGGTTATAAGTTCATCCATTTTTTACTTACGTACTCGTTTTTTTAAGAAAATAAGACTTGAAAAAGGGTAACTTATCATTACAGATGCCAGACACGTACGCCTTCTTTTAGCTCAACAACAAAATAAATATGTAATTTCTTTATACTTTACGCGGAAAAGTAACTATCCAATTTTATTTTTATATTTTTCTAGCTGTTTATTTCTTTTCCTCGTGAACGTTTCAAGAATGTTCATAATGGCTTTTTGCAGCATTTAATTTTTCTTCATGTCGTCTGCTTGGCCAGAAGTGTTTAATTTATACCTCTACAAATCATATTTACTGGGTTTAAGAAAGTTTATTGTAATAACAACTGCATAGGTGGATTATGTTAAACAATAATGTGTACATTTGTAGGTAAATGGAAGTCTAGTTGATATTATAGAATGCTAGATTACAATTTTGTACCTTTATACTTAACCTTTATAATTAACCTGATAATTATTATGGAATATAAAGTCGAACTAATAATGTTATATACGTTGCACGCTGGACAGACAAAGATAACTCTGCTCCACCCATCCTTTATGTCAATCATTTACACTAACAGAACTAGAAATTTCGCTAAAGAAAACTACCAATACAGCGCCAGGCAATGATAATATTACTTATGATATGATTGCCAATCTGCCGATAAAAACTCCTTGCTTTTGATATCCTCCAAATTATTTTTTGAACGAGAATGCATTGACGACCTAAAAACGGTGAAGGTCGTCCTTCTGTTAAAACCAGGCAAACCCGTAAATATTAGTTCTTCATATCGGCCGACATATCTAATGTCGTGTCTTTTAAAAACTATGGAGAGAATGATAGAATTTAGGATGGAATGGTGGATAAATGTCAATAAATTTGAAGTCGAGTGCCAGTATGGGTTTAAAAGAAAAACCTTAGTACCCGACATGCAGCAGGGAAACTTATAAGCGATATTAAAAATTGTTTCGCTAGAAACAATTGGGTGCAGTGTTTTTAGATATGGAAGGGGCATATAATAATGTAAATTTAAATATACTTGAGGATGTGCTGAATGTGTTACAATTTCCCAAAAGTATTTCTAGAAATGTAGTCAACCTATATCGTAACCGTAAAGTTTTCATTCGGTGTCAGAATAACTCGCTGCTTGGTCCACGTTTCGTATTACAGGGTTTACCACAGGGGTGAATTTTAAGTTCCCTTTTATTTAATATCTACACGTCTGACTTAAATCGTGTGTGTAGAAACAAAGTGATTCAGTATGCAGATTATATTATTCATAATACAGAATCTAGAAAAGTGGACACAACGTTGAATCTTTTCAATGGGGATATGGGGGCAATAAAAAACTGGATAAAAAAAAAGAATTTTGAAATGTCCTGTGCGTCAATTTTTTCAAGCATAACGTTCCAAATTTCCAGCACATTAATTTGGCAAATATGCGACTGAACTATAAAAAAGAAATTAAGTATCTTGGTTTCATGTTAGATCAGAAACTAACTCGGAAAAGCCATATTAATAACATAATAACAAAAAGCGAAAGATATACCAATATTCTAAGAGTTGCCTGCAAAATGTCTTGTGGAGCGGATATGGCAACATCCCTATTGATCTACAAAGCCACTATTCGGTCAATCATGGACTATGGATGTTTTTTTATGGATCGGCTAGCAACAGTTTACTACAGCGTTTAGACGTACTTCAAAACAAATGTTTACGGTTATGTGTAGGAGCTATGAATTTGACACTGACAGAGGCTCTGAGATATAGCTTGTGTCTGTAGTTAATTCTCATGTGCCTCTCACGGAGTTAGAGGCCATGGGCAGTTGTTTGACAGCAGGAAACAGATAAGAGTCGAATCTATAATCCTTCACCTTATAGTTCAACTAATATAACTGTGATTGTGTGAATACTCGCAAAATACAAACAAAATTATAACGCATTTGAATAGATTTATTAATTTTGCAGGAACGGTAATATGATCGGATCACAGAAGTTCAATGTATGTGTTTGTTCAAGCCGATAAAAAAAAATGGGGCTCGACACTAAGTAAAAGTATAACGCTATTAACCGAAATGATAGTTAACGTTCATAGTTAAGTATTTAATTGTAGCAAAGGGATAATCTAACGGGAAACAATATAGAGATAAAAAAGTATAACCACTTCTTAAATTTTTATATAAACTCTTGCAAATTATACATTCAGAGTGTCAGTAATTTTCTGGTTTACAATTACCAAAGTAATTCTTTAAACAGAACAATATTTGATTTGTGAAAACAAAGCGTTTGTTTTTACATCAAAGCCCAACCGTTAAATATAGGCGAAATGTAAATCAAATAACACAACAATTATTGTGCATTCTGTATAAGAGGATACTAATTGAGTTTACTGCCGCCTGCTAACCCGAATATGGATTAAATTTCGTGTAGATTATCTAGTACATCTTTTTGGTTGTGTAAAATTGCTAAAATTTAATTAGAACTGTCACTTAAGATTAGCTGGATAATCCACGAAACAATTACTGCATTGCATTACTGCAATGTATATTATCATTTCATACAATTTTGTGTAACTTAAATGTCAAAGAATTTATTAGTAATACATTTGCAGAATAATATAGCGTATGTCACAAAATATGAATCTCCACTCAATAATTTCAGTCATTTAAATTAGTTCATTTAAAACTACAAATTATGAAGATTGGCACTAATTTTTAATTTAAATTTACTGATTTGCAAGAAATTATTGAGTGAAAATTCATATCACTGCATCTGTCATAGTTCCACTTAGGTAGGCTTATCCTTTATTTTATCAATATATGTATTAAACAAAAGTTATGTCCAAAAATAATAAATATTTCCTTATTGGATCTCTCTCTCTCTCTATCTCTTGGATATGCTCACCTTAACAACTTTATATTGGAATTATGATTTTTATGCTCTTAAGTTAAATATAGGATAATTTCAGAATTTAGTACATTTCTGTTTTGTGGAAACTGCAATGGAAATGAATGTTTAAACTGCAACGAAAATAAATTTGGAAACTGCAGTGAAAGTTAAATTTGAAAAGTACATAAGAAATAAATTCAAAAATGAATCGAAATTTCACGATTTCTTGTAATTGCCGCAAAATTTAGAAAATATGGTTTCTATTAGAGTAGAGTTAAGGTTATGAATATTTGGAATAGGAAAATGAAACTGAAAACCGCTGCCTAAGGAATCACTACTTCCACATTCAGATTTTGTATCCAAGTTTTATACACACTAAATCTCAATTAAACTTTTTACTCCCTTTAATGATAGGGTGGGGGTGGCAATGGGTGTAGTAGAGGGGGTAGCTAACCCCAAAAAAATTATTGAGACGTTTCGCGTACATGTCCCAAATTGCAATTTTATGGACTCTTACCCGCTTGCTTTGCCTATTTACCCTTATTTAGCCAATTTACTCCCGAATCCTTCAACGGAATTAGATCAAAATCTAGTTCCAGATCTCGTTATAATACATAAGTGTACCAAATTTCAAGTCAATATCATAAACAGTTCCAGTATTTTTTTTGCGTTGCTATACTTCCACAACGAAAATAAATTTGGAAACTGCAATCAAAACAAATTTGGAAAGTATAATGAATAGTGAATTTGCAAGCTGCAATGAAAGTTAAATTTGGAAAGCGTATAAAAATAAATTTAAAAACGCATAGAAATTTCACGATTTCTTGTAATTGGCGTAATATTTAGAAAATATGGTTTTTATTAGAGTTCAGTTAAATTTATGAATATTTGGAATAAGAACATGAAATTAAAAATTGAGATATTGCAACTTTCATAAAATGTAAAAGTACTGGCCGAAAATAAATGAGATTTCCTAAGAAGTGATTAAAAGAATTTCTTGAATCGATTATAATTTTCATTGGCGACACATCTCGAGGATTAAAATTTTCAATTATTCAATTAGCTAGGTGGATGATGGCTAAAGCTATGTATTTTTTAAAAATTGTAATCTTTCAACTTCAATTACCTAAATTAACAGCAAATGAAATAAAAGATAATTGAAGTAGAATTTGTAACTAAATGTTAGGCTTTTTTGATTCAATACGACCAAGGCAGAACAAGCTTCGAAAAATGATTTGTATTTCTTAAGAAAATTAGAAAATTATAAGTCCATTAATAAAAAAATCGCTAATAAAACAATTCCTAAAGCTTTGAATCACTTGTATTATTTGAACGAGGAGTGTGTCGGTTTAGATTTGCTTGATGACAGAATTGATGCAAAATCTAAAGTTAATCTGATGAAAAAAAATTTACTTGAATGAAGAAGAGGATGAAGAATATTTAAAAAATAACGAATAATCAATGATGTATATTTAAAACAGTTTATGAAAAGAGATAATTATTATTACAAGTGGAACCAAAAACCTTTTCAAAACATTTAACATTTCAACTGATTTCTTAAAAATAGATTCAAATGCTTGGAATGATCTTGTTGACCATAGAAAAGCAAAATCTCTGTCGAAAATTTAAAGACAATAAATGACACTGGAGAAAGATGAATAAAATTAATATTAGAGTACTACGACAAAGTCACAAAAAATGAAGAACAGAAACAACATTTAAAGGTAAATTTTTATATTTTGTTATGCCCGAATAACTGAAACCATAACTCAAAAATAGCATAACATATTTTTATCAAATTTCGTACACGTGTACACACTTTTCCAACTTACTGTGCAGGTGGTGGGAAAGTAAAAGAAAATAGTGGGAATGTGTAAAGATAATAGCAATGTATGAGGAAAAGAAGAAGATAGTTAGAAAGAGCGAGGTGGCGGCAGGAACATAAGAGGATATGACGGAAAGATGAGGAAATGTGGAAAGATGGTGAGGAAGTGGATGAAATTGGTGAAATGTGGGAATACATTAGAGAAACGACTAGTAAAATGAGATAATGTGGTGGAAGACTTGGAGACGGTTCTGGGAAAGTATGGGAGTAATATGGGATGGGACGGTGGTATACGGCAGCAGGCATTGGAAAAAATGCAAAGAATTCATGCGAGCTGGTAATGTTATTTGTTATAAAAAAAGTTTACATTATACTTATATTAATACATAGTATAATTAATGTATCAATGCATAAAAAACATGATTCTAAACCTTTTTGTAGACACCCATGGACATGTGCAAATTTATGTTCTGAGCGTTTTTCTTATTACCTGAGACCATTACACTTTATATGTACATTGTAGAAGTAAATAAATAAATATTTTAGTCTGCTTTCTGTAAATGTGCGTGATTATTTCCTAATAATTGTCAACGATTCAATAAATTGTTTTTTTACCGGTAAATGTTTACCTGAGCCAACAGAATGACCTTTAGCAAATAATGATCATGTCCCGTGGTTTGTCAATCAAAACTTAATCACACAAACAAATTGACATATTCTGCTCGTTAGTTTGAGCTTTAGTGCTCAGTTTCGATTTTCTACGTGGGGGATTCTGTAAACGGGATAAAGTGCTATTATAGTATGCATTATAAATGTTCGTTATTTGGAGTAACTCTATTAATGAGCAGTTTACGCAAGCACACTGGCTGTAAAATAGAAAATAGTTAGGTCATTCAAATATTTTGCTGCATAACTCAAATATCGCTAATTAATGAGAGTCATAATCGTCAATGAAATACAAAAGTAAAATTATTAATAGAGAAACATATGACTTTATACCGGGTTTTAACGGAATTATTGCACAAACTAGTCTATAGAGTTTTCAAAGGCCCCTCAAACTTGGTAGGAGTAATATATACCAAAATTAAAAGTGAATTTACTGGTACTCTGGATGCAAAAATAAAAAATGGTCTCAAAATTCTTTAAAACTATGCAATCGTCCGGAATCTAAAAATGTAAAAATATACGGGGTGAGTAACTTGAAGATGAAGGTGTTACAAGTGAGGCTTATATCGTGGAGAAAATCGACAAGGTTCAATCCATAAGACCGTAAAAAGAAACGCGGTTCAATAATAAAAAAAAAAATGTTAATATGATACAATGAACACAAACTTGGCTTAGGACTGTTGAGGACATCACGAAAGAAAGAAAAACGCGCCTTGAACTTACCTCTCTCGTGGTGTGGAAAAGAGTTTCATTGAAATGATCTCCCATACGATATAACACCAGAAGAACGTTTTTAAAGTTTTGCGGCTATTCGACCTTTGAAGCGCTGTACAACTTCATATATTAATAGCATACGAAAAATCTATAAATGTAAGATGTATATTTGACAATGCTCTATAAGTTTGACAATAAATATTTTCATCGTAAGTTCAACACGGAAAATGAGGAAAACAGTTTTCGTTTTTACCAATCTTACGATACAAGTCGAAAAATGTTAATCCTACAAAGATAGAAAAAGGGACGAAAATTGCAGATAATTTTAATTTCCACAACCATTATTAATGCCTATCCTGTACATAATTACAGAAAGCAAAATATTTAAAAAGTTATTCAGCCAGTTTTTCATGATGCCGGCATTTCCACGTTCACAGAGTGGTCGAAATCTTGACTTTCACAGATCATCTTACAGATCAGCCTACAGTCCTTCAGAATTGTATACAGGGTTACTGGTAATTCGATACATTCCTTTGGAGAGTTTAAATTTTTTTTTACTGGATTACTTGTCCAATATTATAGATATCCGTTTGGAATGAAAAATATCCGGAAACATTTCGATCATGTGAACGTTTAAAATAAAAACTTGTAAAAATTTTTTTTTAAATCAGTTATGAAATTTACCTATTAGGTTTTTTCAAAAAAATATTAATGTAGCACGCGTACAAATTATTATAAAAACTTCCTTATTTCAATAGCTATCTAACAAAGTACAAATGTTCAATGTACCCTTAATAGTTCTAAGAAAATACTAGTAAAAATAACACAAGTAGTACGAATTTTATTTTTAGATAAACAGTAAAAAACATTCATTAATTTCAAAGTTGTACTTTATTTTTTATATGTCTTGCTCAAAATGGGAGCTCCTATTCCGTATACAGACACGGCAGCGTCTTCTTATTGTCTAAGGTTTTCTATAGTATTGACTGGTGTGGCATAGACCATCTCCTTCATATTGAAAAGTTTTTATTTCAGATGTTCACATGATCGAAATGTTTCCAGATATTTTTCATTCCAAACGGATATCTATAATATTGGACAAGTAATCCAGTAAAAAAAAATTTAAAAATTTCAAATAGATTTTTCAAAAATTAACTTTTAGAACATTAAGATCTACTTTTTGAGAAAAACAAAAAAAATTAAATATCTCAAAAACTATTGAGTTTTGCATAATATATGTTAGGGCTAAATTTACTTCTTAGATCATGCCCCATCACATCTCCAAAGGAATGTATCGAATTACCAGTAACCCTGTATAATAACAATAGAATTTGCAGGCTGAAGAATTTTTTAGGAACACAATCACTGGACTATAAAAAATGAGTGTCTATCGTGTAGTTACTTTCCCAAACGTTGGACATATGATTTGGTTTGCCAGGGTTGTCTATAGGCTTATGGAGAAAGTTTATTTAAGTGCATCCAATTTAATACCCTCGATAATATCTTAAATGCACTCGGGCTTTAGATAAGGATATACTTGCGCCACTGTGCTACTAGGAGTGGTGAAGGGCACCCTATGGATGGTAGATATTAATGAGTTAACTATCTTGGTTTTGATAGACTACTCTAAAGCTTTCGCTAGGATAAGCCACCCTTTGATATTGACAATGTTGCACTAAAATCAATGTGAATGTTCACAAGATATATCATATGTATCTGCTACTCATTTCATGCACGTTCATTGCATTTTCATGTTCCATCCTATTGTATATCTAAATAAACTGCAGCCTTTATTTCTCTCCTGAAATTTAAAAAAAATGTTAATATACTAAAGCAGTGTCTATAATTTTATGTTTCACCTGCAACGTTGACTATACTTTATCATTATATTTTACAGCTCGTACGCCTGAAATATTTCTCGTGTAGAAGTTTAATTCAGGAATTCATTTTGTCTTACTGATGGCGCTTGCTTATTTCATCTCTGTGAATTCCAGTCGTGTAAATGAAGTTACTCTCTTAAGTCTCAAATGCAGTTTTCCAACATCTAAGTTGAGTTTTAAGTTTTATGGTGAAGTTCCAACACTTATCAAATGTGTACTCCGATGACCCACTTTTGAAATGTTATAGGTTACGAGGTTACAAACGGCTTTCGGAACATTGCCTTTGTTTTCGGAGAGCATCACTGAATGCATCTCTAATTGTTATTATTTCAGTAATCGCTTTTTTCAACCGAATGCATTTCAATTTACTGTTTTTAATCCTATCTGAATTAGTGTCTCTTGTTCGGAGCTATTGGAGCTATCTGATGCTGATCAGCCTGAATCATATCGGGGGGCTAAGTAAAACTGAATTCATTCCTAGTGTCTTATACTTTTACGCACGACTGGGTGTTAAAGTATACTTTATGAACAAGTCTTTGAGGCGTTAAGTGCAACTTTATGACCCACAGGCGATAAAATAATTTATAGTCCGTTATTCTTAAATTGGCTATTACTATTTTAAGAATAAACAATCTGATCATGCACAGGATGGGCAAAAACGAACATCAAAATTATCAAATCAAATAATATTAAATGAGCAATTCTTATATACAATGTATATGTATTTTAGTGATTTATATAAAAGTAAATCAAAACGATTCTAAGTTTGCGACTGCTCCTGTAAACCCGTCGTGTATAAAATTTTGCATGTATCATGGGTCTAATAAGCGTTTATGATCTTTGGCGTGTAATAGTCCTTGGCTAATGCTTCGTGGTACTATCTCCACGCCGTGGGCAATAAACGCCTACTTTATGCCCTTGATACATAAATAATTATTATAATTCTGTTAAGTAGATTGTTAGTGCACGATAAATAAAATTTGAAGAAGCAAGGAGTTACTAACGTGAGTGAGCTATTAAATCTTTCTAACCACTCAAATCGCCTGGTGAGGATAGTATTTTCCAGCGCTGCTGCAAATCGAACTGGGGTTATTACTACAATTCCTCATCAGAGTCTACAGAGCTAGTCTGGTATGGAATCTGCTAGGGGAATTGAGTCAACCATAACTGACTGGATTCGAGCTATGTTGGAAAACAGAATCATAACGACAACCTTACAGGAAGAAACGGTCAGCTTTAGGGCCTTAAGAGGGTACCCACAAGGTGGAACTCAACGGATTGACTGATGACTTGAATAGTCACAGCATCATAAGTATACTTTCAGACGTGATGTCTACCAGGATCAACCATGAGCTACCTTTTCACATCCTATTTCCTGAAAGAGATGAGTGGGATTGGAATAAAACCGACCTACAGAAGGCAGAGTGCTGTTGGTTTACAGACGGTTCCAAAATTCCTGAAGGAACAGGAGCTGGAGTTTATAGCAGCAACTCAAAAGTAAGAATAATTTCGAGCCTGGGTAACACCGCGACAATTTTTCAGGCTGATATATACGCCATTGAACTGTATATACGGAGGCTGAAACTAATGCACGCTAAACACAGGTCAATAAAGATTTTCTCAGATAGCCAAGCAGCCATTAAAGCTCTTGGATCCTATCGCTATAATTTTAAAATGGTGTGGAACTGCCAAAAGGCCCTAATCGAATTGGGTAGTAATAATAAATTGACTCTGGTTTGAGTACCTGGCCACTTTGAGCTGAAGGGCGCGGCATCAAAATTTGTAGAACCAGAACCAGTTCTTGGCGTATTTTTAAGAAACTGCTAGAGTTGAATAGGTTAAACTTAAGGACTCTAATTAGTCTATACACTAGGCACTGCACATTAAATCATCAGATACACAGACTTAGACTGGTGGAAAACGCCGAATGCCGCCTGTGTCTGGAGAAAAATGAAATTGCAAGCCATGTTCTGTGCACTTGTCCCGCTGCAGAAAGAACCCGGTTCTTATTATTTGGCGAGGGACAGCTCTGAGGACCCGGACAGTCTCTCACCTTAACCAGCTATATAAAAAAGTGGAACTTTTTGGGTAAAATATAAATTAGGAATGAGCCACAATAGATCCAATGGTCGCAGGGGAGAGTTTGGTATAGGCCCACTCACATTTCAACCTAACCTACTAACATTTGGGATAAGAATAACAACAGTAATATAGCATTTGGCCTTGGTAGCCGTTCCTTAAAGTTTGGCGTAGATCCCATGCTTTATTACTAAGTTATAGCTTATCAAAATTTCACGGCCCGCTACTGATTTTTAGAAGGGGGCGAAATCAAAAGATATCTCATTCCTCTACGGAAATATCTAGTCGCCAAGGTACTCACGCACATCCTTGGGATAAAACTAGTCTTCTGCAAAATTTTAGCTACATAAGTTTTTTAAATGTTTTCGTCTTCCTTCCTCTTCTCAATCCTACATATCGTTCAACTGCATTGACAATGAAGTAGTGGTGATGAGGAAAGTAAAATGAATTCCACTTCCTAAAAGTTAAAATTCCGCAATTTAGTGACTTTCCTTAAGCCCAGCAGTGAAAGTAAATAGGTGAGTTGCTCAACCTCCAAGGAAAATGTCTGGATGCCAAAGTACTTATGCGCTCTTATCTGTCTGCAAAATTTCAGTTTCGTAGGTCTTTTGGTTGCTTTCTTTAATTCTTCGGGGTATTTTCCTCCCTCTCTTCACCCCCTCCCATGCTCTGCGATAACAATGAAAATGTGTAACGAAGTGTTTTTGTTACCGAAATATGCACAGGATATTTTTATTTTGACAACACCTTCTATAGGAATTATTCTTTTATATTTATTCTGTACCGCCGTCAGAAAATTAGTTTAAAAATTAATAAAAGTGTTAATTTGTAGGAACACCGAATAGTCATACCAGTTGTAAAGTACAGATGCACTCAGGTAAAGGGAGAGCAACGTGAGGAACTTGTATAGCCATGCGAAGCTACAGTAAATATTTTAGAAGACGTTCAGCACCCACGCGAGGTGGGTGTGTAAAATTCTCCGTCCTGTCCGATTTACGCGAAGGATTCTGTCTCAAAATAAGGTAATGAAAATATTGCAAAGTCAATCTGACATCACTCGTGCAACGTCATCCTTTCGGGAATAATTGAACATGTCCGGCAGTCAATTCGCTAGCTGCAACCCAACGCGATAGACGTACTTTCTTCGCTAGTCCCAAAGTTCAGGTAATTGAATTATTTTTACTAAGTCGAAAATATTCCGAAATAAGTAACTGGTCGATCCACCGCGCATCTATGACCGCCGTTTCTCCCACTTGCAAGTATTGGAAGGAAATAATTAAATTCATTCTGCGTTGGCAGTCAGTCAGAGCGACTCATCGGCAGCAGACGTGTCCACTCCGAGAACCGAACGCAGGTACCGTTGGTGTCATATAATAACATCGCTAAGCATCCGTCTGGCGTCTACTCCCACTCCTACAGTAAGTTGGTTCATTTCGGAAAAGAACTTGGAGAGCACTGCAGAAATTCATTCCATTCCGACGGCTCCACCGCAGCAGACGTGCCCTACCGTAGCCACAGGAGGTAAGTAAGTCTATGAAGGAATAAGTAAACTGAGGTATTAGCTAAGTATTGTATGTAACTTCTCTATAATTTCGCTGCTTGCTATACCTGCCACTTGAGTCATCTGATACTATCACTTTCGTTGCACCGCTTGCCCTCATAACTGCATTTAATAAACAAGTAGATTTGTATATAGTAGGTTTAGTTGAATAAACTAACATTTTTTTTTTTTTAGAAAATTCTGAGTTTTACTATTTGTGTGTGAACGTCTAATTTCCCAACCTAACCCACTGGAGTATACTTTCTCCCCTTGAACTACTCAGCCTCGCGTACTCGGCTTGAGGGTAGTGTGTCCTATCACTCAAACTAGGACTGTAATGTGAAGAAGTGATGTGAGAAGGAAAGCTAATCCTACTCTGAAAAAAATAAAATTTTAGTCATTTTGCTTAAATTCATTATGAGAGGTGAATCTGTGGGTAGCTCAATCACCGCAAAAACTGTTCAATCGCCAAGGTACGCACGCCTTTCTTTAAGGTAAGGGCTACATCGCTGTAAAATTAAGCTATATAATTCAAACACGCATATACATACACACAAACGCAGACACATAAAATCGGAAAAAGAAGCATCAAATATTTATCACTAATTTTTAAGCGATAACTAACAATCTGTATATTGGAAGGACTTTATAATTTTTTTTCAATTAGTGAATTATTTTATAAGTAAGAGATATAAAACTTAGTTGATTATGTTTGTGTGAAGAAAAATGTATTCATCATCCTTATTAACCTAATTATATCACTAATAGTCCTGTCGACAAATTATTGTAGACTACATGGAAGGCGGCAAAATTTTTGACCTCAAGGATGGTTTTGGGTTAGTTGGAATGTAAACATCCTAAAAGTCCCCGACCCTAGAATGTGAACCTTGCGGGGAGAGCTTCCGGAAGACCCTAAATTTTTATTAGTTTCTCGCTAATAACTCGAAAACTATTGGTCCTAGTGGAAAAATTATTCTTATCTTTTTGAAAGCTGACAAAATTTACTTTCGGATCACGTCTTCCGTCATACTCTGCTCCTAACACCTCAAATCTTCGTTGTAAAATAAAATACAACCAAATCAAGTGAAGAGGATTAAATTGACTTAAGAATTAGATATTCTACATATAATTACTAGCTGAGATGATGGATTTCAAGATTATTTACCGTAATGTGATAGGGTTATTGCTTGAAATCATATCTACATTTTATTGCATTCATCTGGGTTTTTTAAATCTTTTTATTGTTGTCAAAAATTTTGCCGCCCTCCATGTAGTCTACACCCCCATATTGAAATATTCGTTGACTGGACTATAAGATAATCGTTAAATATAAAGTAAAAGTCATAGCATTTATTTTATTTGTATCAAAAGTTTAGACAAAAACAAGCTTACACAAGATTTCCTAAATAAAACCTTTTACCCCAGTTTGATAAAGAATTAAAATAATTAATAAAATCGTTTTCCAGTAAAGCTTTGTACATTATTTAACGTTCCCTGAATTCCTTAAAGCAATATATAACCTAAAGCTTAAATGTAAAACTGTACATAAACACTGGTGAACGTTTTAAAATTAATATTTAAATTCTTGTATAGTCTCTTTGAGGAAAAATAATTGTTTCGGAGGATTTAATGTAATAAGTGAAGTTTTTATATATAGGCACGAGCGACACGGCAAATTATGGTACACATTATTCAGATTTACATCTAATCTCTGTTTGTTTCCACTTTATTTGCATCTACATTTTACTGCTGACATTATAACTACTACTAACATTTCTACGTAACGAATACTGAGTATAAATTGCTGTCATTGCAACTTACTTTCATAATAAAAAATTGCATTTTTCTATGTGATATTGAAAAACTGTTTGGTAAGGTGTGCTAAGGATAAATCTAATAAAAAATTTATTGAAAAAACAATCGTCTTCAAAAAAAAGCCACTAGAAATTATGAAATAAAAAGTGGCCCAGACAGATCAATTGGACCTTATTACCTAATATCGATATCGAGGTCGGCTAAAAATATGTCATTTGTTTATTCTTACACCGACCTCAATACCAAATATGATAAACTAAGGTTCAGTTAACCAGACAACTGCGACTGTCAAATTTTTTAGGATTCTTAGCATGTCTGTTAGACTCTTCATGGAGTAGATATTCGATTGAATTTTACTATCAAATATAAAATACTATGAATCCTCAAACAGTTATACTTCATTTAGAATTGTTTTTTTAGTCTGGTCGATAGTCGACTAGGTTAAGGCGCGAGGTGGTAATCGCGATTAATCACACGGACATCGCACCACCGGGTTCGAATCCTGGCTGCGGCACTGGCACTGTCGGAGGAAATGGTTATATGTCCGCGTTTTTTCAATGTTTAACCCCCTTCTGCATAAGCCTCTGGCGTCTGGAATTGGGAATTGTCTAATTTCTGCGGTGTAGTTGATTTTTTAAGATCCATAATAGAACCAACCATTTTATGTTTTTGATGTTGTTTAGTTTATGGCGCCTGTTAAAAATTGCTGTTAAATTATTTGTTATCTTTATTTGCTGTTATTTCCATTTATCTTATAAAACAGCATTTTTAAATACTTTGGTGTACATTTATATATATTAAGGTACATGCTAATTAGTATGTCAAAGTATTTTTTCTCCGAGGTATTCTTAGTTTAACTATGTATATTTATTATAGTTTACGTGTGAGTTTATTATAATTATCTATATTAATTACACATTTTAATGCAGGTGTCATTCGTGAATATCAGGAAACACACATATTTCAGCACCGAAAGTGTGCCACCGACAACGAGCAATTTTGGACAACATCTATGATAAAATTAAAAGTGATATTTGGTGTTTAATTTATTGTTTTTTCGAAAAAAATTAACCACCAAGTTAGATAAAATGTTAGCGGCGGTGGATGAAAATGAATATCTACCTCAATAATTTAAACGAAATACTTTGGACAAATTGATCGAAGAAATTGGCTTTCGGTCAGAAAATAAAATTTTACTTCCACATCTTTTAATGTAATTGTGCTCAGGTATTATAGTTTCTCCAAAAGATCACGTATTAGTGCCTTTAGAGAAAAGAACGAGACCATCACCTGGAGGCGACGTTTCCTGCAAAAAATTCTAAATTATCGAGAAGAAGATAAGAAATTGTACTTCCTAGATGAGACTGTGAACGCTGGCCATACGGTAATTATACTATGGAAGTACACAACAATCTTGAATTCGAGACAGGGTTTCATCCAGGGATTAACGGCAGGGTTAAAGGATTCGTCAGACCAAAGAGGTCGTCTTATAGTGCTACATATAGGATCTCACGATGGTTTCGTTGAGAATGGTTTGCTCTGCTTCCAATCGAAGAAAACAGGAGACTACCACAAAGAAATAAATGGTGAAGTTATCGAAAATTGGTTTGTTCAAAATCTGAGTGCTTTGCTACGGGTTACATGAACCAGTAAAGGGGTTTTAGATAATACAGAAACACACTTGGGCTGCTGTGCGTAGCAGATCGTGGACACTAACTAGCTGGGATAAATGATGTAGCGTGCCCACGACAAAAAATTCACTAGCTCAGAAATCTCAGGGCGTTAAGCCCGAGTTTAACATAAACTATTAAAAATGTTTAGTCTATTTAACATAAAGTCGCTGAGGGTTCCATTCTTAGTAGTCGCAGACGAAATAATGACACTTCCTCTCAACATGAAATGTACTATATTACAGTATTCGCAACTTATGGTTCTCTAATGTGAACCTGGCGATGTGTAGTTATATTCTGATAAATATGATACAAAATAAAATAAAGGTATATTCCCCTCGTGTAGCTACACTTGGTTTACAAGCGTGAGGTTTTGCTAATAACTGTGGCTGTAATAGGTTATATTAGAGAACGTACTTAATTAATGATAAATGAGTAAAATCTTTGTTTAAAATATATACAAATGTTAATTAAAAGAAAAACAAATACTGCTACGCAGAACCACTGAAGGTGGTTTCCAGGTAGAGAAAACAATAACACTTATCTAGATGGTACGACCTAGACGTCAAGTGGTGAGGCTGCAGCTCTACGGTGGTGACTTCGGGGCCAAACGATGGTGGTGGATTTATAGCCTCCCTAGACCGTGGCATGTTTCAGCCTAGACCGTGGAACTTTCTAACCTAGTCCGTGGAACGTTCTAACCTAGTCCGTGGATCCTCTGACTTGTTGAGGGTTCAATCCACATAAAATTCTAGTAGAATGTTGCAGCTCAATTGACAGTGTCGAGTCCGTCTCACTAGCAAAGATACTTCCAAAGGAAAGCGGTCAACAAGCCCGTACACATAAATCCCGCACAAATGCGGAGTAAACTCCCCCCGTAACAAGAAAATACTCTAATAAACAGAAACAACCTGAAACGGAGGATATTTTATAGTTGCCGAAAATCCAAAATCCACTAAGATGACTTAAATAATTAAGTTTTAGAAAATTTTCGGCAGCGCACGCGAAGCTAACCACTTTTCACCTTCTTCCTTTTCGTTTCCACCAGCTGGAAGCACGCGACCGCTCCTAGCGGTGAGATGCTAAACCTCCAATGGTTCGCTGCTGTTGGCGATATGTGGCCCTCGAAACACAACTGTCTGTCCGGTGGTCAAATAAAAGAAGAAGTCGCCAGGAACAAGAGAAAAAATGTTGGATATTACGATGGACATTATAGTAGAGCCACTGATAATTCATGTGATAAATTACTCTTCTTCTTCATCATCTGAATCAGAAATGGACTAACAGCTGTATGACATGGTATAAGTGTGAATAATTATGTAGAAATTGTATTAGTACACATTTTGGATACAATAAATAAAATAAATGTAAATTGTTTCACCCTATATCATTCATCATGTCATTTTCTATATAGACATACAAAAGTTAAGTATATTTCTTTATTGTTATAAATAATAAAGAATTTTAGACTTTTTATATTTATTTACAACTATACATTCTATCACTTTAAATTCCTTAGAAAAAAATTACATCATTTTTGAATTCTCCCGTTTTTATTAATTTGTCAGGGGGCGAGCGTAGGTGCGTCTTTACTATGTACATACTTCGATATGCGATATAAAGCAACGTTAGGCGTGGTTAGTAGTTGGATTGGTGACCTTTCCAACGAAGACCACGTCCTCGCCTCACCCATCTTCCAGCGGCTTGTATATCAGTGTATGCGCGGAAGCTATACAACCTTAGGCGAGGGTTGTATAGGAGATATACCATCCTTCGGAGGGGATGTAAAGCCGTCGGTCTCTTGTCTATTAAATGTTAGGCAAGTAAAAGATCCCTACTCTTCTTAAGGGAAGAGGTTCGGCAAAATTCCTGGTTGGGGGTAGCTCGTCTACAGGCGTCGGTGTTAGGCCTCAGTAGCGGAAATAGGCCGACGTTAAATAAATGTATAAAAAAAAAAAAAAATTAATTTGTCACGTGAAAAACTGGTCATTGCATACATTGATCAAAGTACAAATAAAATATCGGGGAGCTGATTAACTCAGTAAATAGAGAATAGTAAAGTGAAAAGTTATATTATTGAGGTGTGAATTACTGTATTCAATGGCGTAGCAACACTTTTTGGGGCCTGGTGCGGGAATATTCTTCGGGGCCCTCGCCCTCTCTGATACTCTCCCCATATACTAGATATATGAAGTCTCTACACAGCCTCTTAATAATGAAGAATGTATAAAAACAAGGCTATAAGGTCTAATGTAATTGTAAACCCAAGTTTATCTTTGTATGCAAGTAAATAATTTTTATTTTAATCAAATAACAATCACCAATTAAAATGACATTAATTATTATTAATTAAACATACAATACCTAATCATTTATATATAATAAATCAAAATATGCATTGAACAGTTGGCAAGCGGTCTTAGTGAAAAGGGATATTGCGCAAGCATAATGATTAATAATTAAAATTTACAAAAATTTCCATAGAGATGAATATTAGCATTACGAGTAGGGGCCCTTTCATTGTGGGGGCCCCTAGGCCTTACCTAATATGTTTATATGGCAAATGCGACCTTGCCATGAATAATACTTTTATCATAGATAGCAGAAGTCTGTATGTAGAATAAATTTATTAATAACATAGAAATACAGCACTAAAACTAAAACAAAGATTTAGAACTACCCTCTCAGAGAAGTAAATCGTCTCTCTTTTGTAGGGGCATTTTTTTTCGTTACTGATTGACAACATTTCTAATTACTGGTTTGTAACTTTACATTTATTTTAATTGAAGGAAACTTTAATATTTTATAGAAGCAAGGAACCGATATATTTTTATTACCCGATTAAAATGTAATGGAGAAGGGTGTCATAGATAGCGAGCAAGTATCAGATTATCTTTTAGTGTTATGGAATTGTCATGCTTCTCTTATAACATTGCGAGCTACAAGATCGTCTGCACCCTGGCTAACCAATACAGTAAAAAATTGAGAAATAAGGTATAAAAAATACTTATAAAGTAGAACATTGAACATATACAATACTTTGGGGATACAAGGAACTACATCACTAAGGCAATCGAAAGAGAAAAAGCATACTTTATTCATCAATTAAAGAAGTTAAAACTCGAAGAAATGTTGGAAAATATTGAAATTTAATGAAATAATCCCTGAAAACTATAAAAGTATTGGTAATAATTTAAAAAAGTTAAATGAAATAGAGAATCATTTTGTTAACTCTATACCAATGCCTAAACCATCTGACAGAGTTTTAGGCAATAATCGGCTACTAAACTGTGATTTTTAGTTTCAGGAAATGAATGATATGTTTAGGTACTTATAAAACCCTAAAATAAACATCCACAAATGCTACAGGGTGTGATAGATTAAATATCTTCATCACTGTTTAACTTATACGTAGATGATACTGAACTCTATTTTACATTTCTCCCATTATGTAAGAAATGGTCTTGATTTAGTTAACGAAGATACATACATACATTCATAAAAATCTTCACTGATTATAAATTCAAGTAAATTCAGCGTTATTGTGTTTCTGCCAACACAGAGACCCGGTCAATAATAATAATAATAATATTGTCAAGTAGTAATTATTCTAGATTACAAAATTAACCAAAATACTTTTTAGCATTTCCCTACAAAATATTCTTTTCAAATATTCATTGATACATTAAATTTATTATTTATTGTGGATAATGACAAAATTGAATTAGTGGATGGGGTTAAAATTCTTGCGGTTTTAATAGACAATAATTCAAGATGTGATACACATATATATGCAGCATCACTGAATAAGCCATTTTATAGCAGAAGAAAATTTTATAAAAATTATAATGTTCCAATCTCAACAAATACCAACCAAAATAGTTATTCCCCCTTACGAGCACTGAATTATATGGTAAAATTTGCGTATTTTACCTAAACACAGCACTAAAATAGAATGACTTGGAATGCTCGAATGCTACGAGGAAGATACGAGGCCTCCTTCATCTCAGGATGTCACTAACTGCTGACCGGTTTCGACCTAGTTTTGGGTATCGTCAGTGCAGTGCAAGTGATACCTTCAATACACGGAGTTCGCATCTCATAGACACTGTTAAGTTAAGTATGGAAGGAGGAGGACAAAAACCTAAGAAACTAATCACTGAATCTAACAGGAAATAAAATTTTAATCAAAGAAGGTGATTACAACTTTATATGAGAATTGATATTTTGCAAATTACAACAATTTGAAAATTGAGATTTTAGCATCGAAAAGTTGGTACCTACTTCGAGGCGGCTTTTCATAAATTTTATATTTAATGAAAAATCGGCAGCTACTGGAAGCGGCTGGAACCTCCCCACTCGGTGGTTTATAATAAATTCATCAACGAAGGTACAGAAAGCATATGTTATTGATATTGTTACATCTACCTTTAAAGTTTGTGACAATCCACTAAAAGTTACAAATATGCCGCAATCTTATTAACATGACATGACAGCAACGTTATCGGATGACAAACGATGACAATGACAATCGTCAAAATTTGCTCATTGCAATCCGATCGCTCGCGGCTGTCTTTGTCAAATGAAACATTAGCATTTCAGTAATTTTACTAGATTTTAGAGGAATATTTGTAGTTTAATTCTTCGATTTGTCTGTTTACATATTTAAAAACGGCACTAAACGTAATCCGCTCTACTTCTAGAGCAGTGAAGATACCCTTACACGTGAATTGACACGTGATGTGACGAGTTTCACGACGTAACAGTTACGCGCATCGATCAGTCATGAGAAATGCGATCTATGCTTCATATTTGCTTTGTTTTTAATTTTTTTCACGGAAACCAAATCTAAAGGGTGGAAGTGTGATATATCCTTGAAATCAGAATTTTAACTGCTTTTCAATGGTTCCATTGCAAATTGAAAGTAATTATAAAATAAACAACTCGTTGTGCCAAAATGGCACTAAACGTAATCCGATCTCAACCAAAACCTTTTCAGATCTTCTGGGGCACTAAAGAAACGCACACGCAAAGTTTCATTCAAATCCCTTAAGTAGTTTTGGCGCTATTGTGCTAACACACATACACACATACACACACAGACATTTTTCAAAAACCACTTTTTTGGGTTCCTAGGACCTCAAAACGTAAAGATTTGATGTTATCTCAATTTTCGTTTTTGAACCAATTTTAGTAACCTCTCACAATTTTATTGTGGAGAGGTTAAAATGGTATGGTACAATAAAGAAATCATAAATCATAAAATGACAAATATTTCGTTTTCTTTTCTCTCTATGCGACTAATAGTTCTAAAGATATGGCAATTTAACCATGACGCTCGAACGTTTATAAGACGAGATATATTTAAATTTCAAATATCTCAAAAACAATAAAATTGAGGTTAAAATCGGCAGCTATTGGAAGCGGCTGGAACCTCCCCACTCGGTGGATCTTTGAAGCCGAAAAGAGCATTAAAGTGTGTGACAAAACAGCACTAAACGTAATCCGATCTCATCCAAAACCTTTTCAGATCTTCTGGGGCACTAAAAAAACCCTTAACTTAATGAATTTACAATCATCTATGCGAGTTATTACCTACATTATCACTCGTTGAATAATATACTATTAGGATATTAACAACTTTAACATCACTTGAACGACTAAGGAAGTCTAGTTATCCTAAATACTACAGATTTGTAAAGCAACAAACTGAAAATTGGTAAAGTGATAATCTATAATAAATTCACCAACGAAGGTCCAGAAAGCATGTGATATTGATATTGTTACATCTACCTTTAAAGTTTGTGACAATCCACTAAAAGTTACAAATATGCCGAAATCTTATTAACATGACATGACACCAACGTTATCGGACGACAAACGATGACAATGACAATCGTCAAAATTTGCTCATTGCAATCCGATCGCTCGCGGCTGTCTTTGTTAAATGAAACATTAGCATTTCAGTAATTCTACTAGATTTTAGAGGAATATTTATAGTTTAATTCTTCGATTTGTCTGTATATATATTTAAAAACGGCACTAAACGTAATCCGCTCTACTTCTAGAGCAGTGAAGAAACCCTCACACGTGAATTGACACGTGATGTGACGAGTTTCATGACGTAACGGCTACGTGCATCGATCATGTCATACGAAATGCGATCTATGCTTCATATTTGCTTTGTTTTTAATTTTTTTCACGAAAACCAAATCGAAAGGGTGGCATTGTGATATATTGCTGAAATCAGAATTTTAACTGCATGGTTCCATTGCAAATTGGAAGTAATTATAAAATAAACAAATTGTTGCGTCAAAATGGCACTAAACGTAATCCGATCTTAACCAAAACCTTTTCAGATCTTCTGGGGCACTAAAGAAACGCACATGCAAAGTTTCATTCAAATCCGTTCAGTAGTTTCGGCGCTATCGTGCTAACACACATACACACACACAGACATTTTTCAAAAACCACTTTTCTGGGTTCCCAGGACCTCAAAATGTAAAGATTTGATGTTATCTCAATTTTTGTTTTTGAACCAATTTTAGTAACCTCTCACAATTTTATTGTGGAGAGGTTAAAATAAATATCAGGGAAATTAAAGGTAATGATATTATCTTTAAAATGAATTTTCTTCTGCTTCTATAATTTTGAAAATAACAAAGTTATGAGCAAGAAAATTGTTGCTAGTTATTTTTTAAAGAAAAGAAATAATAATAAATAGTATTTATTTATATTTCTGTCTCAGTAAAGGTCAGCAAGCTGTTCTACCACTTAACCAAGACAATTTACAAACTTTTAACAAATTTTTAAATACATGATAACTGGATAATATTTACCCCATAACTAACTGATACACTGATCAGAAAAGTTTGTAAATAAGAACATAACAAGAAAAATAATGTCTTGAATATGTAAGAATCATTGTTCGACAAGAAATAAGTTGGTCGATATTTCTTAGTTTTCTTTGATGTACATTAACTCTTGGCACTAGTAAAAATTCTGGAATTCGATTTTTTGAAACATTATAAGAAGGCTAGACTTCTCCCTTATATTTCAGTTTTTGTCCACCCGCAAATAATGAGATGTCGTCTATGGCCCTCTGGCGGTCTTTGGATGTACCAAAAACAATAGCTGGCGATTTGTTGAAATATGTACCAAAGTAGCGATTTCTTCATTTAGTAGATCAACTATAAGATGTTCGATGTTAGAAATACATTACAATTGAGTATCATCTACATAAGATTGTGGTGTAAAGTATTATAAATAATATTTTTACCGTTTGATATGTTGTCATGTATAATCACATACTGCCTTCTATCGGCGAGAAATGATTTTATCAGATTTGTTACGGTTTCGCCAAAGCCGTAATATTTGAGTTTGGAACATAGCATTTGATGGTCCATAGTATCAAATGCTTTACTGTAATTGAGAGAAAGAAGTATCATGATATTGCATTTATCAAACCCGTTAATAATATCATCAGTTATTTTTAGGAGAGCACTAGTTGTGCTATGATTCTGTCGAAAGCCAGATTGGTTGGTGGGTATAACTGAATTATTTCGTATATAGTTATATATTTGATTACATACCAGCCTTTTCAGAACTTTCGGCTGGCAGTATATTTATTGGTCTCAGATCTGAATACTTTATTAACCTTATTTATAGGGAAGATAATAGGTTTTTTTCAGGCTAAGGATTTTTGCAGTAGCTATAGTCGTGTTTATAATATATGTAATTATAGGTGTCAGAGAGGGTAGGCATGGCTTCAGCATTTTTACATTAATTTTATCATTACCTACCGCATTACCTTTAATATTATTAATAATATTTTCGCCATCTTCTTCATTTACAGATACTGATTGAAAGATAATGTCAGGGTTGAATTTGCTAGATTCATAAAAATCGATAGATACTTGAGGAGGAGAGATGACAATTTTAGACACAGAGGTAATGAAAACGTTGTTAATTTTATTACAATCGCTAAGGTGATCTGATGTAATCGATTTTTGCTTATTTTATATAATATTAAACAAGTTAAGGGTATTCCAAGTTTTTTTGGTATTGTGCGGCTCTTGAATGAAAGTAAGTATCCCTGCTTTTCCTGCTGTACAGTAGTATTGGCCATATTACTCATATTTTTTATAAGTATCCCATTCATTCGTATTATTTGCTCTTTTGAATCTAGCACGTGCTTTATTTCGTGTTTTGATCATTAGTTTTATTGCGTCGGTTAATCATCACAATTTTTTTTCTTATCAAATAACTCAAAATTTATTACATCGAATAGAAATACTATGGTACAAAAATTATGTATCGTTTCCTAACCTGTATTTTTAACACGCTTTTATTAGCTTCACCTGTATATTTTTTTGTTTGTTTGCTTGTAATGGAATCTCTGAACATGATTCTCACCCACTTCAAAACGTCAGATTAAATTGAAACTTTGCACACTTATCAAGGGCCGATGACAATACAACAATTTGACAACGTTGTCCTAATATCCTCACCAGGATCATCAGGGTAAAATAAAATTTAAAAAATAGCTAATGTATTGTCGAGATTTTGACGGATGAGCCGTTGTCATTAATATATATTTTATTGTTGGTGAGAAACGTACCGAGGGATGAATGGCAGAAGGTTGACTAAAAAAAAATATAGTTTAAAAAAACTTAAAAAAAATGTTTTAATAGCAAACCGAACTAAAAAGTAAAAAAAATCTTTAAATAATAAGATTCTTATTTTATTGCAAAAACCGTGGGGTTTATAACAATTGATATCAAGCACCCCACGCTTTTTACAATAAAATAAGAATCTTAATATTTAAAAATTATTTTTTACTTTTTAGTTCGGTTTGCTATTAAAGCGTGTTTTTTAGTTTTTTTAAATTATAATTTTCGTTTAAAACAACTGTTTTCAAGTTTTTTTGTAAAAATACGATTTCTTCTAGTAAAATCGCCAAATTTTGCTTTGTCAAAGTATGTTTTCAAAAATAATCACTTCTTCACAGAAAATATTTAGATTCATTATATTTTTATTAAAACATGTTAATTAATTTTGGGTAAAAAATCAGAAACCACATCTCATCACATTAGTATTCTACCATGCATTAAATATGTACTGAATTTAGAATAAAAATTTTAGGTTTAACGGAAGTTATTGCACTTACATTAAACTTTCTACTTACACGTACAAACATACATACACCCAGATATTTTTTCCATGATACTCGAGTTGCGTGTTATGAAATGGGCTTTTTTTCTGTGATGAATATTAAATATTCTTATCCAGTTATAATATAACTATTTGATTAAATCAAATAATATGTAATAAACGTAATAAAATGATACAATAATGCTAAAACACATAGGAAAATAAAAGTCTATTTCAGACTTGACAACAACATTTTAGTTAGCCATTATACGTTAGGCGTAAATGTGAAATGGCTAACCTTAAGTTCTAAGTGGCATCGTTTAATGGTAACTACACACGATAAAATGCTAAATGGTATAACAAAATGAACAAGTCCATGTCTAATTTATGTAAGGAATTAAACGCGTGATTACAGCAGAAGAAATGAAACTATTAAAATAAATTGCCTACAGTGACACTACTGACAGCATCATTTCACTTTAGTAATTAAAAAGTTCATGGGACTTATCGGTAGAAGCTATTCGTGTTATCGAGGCCTACAAAGTGATATGCTAGGGAAAGTTAGACCGTTCTCTGTGTGTAACAAACATTTAAAGAACGCAATTTTAGTTGGTATTTTGTCAGTGAAAAAAAATGTACCTGAGTTGCTGCATTTAAAATCAATCTTAATTGAATATATGCACGTAATTTTGGCTGGCTAGTGTTGCCACCCGTAAAAGATATATCATTTTTAGAAACTGTCAACATAAATAAACTACTAACATGACATATTTCAAATCACCTACGCCCTAATAATTAGTAGAATATCAAATTTTTCCATTATTCATTTACTGACGCTGTCGCTTCGGTTTTGATTATGTTGTGTTCTAATTTTTGTTTGTGTGATTGAAAGTGTAAAACTAACATGTTTTGAAGGACTATTTTTATAGATACACTGAACTCATGAACGTTCCTCATATTAACAATTATTTCGTTTCCCTCATAATCGAATGTTGTAGGGGAAGAACTCGAGTATCTTGATTTTCACTAACTGCGAAAGTTTGGGATTTTTTATAGTCAAGATCTCTCGTTCTGCTGGCCTATCGGTGATTCCAGTGATATACATTTGAACAGAAATGGATTAGGTGAAAAAGTAACGACCTTTTCCAACACCTTTTTCTGGCTACTGGGCTATAAAATGTACTTAACCAAATAACAATGTGTTGGATCCGAAGGTTTGGAATAATTATCTGTATCTCAAATTTATTTCAGTTTTAGTTAATATCTACATATAACAACGGATATCCGCACATGATTTAGAATTATCAGATCTATATTAAACGAATATAGCTAACATAGGCCTCATTCAACAAGATCATGCTGACGACATGACGGATTAAACGGATTCAACATCGATTCATAGACACTCATGCAAAGCCATTCTATTCTTGTATCTCTGACTGTTCCTTGTATTTCGTTTTTTATTTTTCTTTAAAGGAATATTTTTTTATAGGATAAAGTTCGAACTTTTTTCTCAGATAAAATAAGTAAATAAGGTAATGGAAATGCTGAGAAATATTGCTGTATGTAACTATATGATTGCAATTTCGTATAACTTGTAATGGGTCTGAAGAATGAAATATGCATTTAAATTGAGTTGTTTTTAATAATGGCTTTATTCAAAAATTAAAAAATTAAACACAAGGTTCTCGAGGAAGCATGAAAATTTTAATTTTTAAATATTACATCAATCAAATGACTTCCTCCTCGCTACTGACACTCTTAAAGCCTAGCACGAAAGTTTTCCATCACCCTATCCAACATTTCAATTGGGATTATTTCAATCTCTGTTCGAATGGGTATTTCATGAGGAATTATACATACTTCCAGGGGCGATAGAGGACCACTTGTGTATTCAGGAACGGCTATTGAAATTTTCCTGTCGCTCTTAATTTCTGAGATACAGTGTGATAATCTGATTTTGATCTAAATTTATTTTGGCCAGAACGTCCTTACTATTGATCGGATTTTGTTTAAATTTTAGACAATTTATATACTTACCGCAGTTGGTTAGTAGGATTTTTTAAATTCCAGGGCCGGACTTTTTAAATTTGTTTTTTCCGATTCCTGTAAAAAAGATCACCCTATATATATATATGAGTAGGCAGATTGAGGCCTTAGAGACGGATCGTGGTGAGATCTGGGGAGTAGGCAAATTGAGACCCCGGAATCGGACCAGTTTATATATATATATATATATATATATATATATATATATATATATATATGTATATGTGTTGTTTTTAAGGTTTTCGCGGGTGTTAAATGAAGTGTTATGTACTGCTCTCCTGCGTCGATGGTCGACTCCTCCAAGAGCCAAGGTTGTCTAAACGACGTTTCGCCAGAATCTCATCTGCCATCTTCAGGTTCTCACTGAAAGCTACCTACTACTGCTCCTTGTTGCTCACTAGTTCAGTTCGAGCAACGAGGAGCAGCAGTAGACAGCTTTCAGTGAGAATCTGAGGAAGAGCACCCGGAAGTACAATAACACTTCTCGGATTGAACCGCGTCTGAGATTGTTAATGTCTCGACATTTCGGCTCCCGTTTTGGACCCATTTTCAAGAAAAAATTGTTAAAGAAAATAATGCTAGGAGTTTGTAGAACTCCCCAGATCTCACCACGATCCGTCTCTAAGGCCTCAATCTGGCTACTCCTTAGAGCGAAATCGCTGGCAGTATCTGACGAAGTGTTATCTATACGAAAGCTGTTTGTGGGTGGGAGAGTGGTGGGGGTTTGAGGGTCTGTTCATTGAGGTATCAGAGCAGAACAGTTGCTATCAGGATTATGGAGTGTGGATGAAAATTGTGGGGTTACTCTGGAGATCAATGATTTCCAAGTGACTGGAAGACGATGACCGTCATCCCTTTTGTTTAGACAACTGGGACGTTTTTCAATCTCAATTGCTTCGCGGATGATTTGCGGTTTCTTGAAAAATGAGGGTGCTATGGTTTTGGTGTTATCGATGTCTATATTATGGCCAATTAGGAGGCGATGTTGGGCAAGTGATGATATTGGATCGGATTTTCTAACTGCAAGATTATGTTCATATGTTCTATTGTTAATCCGTATATTGGTTTGTCCAATGTAGGTTTGGGGGACAGTTTGAGCAAGGTATTTCGTATACACCGTGAGAACAATTAGGTATTTGGCCTTTTGGGGTTCTGATTAAATTGGAAGTTGTTTGGTGTGATTTGAATATGGTTTTTATGTTATTGGATTTCAGGACTTTTGAAATTTTGTCTGTGACACCTTTGATGTAGGGTAGGAAGGCTTTTTGCTGAGGAGGAGTTTCTGACTGTTGAATTTGGGAAGGATATTGTGCTTTGTGTATGGATCGCGTTATATGTCCTTTGTCGTAACCGTTTTGTAGAAGTGTTTCTTCTAATGTTTGTAGTTCAGATTGTCTGTTGTGATGGTCTGTTAGTCTGAGGGATCTAGTTACAAGAGTGTTGACAACGAAATGGATGGTGATGTGATTTTGATTTAAGGTAACGGTTGGTGTGGGTTGGTTTTCTAGACACAGAGTAGGAGAATTGATTGTTGTTTTCAATTCTCCTACTCTGTATATAGAAAACCAAATTAGAAACAAGCCTGCGCAAATTAGAAAATCTATTGGCAATTTAAACAAACACTAACAAAAATGTATGGAAGATGGAGGTTCTCATTTCGAAAACTTGCGCTAAGTGTTTGTAATATTTTTAAATATACTTTTGTAAATATTTATTTGACCATTTTTATTTATTTGGACAATTAATGTAAGCAAATGAAGCAGTTTTCTTCAAATTCCCTATTTTGCCAAATTCAATAGCTTGTAAAAAAATCAATAATGGCGCGACAAAAAATCTAATTACTTACATGGTTTTGTTCAGTGATGTATGGGCTTTTATAATTGGTAACTGAATGTTAAAATATATATAGTTCAAGTGTGTTCCTAGAGGGCAGAAATATTAAAACATAGTATTTCAGTCGCAAGCTCCTCTATAATATCTTTATTTTACTGTAAGGAACGTAACCAGACTGCAACCAACAGCTACTCTCCGGGCTATGTGCCCCGCCGAGCGCTGAATTACAAGTTACAAGCCTGGCGCGTTAAGTGTAATAATCGCATATTACCAACAAAACGCTAATACTTCGATTGCAACAAACACCAGCCGAAAGACTGATCCTACTTAAAGGAGCTTTCGTGCCAGTCGTCCCATACCACTTGTAGACTGCAGTTTCGAGCTGTTGGCTCTCGTCAGTGCAAGGTAGTCATGTGACGAACGACACGAGGATCCCTTGACTATTTGGTACATCTCGGTATCTTTACGATAGCGACATGTAAAATAGTAAGCAGGCACCATCTAGCGATCCAGTGTCTGTTGCAATCGAAAAATAAATAGCCTGACGGGGCTTAGCATATTTCAAGTGTGATTCTAGAGGGCAGACATATTAAAACATAATATTTCAGTCGCAAGCTCCTCCATAAAATCCTTATTTTACTGTAAGGAACGTATCAGACTGCAACCAACAGTTACTCTCCGGTCTATGTGCCCCGCCAAGCGCTGAAGCGGTAAAAACAAATTCAAAAAGTCCGACTCTGGAATTTAATAAAAATTATAATAGTAATCTATCAACTGTGATAAGTGTATAGTGTGTCTTAAAATTTAAACAAAATTTGATCAATAGTAAGAACATTCTGGCCAAAATAAATTTAGACTAAAATCAGTTTATTATCCTGTATCTCAGAAATTAAGATCGACAGGAACATTTCAATGGCCGTTCCTGAATACCTAAGTGGTCGTCTACCGCCTCTGAAACTATGTACAGTTCCCACACACTTTTGACTTTAAAGGCGGATACTGCACATCAGTTACCTTTTTTGTTGTGAAGCTAATTTCCGTCACGAACGTTCAGTTTGTTAACATATCCGGAAAGATGAAAATGAACTTCATCTGACCAGCAAGTAATCAATGATATTCAGGTTTTTAGCAATTAGTCCTTCAAAACGTTCGCAAAAATCAACCCGTGTCCAAAATCTTGAGGCAGAAGTTTTTGTACGACCTGAATTTTCTAGGGATGGAAATATAAATCTTTCAGAATGCGGCGATAACTATGGTTCGAAATATTGAGTGCTAATGCTTGCCGTTTTGCAGATCATTTAGGACGTCGCAGCACAGTTGCTCTTACCCTTTCAGCATATTCAAGTGTGCTTATAGAAAGAGTTCTTCCATTTGGATTTCCTCTGGCACATGAAGCAGTACTACGAAACTTGTGCACCCATTTTTTAATTGATATTCGACTAGGAACTGGATCTCGTGGATTTAAACGAAAGTAACGACGAAGTAAAGCTGGGTGATTACAACAGAATAGTTATTTTTTAAATAACCTTCAACCACAAAAGAACGTTTAATATTTAACCAATATAGCTATAGCTAAACTGTCTTAAATTTCCATTTATCGTGAAAGCATGGTGATTTGATTTGAATTTATATCTCATTATATTATGACATGAAATAACGTCGGAAATGGATGCTTCATTCTGCCGGACCCGTTATATGCAAGTACAGATTGCCTAAAATCTTAATGGCAGAACTTTAATAGAATAAAACACTTCTAGATTGAAAATTCATAATAGTCTGATATGTTTCACAAGGAATTTCAAATTATTATATTTAGAATATAATGGAAAATAAATCAATTCAAAGTGTATATTCAATTACCTAAAGAGTAAAATTTCAGTATAATAATTAGTTTTCAACCTGTCTTATATTTTAACCAATTTGAGCTCTTGTAATTACTAAAATATCTAAATTGGTAAGTTGGGTTATCGCCTATTCAATCCAAATTATTATTATTCCGAGTCCCGACACTTTCATATAAAGTTACATTTAATAACTGAAATCTTGGTTCTTGACTTCTTGAGTAACATTTCAACTATAAGAAAGATACATTATTAATTTAAAAATGGAATAGTTGATTCAGTCGCCATTTTCAAGTATCAAAGAGATAAAGATAGGGGGTGCTACATGTTTTGTACTTGAAATTTCTTGCGGAATCTAAATTTTGAATAATATATAAGGCGGTCCATTAAAAATAACGAAGTATATACTATCTTCGGTTAAACCGTAAATTACTATCTTATTCAAGCATACAACTTTCTAAAATTTGAAATCGACACATTTTTTGACAAGAAAATTTTATGCTGGCTAATAACAGCGTAGGCAGCCGGTATATATCTCCTCCTTTTACGTATTTTATAGATACATTTACTAAACTCATTAGATGGTTATAATAATTTGAAATCTAATATATTGAATAGGATTTCAGATCCTCCTAAGTATAGGAGTTACTGAACTGCGTAAGGCCTGTAATTAAAGAAAAAATAAGGATATTCAGTACTAAAGCATTCTAATATTTCAGTGTTGCATTGTAGAGCAATTAAGCTGAATTTATGTAAGGGTAATAGGACTCTGCAAATGTACGATGTTAGAAATAATCGAGTGGAGTTCGCCCATCAGTCTCTATCATCTTCGTCCACGGCTCAAAAGCATCGTGACTGGTACATGGATTCCATACGTCATCAAAAGCTACAGATGAGATGCAACGAGGACAATGCGAATTTAAAAACAAGACTAATTGGACATATTACTAGTACTATTGTACTCAATGTTTACGCAGGTTGACTTGATGGTTCAAGCGGGAAAATGTGGGTCAGTTGGTGGTACATGCTTCGAATTAAGCTGATGTGAGTTGGAGAAAACTCGGTACTATATCGAACTGCTGACAGCTAAATCGACCTATCCAATCCAAAATTATCAGTGACGAATGGGTAGGGTTTATACCTTACATCTGCAAGAGAGGATACGCCAAATGCGGACTGAATATTGCGCTCAAAAGTCAGAAAGTGGATTCGATAAATATTAATTGGTCGCCTAAGCGGAATGAAAATGCTCAGCCCGATTATACAAACTGAAAAGCTTTGTAATTAATAGATTTAAATAATCGACTATAGTACCTATAAGCAGACCAAATATAATCTAAGTAATGAGAACTACTTCAAAAATCTGAATAGTCTCGTGTCACTCAGAGATGGATCTCTTTACCCCATATTTTATTTAAATGGACTACATTTTTTTAAATTTCAGCAAAGTATTTTATTTTTTATCTTATTTTTCCCTAATTTTTTCCTTTAATCTCTCCCAAGCCTGGTCATATATAATATTGTTCTTACTACCCAAGTCAAAGTTGTGGGTATTATGGCCACATATCTTTCAAAAGATACAAGCATCATCATCTAGATGAAAAATGTAATCTAAGCCCTCGGTAACATTATCGATATTTTTAGTTAGATTTGGAAATGTTTACTATGTACTTGCTTTAAAGTCATATTTATGAGAAAGTAGTTTTCCCGTCTAGATTTACAATATTTTTTTGTAATGATTTACAAAGTTACATAAGTATGTTATAACTAATATATTGTATTCTGTGAATCGTATTTAGGTTATTCACATCTCGAACATTCCTGTTTATCTAGTTGTCGATTTTGATTTAAGTATTGATTTTGTACACAATTTTATTTACCCCGCTAGTACAGAAGACATTCTTGTCAATTTCTTCAAAGTTTTGCATTTACCGATCCCCAGATAATAATTTACTTAATAATAATAACTTTATTAGATGCAATAAGATATATACGAGTATGAGTATTTATACTTAAACAATTTTAAAGTATGTACTTAAACAACATAGTAAAGTTAAGAGTATCCACAATCCATATGGAAAATCCGCGCGTAGATGTCTAGTAAGCCTTATTCTAAATGCTATTTTAATAATATGTAATATAACTTACTGCATTTAGAAGAAACAATATATATTTAATAGAACAAAAAATATAAAGGAAGGAGAAGAAAAATAAAACTGGACAACATTATGTTAAGATCAAGAAATAGTAATTATTTATATAATATTAAAAGTCTCAAGAGGAGACTAAGAACAACACCCCATTGTGGGTGTCAAAGTTGAGAAGCTGCACAGAGAGGGGCAAGTAACACTAGTACCCCAGTCTATATAAAAAACAATTGATTTAATTTATTACAGGTATCTGAAGGTTGTAAGTCATACAAATACGTATAGACGTGCAGCCAGATTTGTCCTATTTTTTTTTTTTATAAACAACGACAAAAATCGGAAACTGAGTATTCGGGCCGTAGAATTTTCTAATTACATTTTTTATGTGTTAAAATCGATAAATAAATTACCGAAATAATGGCGAAAACCCCTCTTATTTGCACTATTTTATAAATGTTCATAACTTTTGCAATAACGGGAGCCAGTAAGACATAACATTTTGGTGACGTGCGAAATTTCAGCCAGGTCGGTTTGATAGTCTATGAATAATTGCATTTGTTTATCCCAGAGAGCGTCTGTTTAAACAATCGTCATAAGCAAGATCTAGAGGTGTTTAACAAAGTGGAATGGACTTTTGAAAGATTGAACTACAAAGTAAGTTGAAAAAAATTAACCATTTGTTAAAAAAATTGTTGTTAAAAAGTCCGTTTAAAAGGTGGGTATTTTTGCTTATAGACAAATAGAAGAACTTTGTTATTTTTTATGATAAACGTTTGTAATTAGACACATTGAAAAGCCGTTTGAAAAACATGTATTTTAAAAAAAAATTAACCTTCTACGACCAATAGCAGTCAAGATATCAACTTTTTTTAAAAATAGATCATATCTGTATTATTTATAAACATTAAGAGTTGATTACAGATTTTCAATGAAGATTTATAATTTATGATTCAATTGATAAGTATACAATTTATGCAATGAGCATGAAGTCCTAGCCCTTGAAAGTGAAGGTACTCTTGCAAAAGCGCCGTGCTGAGCAGGTGGGGAGAGTAACCCGAGCTCCATTTTCAGGCGGTGACTTTTTGAGATCGAAACTTTAAATTGGAGCGCGCATGAAAATTTTACAATATGTTGGCTTCTAGAAAACGTAGAACCTTCATTTTTTATCTGGGATAACTAGACGAAATATTAACAACTGGTTAATTGTCATTGCCCTGAAAAATTGGGAAATGCCGGAAAAATCTACATACTACCCATACTTTATTTTCAACGTAAATGCTAAAATTTTGCAATAAATCTTTTACTTTTGCTTCAATTTTGTTCTAAACTATTTATTTTTTATAATATAATTATTTTATAAATTAATGAAGCAGCCACTTGTACGTAATAAAATATTTTCGAATGAAACATAAAAATGACTGATTTCTTTCTACGCACGATATTTATTTTCTTTTTATATTTCTTTTATTCGCATCAAATTATTATTAAATAATATTGTCAATAAAAATTGTTATTAATAAATGATCAGAAATAAAATCCACATAATTTTTGAATTAAATATAAAAATTGATCTGTTTTATGCTTCGATTTATATGGATTTTCTTTGCATTAAATTTGTTATAAATAATATTCATTATTATTCTTAATGCATTTAATAATTTTTAAATTGTTACAATCGTCTTAAAAATCAATCGTATGATTGAGTACTCGAAAAAAGAAAAGGAAAAATGTTGTATTTTCATTTAAAATAATAGTACACACATGCTAGAAACAAAGCCAGTTTCCAGCATGTGTGTGTATGTAATAGTACAAAAAAGGCGCGGCTTTATCTAGTCGAGCAATAGTTGCCGTGCCCTTGAATACTTTTTCCAAAATATTTCAGTTGTTGAAGTGGTTGAAGTAATCGTACAGTTATAACCACATGTTGTAAAACTGATAGATGTGGTTGCAGAAAGTATGGACTGAACTGCACAGCTCTTTGCATAAATTGCTATGAAGAAGATCAAGAGAAAAAATGCTACAACCTCGCCACAGTTATTATTGATGAAGAAAGCGAGGCCGAGGAAGATGACGAATTATTGGAAAAAATTAATAATACCGATGAAACAGAAAAGCTACCAGAAAAAAGGTCCAGGACAGAAAATTAAATTTTATTAGAGAATAAAATGTATTTTTTTCCAAATTTAGTTTTATTTAGCAAAATAAAATGATTTTAAATAGTTATACGATAATGTAAATTCCAACGGAAACCGCGTCCTCGCCTCACACATCTTCCAGTGGCTTGTATATCAGTGTATGCGCGGAAGCTATACAATCTTAGGCGAGGGTTGTATAGGGGATATACCATCCTTCGGAGGGGATGTAAAGCCGTCGGTCCCTTGTCTATTAAATGTTAGGCAAGTAAAAGATCCCTACTCTTCTTAAGGGAAGAGATTCGGCAAAATTCCTGGTTGGGGGTAGCTCGTCTACAGGCGTCGGTGTTAGGCCTCAGTAGCGGAAATAGGCCGACGTTAAATAAATGTATAAAAAAAAAATAATAATGTAAATTTTTTTGTAATACACATTACTAATATTTTTTTTAGCAATGTTATTTAATAATAATTTGATGTGAATAAAATAAATATTTAAAGAAAATAAACATAGTGCACAGGAAAGAATCAGTCATTTTTATGTGTAATTCGAAAATATTTTATTACGTACAAACAAAGTAACTCAAGTGGGTCCATTAGGTAAGTACGGCATTGTAAGTAGTATAAAGTCAGCTAAAATTTTCTAATTCTAAGCTAATTTCGATTCGCTTTTTATCAAGTATCCAGTGCTAATTCTTCTTTATACAATTTCAACGAGTTTGCTGTCTTTATATCATTAGGAAGATATATTGTATATTGCACTACCCAAGTATCTGTAACTTCTTCTGTTTTATCAAGTTTTGGAATCTTCGCCGACTATGTTTTGTATCTCGTGTTATAAGAATGGTCAATTGATTCCAAACTTCTCTTGTTTTTATAAGAAGGTAACAGAAGGTTGACAAAATAGTTGTCTTAGATCTAAAACTTTACACTTTGGACAAAATAATTATCTATTAATTTTCGTGATTTGTTTTAGGTTTTTGTACAGTAGAGAATGTTGGCCCAATGAAATTTTTAATTTCATTAGGTATTCAATGCATCCTATCGTCTCCAGGTCAACCTTGTGCATTTTTCTGCAATATTATATTGTTTTGGTTATATTTTATCTTTTCCAGGTTGATTCTGTGTATCTTACTTCAAATATTTTACTGTTTCCATTACATTTCATTCATTCTATAAAGCCCTGTGCATTTTCAAAATGTCTCATTATTTCCGTTATATTCTGCTTAGTTCCAGTGGAAAGACTAATTTTACTTATACATAAAATTATTTTCTTAACTAGCAACTATTCTTTCTATAAATCGTTATTATTATTATTATTATCACTTTATCCTTTTCGCCAATATAATGTACTGTCTTTTTTTCAACACGTATTACTTTTATTAATGTTACTCACTCACTTGCTCGATACTGATTAAATCATTCTATTTTACAAGCATGAAATATTTAGACTTTTTTGCTGCTTATAATATATAATACTGATATCTACTAATACTCATATCGTACAAAGATGTAATCTTTAAGAGCCAATATCTTCAAAGGCGGTAGTTCTGGAAAAAAAAAAAATTAACGGTGCTTTTATTGTTATTTTGAACAAAACTATCTACATGCTCTCGTAGTATTGCCCCATACTCCACGAATACCTTGTATAGTGAAATAAAGATTTAGAAGATTCCTATGTAAATCATGATCACTTAAAATTAGTTTTTCAATATACTAGTGCAATATCAGATCCATAGCTTACACAATTTACGCTTATACGTCGAGACATTAGAAATTATTGTTGAAAATGATAAAAATTATGTTTTCTCTTATGTAATATATTTATTTCGGCGCAGTTGACCCTACTCACAAATATCAATTCTGTAAGTGTGACTGACATTCTGATGAAAAATATCATATAGAGGATGGAATTAGGTCAATAGGACTCTAGGATTGAACTTCTGACCTTTCATAAAGTTGGAAATCGAAAAGAATGATTCTTCTTATTCAGCCCAGGTCGTTTTGTTGTCAACAGAGGAAAACTTTGTTCTCACCGCACAAATGATTTGCAATTGAAAATCGAAAACGTTGGTTTGATTTTATGTTATGCTTTCTTAAATGAAAAGGCGTTTTATTGATTTCCTTCATATTACGTATAAACAGCAGTTTTGTGTTTATTTATAAAATAAATATTATGGCTAAAATTATACGTCGTTAATTTGGTTTCAGATCAGAAATATCACGAGTAAAAGTGTGCAACCAGACGTTGCTGACGTGTAATTACTATGTTATCTGTATGTTATAATAGTTATAACTATATTAAACAAAGCAAACACATTTAATAATCATAAACATATTAATAACATAAATGATATATTAAAAAAAACATTCTGAAAATAAAAGAAATATATTTTATTTTACAATTTAATTATCTAATGACAGATAAAATACAAACAAAAAATTTTAAGGTTAGTTGTAAACCAAAATTCTCATAATTTATCCTAAAGTTATCTTACACTTGATTTAACTCAGAATTTCAAGTTAATTTGTATTTGAAATACGCCACGCATTGCTAAGGTCGGCATATCCAAGAGAGAGAGAGAGAGAGAGAGAGAGAGAGAGAGATTCGATAAGGAAATATTTATTATTTTTGGCCATAACTTTTTTTAATACATATATTGATAAAAAAAAGTTAAGACTACTAATGACTAATCACCTGTAGTGATGCGAATGTTCAATAATTTCAGTTGTTTGCAAAATTAGCTAATTTAAAACCACGAGATATGAAATAGGTACTATTTTTTAATTTGAATTAACTAATTTTGCGAACAAGTGAAATTAATAATAAAAAATAAATAATATGATATTCCATACGCACTCCGTTGTTTATTCTTATTAAATCCTGGTCGTAACGGGAAAGCCACTTCCCTCCCTCTACATTTATTGTTTAACTTCGTTTTATGTAAATGTAAACAAACAAATAGGCCATTTACGTGATCGTTTAATTTTTGTACTTGTTAGGAGCCAAGTTACGCTGTGTTTGTAGTAATCCATCTTTGTTATTATTTCCCAAGATTCTTTTCTCTAAAGTTTGAAATTACTTGTTTCCATATTCTGAGTTGTCTGTCTAAGAAAGTAATAAATTGAAATTGCTTTATTTGAACACTTAACAGACTTCTTTTTCAGATCTGTAGTTTAATCGGTACTCTGCAGTTTAATCTGATATTATAAAACCGGCCCTTATTAATAGAACTTAACACTGAACATTTATTGAACCAATTATTTGTTGTAAACTATTTGATTTTAGAAATTTGCATTATGGTTTTATTTATTTGAGCTGATTGAAATAATGATTTTATCCATACCGATTTATGCAATTTTATTGAATTTCCAATACCAATACCAATACCAATATATTTATTCACTATTTAAAATAATACAATGTATTGCCATGCCCCGGCCCAGAGCCAATCCGGCAGCCGCGGTGCGAAGCGCCGCGGTAAATGACGGGTTGGATGGGGCGAGGCTGGTTCAACTTAAAACTGTGAACAAAAGTGCCTAAATCTAAACGTAAAATACCCTAATAGACTCAGACACTAACATAAACATCCATCACCTTTCACACAAAAATAATAAATAAAACGGATGAATAACATTTAAAATTCCAAAAAGACGGATAAAAACAATTAAAATTTAAAACTAAAACTCGCGGACTTCACTGATTCGATTTTGATTGTTGAAACGGGTAGATACAGACAAACGACAAATACCCGTTTGAAACAATGCAGGTGAGGGCAGCATCCCAGCCACTCAAAATGTGATTAAAAATGTTGTGATTTTTTTTAAAGTTTTTGATAATTTTGCTGATTTTATGGGAGGGGGTTTGAAAAGAATTTAGAAGAAAACAACAAAAAATAAAAATAACAAACAGAAACAAAGAGAGGGATAAAAAAAGAATTAAAAATATAAAATTCAGAGTAAAAGAAGCTAAGAGTGCAAAAAGAAGTTATGGGAAGAAGAAGGTTGGCTAAAGGGGTTGCCGGAAGATAGGCAACGCCTGCTATGGTAGATTGTGCTTGATTCGGAAAGGGGCATTATGCGCTCTGATTTGTGTAATGTTTCTAGTAAGCGGACTATCACCCAGCTTAGTGCTATAAAGTTTTTGTGAAATTTCTCTGACGTAGTCCGCTATTGGCATTATGTCGTTACAACGTGCATACAAATCTCTGAGGGAGGTGTACCTGTCAGAATTTGATATGAGGCGCATGAACTTATGTTCCAAGACTTTCAGTTTTTTCATTGTCGTCACCGACGTGCTGCACCACACGGGCGCTGCGTATGTCATGGCCGGCCTGACCACCATCGTGTACAACAATTTCTTGTTGTGTCTGTTTAGTCTACTACCCCTGACCAGGAGTGGATATAGATTCCTGGACATGGAGTAAACAGTCCGTATGGTCTCGTTTATGTGGGTATTGAACGTCAGTCTTTTGTCCAGTCTGACCCCCAAATATTTTACACAATTTCTGACTGGAATGGGATTCCCCCTGATCAAAATTGGCGTTAATATCCTAATTCTCCGTGAAGCGGCGCGTGAAAACTATGGATTCCGACTTCTCGGCATTTACCCGAATCTTCCACCGGTCGTAATGCGCCGTGGCACGGGCCATATATGTCTTCAGCAGCATATTTGCGGCCTGGGCATTATGCGAATGTGCATACATGGCTGTGTCATCGGCATACTTGGCCAGCTTCGTATTCGGGAATTCAGGGAAATCGGATACTGAATCGGAAATTGAAATCGGATATTGAATTTCCTGTAGAGTAAAAATTAAAATAAAGGTCAGAGACATCAAAAATAACAAAATGAAACATATATGTTTTATTTCGTTATTTTTTATGTATCTGGCCTTCTTTCCACTTTTACTCTACAGGAAATTCAATGCCCAATGGCAAATCTGCTTAGGTAAATAGGTAAGTTAAAAAATGCAAATTGAGACTAAACGTCTAACGTGTAAGGATAAAACTTAAGAGCCTCCCTGCGTCGCAATGCTCTTTTGAATTTATCCACATAAGGAATAATTAAATTATCGCACCGGAAACATCCGTATTTTAAATGCCACGTGCCAGAAAAAATCAGCGTAAAACCTTACAACTGGTAGAGCGTATATATCTAGATTAATTAGAGATTAAAAGAGTACGCAGTAGCAAAGTTACCAAGGTGGTCAGTACAATATTTGTTGGAGAAACGGAGAAAAAATGCAATATCATAATCTAGCGTATATACATTTGTGGTTGAGGTTAGGAAACTGAACAAACAGCGGCCGACCCTTGTAGAAGGTTGAAATTAGGTAGAATAGTTATACAGAGACAACCACAGCAAATTGGGTGCTGTGCTGAAGTTATACATATTATCTGTTACAAATTACTGGTTCTAGTAAGACAATAGCACTGTCCATATAACAAGGGTAAACAGTATAGCCGGCGGGAATAGCCTACATCGAGTACCCTATAAATTTAAAGAAGTGGTATATAATTCCAGGAGTATTTAACGCAAAATCTGAGAGTGAAACTTACATTCAAACAAAGAAAACGATGTTCCAATAAAAACATAAACCTGCCGTTACTTGTATATAGAATAAATGCAAGTACTAATTAAATTAACCTGTATGAAAAGTACTAGCCTTTAGACACCACAGCGGTCAAAACGGGTTGAAAGTAACCCAGGATGTAAAATACAAAAGCTCCTCCTCAAATCAAACAGTGCGGCTTTTATCGCAACCGTTGCCATCGAAATTTAGAAAATATCGTCCAACGGAGTGACGAGCTTTCGATAGACTAATGAAAGGTTGGCAACGGCCGCTAACGTGTTAGCAGGTAATTGGACGAGGGTCAAGTCATCCGTAGGACTTGTCGCAGGTGCCATTATACTTTCCCCAGGATCTGCTCATATTCTCGGAGAAGCTGCATTTTATGTTGGTTCGGTAAACCGGAGCCTAAATAACATAAAAGACTCGGTACCCCGATATTTTTTTGCCGGCGTTCTAAAAATCGAGTCTAGCTGTTATCGGGCTCGATGTTAAGGGTTCTCTGGTGGTTTGGCTGGGCTGGATTCCAGTGAACTTCTACTGCTAAGTATAGTCGAAAAGTGCGACTTCAACTGTACGTTTCCATGGCTTTTTACATGCATTAACGCCTTATGCGAATCATGGGTGCGAGAGTGGTTGATGTAACGCGGATGCCTAGGGTACTACTTGAGAAAACAGCTGTTACCGCTTAGGAAAATAAAAACTACGCCGGGGTCCATATACAGGTGGACACACAAAGTTGCTTGTTTCTGGACGTTACAGAGATATTCTTTACGATACAATATAAAATGATTTCCGAATATTACACAAGCGCGTATTTAAAGTTGTTTGGAAATTGGTTTATTTATTATTTAGAATTTTTTAGTGAAAAATAATTTAATTTTGTTAGTAAATACAAAATAATTTGAGAGAAACTGGCCCGTATAAGGAGCGTTGCAATAAATTATATATTTAATAGAAAAACATTGTAAATATATGTTTTTGATAATTGATTTCAAGGCACTATACAGGGTGGACCAATAATAATAGGCCATAGTTCAGAGGGCCAAAATATAACCAAATATGTTTAAGTAAAATGTTGCTGTGGAAAAAGATACAGGGTGTCAAAGTTCAAATTATTTTTTTATTTTTTTACTTCTTGACTGATCTTCGCCAAATTGGCTAGAGGAACTTTTTTTATTCTAAGAAACAATAATTTATGTATTACATCACGTTAGATCATAGAGGGCGGTTATGGCTAATAAAAAAATTTAAAATTCGATTACTGCACGACTGACAGACAGTTATTTTCATTTTCACTGAAAACAGATATGCTTCTTCTGATAAACTATACGTTTTGTGAATGGCGAAGGGATAATTTTTAGAGCGAAATATAATAAAATTTTCAAGTGAATTAGTAATTGAATTTGTATTTATAATTTTATATGTTTTAAAAATTTAAATAAAACAGACAGGTCCATATTAAAAAAAAAAAGTTGACGGTGACCTTGAAAAGACAAAACGTTATAATAAATATTTGGATACACCAGCGGCTTTTCCAAAATTTTAGAATACTCCTTTCTAGACCGACTACTCTCTTTTATCAATAAATTTAATATTCTTACGGAATATCAACACGGATTTCGTCGCGGAAAATCCACAGCTACGGCCATTCATAGTTTCTACGAGATATTGATAAAGTATATCGATGCTGGTGAATGCCCTGCTGGTATCTTTTGTGATCTCAGTAGGGCATTCGACTGCGTCGATCACGATATCCTCGTGAATAAACTGGACATGTACGGAATAAGAGGAACCCCATTGAACTGGGTTTCATCATTCCTAAATTCACGCCAACAATATGTAACAATAAACTACGTAAGTCAAAATGAAATACGTAATTACTGTTCTGATCTAAGACAATTAAACATGGGTGTAGTTCAGGGGTCCGTAATAGGTCCAATTCTGTTTATTTTATATGTTAATGATATAATTGCTCTTTCAAACGATACACAATTTACTTTATACGCAGATGATACCTCCATCATAATATCAGACAAATGTGACATTATCTTAAAAAATAAATGCGAAAACATTCTTGAACGCTTAATAATCTGGTTCAACAGTATTTCTCTATATTTCAATAAGGACAAAACTCAGCTGTGCAGGTTCCATCCATACCAAAACAAGACATCAAACATAAATTTATCTATCAATAATATAGACACATTTTGTATTCAAGCCAACGAAAACAATAACGTTAAATTCCTAGGGCTACATATTGAACCCTGCTTAAACTGGAAAACACAATGCAAATTTCTATGTTCAAAATTGTCTTCCATTTATTTTTTATTCACAAATCTAAAAACTGTTTTTACGAAGGACCAATTAATTACATTATACTATGCTCAGGTAGAAAGCAGGCTGAGATATGGTATATGCTTTTGGGGAGACTCAACCCTATCACATGACGTATTTGTCGCTCAAAAACAAATCATACGGTGCATTGCTGGTATACCTAGTACTCACACATGTAAAGATTTCTTCAAAAACTTTAAAATACTTCCTTTATATAGTCTGCACATTTTCGAAACTTGTTTATTCGTTTTCAACAATAAAGATAAATTTTTGATTAATAATAAATATCACCAGGTTAATACTCGTCAAAAAAATGACTTCCATCAACCATATTCCAGATTAAATATCACCTCTAAAGCTCCCAGCCGTATAGGTGCCAAAATATTTAACCACCTCCCAAAAGACATAAAATGTATAAATAAGGAAAATCTATTTAAAAAGAAACTTAAGTTATTTCTGCTTGACAAATGTCTATACAGTACCGTAGAGTATTTTAATTAATATAACTCTCTACTAGCTTCCTGTTTGTCTTGTATAACGTATCTGTGACTTATATTATTCATATATGTGTATATATGCAATGAACTTGTTTTGTATACTTTCATGTTTCTTTTTTATCTCTTTTTTATCTTAGCAGTAAGTTTACTTGTGACTTTTTTTATACAAATGTTTTTTTTTTCTTTTAAGAATAAAGAATTTTTTGAATTTTGAATTTGTAGCAAAGTCAATTTCTAATGAAATATTCTAATAAAGTTTTTTAATACATCTACATAAAATAAAACGAATTATTTCGAATCTCTTCGTATATCTCCAGAGCCAGTCCAATTTCAATTTTTATATCCCATTTAATTTTCCTTCAAACCCATCAAATCGACTGTGTGATTGTTATGATTTACGAGATAGAAATACTGTTCAATATAAAAAGTGCCCACCCTGTATAGTGAGAAGTAGTAATTAATGTGGTACTAATTATTGCAAATAATAATGAGTGGTTAGTGTTACATGTGTTCAAATTTATTGAATCCACGCTTACGCTGTTTACTAAAAGGTGCAAACACGTAACAGTATATTTCTATGCGATTAATATAACTTTTATTATATCATAATTAAGCCAGAATATTTAATAAAACCTTAACATTTGCGCAAGATAAAAGTGATTTTACATTTCCCTAGATCTTAACGGACGTAATCGGAGCATGGCATCAGGGGATTTAATTTAAAATTAACGACAAAGTTCGGTAGTAGCTCATTAAGGCACGGTGGGGCTAACTTATTATAAAATTAATAGCCTGTAACTATTGCAGCTGCTGTATAAAATTTTAATTCGGTAAATTAGGAGGTACAATTAGTGAAAATTAAAACTTTTCAATGCTGGAGATATGTAATTAAGGTGTAAATTGTATCTTGTTGGGACGTTCCGCTTTAGGAGGGATCGATATCATGAAGTTCATCGATAGTATAATAAGGCATTTGACATTTATTAGAATAATTTTACAATTACTAAAATAAGATTAAATAATAAGTAACTAAATACATAAACACCATTTGCCCAGCAGATTATAAAATTTCGGGTAAATGAAAACAGAAAAAAGAAGTTAATTAAGTTTCATGATCTGTAATTTGATATGTTTCCGTCTTATTTGTATTTTATTTATTTCATTTATTTATTACCCAACAGATTCAAAACCTAATTACAGAGTAAAACTAGAAAGAACTAAATTACTTTATAAGTAAATACACTAAATAAATGAATAATCTTGAATAGTATGTACACTATGGAGAAACAGATAAAACTGAGAATTGAGAAAGAAAAAATATTAGTATGCATATCCTTGAAGCAATATGGACATATGTAATTGCATAAGAACACTATTACATTATTATTTTGCAATATAAGCAAACATTCTTTATAAACATATTTGTACTTAGATTTAAATCGCACAACTCATGGATTTTATTGTAACATCATCTGTACATGCTCCAAACTATCAATATACTTTTTATGTATAGGCGACTAAATAATACAAGCATATTCTAATCTACGTCTTACTAAAGTAAAATATAAGAGATTTAGGGCATTGATATTTTCAAATAGTGTACAATTGCTTATAATAAATCTCATCATACGGGAAGCAGAAGCAGTTATTTTTGCAATATGGTCAGAAAAAAATATTTTGGATCCAACATAAATCCCAGATCTTTCATTGCTTTTGTTCTCGTGAGTGTATTCTCACCTAAGGAATAATTGTGTTCAAGAAAGTTTTGCTTACTGGTAAATGTCATGGATTTGTATTTACCGACATTCAGATTGAGATCGTTTTCTTAGCACCACTGACAAATTCTTACAATATTATCTTGTAAATTGCCACAGTTCTACTCATCATTAGTAGTAGAGTACAATTTTAAATCATCTGCAAAGAAACAGTTGTTTTTCAACATTAATTACATTGGTTATATCATTAATACATATTAGAAATAAAAGAGGTCCTAGATTTGATCCCTAAGGTACCCCTGATATGGAGATGAACTCAGAAGATTTATAACCATTGTTTCTTAAGTACGAACTGAAAAAATCAATCAAATCATTGGTAAAACCAAATCCATTCATTTTTGAAAGAACCAGTGAACGATTAATCATATCAAATGCTTTGGTGAAATCTGTAAAGATCACATCCACCTGCCTCCTAACATATAATGTGTTAGATACATAGTCCAGAAAGCAACATAAGTTCGTAGAAGTAGATCGTTTATTCATAAAACCATGCTGGATGTTTGAGTACACATAGTCATACAGAATGCAGAAGCATTTTAAATAATTTTGAAAAACCACAGATTAAAGATATTGGCTGGTAGTTGGTGTTATCATTTATATTACCATTTTTAAAAATTGGGCAAATTTTAGATATTTTCCAACAATAAGGAAAAGTTAACATTCTTAGTCATAGAATAAAAATTCTGCATGAAAGGGAGGCAAAAACATAAATGCAATCTTTCATAAAAAACTGGGACCTCCGTCTGATCCACTGGACATCTTTAGTTTGAGTTTTTGACAAATCTTTATGATATCTGCGTCTGTAAACTGTGGTAGATGTACACATGGAGGAGGGTTATTGTACTGAGAATTGCAGTTTCTGTTATCTGAGCTATTAAAAACAATGTATCCTCAAATTTATCTTTATCTTCTATGCTCTATAGAGCCTGGAATAGTAGAGATCTGCTTTTTATTCTTTATAAAATTCCAAAAGTGTGCAGGATTCGTAGTAAATTGTTCCTGAACGTTAGTGATATAATTTGAATATGCAATGTTAATTTTGACTTTTGTATATTTATCCAGGATAAAATTATTTTTAGTTTTCATATACATTTGAAATAATTTGTACTTTTCTTTAATGTAATTTAATGATGTCTTTAGTATACCAGCTCGGGCATCGCCTTTTAAAATTATGAAATTTATTGACAGTATTTTGGATTACATAAAAAATGTTGTCATAGAAAATATCACATAGAGTATTTACATCTGAGATGCCATTACAGCAGCTCCAATCTATATCTGTGAATACATTGTAGATACCTTGCAAGTTAGCTTTCTGAAATTGAAAGCTTTCTGGCTAGTATTAATATCGTATTGCATAATCATTGCTGAAAGCTAGGTCTACTATACTCGTATTGTACAGTTATTCTGTATTCTTGTTGAAAAAATAACAAATTATTTAAAACCATAAGTATTGCATAATATATTGTGTAATCTTTTTGTATATGTATCATCTTCATCTGATGTTAAAGTCACTTAAGAAGATTTATGATTGGCATAGATCAATATCTTTACAAAAGCTTTCAAATAATGGACTAAATTATGCACAGCTCGATTTAATATTTGGTGAATGTTAAGTACAGCTTATGTTCCATATTATTTCATTAATTACAACTTTAATTAAGAGAATCAAATATTTTTCATGTAAGTGCCGATATATTCTCTAATATGTGAAAATTAAGTTCACTTGAAACATATATAACAACCCTATTAAAATACAATACAAACTATTGAAGTATATAATGGACTCCATTGAGTACAATGTACAATATTTAGCGAATTGCAAAGGAATGATATGATTACTGTTAGTCAAGAAACATTAAGGAGGTTGATAGAAACAAAGCCAGTGCTGTCCCATCTTTTCTCTAACTGACTAACGAATGCGGCATCACTGAAGATTTTTGCGTGATTTTTTTATACCCACTGAACGGCTATGGTAAACTGTACCAGTATTGTTGGCGTAATTAATAGTATTAGCATAGTCGACATATATTAATCTAAATTTGATTTTCAAGGATGGAAATTACACGAAAAGATAGCGCTGGGTGAAAAGTTTTTGTATACTAGTAAATTCTAAATTTACAAAATAAACATCTGGTGCCGTATCGGAATCCTAAAAATTGTCTCCTAAGTGGAATGTTTCAGCGTTATTGTAAATACTTGTCTAGAGAATTAGAAGGTACCTAATAATTCAATACAGATTTCATTTGAATATCTTTCCAGCGGTTATCCATTTTTTACGTTTATAAGTATGCAAATACGCGAAAACTGCGAGTATAATATATTGGAAAAGTTTTGAAACAAATGTCCGGGAGTATTTTAAAGACGTCGTTTCTCTCTAAACTTGTTGATTTACATCTGATTTATATTTCGAACAACCAGACGATGTATAAGGAGTTTATGGAAGAATGTGGAATTTCTAATAATGTATACAAACAAAATTTCGTCCGGGATGAGCGGGTCGAAGTTTTATTAAACAAATATTTCTGAAAAATGCGCTCGGCACAGCTATAAAATATATCTTAGAGAAAAATAAAATATATTTACACTGGGCTTCTTTTATATTATACTGAAGTCGTAAATGGGTTGTTACGAGAACAGAAAAGTCTATTTATTTGACATAATGTTATATCTTTGATATCACGATACAAATAATTATAATAATAATAAGTTTATTTACATTTATGTCGTAACTACATTATAAATAATATGATAACATTAAATTACATTGCTATATATAGACAATGTAGTATACAGTTGAGTAGCAATGTAAACATGTATATAATAGTGCTCTGCAAGTTAATCAATTAAATTACTATTAATTAACCAAATACGGTAAACAAAATATGAAAACGCGTTCAGGTATGGCGTGTAGTGATGATAAAAATAACCAAAGACCTCAAAGTACTTCAAACAATGAGCTAAAACAATTAACTGAAAACGTAGTGAAAGAAAAAACATCGGAGCTGTTAAAAATTATTTCAGAATTCAGAACCGAGGTAGTGATTCTACGCGAATCTAATATTGAACTTATTAACCTACTTACGACCAGCAACCCTAGTTTAATTTCACAAAAACAACGGGAAAAAGTAACTCATACAAACCTATCGTCATTAAATAACGACGCCAATATATCAAGTCAAAAGAAAGGTACCTAATCTAACAGCCACTACTACAAAAAAAATATGCGAGAAAGAAAAAGTAAATAATCTGGGAAAACAGTGTACACGGCAAAAAGTAAAGACATGAGTAATTACAAAAAGGCAAATACAAAAACCATAATAGGCACAAACAAAAATATGAACGAAAGACTCAGTGGCGTGGAAAAAAGGGCATGGCTACACATATGTAAATTCAAGAATAAAAATGTGGAACTAAATGATATCATTGAGCTCATAAAGAATGACGTCGACACAAATTCAGTTATATGTGAAAAACTCAAAACTTTCCATAGTGACCACACATATTTTAAACTATGAATACCAAATACTTATCTACCTATAATCTATCAACCGGACTATTGGCCCACTAGGGTTGAAATAAGTCAATTTCTTTTTCGAACAAAAATAAATGATGGATTCTCAAATACAGATCAAAGATTGCAAACTTCAACAAAGTGAAAATTTAAAAATTGTTCATGTAAATGTCCAGTCTATCGCAAACAAAATTCCCCCGGTCGAAATACTTACAAAAACAGACACACCACATTTTTTATGTATTAGAAAACACTGGATGACGGATTTACAATCGAAGTCGAAGTCACGACCTTCGATGGATACAAACTAGTTTCCCATTACTGCCGCAAGAGTGCTATCTATGGTGGAGTAGCAATATACTGCTCATACGGTATAAATAGTGAAGTCATTAGTATCCCAAAGAGAAAACGTGCGAATGTTGTGCTGTAAGTACAATTTCAAGCAGACGTCAAATTGCCATAATAACTATGTATCGTTCACCAATTTCTGACATACACAAATTTTTCCATCTAATAAATGATATTCTCTGTTTGATATTCAAAAATTACCAATATGTTATTCTATATGGACATATTAATATAAACTATTTAACAAACGATAACAACAAAAATCTGCTTAATGATCTCTTTGATAGTTTCGGTATTAATTCATGCCTACCGTTGGAACCAACTCGAAGTTTTAATAATGCGGAAAGTTCAATAGATTACATTGTATGAAATATTAACTACATTAATTCCTATAATATTGAAGCTAACATAGCAGATCATAAAGCCCAAGTATATACAATTAGTATTAATTTTAATTGCCATTCAAATAAATACTACTCATACTGGAAAAGAGATCTTTCTGAGAGTAACATAGGCAACCTAAATTATTTATTATCCACCACAGATTTTAAGGATATATACCGCATGTGTGACCCCCATATAGCATACACATATTTTTGGAATAATTTTTTTTTTGTTTCGATGTAGCGTGCCTAAAAATTCAAATAACAATAACAATTGGTTAAATAAAGATATACTTGAAGAAAGTGAAGAACTAAAAGCTCAATTTTGGAAGTATAAAAATACAGGATCTGAGGAATTTCGTAAAAGTTATCTAGACAGAAAGAATTTTGACCTTAGAATCAGAGAAGCAAAAAAATTTTTATGACAACCTTTTAATAAAATCATCAAATACAAATAAAATAACTTGGCAAATTGTTAATAAAATTACAGGTAATACACAAAAGTACAGACGATCTCGTAAATAAGCAGAATAATGAATCAATATCAGACTTAAGTATATTAAGTAACACTTTTTGCGAATATTTTTCATCAATACCGAAAGACAACATTAAGACACAGTTTGAACAAGTCCATAACACAGCTTGTACAACGTGCACTCAAACCCCTCAGTCGATGTTATTTCAAGACTTACAACCAGATGAAATTTTTTCTGCTTTATCCGATATCAATAATAGAACTTCTGTAAGTCCAGATGAAATCACATATAAATTCTTAAATTCTTGTATGCATAATATTGTAGAGCCCCTATGCCATATATTCAATTTATCAATATCTAGTGGTTTATTTCCATCAGCCTTAAAACTAGCACACCTAATAGCAATTCTAAAAAGGGGGAATAAAGAGTTATTACAAAACTATAGAGCAGTTATGCAAAATTCATATATCTCAGAAATTTTTGAAAAAATAATACACCGTAGGATATGCAATTATTTGAGCAAGTACAGCCTCCTGAGTAAAAACCAACACGGTTTTAGACCCCAGCACTCAGCTTGTACTGCAGCATTCGACTTTGTACAATATATATACGAGTCCCTAGATAAAAATCATTATTCTTTGACATATCCAGAGCATTTGATTCTATAGACATATATATTTACAAGAAAAATTAGACGTGCTTGGTATTCGTACGAATCTAAATGAGTGGATTTCCTCATTTGTAAGTGACAGAAAATTAATAGTAAAATTAGGAGAATATTTTTCTAAAGAGCAAAAGTAAACATTGGGGTCCCTCAAGGAGCCGTCTTGTCACCATTATTATTTATATTATTTGTTAATGACCTAGAACAACACCTGCTCTTAAACAACGCTAATTTTAAATTAGTTATGTATGCCGATGATGTTTCTATTAAAATATTAGCAGAAACACCCGAGACTCTCCAAAACATGTCATCAAGACTTTTAACATCATTCTCTGAATGGTGCAATAAAAACAGACTAATACTGAATTTACCGAAAAGTACGTATATATTATTTCAAAGTAGACGTCAACAACCTCAAATAAAACTCAAAATAAAAAAGACTTTCAACTACAAAAATGCTCAAATATTAAATTACTAGGTATTATGATTGATGAAAACTTAAATTGGAAGGATCACATCAGTGTAGTAAGTAATAAATTAAATTCAGCATTTTTTGCAATTAGAAATTTAAAAAATATTCTCTCTCAAGCTCAGTTGTTGAATGTATATTATAGTCTTGCCTATAGTCACCTTAAATACCTCGTGATTCTCTGGGGTTCTACTACTGCATTAGATAGGGTTTTTATCCAACAGAAAAGGATTATTCGATTAATTTTCTCCCTCGGTCCTTTAGACTCATGTAGGCCAACTTCCGCAGAAAATAATATCCTAACATTAGCATCCATATTAATTTAGAGGCCGCTACTTCCGTATATAACAATAAAAGTAAATTTGACAGTAACATTCACTCTCACAACACCAGATCGGTAAATGATATCCATACAAACCACTATTCACTGACACTTTTCACGAAGAGTCCTTACTATACTTGTGCCACCATCTACAACAAACTACCACAAAGAATAAAAATCCAAAATAGTGTCCACAAATTTAAAAGACATTTTAAAAAATTTCTTATAACTCACTGTTTTTATAGCCTACGAGAATTCTTCGATTTCAACGATTAGACATATCTCTTACAATCATGATCTTTGTATCAAAACTATTTTCAACTATTGTTAAGTTTTATATGGGCTTATTGGCTCTTTTTTCAATTCTTAAATTTCTTTTGTCTTGAAAGTGTACCATTCTTGTAGATTTTAAACGTTTTGTTTTTGTGCCCTATATTATATTTAGTGTATTTTATTATTTACTTCTGTTTAGTTTATAAGTAACCACAATTTATGTACTATTTTTGACCTGTCCTATCCATTGGATCTCTATCTATCTATCTATCTACAAAAGATAAATATAAAGAATGTATAGGGCATTAAGTTATCAGTATATTGGAATAAACGTCACAGGCGTACAAGTTTCAATATATTGATTAATTTTGTTATTTTTGTAGAATTTTAGAAGATATAATAATATTTAGTATGAAAATCCATACAAAGAAGAAAGATTTCGGACACTTTTCAATTTATAAAAAACATAAACAAAATCGTTGGCAAAATCAAAACTGCACCCTCTGCAGATGCCTCAGTATAAATATTGGTAAATAATTGCTTATAGCATTTAAACTATTAGGCCAAAAATAATGATTTTCGAGACTTTCATCTGATAATTATAGAAAAAAATGAATAAAAATCAGGTGAATTTATCAAGAGTTGACGTCTAGAGTGTTTTCGTACTCGGCGGAGTTCAATGGGCAACAGCATTTTAATATGTTGAATATTGAGCTCGTATATAAACATAATATACAAGTTTATTAATCTGAAAACGGCTTGATATTATGGAATGAAATGTATTCCGCACGACAACATATCTTTAATATGGATTTGTTGCAAAATGTAAGCGGCGAAGCTAGTTTTGTCGTGACTTCGGGTATAGTAAGCTTAACGAGAATAGAATAATCCTCGAATTGTGCGGTATGCAGTGCAATAAATGTATATATCATCTTAATAACACCTACTATACCTGTATTGTAATGTATCCTAGTCAATTATTATTAAAATAGATATACGCAGACTTGTAGTCCGGATTCCCAAATGTATGCCTGCGATAATTTCACTAATGGTTAATGTAATATTCCACGTACCAGTTGACGTTCCACACCTAATTGAGTTGTATACGTTATACAGGGCGTCTCATCGGGAACTGAATCGATCAATATAGAGAAAAGTACGCATCAGAAAATTTTGAAAATTTAGATAATTACTAATGTCGGTATGGACAATGCAACTAAAATAATTACAAGTAGCTGGTACTTCCGCTTATACCGGAAGTCGATACAAACTTGCTTATTTCAAATGGAACATCCTATATATTTTAGGGTTTTCGAAAAGAGCATAAAATTCTGAGTCGAAAATATGTAGCATATCATATGCCTAAACCTAGCCGTTTCAGAGATATTTGACATTTTATAGAAAATTTGACACGGTTTGCAAGAACCGTTATAACTTTCTTCGTGTAAAACATCTTCATTTGCTTCTTGTCACGTAAAAAGAATACAAGGAGAACTATGTTCTACAACTGAAACAAATTCAATAATATCATACCAAGTGTTCCGTTCTTCGCGCTACATTTTGTCAACTTCAAACCGCGAAAACTAGTTTAGGTCAAATGGAACACCCTATATTTGTGCTCCAAGTTCTTGATATTACTTTATCACATACTCCATAAATAATAAACAAATTTAAAAAATTTTCGTTGGTATAATTTAAACGTGCTGCCATTTTTTGACATAAGATAATGACTGATTGTTTCTAATCATGGCTATTTTGATGAAATGATTACAACAATTCATAAATTTCTAATAAAATCGCAAATATTTCAAAAAGTTGTAACTTTAACCCCCACAATGCAAATATCAGAAAAAAAAAGAATTCAATTTTACACAACTTGACGTAAATACAGGGTGTTCCATTTGACCTAAACAAGTTTTCGCGGTTTGAAATTGACAAAATGTAACGCGAAAAACGGAACACTTGGTATGATATTATTGAATTTATTTCAGTTGTAGAACGTAGTTCTCCTTGTGTTCTTTTTACGCGACAAGAAGCAAATGAAGATCTTTTACACGAAGAAAGTTATAACGGTTCTTGCAAACCGTTGCACCTGTCAAATTTTCTATAAAATGTCAAATATCTCTGAAGCGGCTAGGTTTAGGTATAGGATATTCTACACATTTTCAACTCAGAATTTTATGCTCTTTTCGAAAACCCTAAAATATATAGGGTGTTCTATTTGACATAAGCAAGTTGGAATCGACTTCCGGTATAAGCGGAAGTGCCAGCTACTTGTAATTATTTTAGTTGGATTGGCCATACCGACATTAGTAATTATCTAAATTGTAAAAATTTTCTGATGCGTACTATTCTCTATATCGATCGATTCAGTTCCCGGTGAGACACCCTGTATATAGGGGACTCGAAACCATTGAAATTCCAGTTTACAGCGGTCAGAAGTAGTGTAAAGAGTATTTAAAGTTTTTACGTTGCCGTTGTCAAATTCTTTACCGTTAAGCAATACCAATCCCAAACTTTGATACGCCGACTCAGCGTTTAGATGAATGTGTTCATCGAATGACAACTTGCTATCAAAAGTAACACCAAGGTCTTTAAATTGAGTTATTCTATTCAAAATGACATTATCAAGCGGATCGTCAAATAACTCAATGGTTTTACGCCGAGAATAGGATATAATATTGCATTTACTGATATTCAAAAGCAGATGATTTTTTACACACCAATCATATAATTTCATCAAATCATCCCGTAACTTGGAACAGTCTGAAATAGATTCAATTTCAATGTAAATTTTAAGATCATCCGCATATAGTAAATAGTTGATATTAAACAGATGTGTTATATCATTGATAATTATAAGAAAAAGTAACGGCCCCAGAATCGAACCTGGTGGAACTCCTGATGATTGCCAAAACTTTTCACTACTACGATATTGAACAAACTGTGACCTGTCATTTAGATACAAATGTATTTAGTTTTGCGTAGCGTATAAGATAACTATTATTCATTTTACAAATAAATTTTAGTCTTTATTGAATTTTGTATGCTGATTCGACAATATCTTCAATTTTATAATTGTTAGTTTCTTACGATTTTTCAAGCCTCGATGGCATGTTATTCGCTATTTATTGTACACAAAATTTTTCTTATATATGTCAATTTTTTTCGGATTGTTTAAAACACATTCATTTTAGTGCATAGAAATTTTTAACATCCTCCTTGTATTATTCTCTATTTGAGAGTAAATTTTATATTCAAATTACCTACTCGTTTATATCGCGTATAATAAAAAATGTTTGATGTTTTCTGTACATAAATATCTAACCTTTATTTAATACTGTTAACTAATTTCAGACGTATTGATCTAGGTATTTTGAAAGTTTGAATTCTTTCCATATGCTTCTCAAAGATTTTCTTAACCTACAGTAATGAGAATTGTATGAGCATTGTTATATAAATTGTAAATCTATTCAAAATATTATGTAGTATGTGAAAATATTTAAATATTTTATATAACTTGGCATTGAAACAAAATATACAGCCTCAATTTTATAATCCTAATTTCGTCCTAAATTACAAGAGTCATAAAATTCAAATTGTTTAGGGCTACCACTGCAGAAAACATTTCCGTTTTGTTGTATCACGTGACTGCATAATATCTAGTTTTGATTTCATCAATAATGTGCTTCATTAAAGTGCGTTTGTTGGTGTGAAAATTGTACTAATAAGTATTGATCTATTTAGCCCAAGCGCTAGAATTGCATTAAAAAAATTAAAAAAACACGCTTAAGGGCCGGTTTTTCGATGCTCAGTTAAGCTGATTTAACCAACAGCTAACTCTTAACCGCCAGTCAAACCCAACTGATGGCTATATACTTAACGCATGCGTGACGCCCGCCGCAGTTATGGTTTTTTTTTTATTAAAATGAGAGGTTAATTTATTTACCTTCTATGATTTTAACTTAACATAATTGTTTTTAAGTTTTATTCGAAGTGAATGGTAAACGGTGATAATATGGAAGCATTTGATTTTGTAAGCGATGGTATGAGAGAAGGCCGTAGGTATGTCGTAAGGGAACGAAACGATCGTTTTGAGGAATCTGATGATGTGGATTTCTTCATGAGATTTCGTTTGAGAAAAGAGACAGTTTTATTAATTTTGGAACAGATAGAACATACAATTGAGACCATCACAGACCGGTATTATCTCCTGTGTTATGGATATGAATTCTGTATTATATAATTACACAACAATGAGGAACATTTTGTTATTTATTTGGAACTGATACCTATTTTCTGTAATATTTCACTCAACTTATACTTTGCTACAAACACGACTATATAAAAACGATTAATATATTTTATTTACATAAAAACACTGTCATTCTCTGTCACCCGCCAAATCGTGCCAGTATTTATAGGTTATAGAATAGGGCAAAGCATCAACAATTATGTTCTTAAGCTATGAGCGCATGAGTAAGTTTGATTTGCCAATCGTTAACTAGAACATCGACTGACAGTTAATCTTAACTACTAGCTACGTAACAGACACTTTTAACGGAGTATTGAAAAACCGGCCCTAAATAGCAAACCGAACTAAAAAGTAAAAAATAATATTTAAATATTAAGATTCTTATTTTATTGTAAAAAGCGTGGGGTGCTTGATATCAATTGTTATAAACCTCACGGTTTTTACAATAAAATAAGAATTTTAATATTTAAACATTATTTTTTACTTTTTAGTTCGGTTTGCTATTAAAGCGTGTTTTTTAGTTTTTTAAACTATAATTTTTTTTAGTCACCCTCTTACCATTCATCCCTCGGCACGTTTCTCACCAATAATGAAATATATATTAATGACAACGGCTCCTCCGCCAAAATCTAGACAATATATTAGACATTTTTAAAATTTTATTTTGACCTGACGATCCTGGTGAGGACATTAGGACAAAGTTCAAGTCAAATTGTTGTATTGACATCGGTTCTTGATAAGTGTGCAAAGTTTCAGTTTAATCTAACGTTTTGAAGTGGGCGTGAATCACGTTCAAAGATTCCTTTACAAACAAACAAATAAACAAACAAACAGGTGAAGCTAATAAAAGCGTGTTAAAAAGACTAAACAGACAATTTTGCACTTTTATATATTTCAAAGCTAGTAAATTGATATAAAATAGTAAATATTTACAACTTTCTTGGAAAATGGGATGATCATTTTCAACAAAGAAGACTGCTTTTGTCCAACATCCGCTCGATTTTACCAAAAATTTTCATCGCCAGCTCATTTCAAGGAAGAAAAAGAAGAACTATATTTCGGTCGCGTAATTAACGGTATGAAAATATGACCTTAATAACAAGGTCTTGATCTTAAACTATCATTTTTCTGAGACTCTACCTGAGCGACACGAAAAGTCTTTACTACCGCCTACGAGAGCCACTAAAAGAATTTTAAGAAATAATAGAAGGATTTATTTAATTAACATTCGACATTTGAAGAAAAAATAGCATACTCTATATGAAATAAAAGTAATTTTTTTGTTTCGGTTATTCTTATCGGACTAGACCGATTATCGACACAAAATATGTCGTCTTTACTTCATATAAAATTAACAACAAACTATTTTTACAATTTCAACGGAGATGGTTGCAAAACAACATATTTTTAACAAAATATATATAAGCCAAGGCAAAGTGGATACATTATTACAAAAATAATGAATGTGTAGTAAAGTAAAAATACCTACTACTAAAGTTCAGTATTCCACTGTTTCCTATGAAAGGACATGGATTCATTGCCACCAATCAAGGTGCACAATGTGCGTTGCCAAATCAATTGAAAATAATGTCCTATAACTTGCGACATACTGCGTCGTCAATCGGAAACTAGAAAATAAAATCTGATTGCAATAAGCCTCCAGCAGGTAGATTAATCCTAAAGAAAGAACTACATTGAAAGGCTGTTGTGCATCACCAGCCGTAGACTAGTTTAGAACTTGTTAGCTCTCATCAGTACATAGGCGAATGCACAACAACAAGTTATAGGACATCATTTCCAATTGATTTGGAAACGCACATTGAGCACCTTGATTGGTGGCAATTAATCGATGTCGACAGTGGAATACTGGGCTTTAGTAGTAGGTATTTTTACTTTACTACATATTCATTATTTTTGCAACATATTTTTGTAGATTTTCGCCATGTTTCTCTGATTTTATAGAAAATCTAGAAACGACAAGTTCTTTTATTTTAATTTACTTACCTTATGTAAAATGTAAAGTTTCCAAGGTTTTTTTTGAACTTATAGCCTTAAATTTTTGGTGTCATTTATTTTACTTGATATTAGATAATATAAATACAATTTTTTTTTGTTTGTTTATGAAATAGATAAAGATACAATTATTTTCAGTTGTTTAACAAACCACGTGGTAATCAGCGAATGTGTTAGTGCCCATTCTTTGTTACTAATCTGTTACCACTGAATTCGGTGTATTCATATTATTTTATCATTTAATTAGACAAACATGCTTATTCCACTACTTGAAAGCCATCTGAACGTTGTGATGAATTGCTGATATTTCACGAATACAGTTTCCAATTAAATAGACGTATTTCAAATTACATTTGTCATATTTCAGATCAGTTCGTGAAGGGTAAAGGTTTAACACTGCATTCTGAATAATAGTCATATTTTATCCTCGTCACCACTCCATCAAATGGATTCTAAGCTGATTTAGACACATGCATAATATTTATGTCCATAATTCATGCATGTACTCGAGTTAACAGTGACTTCAGGAAGGAACAAATTACATACATCACTATTTTTTCAGTATTGAGAATAATATGAATTTTAAGCAATTAATCGTGGGACATTCAGGAGTAATTGAATATCAATGGTAACCTCTTTCAGTAAAGTCTAGCAAACTGTAACTTCGCTTGTATACGAATTGACACTACGCATACCGCTTCATTCCTCTTGCACACAAAATTAAAGCAGTAGCCCAAATACATTGTTCACGTATGTCTATCAAGCTTCTCTCTCTCTCATCTAAAGAGAGACGGAAATATGAAATATACACTGAATAGAGAGAGATAAATAATATATCCTTCCATAAGTTCAGCGATTCTCAAACTCTAAAGATGTGTCCATGAACTCTTATTTATTTAGGTAAAAAGTCGTCTCATATTTGAATTAAATTCGTCTTTATATGAAATATTCAAGTTATTTTCAGTGTTAAATAGTGAATATTCATTCGAAGAACGGACATTATCAAACCACTAAATGTATTACAATTTTTACATATAACACGTTTTATAGCAGAATTGTTGTCGTTGTGTAGCTCAGTGTGTAAAAATACTCGAATTGAATAAGCAGTGGAATACATCCAAGTGCAAATCCTGTTGGCTTCTTCCATTTTTTAAATTTTGTTACATCGAAAGTTAATTTTCCTTCCAAAAATTTTATTTTATTAAACCGTGTCGCGAGTTTTGTTAAAATTGTCTTTTTCCTAAAAATTTTTCTTTTATTATTCCGCGTGAGTTAGTCTCTAAGAAAATAAAACCGCCTTTCGGACGTTTAGTGGCCTGGTTATTTATTTGATTGTCAGACAAATATCCTTGGTCTTCATTTTTTACTTTCTCATATACGTAGTATATAAGGAAAGTATTGTGATCGCCCCAAAATCGATTTTGAGTTTTTGGTGAATTTACACGATTTAAGGTCCCCTGAAGTGGGGTAGCAGACTTAATAGACAAAATAAAAAATTATTGTATACAATAGTGAACAGGCCGTCCATCACATACGCGGCGCCAGTGTGATGCAGCACGTCGGCTACGACAATGAGAAAACTAAAAGTTCTTGAACACAAATTTATGCGCCTCATCTCTAATTCTGGAAGGTACACCTCCCTTAGAGATCTATACGCACTTTGCCAGGACATAACCCCCATAGAGGACTACGTCCAGGACATATCTCAGAAACTCTACTCTTTCAAGCAGGGCGATGGCCCGCTAATTAGAAACATAACACAAATTAGAAGACAGCATAATGCCCCATTTGGGATAAAACACACGCTACCATACCAGATGTTACCGATCTTCCGGCAACCTCTGTAGCCAAACTTCATCAACTATAACTTCCGCTTGCACTATCCACCTTTACTGATATTTCATACCTGTTGTATCTTTAAATCTTTCCTATCTCTTTCTTTCTGTTTGTAACCTTTATGTCGCGTTTGGTTTTTGTTTTCTTTTTATACATTTTTGTCTCTAAATTTAAATTTTTCAAAAATCAAAATGTTTCGAAATCAAAATTTTTAAAACCAAAGTTTAGGCCAGCCTATGCGCAGCCCGGCATTTTCAAACCTCGTGGAAGGGTCCTCGTTTAGGTTGAGGTATCTGGGGTTAGTGTCAAAATTTTAAAAAAGTGTATAGTGCAAAAGTTTTTAAAAATGTGTAGTTTGTAAGTTTAGTTAAGTCTGTTTGAGATATATACAATTTTATGACCTAATTCTATCCATCTGCAATGGGAGGAATTTAGGTTAAGCTGTTTTCAATTGCCTTTAAGCCGAACCAGTCCCATTCCGCCCGATTTTGCAATCCGCCACCATGAAAGTAGTATTGATTGATTGATTGAGGTCCTCTGAAGCAAAAATGTGGTTTTTAAAGATGCCAGTAATAGTGAAAGTTATTAAGGATTTGCATAATTTAATTTTTCAATACACTAATCTTGAAACGCACGTCGCATAAAACGTTCGAGTGTTTGGTGTTCGTGAAAAAACTTTATTGCTAGTGTTGTCTTGCGATAATTGTTTCAATAACAATATTTATATTTAAGTACGCGAATGGCGAAACGTGCGTTGAGTAGATAAATTTTTCAAGTGTAGTGTTCAAATATTTGTGTTTATAAAAACTGTTTCATTTTTCTTTATTTTATTTACTTTAAAATTTTTGTTCATTTGTTATTTGGTATCTAAGAATTTTCATTTTTTTTTTTTCTTAGAAATTGATAATTTTTTAAATATTTATATTCTCAACTAGAATTATTGTTTACTACCGTTAAAGGAAAAACAATTTATTTTCGTTACTTCTAATGGAGATTTCATATTAATTTTTATTATAACATAAAATATTTTAGTATTACGGTAGTTGTGACAAATGCGAGTACTATCGACGTATCAAAATATAATAATATATAACATTCTAATAAATATCAGAACATGCAACAAAATACTAGAATTAAAAATCAACAAAAATAATAAAAGGAGCAGATTTTTTACATATTAAATGTTCAATTTATATATTGTCTTAACAGTGTAGGTATTATAACAACTAACGTTTTAAATCAAAATAAATTAATAACTAACATATAACATAAAACATAAAAAAATAAACAGCAGCTTTTCATACTTTCTGTTATGAAAATTCGTCAACCACGTCATCAAAGTTTGATTCTTGAACCGTGTCATATTCATTAGATAAATCCCAATTGTAGCCTAATTTTTTCTTAATATTCCGAATTTATTTTTGTTTTTTAGATGTGATAATACTGGTACTTAGCTGATTCGAATAAATTTGGCGTCATTAGATAGCCAATTCAGTAGGCTACAAAACCAATGGCAGACATGAAAAAATTTAACCTTTTCTATTGGAATTGGTTGAGAGGGTGGCCAATGAAAATTAATGAAACACAGCACTTAGGCCCCATTGGGTCCCTTGTACTTCCTCCCTGTAGGAAGACACTCGCCTAGGCCTCCAACGAACCTAGTCTTGCGAAATAGATGGTGATGCTGCCTAGGTGCATCTGCCTTACATCGGCCAAAGTAGGCCAACGTTCTCCCAAAATAGATTCTCTGATTGGTGAAACAGCGGAACAGTCACAGAGTACATGTTGAACCGTCCCATCTTTTTGTTTACATCCTTTACAGAGAGGTGTTTCGCTTAATCTCATATTATGTAGATGTTTCCTTAACGGACAGTGTCCAGTCTGGATTCTCGTCATAAAACGTAGGTTCCTTCTGGACATTGCGTCATTAGATAGCCAATTGCCAGGTAGTCCATTGCTGTACTCTTGTTGGGATATTTTAGTAGTTCCCTAGCAAGCTAACAGCTGTTTGTTTCATCCCACAGCTTCTTGAATGCATTGTGGGTTTCTCTTTAATTATTTGTGTTATCGCCGTGATCCGTAACAGATTGCCTGCTGCCTTCTTGGCCAGTCTGTCGGCTACTTTGTTACCAGTACACTGTGCATGCCCTTTCGCCCAGCATACCAGTGTGTTATTCATGCTCCAGCAAGTGCTTGGTGACATTCCCATACTGCTTCTGTGCTAATTTTGTAATTTCTCAGGGCTAGTAATGATTGTCTACAATCTATGTAGATCCTGATTGTTTTGCCCATAGTTTGTCTACGGACAATCTCTTTTGCGGCTATGATTATGCTCGCTAGTTCCATCTGTATATCCTGTATCCATCATTTATATTGGATTTGCAGAGTATATTCCATCCTTCTTTTTTGATCCGTCTGTGAAGATGTTGATTGCACCTTCGCCAGCAGCCTCGTTCTCACTATTCATCTGTATTATGTAGGGTCTGTCAAAGACAAGCCGGAGAGAAATGGCATTTGTGCATGCCTGTAGAAGAGGCGTCTTCCTGACAGTCTCATTCCACAGGCGACTTCTGGCCTCTCCACAGCCTACATTTGGTTGAATGTCAACGGATTTGAGGTGTACTATTGTTGTGAGAGCCACTTCTCGTAGATATATATCTAACGGTGGCAGACACAGCATTACCTCCACAGCTCTCGTTGGCGTTGTTCGCATAGCTCCGGTTATACTTAGGCAGGAAACTCTCTGCACTTGGCTGAGCTTGACCTTAGCTGTAGTCTGTTTTTTCTTAGGCCACCAGACCATAGCTCCATAGGTTATCATTGGACTTATGATGGCAGTGTATATCCCCAGGTTTTCTTCATGGTCCTACGACACTGCTCATAAGAAATGTAACCCTTCTATGTGAAGATTCTATGTTGGTTTGGCGTCGAAGGTTACCCCAAGGTAACTTGTGATGCGAAACTTAGTGTTGTATCCAGGAGGGCAGGTGCCTTTAGTGCTCCTAGCTTCCTTTTTTCTTGTGAAGTGAACCCTCACCGTCTTCCTGGGATTGTCAGACAGGGAGTGTTTTCTGCACCATTTTTCGATTATTCTTAGGCCCTGCATTCTTTCACAGAGGACTCCTTCAAATCGAACCTTTAAAAATTTGGATTTTTGTACCCTTGCAATTTATAATTTCTGTTTTAAATGAGCTATCTAATACAATGCGCTATGAGACTGATCCTTTCTTTTTATTTCAAGACCCATTTGAGTTATGTTGGTCCATTAAGCTTCTATCAACAGCTGGAAGAAACCCTCTGTAGAATACCTAAAACGGAACGACTCGTTATTCTTGGCGATTTTAACGCTAGAGTAGGGAGAGATGCAGACACCTGGCCAGGCATCATAGGCAAGAACGGTTTGGGCAACATGAACGCTAACGGTCAACTACTCCTAACTAAATGCGCATGAACATGATCTAGTTATAACAAACACCATTTTCCGACAAAAGGATAAATTTAAAGGCACCTGGCGTCACCCCAGATCAGGTCACTGGCATCCACTGGACTATGTTATCGTACGTAGGAAGCATCTCAAGGACGTTCAGATTACAAAGGCGCGCGTTGATAGCGAATGTTGGACCGATCATCGTCCTGTTGTCTCTAAAATGAAAATTGTTATGAGACCCAAACACCGAAGAACTGAAGTAAAACGTAGACTCCGTCTCTGTATTAGTAAATTGCGTGACCAACAAACCGTCAAACAGCTAAAGCAAAAAGTTCAAGAGAATTTGAGTGCACTAGAAGAAACCAATTCTTTAGATGTCGCGGCTACCTGGACACAAATTAAAGACAGTTTGAAAAGTGCGAGTGAGGAAATTCTTGGCACTGCAGCAAGTAAAAAACAGGAGGACTGGTTCAATGATAATGAAGCTTTTATACAAGAACTTCTTGACCGCAAACATATTGCCTTCCAAAACGCTATCAACCACCCCAACGACTCATCAAAAGCAGAAGCTTTTACCCAATCTAAGTATGAAACGCAACGCGAAATCAGAAGAATAAAGAACGAGTGGTGGGCAAGCAAGGCCAGAGAAATTCAAAGGTACGCCGATTCACACGACTACAGGAATTTCTTTCAAGGAGTAAAAGCAGTGTACGGCCCCAGTCGGAAAAATATGTGCCCTATTAAAGATTTAAATGGAAATCTCCTCAAAGAAGACCAGGAAATAAGAGCCCGATGGAAAGAACACTACTCTAACATTCTTAACCAGCAAAGTCAAGCCGATCACGATATTATAAATCTTATCCCTCAATATGATACCTTCGAAGACTTAGATAAACCACTAACAACGGAAGAGACCTTAACCGCCATTGGGCAGCTAAAAAATAACAAATCTCCCGGCGCCGACTCACTCCCAGCTGAGATCTTTAAAGCTGTGTCGTCAGAGCTCATACCCTACCTCAAAAAACTGTTTGATGTCGTGTGGGAAAGTGGTCAAGCTCCGCAGGAGTTTCGTGATACACTTTTAATCAACCTCTTCAAAAACAAAGGGAGCGCTGCGGACTGTGGAAATTACAGGGGTATAGCTCTCCTGGCTGTTGGAGGGAAGATACTCGCTAAAGCGATGGCAAATAGGCTAACACCTGTTATGGAAAAGTTACTTCCTGCAACACAGAGTGGCTTTAGACCAAACCGAGGCACATCGGATTTAATCTTCACACTTAAACAGCTTCAAGAAAAAGCACTCGAACATCAAGGAGAAATTCACATGGCCTTCATTGATTTAACCAAGGCGTTTGACTCGGTGGACAGGGAAGTGCTCTGGAAAATTATGTTCCGCTTAGGTATCCCTAGAAAATTTGTGGAAGTATGTCGCAGCCTACATACAAATAACAACGCCCAGGTTATGCATAATAATGAGGCAACCGAACCTTTCCAAACCCTCACTGGAGTTAGGCAGGGATGTGTCCTGGCACCCCTACTCTTTAATTTGTTTACCACTGCTCTAACAATTATAGTTGACAACAAACTGACAATCAGAGGAATAGGTCTCAGATACCGTTTTGATGGCGGTCTCTTTAACATAGGGCGCTTTAGAGCTTTCACGAAGACACGCACACGATTCATTTGTGATCTCCAGTATGCGGATGACTGTGCACTTTTAGCCTCCACGCCGGAAGAGCTTCAAGAACTTTTAGATGTGTATGCCCAGAGCTATGATTCCTTGGGACTTAAAATCAACATTGGAAAGACTAAGATTATGTCAACTCCTCATCAAGTGAACCAAATAGACATTACACTTAACGGAAATTCTCTTGAAGTGGTGGATCAGTTCAATTACTTAGGCAACGTTGTTAATGACAAAGCAAACATGGACAGCGAGATTCGCAATAGAACTAACGCTGCATCTAGAGCACTCTGGGGACTTAGAGAGAGAGTATTTGACAACCACGACCTTGCTTTGTCAACGAAAATGGCTGTCTACAGAGCAGTTGTCATTCGAACACTGCTATATGGATATGAAAGCTGGGTCACTTACCGTCGTCATGTGAAAGAATTAGAACGTTTTCAGCAAAGACACCTCAGAAGTATGATGAAAATCCGTTGGTTCCATCACATATCAAACGTGGAAGTACTCAGGAGAGCAAACAGCCTTCCAATTGAGTGGCTTATTTCAAGAGCACGCCTAAGATGGGCAGGTCACGTTCATCGTATGCATGATAACCGCCTTCCTAAATGTACACTTTATGGTGAATTGCTAAGCGGTAGAAGAAGGCGTGGCGGTCAACGAAAGAGGTTCAAAGACGCTCTCCATGAAAATCTAAAATCCTGCGGTATTGCAGACGAGCAATGGGAACAACTTGCAGCGGACAGAACCGAATGGCGAGGGGTTGTAGCCAGCTATCAAGGAAATATTGCTGCAAGAAGGCCGAATCCAAGACCTAACCAGGTCTATGTTTGTCCTGACTGCGGTCGACGTGTGCTCTCCCGAATTGGCCTCTATAGCCATAGTCGTGTGCACCGTAGATGAATGGGAATTACAATAGACTACACCTCTTGCTTGTTTTTTATTGTACACAATTTATCGACTGTAACATTTTTATACTCGGACTCGAGTAACGGCTAATAATAATAATGTTGGTCCATTGGTTACGAAGATATGATGAGTTAAATAATGTTTCCTTTGACGCTTTTGAAGAAAATGCATAAATAGACAACATCTCTCTTGGACATGATGCAATTGGACTTATTTAGTTTAGTTAGTAGGTGGTTTCTTAAAATATCGGAAAATAGCATTTTTATGGAATGTGGGATACGATAAATTAAAAAAGTTTTCAGTCTTGTGGAGCAAAATAACAGGATTCGATTTATTAACAGATTTGGGTGTATCATTTTAAATTCTGAATGATTACGAAAGGAATTTAAATTTTACAAATTAAGACAACAGCTTGCTAACGTCATTATATTGTTAATTTCACTTAAATAACCTACAAAAGAACTTATTATTTGTTTTTCTGTACTTGAACCGTATTTAATAGTGTGGTGGTGTTTTGAATTCTGCAAAGTGTGCTCTATCTCCCAATTATCTAAGTCCGTTTAGATAATGTAATGTATTTTGTAATGATTATGCTATTACTGTTTTTGTTTCAAAATAAATATTCATTTACAATTGCATTTACCTTCGTAAAAGTGTACAAAACACCCTTTGACATACAGAATATGCTGTTTTCATTCATTCAAATTTCAGGTATTTATTGACAAGTAGAGATTAACAATTAGTGACTGTTTGGAGATAGCCTTTTATATAAATGGTACGTATTGATTTATAAAAAAGCTTTAATTTTCCTGATGAATAGTAATTTAAATTAAAAGCGTAATCATTTATGCGAAGCGCCATTACGTCAAACTGTTTTCAGTTTATTGGGCTATATAACTGAAAAAAAAATTATATCGAGCAATTAAATTACACCATGCATTTTATGTAAAAACGAAACTAAATTGAAAATATCTGAATGTTTCTTCATCTCCGATTTTATTGGATATATATCTGAATTAGTATAGGATACAGTACAGCTTTAAATAATTTAACGATTTTAAAGTACATTAAAAGTACGTTTACCAATATTTAGAAAAAGTCATACCAAAGATATGTCTTCTTTTTCGGCCCTAAGTTATATCATCAGTTACCCCTCACGCTAAAAAAACATAACAAAAATTAGTAATTATAAGCTAAATATAAAACTATATATCAGAAAAAATCAGAACACAACAATATGTTTTAATCCCAAGTTACACACCACTTGCAGACTGCAGTTTCGAGCTGTTCGCTCTCATCAGTGCAAGGTTGGAATGTGATGACCGACCGTAATATGCGATTATACACTTAACGTGCCAGGCTTGTAACTTGTAATTTAGCGCTCGGCAGGGCATATAGCCTGGAGAGTAGCTGTTGGTTGCAGTCTGGTTACGTTCCTTATAGGAAAGTAAGGATTTTATAGAGGAGCTTGCGACTAAAATATTATGTTTTAATATTCTGCCCTCTAGAAGCAGGTTTGAACTATTCTAAGCCTAGTCAGGCCATATATTTTTTGATTGCAACGAACACTGGATCGCTAGATGGCGCCTGCTGATTATTTTGCATGTCGCTAACCTAACGATACCGAGATGTACCAAATAGTCAAGGGATCCTCGTGTCGGTCGTCACATTTCTACCTTGCACTGACGAGAGCCAACAGCTCGAAACTGCAGTCTGCAAGTGGTATGGGATGACTGGCTAGCGTTTTGTTGGTAATATGTGATTATGACACTTAACGCGCCTGGCTTGTAACTTGTAATGCAGCACTCGGCGGGGTATATAGCCCGGAGGGTAGCTGTTGGTTGCAGTCTGGTTACATTCCTTATAGTAAAATAAGGATTTTATAGAGGAGCTTGCGACTAAAATATTATATTTTGATATTCCTTCTGCTATGCACTTGTCTACATTTTCATAATATGTACATAATTAAATTCCCTAAAAGGAACCAGGAAGATGACACAAAACAAGCACCGTATAGTGCTTCGGTGAACTTCCCTGTTCTTTGAGGGTTTCACAAAATATATGGTAATATATAATAACTTTGTAGCATTATGATATATATTATAGGTATTCATTAACCTTTATTTACACATGTATATGTTATTATTAATATTAATATTGTAAATCTAGAAAATGAATTGACTTGAATAAATGGAATTTGAATTTCGTTACTAGTTCATTTATACACCGGCTACAATAGCGATATTATGTAACGAGGTCCAATTAACAAGACGATGGACTGCGAAAAATTATAATTCACAAATTTTAGTTACATTTTAGAATGCGATTCAATTTTTTGCAAAAAAAAGTTTTAGCCCTTTTTGTGGTCGTCTATAAAGTTTATTCATAGAGAAAAATGTATTGGGATATTAACATCCCAGGACTCCAAATGGACGGTTATTTGTCTATCCCTAGCGCATTCACCAAAACTTCAAATATATTCAAACCTTCAAATATACAGGGTTACTGGTAATTCGATACATTCCTTTGGAGATGTGATGGGGCATGATCTAAGAAGTAAATTTAGCCCTAACATATATTATGCAAAACTCAATAGTTTTTTATATATTTAATTTTTTTGTTTTTCTCAAAAAGTAGATCTTAATGTCCTAAAAGTTAATTTTCGAAAAATCTATTTGACATTTTTTACTTTTTTTTTAATTTAATTTAATTACTTGTGCAATATTATAGATATCCGTTTGGAATGAAAAATATCTGGAAACATTTCGATCATGTGAACATCTGAAATAAAAACTTAAAATTTTTTTTTTTTTAAATCAGCTATGAAATTTACCTGTTAGGTTTTTCCAAAAAAATATTAACGTAACACGCGTATAAATTATTATAAAAACTGCCTTATTTCAATAGCTATCTAACAAGGTACAAATGTTCAATGTACCCTTAATAGTTCTAAGAAAATACTAGTAAAAATAACACAAGTAGTACGAATTTTATTTTTAGATAAACAGTAAAAAACATTTTAAAAGTAGAGTTTAATTCTTCATTAATTTCAAAATTGTACTTTATTTTTTATATGTCTTGATCAAAATGGGAGCCCCTATTCCGTATACAGACACGGCAGCGTCTTCTTATTTCCGTCCTTGTTACTCTGGTTGTCAGATTATGCCTTATGTGGTTGGGCAGCATCGACTATCCTTTGTCTAAGGTTTTCTATAGTATTGACTGGTGTGGCATAGACCATCTCCTTCATATGACCCCATACGTAATAATCAAGGGGTGTTAAGTCAGGGCTTCGCGCTGGCCAAGGTATTGGGCCCGCTCTTCCAATCCAACGGTTAGGGAAACGTTGATCAAGTAACTGTCGTACTGTCAGCCGATAATGTGCTGGACAACTGTCGTTCTGAAACATCATTCGCTGTCTGACTGCTCTCTGTTCAATAATGTAGGTTGTGGAAATTTGTTATACCCTCGCGATTAAATTTCGACTCGGCCGTCCATAAAATACTTGTTAAAAAATTTGCACTTTCTGCATCTGAATTTAACATAAAGCGGCAGAATTCCACTCTCCTTCCAGGATCACCTTCCTCCAAGCCTTAGACAGGGGTATAGTGGTAAGGATGACATCCAACTCTACGTATCGTAGACCAAACTTTCCATTGTGACGCTCCGGTTAGTCTTGCGACTTTATTAGTTGAAATAGTTGGGTCTTCCTCAAAATACCTCAATATTTCTTCCTCATCATCTGGTTCATAAACGGGAGGAGCACCAGCGTCACTTCTTCTACATTTCACGGAGCCATTTTCAGCAATATTTCGATATGCCGTACTGAATACACGTGCATTTGGTAAGCGGCGGTTAGGATACCAAAGACCATATTCTCGGCGAGCTTCAGCAGCATTGCCGGCACAGTATCCATAGACAAACAAGATATCAGCGTATTCTGCGTTGGCATACGCAGCCATGGCACAGAAAATACAATAACAACAACTAATAACAACAACTACGAGCAAATTCAAAATCTTCGATAACTAATTTAACAAGACCAACAAACGTAAGGGACACGGAGATAAGAATGTCAGTTAATGACATACACAAACGTCAAAGTCAAGGACTGACTGACTTAAATGAAAATGAACGATTAGGCGTTTAATAAATTCCGCCACCAGCATTATCTTTACTAATTTTTTATTAGAACTATCAAGGGTATATTAAACATTTCTACCTAGTTAGATAGCTATTGAAATAAGGAAGTTTTTATAATAATTTGTACGCGTGCTACATTAATATTTTTTTGAAAAAACCTAATAGGTTAATTTCATAACTGATTTTTAAAAAAAAAATTTTACAAGTTTTTATTTTAAATGTTCACATGATCGAAATGTTTCCGGATATTTTTCATTCCAAACGGATATCTATAATATTGGACAAGTAATCCAGTAAAAAAAAATTTAAAATTGTCAAGTAGATTTTTCGGAAATTAACTTTTAAGACATTAAGGTCTACTTTTTTGAGAAAAACAAAAAAATTGAAATATCTCAAAAACTATTGAGTTTTGCATAATGTATGTTAGGGCTAGATTTACTCCTTAGCTCATGCCCCATCACATCTCCAAAGGAATGTGTCGAATTACCAGTAACCCTGTATATTCTCAATTCTACTTATACTCCAGGAGGCAGGGGTCTTTTTGACCTAATCATCGCATGCCGGCTTATATTAACCTATAAAATATATATGAAATAAAAATATTAACCAAATAATAACCAAAACGACCATCAGTTGCTCCAGTAGGGGTGTGGAGGCGGTTGTGGGAGGGTGTGGAAGTTGCCGAAAAAAAATTGTTTAAAAATTATTTCAGGAAAACTGAGTTTTTATAAATCATTGACGTTAGATAGCGTTAAAAAATAGTCGGTTGAATCGTGGGGGATTGCATGTCAGCTGTATGTATGAACTTGCAAAAAAATGGATAAAGTAAAATCATTTCAGGCCGTATAGAAGTATGAATATAATAATCAGTTACAACTATAGTGGGAAAAAGACCGTCAGCTGGAGTGCACATAAACCCATACGACGCACGTTATTTTTAATGGTCCAACTGATGACCTTTTCCCTAATACGCATTAAGCTGATTAGAATTTTCGAATTTTGTTTTATTAGGACTATTACATTTCCAAATTTCAAGCGGCTTTCTAACAATTTACCGACGATTAAAGAGATACTTATATTAAAGTTGAATAAATATTTATTAGATGACATACATTGTTCCTGTCCAAAACACAATTTGAAGTATCAATTTGCTGATTAGAAATTGCAAGTAAACTAGATAAAAAAGTTTATAACTGGAAATTATTTTCGAACATACAGGGCGAGCCAAGATGAAATTACAGGACCAAGTACCTTTTTTTAAATGGAATGCTATGTATATCAGTACATTTTTTGAAACCTCATTCTAGGGTCTATTCATTCCTATATTAGCATTGAATATCTCCCAATCACTTGGACATAATGATTTTTTTTTAGAAATAATGCAATCTGCAGATGGATGTTAAAAAAATCACCACAGTCACAATTATGGGTTTTAAGAAAAACTTAAGTGAATATCAGTTACGAGGCATCTAGTTAATGTTTTTAAATCATTTTCATTCCTAAAAATGTACAGGGTGGACAAAAATTATTTTTCAATTAAGAACATTTTAAATTGAATTTTCTCAATTTTTTCAAATGGAACATCCTGTATATTTTTCGACGATGTGATGTAGAAATGAAAAACGAATTTTTTTTGCAAGTACTTCCCTATGGCTAATTGCAACCAATTTCGTTTTATTGAGCAATAATTACAAAATTCAAAAAGGTTTCTTCAAATAACAGTAGAAAATACTATAATAAATGTTCTACATGTTGTCCATTTTGATTGACACACATCTCTATTCGCTTTTGAAATGAGGTTTCCACTATTTCTAAAATTGCCGGTGTGATAGATGTAAAGGCAGTTATTATTCTTTCCTTCATATTTTGTACTGTTATTGGTGTGTCTCTATAAGCAATTTCCTTCACGCATCCCCATAAAAAGAAATACATTTTTGTAAGATCTGGAGCAAGTTATTTGCAATTTTTCAAAATGTTGCTGATTCTAAACTAAAGTATTTAGAAAGCTGAAAATATTTTGACATATAAATGAGCACTTATATTTTCAAATCCAATTTGAAATATTAAAATCCGTTAATTACGAAAGCCTAGGGAATTGTTTAAAAATTTGACAAATTTTTTTGCTTATAAACAAATGCAATAACTTTGAAAATTCTCAACTGATTTTTATTTTTAAAATATATCTTGAAAGTACTCGGAAAGGCGCTTCTTTAAAAAAAGCACGATAATTCGTTTATTACAACCGGAGTTTTGATAGACCAAAGTTGAACTCAATTTACAATAAAGCTATGAGTGTATGAGTGCTGTTTTCGGCCAATAACTTTATTTGTCCAAGTACTTATCAGGTATACATTTTCAATACTTGCGCTCATGGAAAACCTTGTTAAATTGTTAAATAAAACAACTCAAGCCTCAATCCATGAGAAATGTACCGGAGGCAGTGGTGAGGATAGCAGAAAGCACGGCTCGTCTGCCGTCTCGAAATTGCAATCTTGTGTTGCAACCGACGTGCTTAAAAATTTTAATTTTCTTGTCTTCTAGTAGACCAATTTTGATGTTGTTTTTTTTTAAATCGATGTCTCGCAAGTTATTACGTTTAATTATCATATTTTTAAACGTGTATAATTGTTTATCTTCGACTTCTTAACGTACTAATAATTATTTAATTTATAAATTGCTTTAACAACCATGTCTACTATATTTAAATGCAAATATATTATGCAGTTGTATGCAAAACTGCTCAATATCACGAAGCTGCGTTAAGAATGGTTTATAATGCTCTGATTATAGTACCAAATGTCAGGGTTAATTTTGTAAAAATATTTATAATTTAAGAGCGGACGTAGAGTTAGATTAGCTAGGAGATTATCTTGAAAAGGAAATGGAAAATTTAGAGCAAGATGAAAATATTTTTCAGTTACAGGATGCAGATTCGGAAGATGAAGAGCCTGCTGAAGAAAATAAAATACTTCCAACATCTAAAAAACCGAGAATCGTTTAAAATATTTTAGATTACATTTTATAAATAAAAATTACCTTGCTTGTAATTTTAAGGCTTGAATAACAATGAATATTTGTAAATTATTATTGTTTAAGCAATTTTAAAGATTTAAAATAAACTGGCGCATAGTGAAATTATCATTTATGATTTTTGAGAGCGATTAAGCAAAAAATCTGCCGTACTACCCAATTCATCCAACCCAAAACAAATGCCGCTTGGGCTATAAAGATCGTCAGTTGGACGATTAAAAATACCGTGCGTCGTATGAATTTATGGGCGTAATCATACGTTATTGCTCCAGCTGACGGTTTTCCCCTCACTATACATGTAGCTGATTATTATTTGCATACACCTATATGCGTCAGAAGTCATGTAAAAAAATCCATTCGGTCTGAAATGATCATCAATAATTTCTTTAAAAAACATTCAGTTTGCCTAAAATAACTGTAAAAAAAATTTTTCTAACAAGTTTCACAGCAACCCCCATCACGGGTCGTCAACTGATGTTCACTTTGCTTATCAACCTAAGCTTATCGATGGGTAAAAGTAATAATTTAGCGGCATGAAAACACTGTTCAAAATAGACCCCTATCTCCCGGGCTATTAAGTTATGTAGAAAAAAATGCATTCTCTTTCAAACAAAAGAAAATAATCATCAAAATCGGTTCCGCACTGCGAAATTAATTGTGAATAATTCCAGAAAATGTCACGATTTTTTTTCACATGGGATCTATAAAACAAGATTTTGACGTAGCACCACGTAAAAAAATTCAAGGGGTTCAAATCTGGAATGAGAATTGGCCCTGCAAACTCGCTTCACCTCTCGATCCAATGATGTAGAAAACGTTGATTTAGACGGTTGCGGGCTGCTATCGAAACAAGGGCAGGGGCAACATTGTCATTAGCATTATTCAATAAGCCATCCAAATTGTTAGGTAGAAATTGTAAGTAAGATGCCCCATTTAGCCTATTGGGAAACTCAACAGGCCCTAATAAATTGTTACTGATAATCCCACACGCACTGTATTAGGATTTTCTTTGACTCAAATTTGACTATGCCGTCAATCATAATCACCTCATCGAATGAATGTGGCCTAATCTCTGAAAAGCACACTATTTAACTATTTAGGAACTGTGCATAATTATTCTGTTTTCTCATTCCGCTGCAGCATTTTAACAAGTTCAATTTTTGTTTCTACGGACATACTATCATCGTATAAGCCTAATGCAATTGACTCATCTGAAATATCAGAGGTGACAACAATATTTCTACAAAGCTTCATTTAATAAGATTTTGTGAGTATTTTTATAAGAGTACAAATCCTTAAGAAAATTGAGATCTTGAAATGGTTATTAGCTGCATTGTGCAGCAAAACTACGCCTTCATGTTGAGACGGATAAGAAAAATATTAACATCCCTAACACCATTTCTTTCATGGAATGTCAGACTGAGCTGACTTCTGAAGAAATATCTATTTGAAGGTAGCTTGTTACCATAAATTCGGCTAGTTTTTTACTTCCTATTAAGTATATATTTATTAGCAAGCTATTTCTAAGAAGACTAAATAAATAAATAGAAATCCAACAAAATCCGTCCATTTCTAGTCACATGTCAAAATTCATCCAAATATCACACTGGATTACACTGAAAACATTCTATGGGAGATTATTACTTATGTCATTATGTTGCTATGCAAGAAACATTACTGACAGTTTAATAATTTATTTAAAATGTCAGATTCACATATTATTAGAATTTCAAAAAATTATTTCATCGAATTTATCACGTGCGCTGATAAATGCCTATACTTTTTTCCAATAATGACCCTCAAACTTGTTGCTTTAAATAATTACTCTCCGCCTACGACGTCGGTTAATTACTAAGCAACAAGCTATCGGTTCATTATTAGAGAAAATTATCGCGTGATTATCAGTGCCTTTGGTAAATTACAGCTGAAAACATCCTATGGGAGATTATCACTTATGTCATTATGTTGCTATGCAACGAAAAATTATTGACAGTTTTATAATTTATTTAAAATGTCAGATTCACGATTTGATATATTAATAGAATTTCAAAAAATTATCTCACCAAATTTAAAACGTGCACTGATAAATCCTTATAATTTTTTATAATAATGACCCTCAAGCTTGTTGTTTTAAGTAATTACCCTCCGCTTAAGGTGTCGGGTAATTACTAAGTAACAAGCTTTCGGTTCATTATTAAAAAAAATTATCGCGTGATTATCAGTGTCTTTGGTAAATTACAGCTGATAATTTTTTACCAAATACAAACCAAACAAAATTTTGCATTCCAAGTCATGTGTCAAAATTTGTCCAATTAGTAAAAAATTACAACGATAATTTTTTGACGAAATAGAAATCCAATAAAATCAGTTCATTTCTAGTCGCATGTTAAAATTCATCCAACTATTAAAGGATTACACTGAAAACATCCCGTGGGAGATTATCACTTATGTCATTATGTTGCTATGCAACGAAAAATTATACAGTTGTATAATTTATTTAAAATGCCACATTTACGATTTGACATATTATTAGAATTTCAAAAAATTATCTTACCGAATTTACCACGTGCACTGATAAATCCTTATAATTTTTTCTAACAATGACCCTTAAGCTTGTTGCTTTAAGTAATTACCCTCCGCCTACGGTAATTACTAGGCAACAAGCTTTCAGTTCATTATTAGAAAAAATTATCGCGTGATTATCAGTGCCCTTGGTAAATTACAGCTGATAACACGCATACATGTCGTGTTATCAGCCAAGGCACAAAATAATGCTATGTTCAAATGTCAGATTGAAATTCAAAGAATGTCAAATTGAAAATCGGTTTAGAATAATGTCAATGTCACAAAGGTTTGGTAATGTTTGAACTGGAGTCTGGATTATACTTTATTTTCACATTATTCAGACACAAAAGCCTTTAAAACTAATCTTACGCCTACACAGACCACACTACGAAATTTATGGAATTTTCAACATCTTCAGCATGTTAGAAATACTTCGACTTTAGTGGGGCACGGTTTCCCATCATTTGGTTTGTTTACGATTTTGCTAGACTTTATATATCTACCAAAAGGAACAAATGAAGGGGGTGAGATAATTCAAATTCCAAACTTCATAAGTAAGGACCGTCCTATTCAACAAGTATACGATTTTTGGGAAACTATCCTCTTCAAACAATGATAGACAAAGTCAATGTTCAAAACCTAACCTCAAAAAAGTTGTAGCTCAAAGTGTGGTATCGTTTCAGAATATTCTGCATAGAATCATCATTTTTAATCTATACTATGTTTTTTTTTATTTTACCTAACACTTGAAATATACATACGAGTCGAATAGAAAAACTCTTTTTGAATTGGTTAAAAATATAGAACTCTAAAATGTAAATTATACTTTTATCCTAGATATTTCCAGCTGCAACTGGGATGAAGAAAAAAATTAACTGGAAAGGAAACGGCGTGCGATTTATGGAGATACTTAACGAGATAATTGGGGTTAATTTGTTGCGAAATTACTTCGTCAAAATCATGTACCTCGCACCCTCTGCGACTAGGAGATCAATTTGCTTGAGAATTACTGTTTCACGGTTCGCTTCGTTAGGACTAGTAATCTTTTTCAAGAGCATGTATTTTTAATAGATGATGTGGATCAATACCACAAAATTGATGAGAATTTACAAATAAAATCTATTATATTCCAGCAATGTCTATTTTCTGGAAAACTACACAGTAATTGTTATCGATTGACCGTTAGTTGGAAACAGCAAAAGTATGCCACGAGGTAAATAAGTACAAGGATGCTCGAGTTGTTATTTAAGAAGGGAGACACGAGAACAAGCTTGTTACCAGAAGCCCAAAAACACTTGTGTACGTTTCTTTGAAATAAATCATTAAATTTATATCAAAGAAAAATATTCTGAGGTAAGTAAGGAATATAAGCTACCAGTAAAACCTTTCAAATTATGTGCATTTCAGGATATATTTCGTGGTTATTCTGTGTTCTTTTCTTAATTGAAAGAAAGCTTAGTAATAAAGTATACGTAGAATTTAATTTAGTTAATTTTATATATTGTTTGAGAGATGTAATGTTTAAGAACGATAAATTACACAGCTACAGAAAAAGTTTTTGTATAACAGACCTGACCCGGTTCTCGCTATGCATTTTGATACTCCGAATGTTCAGGTTAGTCCATCTAATTAGACTAATAATCTGATTTTTTATTAGATTATTATTAGAAAGACAGCCGATCGAATTGATATGAATAATTTTTCTTCGGTAACAACTATCCAGGAAAAATGTTATTGCTCATGTTTATATACTTTCACCTTTTGATTACGAAAACAAAGATTTATCGAAGAAGAAGGCGTAGCTTCAAAAGCTATGTACATTTTTCTGATGTGCTTTAATGAATTCTCTACTCATCTGCATAATATATTGCATTCCAGTAAACCAATAGGAACAACAAAATGTTCACAATGAAGTTCTTAACAGATTCAAGACTCATTATAAGCCTGTTAAAATGAAATAAATATGGATAAAATGAGCTTTTACGATTTCATGAATTTTTAGTCTGTATCAGAAATTAACGGTGGTCAGAAGGTGCAGGGGACTGCGATGACGGTAAAGCGCTCTTTGTTATTATCTTCCAGTTTGGTGTAAGCAAATGTTACGTTGTTCATTATGAAATATATATAATCAAAAAGATAAACATGATGGATGGTCAGGGGGTGCGGGGAAGCCACATAGAAAATTAGCTTGTAGTATTATACATTGAAAGTGTTGTGAGGGGAGGGTTCACTTATTCTCTCATGGTATCCATTTATTTTTTCATCATGAGACAGTACGTGGTTTCACAATTAGCTATTAAGATAGATTATGTAAAAAACCGTGAAATTTGAATATAGACATACTTATTAATTTATTTCGAACAGGCGAAGAAAAAAAGCACTGCCAAAGTACAATTCCATAGGATACTTCTACCATTTACTTCAAACAATACGCCTCGTCTTTTCTAGTTGCATTAGACCAGAAGAAAGAACATTTCCTTCCCATTTGCAAACTTAAGACTGTTAGTCATGTCTTTCTGAGTGACTTATTACTGATCTCGATAATGTCTAAGAACTTACTGATTTCGATCTTAGCACTTTTTGACCTCCCAGGTCGCGTTGCCTTTAACTCCTTTTCCCAGAGTCACTAAGTATCCCGGTCAAAATTTCGCCGGTCAATCAAAAGTGGTGAAAAAGGTGTATCGAGGTCCCAGTTATCCTCCAGTAACGTTTTACTTATTTCTGACCTTTAGTTTTATCACAACACACATTTTCTTGGAACGGTTGGTGAGATCGAACTGAAACTGGTGGCAATCGATTTTATGACCACAAGTTATTCGAAAACAAGAGGTGGCGTTGCCTTTAACTCCTTTTTCCAGAGTCACTACGTATCCCTGTCAAGATTTGGGCGGCTGGCCAAAAGTGGTCGAATCGATTCGGAAATGGTCGGAGTCGATTCCTCGTGCACGACTTAGGCGATAACGATACCTCTCGTGCCTTCATGTGTCTTCAGGAAACTTCGGAAGTGTTCGTGCGAAGTTCGAATTTTTGCTTAAAATCCTAGCTTCCACACGTGTGAATTTTCCTGAAGCTTGTTTCGGTTTTTCAGTTCCCCAAGTTGTTGATAAAACGGTGAATAACGCTCTCGGGAGTGATCGGATCGTTTCGATAATGGTCGTAATCGATTCCCCGTGGTTGGTATAGTCGAAAATGTTACCCCAACCCGATCTTGTACGCCTTCGGGTTTCCGAAGATAATGTCAACAAAATAGAACCATTGACTTTATCGTTTCGGAAAAAATATTTTCATATTTTCCACACCAAAGCAAACAAAAAAGTTCTTAGACGTTTTTCTCTAAAGTTGATAGATTTAGAGAAAAAAATTCGTGGAATCTCAAAAACGCGAAATTTGCGATATTCAGGGTTCAAAATGTATATGAAAATTAATATTTTTTTAATGTAAAAAAAATTGTATTTATTCTTTGAAGCTTATACCACAATATACTGTAGATATATTTTGTTATTCTTTAGCTGAAGTGCTTGTTTTTTAATTGTTAAGATGTGCAAGCGTGCGCGCGCGCAATTCAGTGTAGCGGCGCACCTTACGATGTATATATACAATAATATACATATTATTACGTATTACGTACGTGTGGAATAAAACTTAAATTGAATAATATCCTTTGCACGTCAGATGCCTTATACTTGCATATCTTGAGACCATCTGCGCAAACATATATTTGAAAAAATTTAATATTTTCCAGATACATTGAATTAGATCTAACACGTTTTGGTTCTAAATATGAGGATAATATGGTTAGACCTGCATTTATGACAAAAAATCCTTTGTTAGATGGTTTAATAAAAGCGTGAAATTGTAAAAAATCATGTAGTACTAATGCATGTAGCTGTAAAAAAATATCTATATGCTACTGTGATCTTGCTATTGTAAAAATGTGTAAGTTTTATAATCGGGGATAATATAACTAGTTATCACCGATTATTAATCATAACACGTGTTATATTTGGTGAGACAGTCAAAAATTTTAAATGATCTCTCAGTTTGACAGTAAATATTACAATCAATACAATAATTATTTATTTATTCATTACAATACGTATTTTCAACGTTAAATGTACACTATTTTCTGATTTCGACGCATCTATTGAAAGTTTCTGTCACTTTGACAGTAAACTATTTTATTCATTAAAAACAAATGATTTGATAGCCTATTATGCTCTTTTGTTTTTGTATTTTAATCAATGAAATTAATCAAAAATGTACCATGTGACACGAATTATATTCTCACTTTAATTGTATTTTAAATTAAATAAAAAATTAAGTTCACATACATTTTAAATCTTATATTACTCTACTTACGATTATATTCTACTTATATTAAATATTTGTAATGTTTCGTATTTTATATAAATTGTTTTATACTTTAGTAGATACACGACGAGCTAATGCAAGCGTATGTTCTATAAAAATACTCATATACTTACATTATTCACAGTTAAAAAAAACAAGCACTTAAGCTAAAATATAACAAAATATAACAGCATATTATGGTCAAAGCTTCAAAAAATAAATACAAATTCTTCTTACAATAAAAAACATTAATTTTCATATAGTTTTTGAGCCTTGAAAATCGCAAATTTCGCGTTTTTTCAGATTTCAAGAATTTTTTTCTCTAAATCTAACAATTTTAGAGAAAAAGAAATTTCAGTCTAAGAAATTTTTATTTGTTTTGGTGTGGAAAATACGAAATAGTACATTATACACTAAAGGAGAGAAACGTCTTATTTTTCCTGAGGTGTAATTTGAGGCCCGAGGGCAACAAATACATCAAGTGAAAAATGGCGGTCTCTTCCGAGGTGTATATACTATTTTTTCCACGATCGGGAGTAGAAACATTTATTTCATAAATAAAGGATTATAATAAATTGGAATTACAATATTAAGAAGCCTTTGGGAAATTTCCATTCAACGTATCATGGCAACAGATATTTTGATTAGAGTTATTTATTTAAATTTTATTTACGTCACTTTGACGTTTATATTTTTACTATCAATGTTAATAAATAAGAATTACATTTTGTTTAACTATTAACTTATATAAGTAAATATGTAATATCTTACTAATTAATAAATAAGAATTACATTTTGTTAACTTTTGGGCATGAAATAAAAACTCCCCTAGGGAATTATTGCCTTATTTCGTCCCTAGGGAGTAAATGCTTTACTTCTGTCATAATTTTGATGCCATAGAAATCGATTTCTACTCCCGATCGTGAAAAAATATTTTTTCCGAAACGATAAAGTTAATGTTTCTATTTTGTTTAAAAAACTTTGTTTAAACAATACCCGACCACATTTCATTTGGCAAACTGTACTTTCTTATAAAGGAGCACATTTTGAACAAGACGACACAGAAATTTTCTATTCGAATTAATTTTCCCGGTTGATGACTGATTTCGCGCCCGGACTATAAACCTCTTTGAGGTACTTTAATTACATTATTTTTTTATATACGAATTTCATTTTCAACGTTAATCATTAATACTAACGAAACTTTACTTTTTTCTACTAAATTTTTTCAATATTTTTCTAATAATCATTTAAAATTAATTTTTTATTATTAGTTTTATTTTTAATATTTATTTTATTAAATTAACTTAAATAGCTTATATTTATGTACCTCCGCCCGGTTTCGACTAGGAGGGGATGCTTCTAAAAAATCCTACTTAAATGTTAGATTTTTAGGTTAGAGAAACCACTCGCGCCTAACTACACTATGTCTTTTAAAAAGTTTAGGTTATGTTTATACTAGTTTGTTTGTGTCTATATTCGCGTTTATTTATAAATGTCACTGTCACAGGATTAAATGAAGCGACTTCCGTATCCCTCGACGTGTACTTGCATGAATACACAAATAATATAACTCGAATGACAGATCTCAAAATTCAAATATCAATAGCAGTGCAGTAATAAGATGACTAGTTAAAGGCAGGTAATTATTTGAAAGGTGAAACGATAAACAACTCATTTCGCATGTAAGTACCAATGTTATGATTATGTTTTTTTATAAAAGAAAAGCAATATCCAGATGGCGCGGCGCAGAAAGCTACATCTTGCTGTAGATGAACCCATCGCTTTCACATGATAGAGAGAGAAAATTATCTGCGAAACCCTACCGGGTTTCTTGATAATAAACTGACATTGTAGAAACATACTAATGCCACTTGTAATAACATTTCCATCAGTATGATTTTGTTACGGAAATTAATGAATCAAGTGTTAAACATACTAGATTCTGAGACTAAAAGTGAATTTATAGCCCATTAAAATTAGCTAGAAAAATGACCGTGCTTTGAAGAATTTCCAGGAAGCTATAAACTGATTTAATTAGTTTGTTTTTCATCGAAATGAAATGAAGGAATTTGAAGTTTGTCACTTTTTGCCTAGTGAGCTTTAGGCGTGGCACTAGAGGAACATCAAAATATTCGGAGGACTTTTTCGGTTTTTCGTAAATCACTCAAAAATCGTTCATCCGACAGAAAAAATCATTCCATGATAAATTGTAGAGCACAAGATTCTACGATTCAGTACAAAATATTAAAAATTCCTCCAATAAGCGAGACATGATAAGTCAAAAAAGTAATTTTCTCCAACTTTTTCTAAGAACCGATAAAATTAGTTTTTGGTGTGCCGATTATCCGTTAAAAGAATTACTTCGCGTATAAATCTCTAGCAATGCATAACTAGCCGAATGATACTGTTCAACTGGCCGAATGGTACTTTTTAATTAATGAATACAGTAATAATAAAATCAAGGAAATAAATATCCGGTATTGGTCTGCAATTGCTTGGAAGGGTGGTCAAAGAAAAATATTGAACTACAGCGCTTAGGCCCCATTGGGCCCTTTGTACTTCCTTCCTGTAGGCAGACCCTTGCCTTGGCCTCCAACCAACCTAATCTTGCGAAGTAGGTGGTGACGCTATCTAGAGGCATCTCCCTTACATCGGCTAAAGTAGGCCAACGTTCTCCCAAAATGGATTCTCTGATTGTTGAGATGACAGAACAGTCACAGAGTACTTGGACTGTTTTATCTTCTTATTCGCAACCTCTGCAGAGAGGTGTTTCGCTTAAACTCATATTATGTAGATGTTTCCTTAACGTACAGTATCCAGCCTGAATTCCCGCTATGAAACGTAGGTTCCTTCTGAACATTGCTAGGTACCTAGGTAGTCCATTGCTGTATTCTCGTTGAGATATTTTAGTAGTTTCTCTTACATGGCCTATGTCCATTTAACAGTTTTATATAAAAACTAGTATTTTGTTTATATTTAGCGCGATCTGTGTAACATTTTGATTCAGTTTTTGTAAGTGAAACTGTTTTCAACTAGCAGAATTTTACTTGTATAACTGCTAAATCATTTCACACTGTTTTATGTACATATTTTTATATCTTAGGAACTCAGTAATGTTTTTTTTACACTATTATGTATCTCTGTTCCGTTCTATTACAGCATCTAAGGAAACGATTGTCGATTGTCTAAAAACATTTATTTACATCAGATACCTATATTTCAATTTTTATATTTTTGTTTACTATGAAGTACATATGGTTATTTTCCTTACCTTTATCATTAATATAGTATATCCTATAAGATGTAATATTCTTACTGAGTTCTCACATTACGTTTTACTATTTATTGCGGCTGTTCATATTTTTGGTTATGTATTTACAAATTGTAAAGTAAATCAGCTGTGGTATGGAACTAATAAAAACTATTATTATAGATTCCTTTCATCGATTATATGCCACTATTTTAGTTATAGAATTTGCGACCTGCAAGTTGTTGGGTTTAACTCAACAATTGACAGATGGCGATACATGTACCATTTCTATATTTTACAGTTTTCTATTTAATTATTAAAACTATCTTTTTCAATTTTGTGTAGTGGTATTATTTGGCAGTAAGTGGGATAAATAAAGTTTACCTTATTAGTAAAACTCACCAAGAAATCATTTGCTTGCAGCTTTTGTACTGATTCGAACGTATATAAATTTTAACTGTGGACAACAGTAATTGATATTACATTTTTATATCCGCGTTAACAAGTGTTTAACAACCAGGTAAATTTCATTTATTAGTAATTTAAAATTTCAGTAATTTTCAATTTTTGTCTTTGATGTAATTTCAATGATTTTTAAAATAAATTTAAATTCAAGGTCAATTCTTTTTAATTTAATAAGTAGTTAAAATACTATATGTACCACATAGTTTTAAAATATTTTTTCTTTCTTTTTCATTTTTTGGCAATTTATAGTTTACGAAATCAGCTTATGTACTTATATACTTATACATTTCTGCATAGCTTCTACATTTATGCATAGCATTTGCACAGCTCATGCATAGCTTATCTTTCTGCATATAGATACAATTTCATTAACTTTTCAAAAAACACATAGTTGGTTTTTTTTTAAATACATTTATTTAACGTCGGCCTATTTCCGCTACTGAGGCCTATCACCGACGCCTGTAGACGAGCTACCCCCAACCAGGAATTTTGCCGAACCTCTTCCCGTAAGAAGAGTAGGTATCTTTTACTTGCCTAACATTTAATAGACAAGGGACCGACGGCTTTACATCCCCTCCGAAGGATGGTATATTCCCTATACAAACTTCGCCTAAGGTTGTATAGCTTCCGCGCATACACTGATATACAAGCCGCTGGAAGATGTGTGAGGCGAGGACGCGGTCTTCGTTGGAACGGTCACCCATCCAACTACTAACTGCGCCTGACGTTGCTTTACATCCCATATCAAAGTATGTACATAGTAAAGACGCACCTACGCTCACCCCCCCTCATAGTTGGTTAATTTTCCTACAATTTTCACTCCAGTTTATTAAGAGACGTAAATTGCCAAGGAAACCTTTAGACTCCATTCTTGCAACAAGAGATAATTGTGGGCCTGGATTGCTGTTTCAGAACCAGTCACCTCAACAATACTCAATCCCGGAATCTAGGATCCTGGTATAAATTTGTTATATATATATTTAAATTTCAATTAGTCTTTGTTAACCGATTTATCTATTCATGTAATATATTTTAACATTCATTTTAAACTATCTTTTTATTTCTCTTACCAACAATTTCAGTCTGATCTATAGTAGACTGGTTATTCGAGAAAAAGAGACAATTCTACTTATTTTCACTATAGATGGTGCCTAATTTAACATCAATTTTTCTTTGTCTCCTTTTCTCGAAATAAACAGAAATCTGTCAATTATGCCGTACATTTCAAAAAGGATAAGTTTCTCCACTCTTACGAATACTCTGGATCCACGGCCACAATTCTTTCCCAAAAATAAATAATAAGAGGAAGGAGGTAACATTTCCTAGTAAGCTGACAGCTGCCCGTTTCATCCCACAGCTTCTTGAATTCGTTGTGGGTGTTCTCCTTAATTACCTGTGCTATCGCCGTAATTGATAGACTGGCTGGGTCCAAAGATATTTAGACCTGCTGCCTTTTTGGCCAGTCTGTCGGCTTCTCTGTTGCCAATGCTCTGTGCATATCCTTTCACCCAGTATACCGATATCTTGTTCATGTTAAAGGCAGCCACAAGTGCTTGGTGATGTTCCCATACTGCTTCTGTGGTAATTTTGTAACTCCTCAGGGCTAGTAATGATTGTCTACAATCTGTATAGATCCTGATTGTTTTGCCCGTAGTTTGTCTATGGACAATCTCTTTTGCAGCTATCGTTATGCCCGCCAGTTTCGTCTGTATTACGTTGGCTCGTCCATCCATTGCCCATTTATATTGGATTTGCAGACTTCTGGAGTATATTTCACATCCTGCCATATCCTTCTCTTTTGGTCCGTCTGTGAAGATGTTGATCATACCTTCTCCAGCAGCCTGTATTATGTAGGGCCTGTCAAAGACAAACCGGGGAGGAATGCCATCTGTGCATGCCTGTAGAAGACATCCTGACAGTCTCATTCCACTGGCGACTTCTGACCTTTCCACAGCTTACGTTTGATCGAATGCCAACGGATTAGAGGTATACAATCGTTGTCAGAACAACTTCTTCTAGATATATAATGGTGGCAGACACACCATTACCTTCATAGCTCTCGCTGGCATTGTTCGCATAGCTCCGGTTATGCTTAGGTAGGCAACTCTCTGCACTTGGCTGAGCTTGACCTTAGCTGTAGTATGTTTGCTTTTAGGCCACCAGACCACAACTCTATAAGTTATCATTGGACTTATGATGGCAATGTATATCCACATGACTACTTTGGGTTTCATTCCCCAAGTTTTCCCCATGGTTCTGCGACACTACTCATAAGAAATGTAAGCCTCCTTCTTTAGTCTTCTAAGTGAACATTCCTTGTTAGATTGGCATCGAGGATTACCCGAAAGTATTTCACTTCTCATGCGAAACTTAGTGTTGTATCCAGGAGGGCAGGTGCCTTCAGTGCTCCTAGTTTCTCCTTTTCCTTGTGAAGAGAACCATCTCCGTCTTCCTGACAGACAGGAAGGGAGTGTTCTCTGCGCCATTTTTCAATTATTCCTAGTGCCCCCTGCGATCTTTCACAGAGGGCTCCTTCGAATTTTCCGCTAAGCATTATTATTAAATCATCTGCATAGGCAATTGTGTGGAATCCTTTTGAGTTGTGGCGGCACAAGAGGCCACCAAGAACGACGTTCCAATGCAGTGGTGATATTATACCTCCCCGCAGACAGCACCTCGCAACCATTCCTCGTACAGAAGCATCTCCCACGCTAAGGAAATAAATATGCACAAGTTGATAATTATTTGAAAAAATCAATATAATAGCAATAATATACTCTATATTCTTTTTAGCAGGAGGCAAAATTGCGATTTTATTGCAAATAAAAAAATCCGTAAAATGTAACATTTTATTTTCTTTTAATTGGGTGCTACAAGTTACTCTTTTTGAGAATAAACACAGTTTATTAAACACTGACTTATAATAATTGATTTAAAAGTTAGTAAGAGATAATTCGACATGCTATAAAAAAAATTGACAGATTAACAGACATTTTTGAAAATATATTTCCATTGGATAAATACTAACACATGTATTTCAGTCCCTTGTTGAAAATTTGTTTGGTAAAATGTTGAAGTAAGTTTGAATTTACCTTCAAATGTAGAATAATGCTGAAAGTTTCTAGTGGCTTCCTAAATATATATCCTTTTGTACTTGTTACTTGATATTTACAGGTCTGACCAATTGTTATTCTAATTGGCTCGTACTAAAGGTATAGTTGTAACTTCTGTGACCTTTTGTAACTATACACACTCACAATCTTTCAGATTCTTTAGAAACTCCGTTCCATATCAGCGGTGTATTTACGACCCGAGATAACTTAATAAGTTTTCAGTTGAAACATATTTATCATGAAACTTATTGTAATTCTAGAAAATATTTGTTATTTTTTTATGCAATTGTGTAAATCTGTTAACAAAGGGAAGATAAACTAAAAAAATAGATTATACTTATACCAAGTAAGGCCCGAGGTAGTTGTAAATGAGAATTTAATAATTAATGGGTATTTTGATGTAACTTTTATAATTTTTCAATCCTTTTAGCATTGTTAGAGTGTATCCGACGCAGTCATCAAGTTAAGGGTTTCGCTCATTTCTCCTGAGTTTTACGTTCGTAATTTGTACGGCATTTCATTTATAAATTTCATTACTTATAATTTTTCTGTAACAGTTATTTACAACGTAAGCACCGTAACGTATCATATGAATGGAACGGAATGATCAACCGATTTGTGCCACATCTGTGTACAAATTATCTTATTATCTAATAAGTGTACATAAATAAAAATGCTTAAGTAAGTTATCATTGTTAAGTCATATACAAAATACCACAAGAAATTATTATTAACATACCGGTTAAAGGAATTCCTTATTTATTTATAGTAACCTCCAGAATTACGTGCAGATAAAATAGACAATAAAAGCTTTATGAGCTTATTATTAGCTCCGGTAAACCATTCGGTATGGTGCCATCAAACAATCCGACGTACATTAAAAACCTATAAAGGTAAGTGATTCAATTTGCGGGTGAAATAGTACAGATTGGTACAAAATCAAAACGTACTGTTACACGTTTACACCCTTTAGCAAACGCCCCAGGAGTAGATTCAATAATTGCAACACGAATTGCCAATAACCACTAATCAAGAAATCCGGTCGGGCTTCGCAGCTAGTTTCCTCTCTTTTCCATGCGAAAGCGAAATATATGGATATTTTTTCTTTTATAAAAAAAACATAATCATTTAATATTGGTAGTTGCTTATGGTTTAATCTTTCAAATAAGTACCTGTTTTTAACTTGTCATCTTACTACGGCGTTGCTATTGATATTTGAATTTTGACATCTGTCTTTTCGGTTATAAAAATGTAGGTAGTGACGCTGATCGACGGATACGGAAGTTAAGTCGCTTAATTCAAACAGTGCATAAATTTGTGGATAAATAAATACAAGTGAATGTTTCTTTTCTTTTATAAAAAAAAGAAGATAATAATTCAGCATTGGTAATTACACGCGAAATGATCTATTTATCGTTGTTTCATCTTTAAAATAAATACCTGTCTTTAACTTTTCATCTTATCACGGCATTGCTACTGATGTTTGAATTTTGAGATATGTCAAAATAATATGAAGTATTAATCACATTTGTGCAGTTTTGATTTCGGATTTAGCTCAATCAAACGCCAAAATACGAATGGTGTTAACTTTAAAAATATTCAAAATAACAAATTTGTAATTATCTGATGTAAGAAATGGAAATGTTTAATCGCAAAAACACATTGTGTCGTGTCAGATTACGTGCCGGATAGGTTGTGAAATAGATGTTTTTCTTTACAGATTTTTAGAGTCCGTCGATAGAGTTTACATTTGCAACGGACATTTACGTAAGTGTAAATTTGTGTAATTTTAAGCAATATATTTATGGAGAACTTTGAGAACACACATATTCAAAATTGTATAAACAAACCGGTTGTCTGGTGGAGATATGTTGACGACATCTTTGCAATTTGGCCTCATGATGTTGATTTACTAGATAGTTTTTTAGAAAATATAAATAGTAAGGAATCGTCTATTAAATTCACATTAGAAGTAGAAAGTAGGAATGAACTACCGTTTTTAGATGTTTTAATTAGAAGGATAAATAATACAATTGAAACAAGCGTTTATAGAAAACCAACACATACTAATAGATATCTAAATTTTAACTCAAATCAGTCAATAAATGTTAAAAGGGGTGTCGTAAAATGTTTATACGATAGGGCCAAAATAATTTCATCTAATAATGAAATATTAAATAACGAGAAAAAATTTATCAAAGAGGTTCTAGTACAAAATCAATATCCTGAAGCCTTTGTTGATAGAATTTTCATAAATGTTGAAAATAGGGACAATCAGGTACGACAAAAACCTGAACGTCATTATACAGCAATAATTCCTTATGTATACGGACTATCGGAAAAGCTACGCCGTATAGGTGACAAATTTGATGTTAGGACGATATTTCAAACGGGGAACACTTTAAGATCTATTTTAACAAAAACAAAACCGATAAACATGGAGCAGAATTCAAAAAACTGTATTTACAATATCCCGTGCGAATGTGATAAATGTTATGTGGGTGAGTCATCCAGACCTTTCAGTGTGAGGTTGGATGAGCACAAGAACTACATTAGAAAGAATGAAATTCAAAAATCAAAGATTTGTGAACATGCTTGGGAAAACGGACATAGAATAAACTGGGACTCGGCAAAAATTTTAACAAAAGAAACAGATACCAAAAAAAGAAAAATTAAAGAATCAGCAATAATCTTATTAAATGAAGATAAGTGCGTATCGAATTGTTCTGTAGATATTTGTACAACCTGGCTACCAATGTTAAAAGAAGAACTTAACAAACTCAACATTATCTAAAAAAAAAAAAAATATCAGTTCTATGTTCTGTGTAAGTAGTAAGTATCTATGGAAATAACATAAACAGAATCTTAAAGCTGTGTATTTGACATACACAGCAAAATAAGAGTTCTTCAAAAAATAGCTTTGAAAACGGAAAGAGATTACTTTCCGAAACGTCAGCAAAATACATTATTTTTGTGTTTATTCCGATTTATATTATTTGCAAAACATAACCTCTGACTTTTCCTTTGGCGTAAACGTCACGGGCGCAGAGGCTCTTTTTTCCAATAATTCTATTATTTTGTAGATTCGGTGATTTGTTTTGAAGAGGATAATAGTACATGTGGTAGAAAACCGAAATAATAGGAAAGAATATGTATATATGTCCAACTAATTGATATCTCTCCAAAATTTTAAATGACATTAAATGGCCCCCTTACCATCCATCATGTTTATCTTTTTGACTATATACTTTACGATGAGCAACAGAACCTTTGCTTAAACCAAACTGGAAGACAATAACAAAAAGTGCTTTACCGTTACCGTAATCCCTTGTACCTTCTGACCACCTTTACTTTCTGATTAAAAATTCATGAAATCGTGAAAGCTCATTTTTACCTTATTTTATTTTAACAGATTAAAATTTCTCCTATTAATGTGCATTGATGGTAGAGAATAAAATAAACAAAAATCGCTGTGCTCTTACCATAACAAAATACAGATTAGAAATTTATGAAATCGTGTAGAGCTAATTTTTACCTTATTCATTTTAACAGATAATGTTTTTTCTATTTTTTCCATTAATATACACTGATTGATGGTAACGCATAAAATATTACCGATCAGAAATTTTTAAAATACATAATGATAGCCAAAAGCAAAATGTTACAGGTTATAAATTGTTGAAATCATGTATGATTAATGTTTCAACATTGTTTTCGTAACAAGACAAAAACAAATCCGAAGCTGGATTAAACAGCTGGAATCTAACACGGGACTTGTTGGAGATAAACTTCATTTTCCAAACGTAGATAAATAATTGATTACTTTACTTGAATTTCTATTCTATTTTGTCTTTACTTCTAGTAGTACTATCGTAGCAGGGGTACATCTTTTGCTGGTTGGAATATCCTTTGAATTATACAAGAAATGCAGCAGCATAAAACACAGTTCATATGTAATAGAAAAAATTAGCGCTATTAATTTTTTCCCTGTAATTGTTGATTGGATTAAAGCATATTTTTACTTGTAATAAATTCGATGTATATACTTTTAATTGGCCCACATTTATGAGTATGGGCCATATGCATATTTATATTCTTCTAATGCGTGCATTGATAAGGGGTCACAGACCTGATCCAAGGGCCGAAGGTGTCGGATTTCAGACCGATGACGATATGATTCGGAGCAGGTTCAAAATTCATAGTAACGAACAGATACCAAAAATTCAACTTTTTATGCCTGTTTCGATATTTTCTTTCCTCTTCTGGCATTAAGGTTCATATAATGACAGAAAAGGATGGAAGATATCGAAAGTACCAGGCATTATTGCGCTAGATTGTACATGTATTACACTATATGTATTATTCCCATATGTAAACGAAATTGTTTGGAATTGTTTCTTCAAATTAGAAATGCCCCAGCTCGTTGGTTTGGAATTAGTCTAAGATTGTATTTCTGGTTTGTTAACAGTTTCTGCTAAAATGGTACTACTAGGTCATATAAATATAAACTAAAGTGGCCTAAATTCTGCAGCTGAACATTTTTTGGAGCTTTTGCATAGTAATAAACTAAAACAATTGTAAATAATAACACTAGAACTAATAAAACTCTTCTTTAATTGATTTAATAATTGTTAGTAACCCAGAGTTTTACAGGAATCTATGCACGAAATAACAGATCACGATCTAGTATATTATGTAAACGTCAATGTTAAACTATATAAATCACTACCTAAATTAATTTTATTTATAAACTTTAAATATTTAGTTAGACAAATTTCAGCAGACATTGGAGTCTGAGAACTGGCAAATGTTGTATAACGTGGATGGTAGAATGAAAAGTTAGAATTTTACCACAGAATATTATAATTTTCTTTGATATACTTACATGCACCAATCACGACAGTTAAAATAAGTAAACCAAAATCTTCGTGGATACCTGATGTCATTAAGATTATGATTTGAGAGCATAATAAATTACTAAATATAGGAAAGTCAAACAGACAGCTTACTTAAACAATATTTGTAGAACAGGTGATTCAATACAATAATACTCTTGATTGACTCAATATGCATTTAAAAGCTAATCAATTAGACCTTCACAAAATCTAAGCTATGTATGTACTTCTGGTATAAATTTTCATCTACCAATTTCATTAGAAACTATTAATAATAGCTATTTATGTATCAAGTCCATAATACAAGGCTTTATTGAACGATTTCGGTTAATGGCCAAGCGAGAGTAGCGAGCAAGGCCATCCGTTCAATGAAGCATTATTATGGAGGAGTTGCATACAAAGCTTTATGTCCAATTGCTAAATTTGGCTTATTAACGAAAAAAATTAATTCAATGGCTTTTTTTACATTTTTACGACTGTTGTACATATTTATTTGAAAACGTCAAAATCGGTTCATTATTGAAAACGTCTAAATCCGATATATAGTCTAGTATACTTTAACTTGGCGTGTGTATGTATGAGTTAATATTTCCGTACGATTTCATTTTCTCTTGTACACAAAAATCCAGAAATATTGTCCACGTAGACAATGTTTCTGGACTATTGCTTTGACTTTGCGTACAATATGGGAGAAAATGAAATCGTACGGAAATATTAACTCATACATACACACGCCAAGTTAAAGTATACTAGACTATAATAGTAAAATAAAGTAACTTTATTTTACTAAAATAACTTTATTTTACTAGTACAATAAAGGGGTACTTTATAGCCGCAAAACTATATCATAAACAGTCCTCCATAATCTGGTCAGACATAAATTAATAACAGTACGGTCATAGCTATTTTTTTTACATTTCCCAAGGTAACCGAAAATGATATTTTTCATAACAGTAAAATCACAAGAGATTTTTTTTATCGGATAAATTTCTCTTTGTAACGAAATAATTTTGTCAATCAGTAATTTTATAAGAAAAACTGACATGAACAATTTTTGTCAAATGTCAGTTTTTCGAGTTTATCCATAAAAGAAATGCTCGAGTGACTTTTGGCAAGATAAATTAACGACAGAATAAGTGACGTGCGACTACTAGATGTACTCTGTTTTTGAGAAACAGACATTTTTATCGGTGATAAAAACACGATGCAGCTTTTTTATCGCTGTCAAAGTGACAAAAATGTTACTGTCAAATAGACTTTTTTGTGTAGGAGTTAATTTATAGTTTTAAAAAGTTTAAAACCAAACTGTTCTGGAGATGAAGGATTAACTCGTCAAATGATAAATATTTGCTGTCCCTTTATTACCCCACATTTTTGTCATATATTCAATTCTTGCATTGCCAGTAGATATTTTCCAAAATCATGGAAAAAGCTATAGTATGTCATTACGACACTAAAGTCAATTTCGTAAAATTTGACGTTACATACTGAAAATAGATAAAAGATATTTACTGGTCTTTTATTCAGTCAGTATTCAGTATTTGTATAGTACTAGGCTTTTTTGCGACATCTATGGTTAAAATGTAAGTAGAGCTTTTGTAATTCTGTTGTAAGAAGGAAATTTAATTTGAAGTCACACATGCATACAGGGTGCCATTGTTACTATATACGTAAACATGGAATTAATATTTTTCTCTCTTAAATCTACTCTATTTAAGATATAAATTTTTACGCAGTTTAAAAGGTGTCTAAAAGCTTACGTTCCGCTCTTTGCTTTACGCTTAAGTTTGTGCATATGCATCGAGTAAATAATTCATTGTAGTTTGCTGTAGTTAATCGAAGTAATTATTAATAGCCTAGTTAATGTAGTTGCCGCAATATTAATTCCGCCTACCATTAACCTGTGATTGGGTCGTTAGCTTGCTTATTAGTTGTTATGCTAACATTGTACAAATTTATTTGAAATATTTTAGCACAGTTTTGTTCTATATTTAAGTTGAATATATGCTAAATTGTTAATCTGATCGTGAATGTTATTGCGAAATTAACTTTTGGGGTTTACTTATTTGCCTGTATATAAAAGTGCTGCAACAATCTGTAGTCTTCCACTGCCTCAGAACGGACGACCAGCACTTTGATCTCTGGGTATAACCGTGCCTTCACTTCAGTTATCTGTACCTCTATCACACTCCTGATAGAGAAACCATGTTTGAACATATTAAAATACTTATGCTGAATTTAGCAGCACAATCTTCTAGATTTTCAGATCTTGAGTTCTAGATCTATTGCCTTTTATGTTTAAGAAATATTGGGGAATGAAGTATGCAAATCAAAGTAAAAGAGCATATTACGGGGATGGATTGATAGCTCTTTAGGAAAATATTTGGAAGCACTTTATCAATGATGTTAAAAATTTCAAGGTCAAAAAGAGTGTGGGCGGATAGTAATATAATAAGTGCCTCCGAACCTACTGAACTAGAGTGGCCTTTAAAAAGATGTCTCGGGTATTTGTTGCCTCCTTGTATACAAAGTTTCCTCCTCGTGGACTCTTCAAGGGATAAGAAAATAAATTGACTCCTAAACGTTTTATTCTTTCCTCAGCTCTCATTTGACAGAGCTCTTTCTAATTTAGCACAAATGGGACAGTTTATTTAGAAAAATATCACTCTTTTACTATGATTCTATTATACGCCAGTCGTCAGGGGTTGAAAATGCCAAGCAAGGGGAAAACGGACGGACGAATTTATTCTACGAACTCTTTTAAATACCTAAAAAAAGTTGCGGATAACATATTATGGTGTATATATATATTTTTGCCTATATGTTTAGGCTTTACATATGTGCGTAAAATACTTACTGCCTGTAAGAAAATCGCATGAGGCGAATAGTTCTGTGAAAAATATCCAGCACTAATACCGTCAATACAATACTATTACCGTACAATAATACCGTCTACAAGAGTCACAGGTGAGCTAAAATCGGCAGTAAGTAAAATTCTCTGAATTTTCGTCTATCTGAGTTGAATGAACCTGCGCTTACCGTGAAAATCTCATACCTCCTTTAGAAATGTGCGTAAAACGTCATTAAACAAAATAGCTGTCTTTCAAACAGCCAGAGGATAGATATTTTACAACTACATGGCACGTCGCTGTTGTCTCTCTTGAGTTCGAATCTCAGCCGCAGCAGATGGCAATGTCACAGTAAATGGTTGGTGTGTAGTTGTTTGTGTATGCGTCTGTCCTGGTTGAGCTGATAAATTCCGTCAGGACGCTAATATAAAGAAAACTATTAAAAATTATATATTCTCAGCTTCGACGGTAGTTTACGTATTGTAGAACAAATGATGGAAAAGCTGAAGAGGGCGATGAAATATTGCCAATATTTTATTATTTCGCCATTTTTATATTGTTCGGGAATGTTTCATTAGGTGAGCATATAATGAAATAGAACACTACGTATATTTGCACAAAGCTAGTCTTTGAAAATGAAAAGAGTTGACTTGAAAGACCTTTCGTTAAGTTAGACCAAAAAAATTGCGTTCAGGTTAACTTTACGTTTTACGAAAACAGTTTTATAAAATTAAAAATATGTTCAGAATATGGGGTTAATACTGTTGATACATCTATCCAAGACCGATTTTCATTTTAACATGATTACTAGATTACTGACTTAATTTAAACTGCACGTTCTTTTTTTTTTATTCGCGATTATTTCACCATTCTACCCCGCTGGCCTCTGTTATTTCTACATAAAAGAAAACATGCATCTGATTTACAATTCATAAATATTCAAAGATATTTAATTTTCAAAGGTGCTGCTTTTTCTCGCATATTATTTTCGCAAGATAATTTTTTACTGCAGCGGCTATATCACAAACAAAACATCAAGTAAACGTAGAGATGAAATATGGGAAATTCAAAGAGATAATAGAATTGCTTTTAACCTTGTACTATTTAATGAAATACTAAGGGATGAAGGAACGTTACGGAACGTTCTCTCGCCAGATTTCATTTTCAGATTTATATTTTATTCTATTATAAATGTATTACATAAACATTCTCCACCGGAATGCGGCTTTTATACATTTTACCTTTTGAGTTGGAAAACGTTTTAGTATCGTTGTTTAGACTGTACCAAAATTCATTAATAAAATAAAAATTTCAAACGGTTTTCGGGTAGATCTGGTTTATTGCTATGTTCGAAATATAGTGGTGTAAGCGATGTAATTGATTTATTTCTGCATAAAAAGTTTTATAATAATTTCGGATGGAAGTTTTAAAATACAAATTTCAGCACAACTATTTTACAATAGAAATAAAATTAGCAACTACCAACTAATTTCCATTATTTGTAATTTTTGCAAAATTCTTGAAATTATCATACATTGCCGTGTATGCTTCCACACAAGATACTTGATATCGTCACAACAGCATGGATTTATGTCTGAACGCTCTACCACCTCGAATCTTGTTGAGAAAACTCAGCATATTTCTGAGGTACTTGATGAGGGAGTCAGGTAGATATTTATAGTGATTTCTCTAAATCTTTTGACCGTCTCGACTATGAGCTGTTGATATCAATACTGGATATATTCGGTATTTCTGTTAATTTGCTTAATCTTCTTTTTAGATCGTATCTTAATGATAGGTCGCAGTTTATTTAATATCGTGGTTTCAAATCTGAGGAATTTTGGCAATCATCAAGAATTCTACAAGGTTAGATTCTGGGGCCGTTACTTTTCGTTGTATTTATCAATGTTGTAACACAGCTGTTTAATGTCAAATGTTTACTATATGCGGATGATTTACTTTGAAATTAAATCTATTTTAAACTGTTCGACGTTACAGGATACTTTGGTCAAATAAAATAATTGGTGAGTAAAAAATCATCTACCTTTGAATATCAGTAAATGCAATATTATGTCCTATTCTCGGCATAAAACCATTGTGTTATTTGACTATCGTGTCGTTCTGAATGGAGTAACTCAATTTAAAGATTTTGGTGTCATTTTTGACAGCAACTTATCATTCGATGAACATATTGGTCTAACCACTAAGTCGGCGTATAAAAGTTTGGGATTTGTTTTGCGCACCGGTAAAGAATTTAACAACGTAAAAACTTCAAATAGTCTTTACACTTTGTCTGCTGCAAACTGGATCACATCAGTGGTTTGGAGTTCTTAAGATATAACGTATGTGGATTAACGATCATTTTTACAATAGAAGGATAGGTCGAAATAGCCCCCTCATTGAGAGGGCTCCCAGGTCTCCGGACATCACACCCTTAGATTTCTTTTTATGGGGAACAATTAAAAAAAGTCTACAAGACAAGACCTAAAGACAGGGAAGCATTGTGCGAGAGAATAAGAGAGGCTTGTGAAGAGGTAGCAACATAACAACTGAGAAACGTAAGACGGAATTTAATGAGATGGATTGAAAACTGCATTTTATCTGAGGGTGATTTGGTCGAAAAAGATGTAATTTAAGTTGATTGTTATAGTAATAAAATGATTTCCCATTTTCTATTTTTTATTATTTTTATTTGCATGGAAATTTAAGTTTTGTCAGATTTTGATGAAACTTTGGGGGTTTTTAATAACTTTTTCTTATAAAATTTTTCGATAAAAAAATGGCTAATATGACTTCTTCACTTTTGGTATTACATATCTAATCATGATAGAACTTGGAAATTCACCAAGAAGTTGTTAATTCTCAAAATATGTGACGTCCAGTCAACATACCATTGGCCAAAAAATCGTCTATATTCTCTTAGTGGGGCACTGCAATCTTACTGGGTATACTCTGTATATGATTACAGGCACAATGGAGGTATTAATCTGAAAAGTTTAGTTTTTGGGCTAAAAATTTTATAAAATATTTGTTGATTGTTTTTGAAATTGTGTAATCTGGAAGCTATTTCGACTAGGATATATATATTTTTAAAATTGTACGAATAATATATTAATTAATTAAACACTAACATTAAATTTACTATGGAAATATAAGATAACAACAGACTATATTTTTAGATTTAACAATAATTAGAAGCAATAACATACATCAATCTTCCATATATCATACACTATCATATACATATACTACATTAGACTATGGATAGCTCTACACATCCAAGATAATATAAATACGCAGCGTACCATAGTATGATATAGATGATCATAGATAAGTAATCCTTTATCAGAACATGATTTTAATAAAAAATTAAATTGAATCAGACAAATTGCGATTAAAGGTTTTGAAGATTTGTTTGTAGATAACTTATTGAACAAGAAACAGTACAATAATCCTCCTAAAGCTATTTACCCAACCTATAATGAGAAAAAATAATTCAAAAACTAGATTTAGTTCATTGCCAGTTAATGGAAATGCATCAGAAAAAAATTAGTAAGTTTTGAAGAAATAAGGTTTGAATATAGCCTATAAAACTAACAAACCTTAGGTTAAATTATGAAGAATAATAAAGATTTAGATTAAATTAAAAAAATAAAATATTGAGAGTATATAAGCTAACTTGTGACTTGCCCTAAGATATATGTTGGTTAAACAGGAAGATATTTTAAAAAAGGTATAAAAGAACACAAACAATGTTTTTTGAAAAGTAGGAGTAACTCTATCCTTGCTAATGGCTTAACAGAAGATAAACACTTATTCAACGACAGTTTCGAGATTCTCCACGAGTTCAGTAAAGGAGCAAAGATAACATTTCTAAAAGTTTTGAAATTAAAAGATATAAAAAATCTATTTCAATTTCAATATCGTTATAAGTAATAATCTTATAAATCGAGTTGCTTTGTTATAAATAGTCGTTAAATTGAGGTAGAACATAAAATATTTATATTACAATATGAAATATTTCCTAGATAACAAAACTGTTATATATTGAAGACCAAATAATTTAATCTGGAAGTAGTCTTAATCTGACGATGCTAATGTTTAGCAAATGAATTTTCATATTTACTCGATATATTTATTAAAATTTATAAAACAATTTACTGTTTTGTTCATTCAGTGCAAAGATATTGTTATGTGCCGCCCTCTTACGGAGAGAGGTTTAATTCCTGGTAACAGAAAGAAAGGAGACGGTAGTTCGCTAGTTGGTCAGAGATGGCGCCATTATCACGGATAAGCTAGAATCATCTCGAATGACAGTCTGGAATAGCCTGGAGTGAAATGGAATGAAACGGGAATAATCGCCACGGATATATAAGAAGCGAATCCAACGCACGGAGTTCAGTACAGTTCTAAATCAGTTAAGTGATCAGATGAGATAAAGGACAGTAACAAGTTGTGAATTATAGTAGTGAGTCTATAGTAAATAAAAGCTATATTTAGTGTGTTACTGTAAGGAGTAATTATTCTAATTTAAGTGATAAATAAATAAATGGTTAGTGAAAATTCGTGTTGAAATTATTGAATCTAGTGTTTACTGCACGGTGTAAACACGTAACAATATGGACCTATCCATATATATTCTGTGGTGAGAGTTTTGGGGATGAGTATTTATATGGTCGTACTCCAATAAATATCCTTCTTAAAGATATAATCCATAAGGGCAAATAATATCGCAGGAGGGCGTCCTATAAAAGGAATTTACAGATGGTATTAGTGTTATTTTGACCTATGCCATAGTTAAAATCACGAATGTTGTCGTTCACGTCATCAATTTTTATGTACTTATCAATGACATGCGATTTTTCTATCTTTGCAAATACGAACCGCCTCGGATGTGAATAACAGAAAGTCACGTCTGCTGAGGCTACGACAGAACTTCCGAGCGTAACGATTCGTTTTACAAATGAATATTACAAGCGTCAGCCATAGCTCAACCAAAGTTAAGCATTGTGTCAGTTATCTGTCAACTCAGTAGTGTGCAGTGGATAAAAGACTGAATGCAGAGGCCAGAGATATGATGGTGAAATTAGATGACTGCTTTAACCAGGAGAAACGTAACGGATATTTCCTTTTACCTCTGCAAGAAATCCATGAGGTGAATTGTAAAATTTGGCGGCAACGGATGTTAAGATTCATTATATCGCATGCTATTATTGTCCAGATACTTTTATCACAAAATACTTGTCTTTTGCATATATTGATACACCCATACGTGCCATTCTGTATGACCTTGAGATGCGTTGATTCGGAAATTAAAGGATGATGACGTGAACGACAACATGCATGATTTAAACTGTATATGCTCTCTAGTGACCTTACTTTTGGGATACCCTGTAAACATATAACTTTTATGATCTAGATGTGGAATAAATTAAAAATCAGCAAACTATTATTATTTTAATAAGAAGGATGTATATTAAGCATTAAGAATTAGTTAGATGCGTATAATATTCAGTACTAATTAACCCGGCATGTCCCTGTACTTATTCTCAAATTCTCCTACATCTACGTCCCATTTGTTCTCTTTTAATCGATGCTAGTTTAGGGTTATTATTTCTTTTTCTGTACTTTTGTAAATAGTGACTGATTATATGGAGCGATTCCTAAAGCCATTTTCAAGGAAAAGATAAAGAACCCGGCGTATTTCGAAAGAAATGTTTTTCTAAATTTTCTCTCTCGCTTCGAAAATATTATGCACATGTGATCCAAATTTGACTTTACTTGTGAATTTTTTTAGATTTAGAAAGCATTACCCATGTGCTTTTCCCGTGGAAAAAATATATTTCAACTCTCATATCACACCCTCCACTTGCAATATTAGGGAACTTCTTCCTTTATTTTATTTTATTTCAAAAGCATGTGTGCGTCAAGCTTTTTAGCTCATTATGAAGTTGGTTTTCATTTTCGGATAATTTATCGCCCCTAGGGGATGTTAGAGATGCCAATTTAAGTTTTCGATTTTCTCCTTTACTAGAATCCTAAAATATAACTTTGCCCTCCAAGTATCCGCGTCATCTGAAGGTGGGAGGTTTTTTGTACATACAAATATAGATACATACAATTTCAGATATTTATATTATACTATAGATTTATTTATATCAACTTTTAGGCCTTGGAAACTCAAAGAATGTATGCAGTTATTTATTGCATAGTCTTTATCCTCACTGATTCGGTGTCCTTTTGATTCGTCAAAGGTATTACTCGTTTGAAGTCAACTCGTGAGTCGAGGATGGATCTTTAAAATTACTTTTAAATGAAAAGCAATTTCAAAGATGGAATGAGCTTTCAAAGGATTAAATTGTTCATTTGCAGCATACTTACGTTTTAAATAGTGCATCATATTTGGCTTTAAAAGAATTTTTTTATAGCAATTTCCGGTTAAAGTGACAATAATTATTACATATCGTTATTATACTGAGAAACAGGACTCTGCTTGCTATATGCAGGTTTCTTTTATATATATTTAACACATTTTAATTAAGATGCAGAATAATAAAAACAATATATGTATCATACAGTGAATAAGGAAAATTAGAATCACAGTAAGTACGCTGAATCTAACTTAGCCAGTACTGACCTGTTTCTCTAATAACAAATTTTAGTAAAATAATCGAAAATGTAGTAAAACTAGGTTAATGTGTTACTTAAGTAAATACCAAACACTGTTTAATAAAGACTATGCCTTTAAATAATGAAAGTCTACTCAAGATATAGATTAGACCTAAAATCTAATATAGACGTTTCAGTGGATAAAGGTACTCCATTTTTATATACAAGGTAAGACAGCAAACGGCAAGATTACAGGAAGGGTTAGCTAGTGTGATGTTGGGTTGTGCGAGGGGAGGACTCGACCTTGGGTGCCTAGATACCCGGAATTTAGTAGCCATGCAGCGTTAGTCTAGTGAACAGAGTGCTTTTGCCGTAAAGGTGTATCACAAAAACGCTGACAGTTTCGATGGAGCTCTCTCTGTATACACGTTTCTTGTCGAAAGCTATTTTTAATCCCAGATTCGGAATCCGCCGCTAGAGTTGCGCGTAAAAAGTGCCTTCCTGCGAGAGTTTCGTTTACCTCTGCGCGCTCTCATGCCTTCTGAAAAACTATCGGCCTGCGGGTGAAAAACTTTGAAACCACTGCTAGCATGACACCGAAAAGAGGTGGTAGTGAAAAAACCAGCCGGACCCTGAGAATATTGATTGGGTGCGTGTAGTCTTAGGAAGAAATCCGAGAAAGTCGGCTAGATGACACGGCGTAAAGCTTGGAATCTGAAGAGTGGTCCCCACTACCCTCCATTTAAGATTTAGGTAGTACAAGCCCTCAAACCTCAAGATTATAATAGCTGAGTACGCTTTTGTAAACAGATGTTAAGTCTCATTGAAGAAAACGTGGAGAGAATTCACAACTTATGGATGAGTGATGAAGCTCACTTTCACCTTAGTTGCTAGTCATAAGCAAAATTTTCGGTATTGGTGTGAAAATAACCCATATAATCTCCATGAAAAATCCTTCCATTTAGAAATAGTCACAGTTTGGTGCACAATATCCTCTCGTGGAATAATCGGCCTTTATTTTTTTGAAAATGAACACGGTGACGATAGACTCCGATCGTTACGCTTATATGTTGGCAACTCTGCAGGCAGAGGCCTGCATTCGATGAATATGATCCATATGAAATAACATGATGTGGCGCAACTAACTATACTGCCAGAGATTCAATGGATTTGCTGAGGCTGGCATTTCCAGGTCGTGTCATCAGTTGGTTCGGCGATTTTCTGTAGTCTACGCGTTCATCAGGTTTGGCGGCCCTTGATCATTTTTCCTGGGGATACCTTAAATATCGGATTTTCAAGGTGAACTGGTCAAGAATCAAAGATGATTTGAATCGGCGAATTTAGCAAGAGGTCAACAACATTCCGTTGGAAATGCTACGCAACGTCATGGGCAGTTTCGCTCTTAGATTCCGACAAAGTAGGCAAATCCAAGAATGCTATCTCCAAAACGGAATAAACATCTTCCAGGTACACTACTATTTTCCACTCATGTACATTACATTTATGCAAGCAAATTTAATAAAAATAGTTTTCATTTTTTATGATTATTTAAAATCTTGCCGTTTGACTACATCAATTTTATTGATCTATCGAAATAATTTGAGACAGTCAGCCACTCTTTGCTCTTACAGGTGTCGAAGGACACTGGAATAAGAGAGTTTTATTTGATCTCATTCAAAAATTATATGTCCAATGACAGCAATGCTTAAGAATAGAAGGCGCCTGTAGCAACAATTTAAAAACAGAATATAGTTTACCACAGGGTGCAGTTTGGGATTCGTGCTAATCTGTATTTATATAAATGATTTTTACTTACTGCAGGAAGAACTATGGGATTCACAAATGATACTGCAATTATTTATAAATCTCGTGTGCAGTAGTCGGTTTGGATAATTTCTTAGAAAAAGAAAACCTCACATTCTCATTAAGTCGACGTTTCGACAAACTTTATTGCCTTCCTCAGGACTAATGAGGTATTTGGCTCTCTGTCAACACAATCATCATCGTCAAATCAATAAATAAAAATAACGTCACTTATACCAATAGGGTTCCTGTCTTCAATATTTATTCATAGGTGACACAACAATATTTTATTTTGAAAATTAGTTAATGTGCGAATGCAGTGTCCAATGTAAACGTACTAACAGAACTTAGTACGTTTACATTGGACACTACATTCGCATGTGAGGTTTTATTTTTTTAAGAAATTATCCAAACCGACTACTGCACACGAGATTAACAAAATTTGTGGATACGAAACACCTTAGATTATTTATAAAGTTAAAACATAGTAGAAAATGGCCTATCATATGTTAAAACATATTGATATTAAACCTAGACAAAACAACTTACCTACTCTTCAGCTGTAATAGATTAAATTTGTTATCTTTTAAATCTCTGAATATAGAAATCGAAGGAAAACCACATTATAAAATCTGAAATTAAAGTGAAATATTTAGGATTAGATGAAACTTACATGTACAATTTGTCATTAAAAGACTACAATTTATTTTATATAAATTCCTTCAATTACGTTATGTTTTGATAAGAAACATATGTACCACGTTGGTGGGACTCACTTAACTTATGAGCATTTAATTTTTTTGATTCCATTTGTCTATTGTATTTATTTATGTTTCACTGGATGGATTAAATTTTAATTCAACTGTTAATTTGTTAGTATTATTCAAAATCTGTGTCATTTTGTATCTATAATTCTATTTAATACTATGGATTTATTGCACGTGTGTGTATTTATTTAAATACGTTTAGTTTTATTCGACTACAAGTGTTCTATACACTTATCGAACAGTCTTTGTTTATTTATTAGCTAGATATATTATTTATGCACTGGTTAGCCTATGTTCTATTTTTTAATAAACTACTATTATTAATACATTTTTCCGAAGCTTAATTTGACCTTCAAAAGTGTTTGTTAAAATTTGCGTGATGTTCCAACCCTTTTAATTCTAATATACGTTTTGAAGCAATTACTCTATATTAATTAAATGTAAACACGAGAATATTTTGATATTGTATCAGCAGCGGGATTTTAAAGGTACCTGTAGATATGGAGAGAAAAAAACACAAGCGAAAACTGCAATAAGCACGGTTCATTTTTTCCGAGATGGCTGACAGTAACATATCAGAGAAAGAGCTCTGCAATTATTGCTATTATTGCAAAAAAGAAAACATAAAAAAAATAATTAAATATCAAAAGTGTAACAAAGTGTATCATAATAGTTGTGCAATAAGAGTTATGTGCTGTGAATCTAAATTAATAGAACAAAAACCATATATTTAAGTGATGGTATGATTGATGAAGAAGAAACAAATATATATATTTTTTTATACATTTATTTAACTTCGGCCTATTTCCGCTACTGAGGCCTAACACCGACGCCTGTAGACGAGCTACCCCCAACCAGGAATTTTTGCCGAACCTCTTCCCTTAAGAGGGGTAGGGATCTTTTACTTGCCTAACATTTAATAGACATGGGACCGACGGCTTTACATCCCCTCCGAAGGATGGTATATCTCCTATACAACCCTCGCCTAAGGTTGTATAGCTTCCGCGCATACACTGATATACAAGCCGCTGGAAGATGTGTGAGGCGAGAACGCGGTTTCCGTTGGAATGGTCACCATCCAAGTACTAACTGCGCCTGTCGTTGCTTTACATCGCATACCGAAATATGTACATAGTAAAGACGCACCTACGCTCGCCCCAACAAATATATTATCATTGTCCATTTCTAATGAAGAATTATTAGCAGAAAATCGAGAGCCAAAAAAAAATCAATAAAAACTTAAGTGAACAAATTGTGCAATTAAAACAAGACATCAAGAGAATTCAAAAAGAAAATGATTCATATAAAATTGAGGTACAAACAAATAATTAAGACAAACAAAAAATAGACATGAAAAATTCCATCTCAGCTGAAATTGAAAAAGTTTTCCATCTATTTAGAAGACTTAAATGCACTCAAATTAAAATTAAATAAATTTGAGTCTATGAGGGGAATGTGATTAATCAAATCTAAAAAACCAATTAGAAGAAAAAACCACAACAGATAACAAAATTATTTCAGTTAAAAAACATCAAAACAACTTTACGACAAAAAATGATAAACCAGGAACATCAAAACAAACAAATCTACAAGAGTTATAAAATAAACAAGTGCAAATTATGAAGAAAATAATTAACCTAGAACTCAGTGTCACAAGAAACACAAAACGAGGCACAAGCAAAACTGCTCCAATAGAGCAAAATAAGGAATTTGTCTAGAACAATAATAATTCAGACAACCCCAAAATAACTGAAAACGATAATGATGGATTTACTTTACGCAGACAGCGGATAAGATTCACCCAAAAAACAATTATTGGAGAAAATGAAGTCTCGAATAAGTTGAAAGCAGTTAATCCACTTAGTTGGATATTTAGATCTAGATTGGAACCCGAAACTGCAGTAGAAGATGTCACAAATTACCTTAAAGACTATGACGTCAATGTCCTACAGTGTAATAAGCTTAAAACATTTTCAAATGAAATTGCAGCGTTCAAGTTGGCGGTGAACAAAATAGATGAAGACAAAATGTTTTGTGGTCAAATATGGCCAAAAAAGACAATTGTTCGACCATATGATCCATGCGGACTAAACAATTTTCAGAGAATTACTCCTGCATCACTAAACAGGTAACTTATGATGGACAAAAACCTGGCAATATTGCGGAACATACTGGTATTTATTTATTTCACCCAAATATACAATCTCTGAGACATAAATTACTTGAACTTGAAAGAATAATAACAGCCCCTTGATATAATATGTCTCACAGAGCACTGGTTATTACCAAATGAAATCCACACAATATCCATGAAACATTACAAAATGGTATCTTCATATGCAAGAGAATCTACTACTCATGGTGGATCCTGTGTATTTATAAAGAAAACATCTGACTTCACAGAAGATATTGATTTGAAACAAAAAAATGTAGAAAGACATATATAATCCTCAAATGCTGTAAGCGGGACCAGTAATAGTATATATAGACCACCAACCGGCGATATTAATACTTTTTTTTAACTCATTAATCTATATGTTAAATTATTTCACAGACAATTACCATAAGTATAAATTGATTCTATGTGGTGATTTTAACATCAATTTACTAAATCTCAATAATTACACAAAAACATATCACGACATTCTTTTGTCATTTAACCTGGATCAGACTATTTTTCTGCCAACCAGAGTTACAAAAGAATCAAGTACCCTCTTAGACAATATATTTGTAAATTTTAAAACTATTTTACCGTTTATCAGTGAAACTTTACCAACAGCTATCTATGACCACTATGGTCAAACTATATACATTAAAATGACAACAAATAAAATTTGCATTGATAAACTATTTAGGAGAGTATTTTCTTGTATGCTAAAATGTGAACTACAAACTGAAAATTGGTCTGAAGTCTTTAACTCAAATGTCTCAAATGAAGCTTACAATATATTTGTTAATAAATTAATTAATTTAATGTCGATAATCTTTATAAAAAACTTATATATTATGCGTTTGCACAAACAACAAGTATCTACACTTGAGTTAAAATATCACACTTTGTTTCTCTGTAGTGTACAGAAAGTTTCTCTTGTAGCGTCAGATCGTGTATGGTTATTTAAGGAAATTCTTCAAAATACACCGTTACCCCCAGATCCTATTTTAACACAGTGAGGAATTTGGCTAGAGGCGCCATCATCCATCATACTATTATTGCTACTTTGTAAAATTACTATTACAACAGTTAAATTCAGATAACCCAGTTACTATTTCACAGGCTCAACAAACTTGTATGCCTCCAACTGTTAAAGAAAATCTGAAAATCATACATGGATGATTTTCGCAAATTTCTCTGCTATATGTGGCACACATAAAAAATTAATTAAAAAATTATAACTGATATAATAAACTAGAAGAGAAGAGAAATTGCTGATAGGACAAAAGAAAAATATCCAGCTGTTTTAGAAAACAATCCCGGACTTGTTACAATATCAAATGTAACAGACTTTTTAAAGGGCAAAGAAATAAGCTTGTCTATACCAGGGGTAAATGTGGTAATTTTGTAAAAGTTCAGACAAATTAAGTATGCTCCAGTTACGTTTGTGGCGCGGTCTTTCTCACAATATAAGTGAATTTTCAATGAAAGAAGCCGGCGTTTATGTCCAAAACATTTAGAAGACCTGGTATAAGTAACATACTTTTATTCTTCTAGGTAATTGGTAATGAAAATTACATAATATTATATCTGTGTTAGATTAATATATTAATTACTGATAAAATAATCTCATGTGAAAACTTGTCTAATCTATCAACTCTATGTAAAATTGAATGTATTTATGTTCGTATATCTTTGTATATCTAAAAATCTTGAACATCTCTAGACGGGGTGGATCTTGAAATTTGGCAGTTAAAGGCTGTAGTAAAATAATTAAACAACTTATTTTTGTAAACTTGGCAGAAGATGTCTAATAATTATTAAAATGTTCTCCAATTTTTTTCAAAAACTTATTACAAATTCACGGTTTTTGTTAATTTAACAATGTTCCCGGGGGCGGAAAAGCGTGCAAAATGAATTCATTATTTTTTTACCTTCTTCAATATTGTCTCAAAATTTAAAAACATTTGCAATTATTGTCGAACTTTCCATTATCGAAGTCCGTAATGACTGGCCTAGAAACTCGGTCAGGTTCTTTAATTTTAACTAAGATAGGAACGCTTTTTTAACATAAGAGATAGTGGAGTAGTGTTTCGGAATAATTACGGGAAGCTTGTGGATTTCTGTGAAACTTTTTGATAGACACTTGAAATAGTTTAAAATAAAAAATTATACTGTTATATTTGCCAGCTAATTGTTTATTAATTGTTTAAAAAAAGGAAAAACGTTTTTTGTGTAAAATTGTAATAACACAATGAATTTCAAAGCATTTGTATTCAAATTGATATTCTAGAGGTTTTTGAGATCAGTGAAAAGAATATAATGCTGAAAAATAAAAATTCAAAATGGCTGATCCAATATGGCCGACTTATGTAAGATATTTCCTAAAATTGACGTAACTCGAAGAATTTCAAATTAATTTTGCTTAAATTAATATTAAGGAGGATTTTCAGGTCGCCGATAGAAAATCAAAATGGCTGAGTCAATGTACATGTACACCTATCAGTCAACAATTGTCACTGTTCTAATTATTCAAACAAAATAATATTATAATAAAAACCATACAAAAAGTAAAGATCACGTTGTAATACTTGACTGTACAAAACAATTTATGAAAACGCGACCCACTACTCTTTAACAATTATCTCCATATCTGTATATACACGCATACAGCAACATGGAGCAGGCCTACAGCTGCGCATATCTTCTTTTATAATATGTCTCTCTCAGATATATTTATTGAGTGATGGTAATATACCGAGACAATATTTTGACTGTGCTTTTACTATTTAAATAAAGAAAACTATTTTAAAAACATAAAAATTACGTCAATTTACTGTAAAAAAAGTAATTTCTTCGATTTTTCGTGAAAAGTATATATTTATATATATCACAAAAATTGTTTGTACACGGAAATTACTTCTTTCAAGGTCCTACTATAAATATATGCTAGGTAGGACAACGAGAATTTTTTTCAATCAAAATTATAGAGGTTTATATTAACTCAATTTTATTAATTTTGGAGCATTATTATTTTTTTTTTCCCACGGCAGCGATTGCTAAGGTCATTAGCCGTACCCTCCTCCATTCATTTAGGCCTATTTTCAATTTCCTCTTAGTTAAAAGAGGGATACTGTTAAAGTTTGTTAATCAGTCTGCACTGTTTTAAAAAATATATAATCTTGTTAATCTGCTCTTTGTTGTCACTCAAACAATCTTTCAGATTATTTGGAAGATCTAAATTTCGCCTACATTGAGCATATTGCCTACACTTTAAGATGATATGTTCTACAGTAAGAGCAACATTGCAATTGTTACATAGGTATTCTTCTCTAAACAGATGGCTTGACGTGAGACTGGTGTGTCTGATTCTTAATCGCGTAAGCGTCACACTTTCTCTTCTGGACAGCTTGTAGGGATTAGCCCATTTTTTAATATTTGGCTTGACAATTTTTAATTTTTAATCTGTACTATCCCAATCCTTTCGCCATGTCCTACGTATTGCTTCTTCAAATACTGGTCTTAGATCATAGTGTCGAATTGATATTAGTCTAGTATACTTTAACTTGGCGTGTGTATGTATGAGTTAATATTTCCGTACGATTTTATTTTCTCCCATATTGTACACAAAGTTAAAGCAATAGTCCAGAAACATTGTCTACGTGGACAATATTTCTGGATCTTTGTGTACAATAGAAAATGAAATCGTACGGAAATATTAACTCATACATATACACGCCAAGTTAAAGTATACTAGGGTATATTATCTGCACTCTGTTTGTCGGCTGCTTGTCGCGCAGCTTTGTCCGCTAGTTCGTTTCCCGTTATTCCAATATGACTAGGGGCCCAAACGAAACAGATATATTATTATTTTGAGCTAGCCAGGACAGCAATGAAAGAATCATTTGCACTAATGGGTCTTTTGAGAAATTGTTAGTTATGGCTTGAAGGGAGCTAAGAGAATCCGTTATAATAAGTATAGTACGCTGCTCTGCGTGTTCAGAAAATCTTAGTGCTTGCCAAATACTATACAATTCTGCAGTATAGACGCTACTCGTATATGGAAGGGTCCACATATGTGTTTGGCCCATTGTAACAAATGCACACCCTACACCTATGTCCGTCTTGGACCCACCTGTCATATTATCTTTTATTTTGTATATTTTTAATAGAAAGCCTAAATTTAACTTTTAAGATATAACAACTCACAAGAACACATTTCAAGCTTAACAAAATGCACCTTTATAGTTTTAATAACATATTTTAAACTAAAATAGATCGTTGAAATTAATCATAAAAATTAAAATTTGGTACTTTTTCAAATTTTCCAATTTTTCAAGTCCTGTAGGTATATTAAAAAGTTAATTTTTAAGATTTTTCACATCATACATCTTTTTGTTTATTACTTTAAAGTAAACCGTGAACGTTTCAAATTTATATCTTAAAGGATTTTTAGAAAAACTCATTATGGTTAAACTTCATATACATACCATACATCTTGATAGAACGTTTTTCAAGTTTAAATATAAGAATTTTGGATTGTACAATTCCAGGGATTAGTTAAAAAGTTATAGCAATTTTATTGTAGTGCCTGAGCCCGCGCGTTCCTCGCGCTTCATTTGTGTGCCTCCGTGGCATATGTTTGGGCGTTTAAAAAAAATTCTAGAGCCTACAGTTTTGATTTTACAATAATACTTTCCATATCATTTTTATGTAAAATTTTCCGTTCTTCCGAATGGCGATAATAATTTTTTTATAAAAATTTGTATTTTAAGAATTTTTTTTTAAATTGATATTTTGGTAACTAATTTGTTAAATAAAAAATTAAGCAGGCACTCCTTTGTTGATAACTTTCTATATGTTGTTCGTAAATTCAGATTTTTGTAAATATTACACAAGGCATTGTTTCCAGCAAAATATTTTCTTAAAGTTTATAAAAATCTATTAAGGTGCTGATCTGTAGAAATTTATTACAAATGTTCTTCAAATAAATACGTTATGATTTACTGAAATTCAGTGACATTTGAAGGCAATTTGCGGACATAAAAGTGGCCACCACGTTAACCAAGAAGAGGAAATCTTTTATGGGAGCATTTGAAACCCAAGAAAACGTCCCTGACCAATGAATGAATTGAAAGAAAAAGACAAGCAGACATTGCAGCAATATCACTCAAATTGATAAGGTGAATTATAACAAACTTGCAGAGATTCCTTACTCACTGTGCTGAAAACTAAGGCAATAATTGGAGAAAGTTACCTTTAAAACATAATTCTCTTAATAAATAACATCTGTTGTAAATAAAACGGGCATGTTTTTATATTGTATTTAAAAAAATCTCACTCTTTAATTCATTAACTATTATTTTCAATTAGTGACTACTATGTATATTAAAAGGATATCAGATTTCTCTCTTGACAATTGTGTCAAAAGTCATTCGTCAATTTTGTTTCCGTTATACAATTATTTTTTGTGTGTACATTTTTCACAGTAAGTGTCTACGCTGTTTTCAAATAAAATATAATAAAAAAATATATTCTAATTCAGTTTTTTTTGCAATAAATTCTAAGATGCTACTAAAAGGTAATAAAAAAGTGCTGATTTGTATTTTTATACCACACAACTTTCACGTAAACTTTATGTCTCGCAAAGGCGTCCTATCGTTACAGCCAATAACCAAGTGTAGCGAAGTGTTTTTTGTTATCAAGTTCATAATAAAACATGTGTTATATTTAACGCTCATCGCTTTTGACCCTTTTTTGTACGGCAGCGTTCAATAAATAGGTGTCCGTTACACTATTTCGCACGATATCGATAGTAATTTTTTAGTATATCATTTAATACCGACAACGCATCAAGAACGTATGAAAAACTGCTGGTTTGCGACTTACAGGACATTTTCCTTCATATTTCGGTGATTTACGACCCTCCTTGAACGATAAGGTCTGTTTCGCAAATATTGTTGTGTTGTTTTTGGTTGTGCCATAACTCCAGCAATGTTTCGTGCAATCGCAATTTCATACATATGTCTAGTAGAAATAATAATGGTCTAGAAATTGTTTATGTTTTTATTTATTTCTCTATGCTGCTCTGTTTAATTTCCTTGGGTGCTAAGTGGCCAAGTCCCTGCTCTAAATATAATAGACCTCTTTTATTATAATAAACAATTTTAATGACCAAATATTTTGATTAACATTTTATATATTTCTTTAAATTTATTTTGTTAGAGTTGGAAAATAAATGGTAATTAGTAAGCGTAGAGTTGCCATACAAATTCGTTCCATTGTTCATAAATTTTCCATGACAGACCTAAAACAACTTTCTTTTCAGCGTAGAAATGTAAGCTTCCTCATTATTTCCGCAAAAGAAATTGCCTGCATAACAATGGATCGTTGTAAATAACATTTCATTTTCTTGTTCTCTTAGAGACAGCATTTTAGTTCAGTTATTTTTCGCAGAAACAAGGTCAAGGTGAAAATCAATAGGCAGTTAGTTTATGTACACAATTACAGTGTGAGACCAGAATAGTTAGTAAAATGCAAATATTTTTTTTCATTTACAAGTTAATAATGTCAAACTTGTTGCAATGACTAGAAACTGAGTTTGGGTATGGCCGACTACACAAATTATTTTTACGTAGTGCCACGTAAGTATACAACCAATATATATTTTTTATTGTTCAAACAGGTACTCGCAGTCGGCAATGGCTGAATGTAACTTTTACACGTTTTTGATATACAAAAAACGAAACTGTTCTTCGATGACAGAAAAATGGAACGCATTTTGCACTTTTTAATCCTAGTGTAATATATATCCACTTAAAGACGAGGGTTAGCCTTAATACCAGGGCAAACTCAAAGCCACAAGACCTGGCAAGAATGGATTCGTTGATTTATAACGAACTTCTAGAAGATTCCAATATATGGTAAATTAACAGTGCCGAGTAAGCTACCGCTAGGTCACTGGTTCCCCAGCAGCGTCTGGTAAGGGTGTTGGACAAGATCGAGTAGACTAAGGGCCGGTTTATCAATATAGGGTTAACACTTAACCATAGGATAAGTGTCAGACGAAACAATGGGTATCTATTGTTTTGTTTGACATTTATCCTTTGGTTACGAGTTAACCTTGCATTGATAAACCGGCCCTAAGCGGCGCGTATACAAAATCCAGGAAAAGATTAAATCGGCGAGACAATACGCCTCTCGAATACAGTATACAGGGTTACTGGTAATTCGATACATTCCTTTGGAGATGTGATGGGGCATGAGATAAGGAGTAAATCTAGCCCTAACATACATTATGCAAAACTCTATAGTTTTTGAGATATTTCAATTTTTTTGTTTTTCTCAAAAAAGTAGATCTTAATGTCTTAAAAGTTAATTTCCGAAAAATCTACTTGACATTTTAAAATTTTTTTTTACTGGATTACTTGTCCAATATTATAGATATCCGTTTGGAATGAAAAATATCCGGAAACACTTCGATCATGTGAACATTTAAAATAAAAACTAAATTTTAAAATTTCTTTTTAAAATCAGTTATGAAATTTACCTATTAGGTTTTTTCAAAAAAATATTAATGTAGCACGCGTACAAATTATTATAAAAACTTCCTTATTTCAATAGCTATCTAACTAGGTAGAAATGTTTAATGTACCCATGATAGTTCTAATAAAAAATTAGTAAAGATAATGCTGGTGGCGGAATTTATTAAACGACTAATCGTTCATTTTCATTTAAGTCAGTCAGTCCTCGACTTTGACGTTTGTGCATATATGTCATTAACTGACATTCTTATCTCCGTGTCCCTTAAGTTTGTTGGTCTTGTTAAATTAGTTATCGAAGATTTTGATTTTGCTTTGTTGTTGTTAATAGTTGTTGTTATTGTATTTTCTGTGCCATGGCCGCGTATGCCAACGCAGAATACGCTGATATCTTGTTTGTCTATGGATACTGTGGCGGCAACGCTGCTGAAGCTCGCCGAGAATATGGTCTTTGGTACCCTAACCGCCGCTTACCAAATGCACGTGTATTCAGTACGGCATATCGAAATATCACTGAAACTGGCTCCGTGAAATGTAGAAGAAGTGACGCTGGTGCTCCTCCCGTTTATGAACCAGATGATGAGGAAGAAATATTGAGGTATTTTGAGGAAGACCCAACTATTTCAACTGATGAAGTCGCGAGACTAACCGGAGCGTCACAATGGAAAGTTTGGTCTACGATACGTAGAGTTGGATGTCATCCTTACCACTATACCCTGGTCCAAGGCTTGGAGGAAGGTGATCCTGGAAGGAGAGTGGAATTCTGCCGCTTTATGTTAAATTCAGATGCAGAAAGTGCAAATTTTTTAACAAGTATTTTATGGACGGATGAGTCGAAATTTAATCGCGAGGGTATAAAAAATTTCCAAGTTAACACGTGAAACTAGTTTCCAAATGAAGTTTTCTATTAATGTGTGGATGGGAATCATTGGCCACTATTTAATAGGGCCACAATTTCTTCCTCAAAATTTAAACAGGGAAATCTATGAAAATTTTTTAAGAAATGATCTGGCGGAGATTTTAGAAGATGTTCCTCTCGCCGTCAGACAGCGAATGATGTTTCAGAACGACGGTTGTCCAGCACATTATCGGCTGACAGTACGACAGTTACTTGATCAACGTTTCCCTAACCGTTGGATTGGAAGAGCGGGCCCAATACCTCGGCCAGCGCGAAGCTCTGACTTAACACCCCTTGATTATTACGTATGGGGTCATATTAAGGAGATGGTCTATGCCACACCAGTCAATACTATAGAAAACCTTAGACAAAGGATAGTCGATGCTGCCCAACACATAAGGCATAATCTGACAACCAGAGTAACAAGGACGGAAATAAGAAGACGCTGCCGTGTCTGTATACGGAATAGGGGCTCCCATTTTGAGCAAGACATATAAAAAATAAAGTACAACTTTGAAATTAATGAAGAATTAAACTCTACTTATAAAATGTTTTTTACTGTTTATCTAAAAATAAAATTCGTAGTACTTGTGTTATTTTTACTAGTATTTTCTTAGAACTATTAAGGGTACATTGAACATTTGTACCTTATTAGATAGCTATTGAAATAAGGCAGTTTTTATAATAATTTATACGCGTGTTACGTTAATATTTTTTTGAAAAAACCTAATAGGTAAATTTCATACCTGATTTAAAAAAAAAAATTTTAAGTTTTTATTTCAGATGTTCACATGATCGAAATGTTTCAAGATATTTTTCATTCCAAACGGATATCTATAATATTTGACAAGTAATCCAGTAAAAAAAAATTTAAAAATGTCAAATAGATTTTTCGAAAATTTACTTTTAGGATATTAAGATCTACTTTTTGAGAAAAAAAAAATTAAATATCTCAAAAACTATTGAGTTTTGCATAATATATGTTAGGGCTAAATTTACTTCTTAGATCATGCCCCGTCACATCTCCAAAGGAATGTATCGAATTACCAGTAACCCTGTATATAGTACACATAGCCAAGCCATTTACGCCGAAAATCCAGCATATATTTGTCGGGCTTAGGCGACAACATCAATCTAATTCCTAGCAAAACCAAAGGACCAGAAACAGGCCTTTGAATTGAGCTCAGATCACTTGAAAATCCACAGTCTATATCTTCTATATGCTGAGTTATAATTGTGGCAAATCATAGTCTAGGCGAATTTCCTCAAAATGGATCTCCTATTTGTTATTTAAAATCAATGTTACGTTAAATTTAGATTAGAGCTTATAACAGAAGGTGTTGTCCAAATTAATTTCAATAAAAGTAAGGTCTTCAATATTCAAAAAGTTAAGAGAATTTGTGTAAGTGTAACTTGATATATATTAAGCGTAACTGTTCTTAGACCGTAAAAAAATTGAGCGCAGTTTGCACTTACTTAGTCCCTGTGTCATAAATATTAGGTGTTAAAATTTCCACTTTATTTACACACAAGCAGAATTGTAAAGACCCCAAATTTTGTAATACCGAGTTTTATTGATTAAAATAAAATACAGTTTGTTTTTAAAACTTAAAAAAAACAGAGAAATAAATACTTCTAGTTAATTTGCAGGGTTTTAAGAAATTAAAACAGTTTGCATAATAAATAAAATCTTTGGTAATATTGTTTCAACAATAACACAAGCACTGCAAAATCGAAAAAATTACGCAAGAAATTCATTTCAAAAATATTTCTATTTATGGAAACATTTTATAATTTGGAATCTGAAAAATGAGTTCTCTCAACTTTAATATTAGTATTAAAAATAAAACCAAATACCAGTTCTTACTCGAACATTAATTTAGTATGTCATCCGTTGGGAATTGTAAATTCGCCCAGTTTTGCCCATGATCGAGAGCTTGCGTTGTTCGTATAAACATAATTGATACAAAATCCCCATCCAATGTACTTATGTGGTGGAGGAATAACGTGAGGAATGTGTATAACCTTACGAGCCCATAGTAAATATTTTCAGTCGACAGCCAGCAGTCCCGCGAGGTAGACGTGAGTGCCTGCCATCCTGCGTAAACCAACCGTGAAATATTTTCAAGTGGCAAAGCAAGGTAATCAAATATTTCGATATAGTCGATTCATTCTTTCAGTACAAGGGAATAAATAAAATATCCGATAGTTCAGTTCCCTGGCTGCCTTTACACGCGATACACGTGTCCTGCTGCTTACTCCGGTCTACGAAGAAAATACTCAGGTAATTGAATTATTTTACTAAGTCACGAAATACTAAGCCCGTTTGACGTCACGTCAATCCATCGCGCTTTTGTTTCTCCCGCTTGTAAATATTGGAGGAAAGTAATTAAATTTGTCCCGTGTTGACAGTCAGCTAGACCGACTCATCGACAGCAGACGTGACCACTCCGAGATCTGAACCCAGGTGCTATATATCATTTTCGAGCAGTACAATTTGGCAAAGTTCGCACTACGTCATCGACCAGCAGCGCATCCGCCTGGCGTATACTCCCACTCCGATAGTAAGTTGATTCATTTGCAGAAAAGAATCTGAGGAGCCGTGCAGTTGGGATTCCATTCCGATCGCTCCACCACAGCAGACCTGCCTGATTGTAACCACAAGAAGTAAGTAAATTTATGGAGGAGTAAGTAAACTGATGTAACTAGTCAAGTACTGTATATAACTTTGCCCTGTGTCATCGCTTATTCTGTGCTAAAGCTTTACCGCGTATTTTTGTGTTATTATTTTGCAGATTGCTATCCCCGTCTGAGTCATCTGGTACTACCACGTTTCGTTGCGTCGCTTGTCTTCATCCCGGTATTTAGAACCTGTGAAGCTTGGTCGAGATTATCAATTAGTAAGCCCGAAGATTTGTATATAATATAGTAGGTTTAATTGAATATACTGATATTATTGAAAATTCTGGGTTTTACTGTTTGTGTGTGAACATCTAATTTCCCAAACTGACCTACTGGAGTATACTTTCTTCACTTGAGCTACTCAGCCTCGCGTACTCGGCTTGTGGGTAATGTGTCCTAGTCCTATCACTTAAACTAGGACTGACGCCCGAGCTTAATCCGAAAACTCATTTCCGGAACTCGAGTGTCAAAGATTGGCCCTTTTTGTCCTCGTCACCGGGTGAAATGGAGAAAAACGCGCCACATATTTGTAAACTAAATATCTAAGCAGAAAATGTAAAAGAACAGAAATGACGAATACGTGACATTCTTTGTAATTTGCTCAACATGGATTGTTAACAAACTGGTAGAAGCGTGGAAATTTATGTTTTCTTTTTGAATAGATCGTTTTGGTTTCTCATCTGTGTTAAATGTCAGCGATTACTCTGAAGTTGAATTTTTGTGAATTCTCTCCCTATGTAGAAGGCTAGTCATTTTATGTTGGCGATTTCATTTAAGTGTTGTAATTGTATATATGTTCCTGATAATATAAATAATTCAGTATTTTTTTATTATATCCTATTTAGTCTGCAATTTTCTTACCGCAAGCGTGTATGAACTCCTCGTCGTACAATAGGCGTTACATATAGTCGTTTATGTAGGGAATTAACTCTTAAATGGCGTACGTTTTTGCTTCCATTTAATACCCGTATGCAAATTGCTGACATAATTTTATTATCTTTACATTTATCGATGGAAACTAAACAGCCAAAAGTAATCTCCGGCGCAGATTTAAAATATTCATTATATTATTGATTTAAAAAATGTGAGCTCTTTTTGACTGATTTATTGAAAAGAAAACATAAAAATTCACTTGATAAACATTGCAGAGGTTGTCGAATTTTTTATGACTGAAAAATAAATTGAATTTTCGCAAGCATGTGTTAATTTTGTAGAAAAGTGTAGTACAATTTTTTTAGATCATTTTCTAGTAGTATTTTAAAATAACAGTTTTAAACATACCGATATAGATTTGAGATAATCTGCCAGTAATTAATGTCTTGTAAATCGAATTTTCGTTAATGATTTACGCATTATATTTATTTTGCAATGTAATTTGAGTCAAATAAATCATATTATGAGATTTATAAGAGAATAGTAAGTGGGATGAAAAGAAACGTGCATTATTAATGGAAGTTTCAGATTTTTTTATTTATGAGTAATACAAATAAACAGAATCAATCACCAACTTTGTTAGTTTTATTTTTTAGCGAGTTCTAATAAATCAAGAACTGCTGGAGTTTGTCTAAAAATCTCTTGTATAGTTCCTCATCCCTCTGTAGGAAGACGGCCCTATGCAGGATTCGGATTCGAAACGTGGGGGCGTCTTCGCTTGAGGCCTATTTAACACAAATCAATATATTTAGAATTTGTGAATCAATTGCGCAAGACATCAAACCGCATATTTTGCTAACCATGTTAGCATCATCAGTTTCAGCGAATTTACAGCGTTAACATCGATTGTTATAGTGTTATTGTTTAGCTGCTAATTTAGAGGAACAATTAGTAATTTCAGCGTGTTCCTACCTTTAAAAAAAATATCGTACCAGTTGTCAAACACAAGACACTAATTTGACAACATAAGGGAGGAGATTTGAAGTAAGTATTTATCTGGTTAACCTGGGTGGTTTCTGGTATCATCACTCATAACCTTAAGCCGAGCTCCCACGGCCTGTGACTTGGCGAGCCTGGTCTGAAGTTTCTTATATCTCGCGCCATGGGAACATAAATGCTCGCTATTACTCGAGGTGACTCGGGATAGCTTGACTTTTCCCATGAAATGTCGGTAAATGCTCGGACATCAAAGGCTTGTGGATCGACGGAGCCTCAGTACAACTCGTGCATCCGTTCCCACGGCCTGTTGTGGATTGTGTAGTGAGACTTAATACGTAGTTGTGCAGTTGTCACATCGCAGTTTTCCGGTAGTGATTAAAGAACAACGAAACAGTTACACGTCTGGCAAGACAAGATAGAACTAGAAACCGGGGCGGAGGTGTGGCTATTCTTATAAAAAATAATATGCCGCACACCCCCCTGGCTTCTATTAATAGCCTAATTGATAATATATCAATAAAACTTGCTGATGACACCGTCGTCATGGGAGTATATAACTCACCTACTCAAAAAATTACACCAGTAATATTAGATACCCTCCTATCTCACCCTAAAATGTTACTAATAGGTGACCTAAATGCCAGACACGTGTCATGGCACAATAGCAGGAATAACAGGAATGGCAGCACTGTTTTTGATTATGCCCATCAGCATAATATTGCAGTCTTGGCCCCCGAAGCCCCCACACACTTTCCCCCTAATAACTCTGCCCCCTCAGTCATTGACATAATCATAAACGAAAATTATCCTCACCTCATAGAACCCAAATCCCTACCCCTACTAACTAGCGATCACAATCCAGTTCATTTTGACTTACAAGGGACACAGACAAATGACGTAACTATTACCAGATTTAACTACAAAACTACAAATTGGCTTAAATTCAAACGAATACTAAACGAAAGGACGCAAATTAATAACAACCTACTGACGAAAACAGACATCGATAGAGAAATACTAAAACTGACGGAAGACATTACGTACGCCAGAGACAAGACGACAAAAAAATACAATCTAAAACAGAGACAGATAAACATACCAGACGAAATCCATAAATTTATAAAATTTAAAAACAAAATTAAACTGCGTTGGCAGAGACACCGTAGACAAGCTGACCATCTAAGATTTCGGGAATTAGAAAAGACTATAAAAGACAGACACAGGGAGGAAGAATGGAATAGTAAAATATCCAACATTACTAGACACGACAACTCCCTGTGGCGCATGACGAAACTGTTACGTAACAACTTTGAACAAGTACCTACACTAATAGACAATGACTTGACGTACCATACAAACATAGAAAAGGCTGATGTGATCGCTAGTTTCCTACATCACGAAAACACTACCCCTCCTAATACTACTCCATTCCACGACCTTGTCACCTCCACAGCCAACCAAATACACACCCCCTACCCTATTCCTCCACGAAAACTTGAAAAAATTATTTTCTCCCCTGGAGACATCCAAAAAATTATTAAAAATACGCCAAATTTAAAAGCACCAGGTCCCGACAATATTCCTAACCTCGTCCTCAAAAACCTACCCCAAAAAACCTTAGTCCAATTTACCCAAATCCTAAATGCCATCCTCAAGACTCAATATTTCCCGAACTCCTGGAAGATGGGTATTGTGATCCCGGTCCTGAAACCGACTAAACCGCCGCATAAAGCCAGTAGCTACCGCCCCATCACGCTTCTAAATACCATGGCAAAAATCCTCGAGAAGGCAATTTTACAGCTACTTAATCTAGTCAAGTACTGTATATAACTTTGCCCTGTGTCATCGCTTATTCTGTGCTAAAGCTTTACCGCGTATTTTTGTGTTATTATTTTGCAGATTGCTATCCCCGTCTGAGTCATCTGGTACTACCACGTTTCGTTGCGTCGCTTGTCTTCATCCCGGTATTTAGAACCTGTGAAGCTTGGTCGAGATTATCAATTAGTAAGCCCGAAGATTTGTATATAATATAGTAGGTTTAATTGAATATACTGATATTATTGAAAATTCTGGGTTTTACTGTTTGTGTGTGAACATCTAATTTCCCAAACTGACCTACTGGAGTATACTTTCTTCACTTGAGCTACTCAGCCTCGCGTACTCGGCTTGTGGGTAATGTGTCCTAGTCCTATCACTTAAACTAGGACTGACGCCCGAGCTTAATCCGAAAACTCATTTCCGGAACTCGAGTGTCAAAGATTGGCCCTTTTTGTCCTCGTCACCGGGTGAAATGGAGAAAAACGCGCCACATATTTGTAAACTAAATATCTAAGCAGAAAATGTAAAAGAACAGAAATGACGAATACGTGACATTCTTTGTAATTTGCTCAACATGGATTGTTAACAAACTGGTAGAAGCGTGGAAATTTATGTTTTCTTTTTGAATAGATCGTTTTGGTTTCTCATCTGTGTTAAATGTCAGCGATTACTCTGAAGTTGAATTTTTGTGAATTCTCTCCCTATGTAGAAGGCTAGTCATTTTATGTTGGCGATTTCATTTAAGTGTTGTAATTGTATATATGTTCCTGATAATATAAATAATTCAGTATTTTTTTATTATATCCTATTTAGTCTGCAATTTTCTTACCGCAAGCGTGTATGAACTCCTCGTCGTACAATAGGCGTTACATATAGTCGTTTATGTAGGGAATTAACTCTTAAATGGCGTACGTTTTTGCTTCCATTTAATACCCGTATGCAAATTGCTGACATAATTTTATTATCTTTACATTTATCGATGGAAACTAAACAGCCAAAAGTAATCTCCGGCGCAGATTTAAAATATTCATTATATTATTGATTTAAAAAATGTGAGCTCTTTTTGACTGATTTATTGAAAAGAAAACATAAAAATTCACTTGATAAACATTGCAGAGGTTGTCGAATTTTTTATGACTGAAAAATAAATTGAATTTTCGCAAGCATGTGTTAATTTTGTAGAAAAGTGTAGTACAATTTTTTTAGATCATTTTCTAGTAGTATTTTAAAATAACAGTTTTAAACATACCGATACAGATTTGAGATAATCTGCCAGTAATTAATGTCTTGTAAATCGAATTTTCGTTAATGATTTACGCATTATATTTATTTTGCAATGTAATTTGAGTCAAATAAATCATATTATGAGATTTATAAGAGAATAGTAAGTGGGATGAAAAGAAACGTGCATTATTAATGGAAGTTTCAGATTTTTTTATTTATGAGTAATACAAATAAACAGAATCAATCACCAACTTTGTTAGTTTTATTTTTTAGCGAGTTCTAATAAATCAAGAACTGCTGGAGTTTGTCTAAAAATCTCTTGTATAGTTCCTCATCCCTCTGTAGGAAGACGGCCCTATGCAGGATTCGGATTCGAAACGTGGGGGCGTCTTCGCTTGAGGCCTATTTAACACAAATCAATATATTTAGAATTTGCGAATCAATTGCGCAAGACATCAAACCGCATATTTTGCTAACCATGTTAGCATCATCAGTTTCAGCGAATTTACAGCGTTAACATCGATTGTTATAGTGTTATTGTTTAGCTGCTAATTTAGAGGAACAATTAGTAATTTCAGCGTGTTCCTACCTTTAAAAAAAATATCGTACCAGTTGTCAAACACAAGACACTAATTTGACAACATAAGGGAGGAGATTTGAAGTAAGTATTTATCTGGTTAACCTGGGTGGTTTCTGGTATCATCACTCATAACCTTAAGCCGAGCTCCCACGGCCTGTGACTTGGCGAGCCTGGTCTGAAGTTTCTTATATCTCGCGCCATGGGAACATAAATGCTCGCTATTACTCGAGGTGACTCGGGATAGCTTGACTTTTCCCATGAAATGTCGGTAAATGCTCGGACATCAAAGGCTTGTGGATCGACGGAGCCTCAGTACAACTCGTGCATCCGTTCCCACGGCCTGTTGTGGATTGTGTAGTGAGACTTAATACGTAGTTGTGCAGTTGTCACATCGCAGTTTTCCGGTAGTGATTAAAGAACAACGAAACAGTTACACGTCTGGCAAGACAAGATAGAACTAGAAACCGGGGCGGAGGTGTGGCTATTCTTATAAAAAATAATATGCCGCACACCCCCCTGGCTTCTATTAATAGCCTAATTGATAATATATCAATAAAACTTGCTGATGACACCGTCGTCATGGGAGTATATAACTCACCTACTCAAAAAATTACACCAGTAATATTAGATACCCTCCTATCTCACCCTAAAATGTTACTAATAGGTGACCTAAATGCCAGACACGTGTCATGGCACAATAGCAGGAATAACAGGAATGGCAGCACTGTTTTTGATTATGCCCATCAGCATAATATTGCAGTCTTGGCTCCCGAAGCCCCCACACACTTTCCCCCTAATAACTCTGCCCCCTCAGTCATTGACATAATCATAAATGAAAATTATCCTCACCTCATAGAACCCAAATCCCTACCCCTACTAACTAGCGATCACAATCCAGTTCATTTTGACTTACAAGGGACACAGACAAATGACGTAACTATTACCAGATTTAACTACAAAACTACAAATTGGCTTAAATTCAAACGAATACTAAACAAAAGGACGCAAATTAATAACAACCTACTGACGAAAACAGACATCGATAGAGAAATACTAAAACTGACGGAAGACATTACGTACGCCAGAGACAAGACGACAAAAAAATACAATCTAAAACAGAGACAGATAAACATACCAGACGAAATCCATAAATTAATAAAATTTAAAAACAAAATTAAACTGCGTTGGCAGAGACACCGTAGACAAGCTGACCATCTAAGATTTCGGGAATTAGAAAAGACTATAAAAGACAGACACAGGGAGGAAGAATGGAATAGTAAAATATCCAACATTACTAGACACGACAACTCCCTGTGGCGCATGACGAAACTTTTACGTAACTACTTTGAACAAGTACCTACACTAATAGACAATGACTTGACGTACCATACAAACATAGAAAAGGCTGATGTGATCGCTAGTTTCCTATATCACGAAAACACTACCCCTCCTAATACTACTCCATTCCACGACCTTGTCACCTCCACAGCCAACCAAATACACACCCCCTACCCTATTCCTCCACGAAAACTTGAAAAAATTATTTTCTCCCCTGGAGACATCCAAAAAATTATTAAAAATACGCCAAATTTAAAAGCACCAGGTCCCGACAATATTCCTAACCTCGTCCTCAAAAACCTACCCCAAAAAACCTTAGTCCAATTTACCCAAATCCTAAATGCCATCCTCAAGACTCAATATTTCCCGAACTCCTGGAAGATGGGTATTGTGATCCCGGTCCTGAAACCGAATAAACCGCCGCATAAAGCCAGTAGCTACCGCCCCATCACGCTTCTAAATACCATGGCAAAAATCCCCGAGAAGGCAATTTTACAGCTACTTAATAAATTATGTAATAAAAAGGCATTAATCCCGGCGAGGCAATTTGGTTTCAGGGCTGGTCACAGCACCACTCTCTCACTCGTCCAGGTAGTGAGGGACATTGTGGAGGGGTATAAACGGAAACAGTGCACCGTCCTGTTACTGCTTGACATCCAGAGTGCATTTGATCGTGTCTGGCACAATGGGCTTATTTACAAACTTAAAGAGGTATGCAAACTACCCCTTTATATTGTATCCTTAATAAAAAATTTCTTGTTCAATAGACGTATTAGGGTGAGTGTAGGAGGAACTCTCTCAAGTATTACGCACATGACGGTGGGCGTTCCACAAGGCTCTATCCTGTCTCCCCTCCTTTATTCCTTATACACCTCGGACGTACCTACTAACCAGACTGCTAACCTTTTACTTTACGCAGACGATACACTACTTTACGCAACATCCTTTTACGCACAGACTGCTACTTACAAAATACACTACCACTTACTCAAACTACTTGACTACTACAAGACATGGAAGATTGCGGTGAACGAGGACAAGTCGCAGACTGCCACGTTTCACCGCAAATTCACGAACATACGGACTATTACAAAACTTAAACTTAATAACAGGGACATCGAGGAGAAGACGACAGTCAAATACCTCGGTGTCACCTTAGACACTAGACTTTCCTACGGACCACACATAACGAGGACTATAAACAAAATTTACGCGACTCTCAGCAAGCTCTATCCGATTTGTAATCGGAGGAGCTTGCTGACGACGGACAATAAACTGGTACTTTACAAGACTATTTTCAGACCGATACTGACTTACGCCTGTCCTGTCTGGAATATGATTTCAGATACGCAGTGCAACAGACTACAACGTACACAAAACAAGTTACTCAGACTACTGACAAACTCTACAAGATACATCACAATTGACGAACTTCATAGACAAACGAGACTCCCCAGAATTAGAGAATTTATTGACGAGACATCACAGAAATTTTTTACAACTAAAATTACATACTCCACCTTGACACGCGACATTACAGCTACTAGACGATACCATAACACCGGACATACCCATAGACTAATCTACCAACGGTTACCTATATACGAAGAAAGAATATTACAAGACTGACTATACATTCCTCCCTCTACCTCACTTTCCCTACACCACCACCTACCCTCTATCATTCCTTCTTATACATATATTTTTACAACTATAATACACACACCATCAAGTGTGTATAATATTAAATAATATCGACAGTCCCAAAAATAAACATAGTAATTTTTTAAAGTAGGTTTTTTCTTTTATGTTTTCCTACACAGTCAAAAATTTAATACACAATAACATAAATACCCGTTCCGTAATTATTTGAAATTACACAGTAATGAAGTCGCTGAAAGCTTAACATACCGAATACACTGGTGAGCGGTTATTATTTCCCCATACAACTAAAAATTTGCCTCTTGTCTCAGCGAGAACATCCCGCAACTGTGGCGGGTCGATGTCATTTGACATTTTGTCACGCCGCAGTAACCATTTATGTATTGTTAAATAAAATGAATGCTATATTGAGATAATTAAGAGCAAAATGAACTGTATATAATTTTAAATGATAATAAAGATTTTTTTAATTGGTAATTGGTAATTGGTCGACTCGAAGCTACTCGAGATTTGCCAAACCACTCGCCGTGGTAATGGTGCGTGGCTTGAGATTCGACCGATCATAAGTCCACAAGTACGAACCTCGAGTAACTCGAGGTTTGCCAAGTCACAGGCCGTGGGACTTCGGCTTTATCTTCGAATGACCATAATTTAATGGCTACAGATATAGTGAGTCAAAGTCCAATATCGGCTCTATTAGAAGGCTTTGGAAAATTATTTTTTTATGGAAGTGGTGTAGTGTCAAAAGGCGCACATTTCAAAAATATTTTGAAATATACAGGGTGACTCGCTACAGCGGAGCATCTTCGAGGTCATTTTTTTGAAATGAAACACCCTATATATTTTTACATTTATCAATGCAGCGTAAAATTACCTTTCCAACGACCTTAAGATTTTTTGGTTTTGACGTGGCGTTGCCAAGTTATTGGAAAAGATATGAAAATTTTGGTCGGAACAAGGTTTGACAAATTAATTCGCTGTGTGTGTATTATTATTAATTAAGAACATTTATTTTGAAATTATGTAGACAAGGGATGTACTACAATGACACAATCACCAAATATTCATTATAATTACACATGGTGTATTTATACTAGCGCTAATTCAGTTATGTCGAACCTAATTAATAATTGTTCAAAGTGGTCTTCGAGTACGTCTATGCATTTCTGTAGACGACTTTCGAATGATGTACCGACATTTCTTAAAATATCTACAGACATTTCCAGAAAAACTGCCTTTATTCTTTCTTTCACTTTTTGTAGGTATGCAGCTTTGTACACTTGCTTCTTAACATAGCCCCACAATAAGAAGTCTATTTTGGTCAAATCAGGCCGTCTGGCAGGCCAACTATGGGGTTCTCCTCTTCCTATGCAATCATTTAGAAAATCGTCGTTTAAATGTTTGTTTTGCCCATTGACAAAATTTTATTGAGTTTTCATAATCCCTATCAATCAGTTCCTGCGTTAGTTGAACGTGGTAGGGATGAAATTTGTTTTTTCTTTTTTGTAGGATTCGATGGACTGAAGATGGGCTTATATCGTTTTCTCTTGCAATTCTCTTATACTGCGATGATGATCTTCAGTCACGTTCAAAAGTATGACTGTTTCGTTTTCTCCATTTAGTACATTTTTGTTCATTCTCTTTTCTCATATTACACTTTGCCCATACTGTCAAATCGTTCCATCAACCTCTCAAATAATTTTTTACAGGGCTATCTTCTTTCCGGATATGGCTTCTTATAAATTCGAGCTGATAGTAAACAATTTTTATCACTCGCACCCAGAACATAAACCATATCAACCATTTCTTCTCTCGAAAAATTCATTATTGGAAAGTGCGAATTTTAAACTAATTTATAATTTGAAATAAGTGTAAATACTCTGTCATAATAGTTAACAATTAAACGTCAATTATTCTCACTTTATGTTATAATCATGGCTACTATATCTCAGTTAGAAATGAAAAGTATTATAATTTAACGGTTTTTAATGAAAAAGTAAAAATATCTCTGGAAATATCGATTTTAGGTATAGGATATTATTCACAAAAGAATTAACGTGCCAATTCAAAAATACAGTAATATACAGAGTGTTCCATTTGAATAAATTGAGAAAATTCATTTTGAAATGTCCTGAATTAGCGCTAGCATAAAATACGCACTGTATAATTATAATCAATATTTGGTGGTTGAGTTGTTATAGTACGTCCCTTGTCTCCATAATTGGAAAATAAATATTCTTAATTAATAATAATACACACACAGCGAATTAATTTGTCAAACCTTGTACCGACCAAAATTTTCATATTTTTTCGAATAACTCGGCAACGCCACGTCAAAAGTAAAATATCTGGAGGTCGTTGGAAAAGTAATTTTACACTGAATTCATAAATGTAAAAATATATAGGATATTCCATTAAAAAAAAATTGACCTGGAAGATGCTCCGCTGGAGCGGGCCACCCTGTATATTTCAAAATATTTTTTAAATGTGCGCCTTTTGATACTATACCGCTTCCATAAAAATTTTTTTTCAAAGTCTTCTAATAAGGCTGATATTGGACTTTGATATATTATTGGGACACCCTGTATATAGATAGTAAGTTTATTTTATATTTATTTTAAGGTTATTATATTTAACGAACAACCTTGGTCATTTGGGAGTTTTGCACAAATACAGATAAGTGGAAGACGGTATTAAAAGTATTTCAATATATTACACGTCCACTGTTGGTGGATTGTATGTGATCATTTTTCTATGGTTTATGACATGTCCAGAAACATTCGTTAAAAATACTATGACTTGTTGCAATTAATTATTTCATTATTTCATAATCACAAGAAAAATAACATTTTGTTGGCGAAATTCTGCAGAAAAATCACCAGTTCACCGGCTATTTATATTTATGGCACAATATACGTTACTGAATTTAACATAAAAGCTAACCCTGCGAAACCGATCCAGGGATCACGAAAAATATAAACCCTTTCCGAGTTTTACGAGTTATGTTTATCGTGCAAACAATATGCACCCAAGATCCACTTCAAAGTGGAGACAAGTAGAACGTGAGACAAGCGCGTCGAAAACCCCATTTACTGAAACTTGATACTGAATTCTCAATAAATGTTAATAACCTTTGCTAGTGTCTCAATTCTCCCCTTTTCCAGTCTTCTATGTTTGTTTAAGTTACACATCTCGAGAGATTTCTTAATGCGTAGTGTTCCTGTCAGAGATGTTTGTTCTTTAATATTTCCGTATAACTTTTCAGTGATTTCTAAGTCGGGAAGGATACTTAATTTTGATATTTAAGCCATAATATCCAGTATCATGTTTGGTGCAGAAAAATTTACACATTGATACTAGTCACTTTTAGGCATTAATATATAAAAGTACCTATGTCATTTAACAACTAAAATGACAGTCACAATGTCACTATTATAAGAAATGCTTTTTTAGGCAACGGTCACAAAAAATGACGTTTATCGGATCTGACAGCATGCCTAAAGTGTTATCTCTTTGTACTAATTTATCAATATTATTTTTTGGCCGCCTTTACTCCACGGCCGCACTTCGTTTTCGTTGAAAACAAATTAAAACTATCAGTTAGTAGCCTTTTTGACAAATATTGGCCATGTCTCCAGTAATTTAAACGAAACAATTTTAAAAATACTTTTATTTTGCTTTTTGAGACAGTCGCCTAAAAAATGTTGTGTGCACCTTGGCTAAATAATCTACCTCGGTCTTATACGAAGTTTGCTTGGCCTCGGCTATGCCTCGGCCGCAAACTTCGAATTCTGCCGAGAAAGATCAACTTTACGGCCTTGATACACAAATAACTATTATATTATATTATTTTTTTCTGTATGTCCCACAACTAACTTGTATTTCTCATAGTAGTGAAAACCGAATTCAAATGGAGCCAGTCGTTTGGAGTTATCAGTGCACAAGCATTACATACGTACAGACAAACATACATACGATTTGAAGACTTGCTTTTCGAAGCCGAGACTCGAAACTCAGGAGTGGGACAGCAACTAGCCGTGTTGTCTCTCTCACACAACCTCGTCTAGTCCATTGTTACCAGCTCAGTAACATATGAAAACGTCACTAAACATTCATACCTTCGCCAGGATTCTAACTTGGAACTCCTTGGCTGCAAACCAAACACGTAATCGTTTTTGAAGCGATTCATTGAATCGTTTACGAGAAAAAAAAATTTATTTCATTTTTTTCTTCATTTCTTAATGTCAGTCATCGAGCAAAATATTATAGAAGTGCTAACAATGGTAACTTATAAAAAAAATTACTACTATAACTGCGGAGACTTATCATGCGTTCCAGGTCACGGTCTTTAACATATCTTATTAGGAATTTTAGGTAATAGATATAACGTGGTGAATTTTTCATTGATATTTTGAGTTTGTTTGGAATTTTGAATAACTCTGTAAATGACAGTTCGTCCATTCGTTTCTTTAAGATAACATAAAAATATAAATTCCAATCAATTTATAGAATTTAACCATTTTAAACTTTGATGGTCTGTTACGACTACAAAATGATATCCCATCAGATAATGTAGGTTTTTCCTTATTCCGAAAACAATTGCTGCGCATTCGAGCTCGACCGCTGACATTTTCCTTTCAGCGTTGGATAAAGAACGGCTAGCATATGCTATAACTCGATCCTGGTTGTCGATTTTTTGTATGAGAGCCACACCTAAACCTTCTGTTGATGCGTCCGTCTGCAGATAATATGTCTTTGAGAAACCAGGGCAATTTAATATGGGGGCTTCGGTTAATAATTTTTTTAAGGTATTAAAAGCGTTTTCTTCGAGTTGAGACCATTTCCAGTGTGTGTGATTTCTTGAAAGTCTATTCAATGGTGCAGTAATTTCTGAGTATCCCTGTATAAATCTTCTGTACCAGGACGACATTCCGAGAAAACGACGTAATTGTTTGACGTTTTTCGGTGCTTGGATAGTTAGAATTGCTTTAACTTTATCTGGATCTGTTTTAATGCCTTCTTCGCATACTAGGTGGCCTAGATATTTAAGTTCCTTTCTACAGAAATTACATTTATCTGGATTCAATTGTAAATTTGCTTCTAAAAGCCGTTTGAAAATATCTTTTAAATGTTTCAGATGTTCTTCAAATGTTTTACTTATAATCACGATGTCGTCTAGGTATGCGAAAGCATACGTCATTTCGGGAGTAATAATTCTGTCTAAAAGTCTCTGAAATGTGCTCGGGGCAGAGTGGAGGCCAAAAGGTAAAACTTTAAATTGATATAAACCCCTGCCTGGAACTGTAAAAGCCGTTATTGGTTTACTATCATCGGTTAAAGGTATCAACCAGTAACTAGAACGTAGATCTAAAGTTGATATAAATTTAGCTTCTTTTAGCTTGTCTAGGATAGAATTTATAAACGGTAACGGGTATGCATCTTTCATTGAAACTTCGTTTACCTTTCTGAAATCAATGCAAAATCTAAATTTATTGTCTTTTTTCCTAACTATGACGACGGGATTATTCCACGGGCTATTAGAAGGTTCTACTATACCATCTTGTAACATTTGGTCTAGTTCTGTGTTGACTATTTCCTGCATGGCTGGATTTAAAGGCCGGTGTCTTTGTTTAATAGGGGTATTTTTTATAAGTCGTATTTTGTGTATGATCAGATGGGTAACGCCTTTAATTCGATTGAACTTCGGTAGTTCTGCTTGTAAGAACTGACAGGCGTTCTTGTTCCGATATTGTCGGCTGGGCAATACTCACCAATCGCGTACTTTCTTTGGTTGCGCCCTTTATGTCATACCAATTTCCCATTATTCGGAACTTCTGTTTGTCTAAATCTATGCTAAATCCATGTTTTAGTAAAAAATCCATACCTAATATAATATCGGGAGCCAATTTAGGTAAGTATAGGAAATTGTCCGTCCATTGTTTTTGAGCTATTGAGTATTTAATAGTGAACCCTCTATTAATATCAATTCTTGAACAATCAGCTAACTCCACCTTTTGGTCACAGGCAAAATGACTTACATTATTTCCCTCACACAAGGTGTGTACAGCGTCAACTATATATGAGCGTGCAGAACCGGTGTCGATTAACGCTTCGAACGAGTAGTTCTCGATAGAAAGTTGTAACTTGAGACGGTTGTCTACTTCGTGCGTCAACGTCATCTGTGAAAACGAGGTAGAATCTAGTCGAAACTGCGCCGACCTCGGACTTGCGTAGTTCCTTCGTCGTTTTCCATGTTTTGGCGTTCTAGGCAATTACAATCTCGGGATAATATGTCTGCGCGCCCGCATCTCGAACAAAATTTTCTTGGAGGAGATCTGCAATTAAATCGTGTGTGCCCAGCATTACCACAACGCCAACACGAAGTTTTACTGTCATAATTTCCAGGTGAAGGCTGAGAGGGTTGTGTTGAATTTCTCGTTTCGTTGGGAGGTGAAATCTGTTGTGTAGCGTTTGTGTAATAACCGGCTGGTCTTTCTTTGTTATTTAGTGCATTTCTATTGAAACTTGCGGTACCTTTATTTTCATTGTTACCAGAGAAATTTCTACTGTAAGTGTTATACCCAGGGCGTTGTGTAGAAATCTGTGTCTGCTGTACCGGTTTCTTTAAAGCCGATTCTTGTTTACAGACCATTTCGTAATCGTTTGCTAGGCTTAGAAGTTCTGCGAGTGTCACAAAATCACGCCTCCTGATATATTTCCTATATTCAGGGCGTAAATTCGTGTATATTCTGTATAATTATTGTTCCGGAGAGACATTATTCAATCGTCTTAGCAATGTTTGAATGGCAATGACATAATCTTTTATATTTTCGGATTCTCCTTGAATGCGGGAATTTACTTTTTCTTCCAGGTTAAGGTATTAATCTGCAGGTAAGTAAAATGATTTAAAGTCTGTAAGAAAGTTATTCCATGTCATCCAAGCACTTTTATTATTCCGGTACCATAATAAACAATCGCCTTGCAATAATTCTGGCAAAGCCCGCAACATTTGTTCATTAGAGAAATTGTAGCCATCTTGTAGTTCTTGTACTCTTTCTAAAAATGAGATAGCATCTCTTTTCCCATCAAAATGAACATTCCACTTGCGGACTTGGTCGAGGACGGCATTAACAGGTGTTAGTTGTGGATTCGAAGTAATGAGATTCGGGCTAGCGGCTTGTGGATTCGAAGTAATGAGATTCGGGCTAGCGGCCGGTTTGTTTTCTCGAATAATGTTTTTTAGTCTTGAACGTAATTCTTCGACCGTTCCGGTGCTTTTTCCACCATGTTTTGAAATTTCTTGCTGTAGTTCATCCTTCTTTAGTTTGTAGATCCATCCTACAGTTTCGTCTACAACTTCGAGACCATACGCCCCTTCCGATTCGGACACACTCATTTCGGATAATTAATTGTTTCTATGGTGGGACTGGTGAGTTGTCCTTCTTAAAATATTTATCTTTTTACTCCGTTACTATGATAACGTAAAAACTATGTAATATTGACAATTTATGTACAAAGTTGTCCTGGTTGTGAAATGCAATAGCCGGCGTATCTGGATTAGATTGTTGAACTGCTCGGGCGCCAAAATGTGATGCTTGTTTTGCTCGGATAGCTGGTTTGGAGATTATTCCAGGGTTCAATGTTAATATTAATTAAAATCCAGATCCAAAATAAGACATTTATTTTCCTAATAATTATATGTACAGTGTGGCCATATCTTTTATGGCTTAGGTTGCGACAATCTTGTTATTACATAAGTACATCATAGTAATCGGAGAGAGAGAGAGAGTAACATATTTCCTCTATGTACGTCGTCGTAACCCCAATTCTCTAATCGAAGTTCCAGGACATAACAGACGCGACTAAGAAATCTGTTTCAGGAGAGATCCAGTTCAACACACTCGAATCAATCTGACAGGAGGTCCAGTTCAACGCACTCGGATCCTCCCTAACAGATACTTGGCCAGCGGCTGCCACGACGCCTGAGAAACTTGAGCTTCCGGTTATCTCAGTTCAACATGTCTGCTCTGAATTTACTGGTTTCTGGCTAGCTATTTTATACCAAAAAATCACGGTCACGTGGTTTTGCACCCGGCACGAAATGCACACGGCACGCAAGTTGCGGCCTGGTGAGGTTAGAATTAAAAGTTAACAAAAGAACTAATCAGGTATTGAACTAATCTAAAACTGAACTACTTGATCCATGCATGATTAAAATAAGTTAAACTGGAATGAAAGTATACAGTATTCCTATATTATCGTATACTTCATTACAATTTTTAACGGTAGGTAAGTGTTAGCTGGAGGAGATATCCTATTATTTTTAAAAAAATACGATTATAATAAATAAAAATGTTGGATACTATTGAAAAGAAGAGTTACAACCACTAAGATGATATTAAGGCTGAAATTGTTTCCACAAACATCAAAATACGTTAATATATATTGACACATATTTTGCTAACACAGTTGATATCAAAGGGAGAAGCATTAAAATAATTAATATTGGTTGTAGTACGATGTCAATGTGATAATAGTAGAATTCTAAACAACTTTCGGAACATTTGGCCTATTCTATTAATTAATCTGTCATGTTTCAAATAAAATAATGTCTTTTCTCTTCAAACGTCAGAAAATAATGACATTTCTTACTCATACTATGACATTAAAGTTTGACATTTCAAGCGGCTGTGCGTTGCTATTAATAACGGAAGTAAAAGTACTTTGTCTTCCGCTCGAGTGGACTTTTACTTCCGTTGTTAATGACAACACACAGCTAATTTATTTTATCTTTATTTATTTTTATAGCTAATCAACGTTTGAAGTAAAAATAACATGTATTTTTCGTTATAAAATCCACTTTTCCGACTCGTATGTAATTTCCGGACTCACTTCTTTCGTCCGGCAAAACTACAGACTCATCACAAAAGTATCACTTTTACTCCTAATAAAACAATATACTATTTATAAAATTTTAATGTTTTTATTCACTCGTTTGTTAACTCATTTCATGACATAAAGTTTGACATTTCAGACTCACTTCGTTCGGCTGGCAAATCTACAAACTCATCACAAAAGTATCACTTTTACTCTTAATAAAACAATATACTATTTTTAAATCAAATACTTTTTCTTCAAACGTTAGAAAATCATGACATTTCTTACTCATTTCATGTCAAGTATTTTTTCTTCCACTCGAGCGGATTTTTACTTCCGTTGCTAATGGCAACGTACAGCAAAATTTTTTTATTTTTATTTTTTTTTGATAGCGAATCGACGTTTGAAGAAAAAATAATATGTCTTATTCGAAGTAAAAGCCACTTTTGTGACTCGTCTGTAAAGTATCACTTTTACTCGTAATTAAAAACAATCGTATTTGATCTAGCAAACAAGAGTAGTCCGGATGAAATTGATATAGCTTTCTATAAGGCAATTTTTAGATTTTGTAATAGAGAAAAAATACTTGTGAATATCAGTTTGGTTTTAGAGAAGGTTTTAGTTGTGGAAGTGCGTTACAATATGTTGTTCATGAGTGGAAGGAAGCTAAGGACAAAGGAAGAATGTCAGGAGTACCTAATATTTTTAGATTTGAAAAGAGCATTCGAGACAATTGACAGAGAGATTTTATTGGATAAGCTAAGCAAGTATGGAATTGATGGTGTAGAATGAAAGTGGTTTGAATATTATTTAAAAAACAGGAGGCAAAGGGTGATATGTGAAAATATGTTATCAAGTGAGCTGCCTATACACATGGGAGTGCTTCAGGGGAGCATACTTGGTCCTTTATTATTTGTAATACATATTAATGACATGTCAAGAATTAAAAAAAAATGCAAATATTACTTTTTTGCTGATGACACTATTGTCTACATTGATGAACATGATCCTAGAGGGTTGGCAAGGAAAGTAAATCACGATTTAGGACTTGTTTCTAAGTGGTTGGAAACAATAAACTAAAACTGAATAAAACAAAAACAAAAAGTATGCTCATAAGTAATCAATAGTATCTCAAAAGATTCAAAGATACAAATTTATCATTTAAGCTTCAAGAAGTAAATCTGTCATTGGTCTCGGAAATCAAATATCTAGGAGTTATTGTTGATTGCAATTTAAATTTTAAAAGTCATGTGGATTTTACATGTAAAAAAATTTCCAAAAAAATTGGTGTTCTTAAACGTGTCAGTTGGTACCTGTCAATAAATGCAAGAAAAACCGTTTATAATGCTATAATACTACCGCATCACTGTATATGGCTAATCAGACCGATCTAGAATGAGTTTTCTCCACAAAACTCGTTATGGCATCGGCATCTGAAAGTATACTACTCTTTCCCTTCAAAACATTCAAATACTGCAATGTAATTAAGGTGGTTATTAGTCTTATTACTCAACCTGTAAATGTTTTGAAAATTTCAATGAGAATAATTAAAGCGAGATGAAGATGAATATATTCTAATACTTATGAGTCTCCTATTGCTATAAGGTGAAAAGTTGGGATTTTCTACTTGATTCTTCTTTCTTCTGAAGTCTTCACCGTGATGCTACTCAATTTCCGAATACAGCGGGTATTTGCCAAACTCATGAATTTCAACTAACGATTTCTCGGAGAGGAAAAAAGATATCGGAAAAATTCAAAATGAATTTTGAAGGGGAAAAGCAGTACTTTCAGATGCCGTAACGAGTTTTGTAAAGAAAAATGACCTCATGATGTAACATAGCCACAAATATAGCAAGAAAATGGGTTTTCCCCATTTTTAGGTTAGAATCTCTCGAAAATATGACGTAATGGAGCCATTCTGAGGTCGGAATCGGATTCAGCGGGTTAATGACCTTCGAAAAAGTATAAAATTATTTCTGGTTAAAATATTGTCGGCATGTGAATTGTGGACAAAGATTATTATACAATTATTTTTTAAATATGTATGTATACACTAGTGATATTATTTTTCTTCATTACTTTTGTATCCAACGAATATTCTGATGTTATTTTTTTGTTTTAGTTTCTGGGATATGGTGAAAACGACCTTGATGATCCCTTTGAGTACTATACTTTGTATATTTTATTCAGTAAGGATTATTCTATTTTATAAAAAATCGAAGACTGCAATGATTGCGTCTACTCTACTTTGGCTGCAAATTTTGGTCATGAATGAACGAAATTCAAGTTTCAAAAGAATTGCAGGAATAAACAGGAGTATCGAATCGACCGCTCTCAAAAAATATTTTTTATTTCCTTTGGGCCAATGTACCACACGTTAACGTTACGATCAACACTCTGTATAACACTATAATTACATCCTGTTTGGAAGTCCTCAAAGAGTTGCATGATGTTTACAGTTTCAAGTTATTTGAAAACAATAATTTCTGAAAAATAAGCATCCTGATGGAGTTATATGTGAATTTATTTACATTATGCTCTTTATATATTCCGTGGTATTTTAGTATTGCTTTGAAGAATGAAAATAAGCCAAATACGTTTTTTAAGTTCGTTATTAAACAAAATTAATTATAATGAGTGCATAAATAAATATACCATAGACTAATTAAACAGTGCTTTTAAATTTTGTATATTATAAGTACTTTATATTGTTTACTATTTTACCCGTTCCTCCATTTCTCAGATATATATGCACCTGGTGCGACGTGCATTTGGGTATTTTAGCCAGTTAAAAAGAATCCGTTTAGGAATATAACCCCGCTAAAATCAGCTTGTTCTTGTGTTTTGGGATCGGATCAAAGTTCGCTTAATTTTATTGGCCTATTAGTACAATCGAATTGATTATTTTTGGCGACAACTTTCCCGGGAAAATTTTATTAATGATTCTTATATATGTTGACCTCCTGATTACAAATAAAATAATTTTTTCCAAAAATGAGTTGAACTTCAAAAGTTAGGAAGATTGAAGAAGAGTACAAACTTTCATGGCAACGTTTCAAACTAAGAACATTTGATTGGTTATACAACACGATTGTAAAATTTTCACTTATAATATTACAAGAACTTAAATTATTTCCAGGAATAATTTAAGCTTGCGTGGTATTCGGTAAGAAAATTTCACACCACTTAACACCATAATTTGGAAAAAAATTATTAATCCAACCTGACATTTTAAATTAATTTCACTGCTTGTCAAGTTGGCCAGGGTATTGTTGTTTTGACATATGTTGATTTGTCATTTTTGTTTAACCGGTTCTGTCACAAAGCTTAATAATTACTAGTTTAAAAGGTCTGTACGTTGAGTTTAATAAGTGTATAGCGAAATGTCGCGATTTGGTAAAGAAAATCAACAAGAAATTAGACAAAAAATTCAAAATATAACACCAGATAACACCCGAAAATCAAAATCAAGTGTATGGAAACAGTTGTTCACCTTTTCAACTGTCAAAAAATTTTCACTTAAATATCGTGGCGCCTCGAAAAAATTTCCGGAAATTTTTTTTTAATTGCCATGGTAACTAGTCAAAATTAAGGTATCTTATTGGTTAAAAAGTAGAGGTGTGAAATTTTTAACAAAATTTACTTATTGCATAAAAATGCATGTCAGATCCACCATACTACAAACTATATTTCGTTATTTTCACGCTTGCTAAGTTACGTCTGCCATTCGTTTTCAGTGCTAAAGGAGATATTATTTATGAACAGATTTATGCGAGACCTAATCGGTTCTTCCTGTTTACGTGGCCAGTGTTTGTGCCAAATTATACTACACTAGCTCAGAGGAACGTGTTATTTAGAGGCATAGTTTGTAAGAACTTGATTTCATTAAAAACCAATCCGTTCGTTTACATGGATGATTGATAAATTCTGAAAAACTTTAGTAACATGAAATATGTGATCAATGTTTTATAATTTAATTGTATATTCTGTAATTGATTTGCTCATTTTTATTATTGAGAACGCCGTAAATCATAATATTTACCAAGATTACGTATTTAATTTATAGTTGTATACACAAGAAATATTTTCAGAAGTGCTATTAAAAGAATTGTTTTCGGGCAAAATATTTTTTCAGTGGGGTAGGTACGTTTTATAAGTCTAATAAATTGGAACAATTTAATAAGAGTAATTAAATATAACTATTTACCATGCCCAGAACATGGTGAACAGACATGATAGGTACAATGAAATATAGAATTTCACCTACCGCGTGTTAGTGAACGAGAACGACACGTGCCGTGTACATATAGGTAATTCTACTCTTTTAATTTAATTTACGCGCTTCTAGTTGTAATTATTGTGGATTTGTGTTTACGGTTCAAGATTAGGCAAACGATGCATTTATTGTTCGGAAAATATACAGCTTGTGTTATATTTTTAATAAGTAGCTTATTAGTAGTAGGTTGTTTTAAATTGTTCTATTATAAAATGAACATATATGGTAAATTAGTACGTACTATCACTCATCTAGCATACGGAAGTGAAGAATGAAGCTAATTAGGTTTTAAACCGGGACGCTGCGAAAATAATAATAATAATATGGTTTATTTGAAGCCCAGTAGGTACATAATGGAGTATACAAATCGTGTAAAGCATATATTATAAACAAATAAACAAGGGACTAACAAAGTCGTAGACTATCAGTGAGGAAAACTGTAGTATCTGATTCATAATGTATTACATCTATGCATAATGATATACATACACATCTCATACGTGTGTAATATATTTCATTAGCAATCTATTCGATGACTACAGTATAGAGTTTAAAAAACTTCAAAATATCAACAATTAATTATCATAATTAACATGGCAGAACGGCGCGAGCTGCGCACACATTCAGAACCACTGAATACGCGGGAACTACAGTCCATGTCGCAAAGGGGCGTGGCGACAAAAGTCAGCTGACCAAACGAAAACAACTTGCAAAAAAATCTTTAAAAATTGATTTAAAAAAAAATGTGCAGCGTAGAGGGGTATTTCCCGTATCAAAATTGTAGGAAATTTCTTTCTCTACAACGTGATATATATGTTTTTTATTATTAGAAGTATTTTATAGCCGTCGTACCGCGTTAAAGTCGAGCAAGGCCAATTTGTTCATAGTTTTTATTTATTTACAAAATTGCTACAACACCCAAGTCTTAAACATTTCAATATGTTGTTCTTGACATTTTTCCACATCGATTGATCATAAAATTATCCCCTGAGAAATAAAATCCAAAAGATAGATTAATTTTATTGTACTATAAGTACTTCATTCAAATTTATAATGAGAAATTCAGAATTCAATGAATTTGTTGTATTAACGCATTTTATAAACATATATAGCATTCGCACTTCCTAATATAACAGGCTCTTTACGAGCTTTTTTCGCAGCAAACTCGTCTATGATTTTGGCATAATCAGGCGCAGTTGGCTTTGCGCCCCGTCGGCGTCTCTGCTGATGTGCTGCTACTGAAAAGTGACAATTTACCCGGTGGCGCGGAGCGCGGGGTGGACGCGTAATTGGTTGCGGTCGGTTGCGCTGTTCTATTTTCGACTGCAGTAGGCCACCCCCTAAATCGGCCGCGCACTGCACGACTGGTAGGAACGGCCCTGTGTATCGTCTGCGAACATTATTGATTGTGCAACATTAAAATCATTTACATAAATTATATATAATAAGGGCCCTATAACTGATCCATGAGGAACACCGTGCGAACTGTCTACAATATTAGATGAACAGTTGTTTATTTCAACATAGTGTTTTCTGCCTCGTAGATATGATTTGAACCAATCTAACGGTTTACCTCTAACGCCATACAATTGATTTAACAGTCGTTCATGACATACCACATCAAAAGCTTTACTGAGGTCTAGAAATATACCCTTACATTTTTTCTTATCATCTAAGTTGTTATAGAGGATATTTAGAAATTTAGTGATTGCATTGGTGGTTGATAGACCCTTTCGAAAACCGAACTGGTTATTATTAATTAATTTATATTTTTCTAGAAATGCAACCAATCTTTCAGCAACAAATTTTTCGAATATTTTCGAGAAACTACTCAATATACATATGGGCCTATAGTTATCCATTATGTTTTTGATGACAGATTTTAATAGAGGCTTGATTTTAGCTAACTTTAATTTTTCAGGAAATATTTCGTTACTTATCTCGATGTATTTAATATATTGATTAGTGGTAAAGCTATTCGGTGCATGCAATTCTTTAATAAATTAACACTAATTTTGTTATTTCAATGTGGGTTTTCATTGCTTTCTATATTTTGTATAGGCGTAGTTTTAAAAGCTGTCTCTCCTAGCAGTGACTTGGAAATATTACTAAAAAACTAATTTAAGTGATTGGTTACTGTAAGTTATTAATTCATTATCTACTTCTAATTGTATGCTACGTATATGGGAAAGTAATAATATAAAGAAAACATGTGCATGTTTTTGAACTCAGTTTTCATTCACATTTTGGAAGGCTAAAAATTCACACTAACTATAAATAATTATTCCGTTAAGAAATGAAATTAAATAATAATAATAATAAATGCCTTTATTTAGCCTGGCGGGGTGTCAACTAGCTGCAATTAATCCCAACCAGGGTTCCAAATGTAAAAAATCCAACCACAAACCAAGCAACAAATAAAAAAGAGCAAATGTACAACGATACAACAAAGATCCGAATAATATCACGATAAGAAATGAACAGGAGAAATTTAATGATGAAATGAATAGTTTTATTAAAGAAGAACAAAATAAATATTTGAGAGAAAATGTCATGAGCAATAAACAACCTCAAAAATATTGTGGAAAGCTGCAAATAAATTTTGTGAGATCAAGAATTCAATATATGTGCTATTAAGGAATCATGGGGAAAAAGATTACAAATAAAAAAGCTGAACATTTTTTCAGTGGAATTGGAAAATCATTTGCAAAGAAAATAACCCCTAGTCCGAATATACAACTTGCAGCTAAACTCAATATTTTTCTATCTAACTAATGCACCGGAAACCAAAAGGTTAATAAAAAAATTAAAGAATAGCAAATTTCCCGGAATAGATGGAATTACGATAACAACCTTAAAATATATCCCCGAATTCATCCCAGTACCATTAGTTCACATAATAAATAATTGAATGCTTAATGGAGAATGTCCTTTCATTTTTACAGTAGCCATCACTAAGCCTATTTTCAAAGATGTCTCTTCGTGATATGGAAAGTATATTCGAGAAACGGTGAGGGTGAAGAATGGATATGCATCATCTTACGAGTATTTCTATCCAATTGGCGCAACTCATCTTCTGGCAGACACTTTGTTCTTCACCAAAAGTGCAGAAGACCCAATCTTTCGGAACCACTGTGTACTTGCCGCGGAGAGTGTTTTTAATTTGTTTCTCGTCCTCGTTGTGGTGTTGTTGTACACCTAGGTACATGTAGATGTCTCTCCAGCAGCCATATGTAGGATGCTTCCGTCTACGAGGTGTGCATCCCGCTTCCTCTTCTCTTGAGATGGACGACTGCACACCTTGCGACTTTATGCCTCCGATTGTTGGGTGGACTGCATTTATGTCGGTGAGCTTGGCGCAGTACGACAGATAACGGCAGCAGTGATATGTAGAATAGAAGTACGAGGGGTTACCCTGAAAACTCCTCTCCAAAATGTTACCAGCATTGTCGAAAAAATGTTTGTTTGTCGAAATCTGCTGAGTACCAGAGTGACATCAGCCCTTCGATGCAGCTCACTAGTGGAGTATGTATCGATAGGCATTGTAACAAGTGTAATAGGCATGTGATGTATCGCATGCTTCGAGGTAATCAATCCACGCCATTGATAGATTACGCTTGTATCGCACAGCATCCTAAGCATAAGCAATACATGTGTAGTTTTTCAGTTTGGACAGCCCTCCCTTTTTTGGGATTAGGACAGTTCGCGTTTCGGCAAACCGATGTGGATTCGGCTGCAACTCGTTCAAACAAGAGTTGAAAATTCTAGTCAGATGGCGGCGGCGGGTGGAAGGAAATTTCTTCCATCACCAATTGTTTCTGCGATCTAGACCCGGCACAGCCAAGTTTCTAGTACCAAAAAGCGCTTGTTGGACTTTTTTCACACTGATCACCTGGAAAATTTTGCTTTGCCCTTCTAAAAATGTGTGACAGAGAGATTTGAAGCATGGTATTGCTGGCGTGTCGCTGTTGAATGGACTCGTAGTCTCATAGATTTCTTTTCAAAAGGCTTCGACATTCTCAACAGATGGAGGATTTTCGACAACACTAACATTTCCGGACTGCAGGTACTAACGATAGGTGATACACCAGTCAGAACAATTTTCAGTATTATCAATTATAGAAAGTTCAGAACTGCATTATGAAAAGCGAGGGTTTCTTTCCTTGTCTTTTATAAAGCTGTCAACTGACAATTTATTCCATCACAGCAAACATGAGTAAAGAAACATGATTAAATAATATTGGTTCGTGTCCTTTTACCGTGCATATATCATAGGATTTCTTGGGGTAGTATATGCTCTATTGAAATAATTTAAACGTATTTTCAGAATAACTGAACGATTGCTGAAATTCTGTAATAATTAAGTATTACAGGACTAAAATAAATATAGAGTATGTGTCTAACAAAATAGGTTGCTAGTTAAAATGGGATTTGAATTGATTAAATAGTTAGAAGTATTGATAACTTCAATACAAGGAAAATAATCCCTTGATTCTGATAATTTAGTATATGATATCAAAGGAGGATCCGAACTCATTATCCCTTTCCCTCCTTTCGTATTGATAAATAATAATGAGAGAACATTCATAGAATTATTTATTTGAATACTTATGTTTTTGGAAAATATAGTATATAACCTAATTTATTAGAGATCTCCATTAAAGAAATTATTCCTGAATGAATATTTTAAAGCAGTGTACAACATTTAACATTATTCGAATATATTTTTTTTTTGCTTCAGGTCATTTGAATAAATTAAACAAATATCAGTTACCAGCAATAAAGATTTGTGTTATTTAAAATTCTAGTAAATCCTTGTAAAATTATTCTGATGGCTTCTGGGCTTTGTAAAATTATTAATTTAAGTTATCTAAATATCAAGAAGACATTATAAAGTACCATAACCATTGTCCAAACTCAAAAATATAAGTAATTAATCATTCATTTCCTAAAAATCTATAAAGAAGATATTACAGGGTGGGACAACAGTGCGTCGGAAATAGATATCTCGTGTTCTACGATAGCTAAAATTTTTTAAAAAAATTACAAGTAAACTAGATAAAAAAATCTATAACTGGAAATTATTTTCGAACATACAGGGCGAGCCAAGATGAAATTACAGGACCACGTGCCTTTTTTTTAAATGAAACGCTATGTATATCAGTACATGTTTTGAAGCCTCTTTCTAGGCTTTATTCATTCCTATATTAGCATTGAATATCTCCCAACCACTTGGATGTAATGAATTTGTTTGTTGAAATAAAGCAATCCGCAGATGGATATTAAAAAAATCACCACAGTTACAATTATGGGTTTTAAGAAAAGCTTATGTGAATACCAGTTACGAGACATCTAATTAATGTTTTTGAATCATTTTCATTTCCTAAAAATGTACAGGGAGATCAAAAATTATTTTTCAATTAAGAACATTTTAAATTGAATTTTCTCAATTTTTCAAATGAAACACCTTGTATATTTTTCGACGATGTGACGTAGAAATGGAATACGAACATTTTTTGTAAGTACTTCCCTAGGGCTAATTGCAACCAATTTCGTTTTATTGAACAATAATTACAAAATTCAAAAGTAAACTTAAAAAAAGAGGTTTCTTCAAATAACTCAGTAGAAAAAATTATAATAAATGTTCCACATGTTGCCCATTTTGATTGACACACATTTCTATGTGCTTTTGAAATGAGGTTCCCACTGTTCCTAAAACTGCCGGTGTGATAGATGTAAAGGCAGTTATTATTCTTTCCTTCATATTTTGTACTGTTGCTGGTGTGTCTCTATTAATTTCCTTCACGTATCCCCATAAAAAGAAATCCATTTTTGTAAGATCTGAGGATCTAGTAGGTCATTTAGTGGGTCCATTTCTTCCAATCCATTGATTAGGGTAGGTATTATTTTAGTGGTCTCTAACTGCACTTAAATAATGTGGTAGAGCACCATCTTGCTGAAACCACATCCCATTTCGAATTCTTTCAGGGAGATTTACCAAAATTAGTGGCAGATAGTTTTACAAAAAATGAAGATAAATAGCTCTAGTCAATGTACCATCAAAGAAATGTGGCCCTATTACATGTTCTCCAATAATTCCTCCCCAAACCTTTATAGATCATATGTGTTGGTTATCAACTTGCATAAAAAAGTGAGAATTTTCCGAAGCATAATAATGGAAATTGTGCCTATTAACAAATCGATTTTTATGAAAAGTTGCCTCATCACTGAATAAAACAGTATTGAAGAAGTTGACATCACGCTGCATTTCACCTATGGCCCAATTACAAAATTGTAGGCGCTATTGAAAATCGTCATCAGACAATTCCTAGTACATTTGTATATGATATGCATGCAACTTATTTGTTTTTAAGATTTGATCCACAGACCGTCTATTTATTCCTACTAATGAGCTCACTTCTCTTTGACTAACATGGGGATTCTCAACCACAGAGCACCACAGAAAACTCATTTTCTTCGTTCACAACACGTTTTATTCTTTCACTTTTTTTATATTCGACATTTCCAGTTTCCAAAAATCTATCGAGAAGGTTTTGGAAGCTGCTAATATCAGGAATCCCCCTTTCAGGATAACGTTGGTGATAAATTCTATTGGTAAGTAAACAACTTCTGTCTGACTTGCCCAAAACAAAAGTCATGTCTACAAGGTCCGCTTTATTAAAATTTATATTGTAACATTCCAAATACTTCAAATTCAATACAAATTGTAACGACCAATAAGTGTGATAAATGCTTCTTTGTACACGACAATTTATATCAAACTGAGGTTTTATTGCTTGCCCAATAACGAAAACAGCAAAAAAAATTAGAAAAAAACATTACAGTAAAGGACCGGTTAAATACTATTTACTCATTTCAATAGATAGGAAGAAATGATCCCACTAAATAGCCTTATTTCAATTGCATAAAGATGTGCGTCAATCAAAATGGGCAACACGTCGAATACCTATTATAAATTTTTCTAATGAATTATTTGAGGGAACCTCTTTTTTAAAGTTTATTCTTGAATTTGACACTTATTTATTTATAAAACGAAAATGGTTGCAATTAGCCATAGGGAAGTTCTTATAAAAAATGTTCGTTTTTCATTTCTACATCACATAGTCGCAAAATATACAGGGTGTTCCGTTTGGAAAATTTAAGAAAATTCAATTTAAAAAGTTCTTAATTGAAAAATAATTTTAGGCCACCCTGTACATTTTTAGGAAATGAAAATTATTCAAAAACATTAATTAGATGTCTCGTAACTGGTATTCACATAAGTTTTCCTTAAAACCCATAATTGTGATTGTGGTGATTTTTTTGATATCCATCTGCGGATTGCATTATTTCAACAAAAAAATTCATTACACCAAGTGGTTGGGAGATATTCAATGCTAATGTAGGAATAAATAGAGCCTACTAGAAAGGGGCTTCAAGGAATGTACTGATATACATAGCATTCCATTTAAAAAAGCGCTTGGTCCTGTAATTTCGTCTTGGCTCGCCCTGTATGTTCAAAAATAATTTCTAGTTATAAATTTTTTTATCTAGTTTACTGCAATTTTTAAAAAAATTTCTAGCTATCGTAGAACTCGAGATATCGAGGTCCGACGCACTATTATACATCTGACTAATCGTATCCTACGTTAACGCCCGCCCCATCTTATAAATACTTGCTACATTCACTGATAAACTTCGAATAGATGAAAAACTTCATTGAAAATTCATCTAATTGTACAAATACAGTAAGAATATTTAAATCCCAAATAATATAGAATTAGTAGATTTCGATGTTAAAAATCTTTTCAGCTCTATATCATTGCAGCTACTGTATAAAATAATAGAAATAGTCATATCAGCATAAAAATTAAAAATCAGCTAAATATCATGATGAAAACTTACATCCACCAAAATTGTTTCAAATTTAATGACGAACATAAATTACTATCACCTGTACCATCATTACGTATTAAAATTTGTATATCAAGTTTTGAAAATAAATAGTTTGACTGTAAAGCCTATTAGTGAATAGTATTTTTTTAAAACTTCACATGTGGATGGTGTGTTTTGCATTTGAAAAGGTATAGAAAGACAGCAAAATATATTTCTAAACCATTTAAATTCATTTCACGATAAAATTCAATTTACGATTGAAATAGAAAACTCGTGTATTATTCATCGCCTCTTAACCTTTCCATTATGTCAAGGAAATTTTATAGAAAAAGTTAGCAAATATATTGCACTGGTTATATTGAAAGCTTAATAAATAAGTTAATAAAAAGTAATTAAAACAAGAATTTACAAAGAGTTTTATGCCGATTCCTCACAATTATAAATGCATCAGTTATACGTCTAAAATTATCGATAAAGTTAATTTTATTTTAAACTAGGCTGTAGAGCAATTTCGTTCAACAAAAGTAATTTAAGAAAGATTCATAACAAAGGAAAAACAAAATAACTAGGTAAAACAAATAAATATTTGTTAAGATGAAATGACTCCCATGTCATGTACATTGGTCAAACTGCGCGAAAATTAAAAAAGTTACTTAAAAGCATAAATAATCCAATATGAAAATTAGCGTGTATTGAAAATAACCATTTTGTAAATTTAAATAACGTTGAAATACTGTTTTCAGAAAAAAAAGGCAAAACTCTGAATTACCCGTTAGAAATATTGACGACCATATAGCTAACACAAATTTAACCAACGAACAACAGACTTCTATTGGTCGTCTCGAGACGAGTAAAATTGTTTGAATTCTAAGAACGTTATATTAGCATAAGATGAGTAAAAAAGTATATTATTAAATTCTTAGGTAGTTAATTATGATAAAACTGAATATTTAGCATATTTAATTTATAGCTGATTTATTTACTAATTTTAACTGTGATATATGTAATGATCATAACTAATATAGTACACCTTGTGCTATTGATATCGGTTTAGTAACACGTGCAGAGTTTTAGTGCAAATTTTTTAAACATATTTTTATTAAAACGTCAGAAAATCATGATATTTCTTACACATTTCATTAAAGTTTGATATTTCAGACGGCTGTGAGTTGCCGTTATCAACGGAAGTAAAAATCTTTTTCTTCCGCTCGAGTGAACTTTTACTTCCGTCGCTAATGGCAACTCGCAGCTACATTTTTTAACTTTATTTTTTTGTAGGAAATTGACGTTTGAAGAAAAAATAACATGTTTTATTCGGAGTAAAACCACTTCATAAAAGTATCACTTTTACTCTTCATAAAACAATATAGGTACTATTTTTCTCAATCGTCAAAAAACATGACTTTCATGACAAATTTAGTGAATTTAAATTGCCATTTCTCTGTCAGTTCATCTAAGTGGCAGTAAGATTCCTCTACTGCCGCTCACGAGCGGCAATAACAATATTGGAAAAAATATATACTTAATATTTTTGATGAACTTTCCCGTCGATTATTATTAATTTTCTAATACCCTACTCCTCACCTCCTTCTTAGACTGTTGTGTATTCCTAAATACTATTTCCTTACACACCCCATATCTCACGCAAATTATCCTACTAGCGGTTACTCTTTTCATACACACGCCTCAAATTATTCTACATACGCCTTAAATTATCCTGCACACGCCAGTTGCTATCCATGGTACTCGTCCTACATGTCTGGACACTCTCATTTTGGAAAATCATAAAATGATGAAGCGATCGCAAAAACTTTGCTGTGTCTGGTTGGAATTGCTAGTAGTCTAGACTTCGTTGGCCTTAAGAAATCCGAAAGATTTTATAATCATTTTCGATGTATTTTTTCCCATAGAGTCTAAGGTATTCCCATCCACGCACAACAGCAATGCGTCTGTCCCGAGTACATAAAAATTGAAAGGGACGTTTTTTTTAATGGACTTTTTATTAGAAAAAGATCTATAAAGTACGCCAATGCAATTTAATAATGTTACCTCCTTTCCCTTATTATATACTTTTGGGAAAGAATTGAGGCAACATATGCGGACGACTAGCTGGTTTAAGCCAGAGCAAAGGCCGTGGATCCGGAGTATTTGTAAGAGTGGAGAAACTTACCCTTTTCGAATGTACAGCATAAATGAGAAATTCTTGTTTAGTTCGAGACAAAGAGAAATTGATGTTAAATTGGGCACCAATATAGTGAAAATAAATAGAGTTGTCTCTTTTTCTCGAATAATCAGATAATAATATAGATTGAAACTGAAATTGTTGGTAAGAGAAATAAAAAGATGTTGTAAAATGAATAATAAAATATATTACACGAATACATAAATCAATTTGTATAATGTGAAATTTTACGTTAATTAAAAATGTCGGCAAACAAAGGTTAATGAATACTAAAAAATTATACCAGAATCTTAGATTCCGGGATTGAGGATTGTAGACTGTGAAGGGTTCTGGAACAGCCCACAATTTTCTCTTGCAAAAATGGAATCTAAGGGGTTTCTTGGCAATTTAGTTTACGTCTCTTAATGAAGTGAGATTTGAAGAATGTAGAAGGATATAAATTTATAATTAATATAAATTCGTGAGATGGTCAAATTTACAACATAAAATGTAAAGCTCAAATATATAGCATCAAGCTTAAAGCATAAGCATAAAATAAATAGGTAATTTCAATTTTGAAATATATATAGCTAAATTTCAATTTGAAGAAGATCAAATTTTAAATATGAAGAAAATTTTTAAAGAATCAATACACAGAAAAAATATTTAAAAAGCAGATTCATAAACTATAAATTGCCAAAAAATGAAAAAGAAAGAAAAAATATTTTATAACCGGGTGGTACATATAGTATTTTAATTACTTATTAAATTAAATAGAATTGAATTTGAATTTAAAATTTAAAAAAAAAATTGAAATTACATTAAAGACAAAATTGAAGATTACTGAAATTTTAAATGACTAATAAATGAAATTTACCTGGTTGTTAAACATTTGTTAACGCGGATATAAAAATGTAATATTAATTACTGGATGTCACACGGTTAAGCTTGTATATGGGTTAGAATCAATACAAAAGCTGCAGGCAAATGATTTCTTGGTAAATTTTACTAATAAGGTAAACTTTATTTATAACACTTTCTGCGGAAACCGCGTCCTCGCCTCACACATCTTCCAGCGGCTTGTATATCAGTGTATGCGCGGAAGCTATACAACCTTAGGCGAGGGTTGTATAGGAGATATACCATCCTTCGGAGGGGATGTAAAGCCGTCGGTCCCGTGTCTATTAAATGTTAGACAAGTAACAGATCCCTACTCTTCTTAAGGGAAGAGGTTCGGCAAAATTCCTGGTTGGGGGTAGCTCGTCTACAGGCGTCAGTGTTAGGCCTCAGTAACGGAAATAGGCCGACGTTAAATAAATGTATAAAAAAAAACACTTTCTGCAAAATAATACCAATCCACAAACTTGAAAAAGATAATTCTACTATTAAAATGGAAAGCTGTAAAATATAGAAATGGTACAGGTATCGCCATTTATCAGTTGTTGAGTTGTTGGATGTCGCCTTGTGTAGATTTCCGTACTCAAGCAAATTACAGAATCGATAAAAGGAATATATAATTCTATTAAGCCATGGGTAAATAATGACATTTATTGCAAATTTTAACCTGTTAACGAAATGTCGTAATAAATAGTAAAACGTATACAAACATTACAAACCGTTTTGTGAGGATTCAGCAAATATATTACATCTTATAGGATAGACTATTTAACAGATTAATTAGAAAGTCAAAGGTAAGAAGAATAACCATATGTACTTACATAGTAAACAAAAATATACAAATTTAAATATAAGTAGGTATATGAATGTAAATAAATATTTTGTAGACTTGAAATCGACAACTGTTTCCTGAGATGCTATAATAGAAGGGACATAAATAATAGTGTAACAAAAAACATGACTGAGTTCCTAAGATATAAAAATATGTACATATAACAATGTGAAATTATTTAGCAGTTATAAAAGGAAAATTCTGATAGTTGACAACAGTTTCACTTACAAAAACTGAATCAAAATGCTACAAAGATCTTGCTAAATATAAATAAAATACTAGTTCTAATATATACAATTGTTGAATGGACATAGGCCATGTAACAATAATTAAACATAAAAGTTCATGTATATCCGTTTCAAATTAATAATTTTTATGTATTTACTTTTAATTTTAGTAAAAAACTCAGAAAGTTATATTGATTTATTTATAATGGAAAAGAATTAAATTGAAGAATGAGTTTTTATTTAAAAAAATCAGATCTCTACGATCAAATACATTTAAGAGTACAATTTTCAACTGTAGTAATTTGTTATAAAACTTTTAATAAACATATTATGTAGAAATTAGTTCTATTACCCTGTATCTAGTGCTTCCAATCAGGCATCGCAAAGATTTTCTCACCACTTGATGGCATATTAAAATAAGAGATCCTACAGAAGGTATTATGGGTAGGAAATATTGCGTGGAGGATTATAAAATGTGTAGGATAATTCTGTGTATGATAATTTAAGGCGTGTGTAGAATAATTTGAAGCCTATGTAGAATAAATTTAAGTGTGTAGGGTAATTTGAGGTTTATGTAAGATAAATTGTGCAGAATATTTTGTACAGGGTACAGCATGTTGTGACGTGCCATCTTCCGCCGGTGTCCGCAAGATCATAAGTAGATCAATTCATCAAATTTACCTATAGTAGAAATTACCTTTAGCGATAAATATCACCACGCTTAATATTGGGTGCAAATTACCACTTTAAGCTTTTCTCCCAACAGATGGCTCTCCGTAGAAAATATATGAATTTATTAAATAATTGTGTATTATTGTGTATATTTTAGGGAAATTTACAATATAGATTATTGCAATAATTAGCGTATAAAAATTGTTTACAAAGTAAGTGTAAAGATGGTTAATGATCAAAAGTCTATAAAAATCGACTCAGTCTTTTACATTTCACAAGTTGGTACTCTGACTGTCGAACTGTCAGCTGTTGTCATTTCCTTTTGTTTTTGTGAGTGACCAAAGGTTATAAATCACACAAATTGCTTAAAACTTCCTCTTTTTAAATCAAGAATTTGAACTGAAAACTTCGCTAAGGATTAATTTAGTTAAAAGGCACGCGATTGCTAATAGGTTTAATACCGGATCAATAACTAGATTTAACCTAATATTTCAATTTATATTTTGGTTTGTTTAAATTGAAATTTCGAATTATTCGGATAAATAAGCAAGTTATCGTCTAGAAGTAATATTCTATGTAAGTTTGAATTTCTTTGATTTGTTATAGACACGTGCTCACGTTAGCGGTTAATCTTGAGAATAATTTTGTAACTTTAATTGTAGACGATTTGGGATAGGCCAGATTTTGACCACAGAACTTGCCTACTGTTCTGTTATTTTCGGATTATTGGATTTTTGGACTTTGGATCATTGCTATTGGTACTCGAATTTTGGTATACGATTTGGCCCTGCATTTTGATTTATATATTACGATTAAGAGAAAACTTATCTAACTATTGTGAAGATTTGTGAAACCTATCAAATTGTGTTGTGAAGATTTCTCCTCGATCAACAACCTTCAAGTCTGGAGCGCCAGGAAACTCTCCAATTTTCTTTGTAAAAATTAAGTAACAACTGTATCTCCTTTTTATTGTCAAATTGTTTCAATTTATTAATCATTTTTCCATAGCGTTAACCTTAAACCCTAGACTTTGCTGTATTGTTTTATTGTAATATTTTTACCGTTTAATCTTGTGTACTGTCTTTTATTGATTTTTATAATAAATTGTATTTGTTTTTACTTGTTCTTTTATTTTGTCACTCTCACTACAAGGATTTGTAAGATCTGGGACTTCGTTAACTTACCCCGGCTATAGGTCGTAATAATATATAGAAAAATAATATGTAAGACAGTAACTAGCTATCTCAGAGAGGAAGAGGTCATTCCGTCTTATGCCGGGACTAAAGGAGGGCCCATGTATTAGATTAAATCAAAATCAATAGGAAATATATTATTATGTTTTCCCACTTTTTACCGGTTTTTAAAGTTTCATTCCCCATGTTTAAATCAGAACCAATACTAGAATTTGGCATCGGATTTTGACCGCTTCGGACACCTTTGCAAAATTCGAGCAACATATATCTATTGGTTTGAGCTCTAAGTATGACCACAATGATACAGTCAACAAACGTTTCTTAAAGACTGATTTTTGAGTTTAAGGGAATTTAAAAACACGTAAGCACGTAACATTCCCAGATAGCCTTAAAATAGCAAAAATCATACCAGTATATAAAAGAGGAGAAAAGACAATAATATCTAACTACTGGCCAATCTCAGTGCTACATCAGCCTCAAAAATTGTTGAACAATTATTAAAGGAGCAGGTAATAAGGTACACAGACAATAAAAATATACTGACAACTAGTTAATTTGGATTAAGGCAAGGTCGTTGTCCAATGAAATAGTTTCTTCCGGGTCTTGCCGTGGTCGTCGAACTTGACTTGACGTTTCGCTGATCATCCTGTCAGCTTCTTCAGAAAGATTATAAAGACAGTCTTTAGAATTCTATATATATATAAATGACTGTTTAGAAGGAAAATACTACCCACTTTGTGTATTCTATGACCTAACCAAAGCATTAGACTACGTGGACTATCTACTATGTTTACTACACAAAAACTAATTTTTTATGGCTTTAGGGGTGTATTTTACAACTGGTTCCAATCTTATCTTGACAACCAAATGATGCATGTGAAATTAAAAGAAATTGTGGACAATGAGATAAGATCAATAGAAACTGAACAAAAGAAACTGAAATGTGGTGTTCCGTAAGGCTCAATCCTTGGCCCTGTATTTACATAAATGATCTTGTTGACAACTTTAAAATGATACAGTTTTCCCTGTTCGCAGATGATACCAGTATACTTTCCTGAATGTACAGAAATATTAAATAACATAAATGACTGGTTCTCTGCGAATAGATTAATACTAAATTTAACTAAAACTCACAACATCACATTTCATTCAAGTCACAATTACACACAACCAGATACCAAGCTACAACAGGGAATCATTACTGCAGTAGATAATGTAAAATTTTTGGGAGTGTATATCGATAAGAATCTTAAATGGAGGAGTCACTTAGCTGAGCTCAATAAAAAGCTTTCGAGCGCTGTTTATGCTTTGCTTGTTGTCAGGAAAAACATCGGGTTCAAAACAGCGACAATAGTATATTATGCATCTTTCTAGAGAATTTTGGAGATATTCCACTGGGGTCGAAGCTTCATTTAGGATTCAAAAAAGGTCATTAGGACAATGTATCATTTAAGACAAACTGACTCGTGTGGAGGGTATTTTAAAAACCTTGGAATAATGACCTTTGCTAATTTTTATATTTTTCGCGTTTCTATTCTCATATTTCGAAACAAAAATAAATTAATCAAATATTCAGATATTCATAAATATGAAACAAGAAAAAAGAGCACACACTGTCTACACACATATAATTATTATAATGTCATGAGAAGAAGCGTATCCTATAATGGAGTTAAAATGTTTAATCACCTTCCATTGGATATTACAATGGAAATAAAATAAAGGAAAAAACAGGAGAGTCAGTGAAAGGCGAAAGTTAGAAGATAATACAAATGATGAAAGTAACATTAGTTAATGACATTATAGGAAAGATGTCGTGCAAGAATATATTAGGTATCTTGTATCTACAACGAAAATATAAGAAAGAACAAATTTAGGTTTATTAAACAGTTGATTTATCTTGAAACGGGAACATTGATAACTAGAGAAATTTTAGAAATGATTGAGATTTGGCATGACAATGAAATGCTTTACGCTATAATAAACTTCACTTCCGTGAAGTAAATAAACGGATAATAATAATAATTATCGAGAGATAGATTTCTGACAATCTCTTAAAATATGAATTCCATAGAGTAATGGACAACAGTAATAACTACCGAAACTGCATACTAACTGTTTTAATATTTCTGTTAAGCACTGAACCTGAAGTCAATAAGACTCTTGCTGTTAAAAATATTTTTGCATTACTTATTTTGTTTATGCCATATAGAACGGCAACTTTGCTCTACAAATATGTGGCAAAAAGAACACTTTTTTGCAGTATGAAAATTATTTTTGACAGCTATACGCTTTTCTATCCACATACTTTCAGCTCTTATCCTAACATTAAAAAGATCGTCAAGAAAAATTAATCCACTCTGTACTGAAATTTATTTTGGGCTTCAAAATACCTAAAAAGTAGGGTAAATATAAATGTTTGTATTTAAAACTGGCTCTAACTATAAAAGTTGTTAGATAATCATTATGTTACCTGAAACAGTTCTTAGGTATTTTATAAAACTAGTCTAATTGTATGGCATTTAAATTAATATAATTTTTTAGGAACCTGTTGGTGGTAGAATAAAATAATAATTCGTAATTAAAAATTGTACTACAATATATTCTCTCATGTTCTGCGAACTGTTTATCTTATAGATACCCAGTTCAAGTAGAATATTAGAAACAAGAAGTGTAGCAGACTTGTACAAATAAGAAATGTTCTTAGTAATTTTTTTATTATGAAATGTGTATTATAAGGAACAAATTACTTATTATATTATAATATTTGGACCGATACGACTGAAATTAATTTAATGAAAGTTACATGTGCTTCAAAAATAATTGCAATTTGTAATTATTGCAATATTTTTTAATTTTAATATTTGTAAACTATTGATTACGATAGTCGCTAACAACCGACCCATATCACAAATCATATTCATCACTGACATCAATCAAATTTAATTAGTTAGGAATTAATAATTACCCGATATGTCTATTCAGGGGTTTTGACAAAAAAGGCCACTTCGAGCGCCAAAAGAGCGAAGTAGGCCGGTCAGAATAATTGCACGTTGGGCGTCATTAGTTCGTTTTGCAATGATGCAATGCGTAGCGGTTAGGCCCTGTTGTCTTGTCACACCGCACCACACTTTCAGTTGCTTTCAGTGGCACTTACTCACTGGCGCGGGTATTTTCAGGCACGTGTGGCGCCCCCTGCTCCAGGTCGGCAACTGAAAGCAGAAAGACGGCTGCCGAAAACGATGCCCGAAAACGGATTTGGCCTCCGCGTACACGCGCAATCTCTCGGTGCAACGCGCGGGCTCAAAGGACTTCTTCTGAACTTTCAGTGGTTTCACAGGGTCGGCCTTATTCCTGCTGATACATCTGTTTATTTACTCAACTATGAATCTACATCTTCATCTACAAATGGATAATTATTTGATTTATTGTAATATTTGAAAATTTACAGCATTTACAGGCACCTAAAAAATTGTCTTCCTGCAGATTAGACCAAGGGGTGTCTCACCAGGAACTGAATCGATCGATATAGAGAAAAGTACGCATCAGAAAATTTTGAAAATTTAGATAATTATTAATGTCGGTGTGGCCAATTCTTTCATAAAAATCGTTTGGGTAGAGGAGGCGGAGTGGGAATATATATTAGTAGCGATTTTCCAAGTAGAGAGGTTTTTAGTGATTTTAGCTCAATTGAACGTTTAGAATATTTAATGGTCGAAGTTAAATTCGGCAAAATAAAAATTTTAGTTTGTGTTGTATATAGAGCTCCCTCAAATAACATTCAGAATACCGTTGAACATATGGAAAACTTGCTATCTTTTATAACGCCTCAGTATGACAATATTTTAATACTGGGGGATATAAACGTTGATCAAACTCACGACAACATTTTTGCGCAATATCTCGACTCTTATGATTTCCAACAATTAATAAATGAGCCAACACGTATTACTAGTACGTCTCATAAAATAATTGATGTTATATTTGCAAATTGCCCCGACCTCATATTAAATTCTGGCACTTTAAACACCGACCTTATTTCAGACCACAGAGGAATCTTTTGTGAAATTGATATTTCAGTTTCCCATACCGCTCCCAAACTGCTCACATATAGGGATTTTAAAAACTTCTCATATGATAACTTCCTTAGAGATTTGCAATCTATTCCTTGGGATGATATATTCTACTTAAATAATAAAGCAGACAAAGTGAACTTTGTGACAGATAATATAATAGATTTATTTAATAAGCATGCGCCGTATGTTACTTCTCGGGTTTCCAAACCTCTCGCACCATGGCTTACTCCTGCCATAAAAAAACTAATGGCAGATAGGGACAAAGCTCTCTCGAAATACAAAAAATCTAAAAGTATTTTAGATTGGATTAACTACAAACAGTTGCGAAATCGTACTGTGGCTATTATTAGACACGAAAAAGCAGCAGCTTATAATCAAAATATCTCATCTAAAGAACTCTGGAAGGCTATAAATAAGTTGAATATTAAGCAAAAACAAAATACTGAGGTTCCACCCCAGTTATGTGACACAAACGAAATTAACAGCTATTTCTCATCTGTTTTTAGTCCAACTAGTAACTGCCCAGATACTGTTAATAATTATAATTCAAACAAATTTAATAATAACTTATCGTTCCATTTTAAGCTTGCAACCATCACTGAGGTGAAAAAAGTAATTGGTGAATTAAAATCTAATGCTCGAGGCTGTGATGACATTTCTGCCTTAATGATAAAATATTGCGCATCAGTAATTTCTCGACATATAACGCATATTATTAACTGCTGTTTAGAGCTAGGTTGCTTTCCTAATGAATGGAAATTATCAATAATTAAACCTCTGCCTAAGATAAAAAATCCGTTAGATTTTTCGGACATACGACCTATAACGATTATCCCAGCTTTATCAAAAATTCTTGAAAAAATAGTGAAAACGCAAATATATGATTATGTAGTCGAAAATAATATTATTTCAAATTTGCAGTCTGGTTTTCGAAAAGGCTATAGTACTATTACTGTTCTTGCTAATGTTACAGATAATATCTTCAGATCCCTTGATAAAGGTGACGCTACCGCTCTAGTACTCTTAGACTTCTCGAAGGCTTTTGACACTATTGACCACGCCTTATTATGTGCAAAACTTTCTTACTATGGATTGGATGATAACGCAGTAAATTTTTTTAGGTCATATCTTAGTCATCGAAAGCAAACAGTTATATTGCATGAAAATATGTCAGAATATCGGCCAATTACATGAGGGGTGCCACAGGGTTCGGTTTTGGGGCCAATTCTGTTCTTAATTTACACTGCTGACCTATGCAACTGTGTAGAGCACTCAAATATTCAGTCATATACTGACGACACCCAACTATCGTATACATTTCATCCCAATGACGCTAATCTTGCTTGTGATAATATAAATAACGACTTAAAATCTATACTAAATTATTCAAACAACAATAACCTTAAGCTTAATCCTAGTAAATGTGTTGTAATTTGTTTGGCTAGTAGAAGAGTACATGAGACTATTAAAGATAATATCAGATTAATCTTAGATGATGAACCTCTTAGAAGAGTAAAGCAAGTAAAAAATCTTGGGTTAGTCTTTGAAGAGGACATGCGTTTTAAGGAACATGTCTCTATACTAATAAAAAAATCGTATGTTGTTTTAAAGCTGTTGTATAATAATATCTCCATATTGAATTTCAAATTAAGAAAAAAATTATGCGAGTCTCTTGTTGTCCCGATATCAACTTATTGTAACACTGTCTACTTCTCGTGCCTAGATAAAGCAACAAAATGTCGCCTACAAAAAATTCAAAATAGCTGTTGTAGATTTATTTATAGAATTAGGAAGTATGATCATGTTTCACAAAAGATAAAAAATCTCAATTGGCTCACTATGGAAAATTTTTATAAATATAACTTAACAGTATTCACACACAAGGTTCTCGCCACATCTACACCTCATTACCTCCGAGAAAAATTTGCTTTCAGACATGATATGCACAATTCAAATTTAAGGTTTGCAGACAAATTAGCGCTGCCGCAGTATCACACAACTATGTTTCAGCGGTCCTTCACTTATAACTCCGTGTCACTATATAACTCACTTCATAGTCGATTGAAAAATCTACCTGTAAATAGTTTTCGTAAAAACACAAAGGCTTACTTTTTGTCTCGTCAGTAGTTACGTTTTCAATTGTGTTTACCACTCGCAATAAAAGTCTGTTTATATGTTTATTTTGGTGTCAGTAATTATGCTTTTAAATTTTTATATTGTATGTTGTATATATATATATATATATATATATATATATATATATATATATATATATATATTTTTCATCTAATTTATTTTATATAGTTTACTTTTGTTATCTTATACAAGTATTGTAAATTTTAAATGTTACCTTCAAACTTATTATAAATTAGTACAAATTTATCATTTACTGATGTATTGTAAGGGTTGAGTTGAGTAGCTTAGGCTAGACTTCGCCCATCTGGAAATAATTGAATTGTTCAATTTTTTTCTAAATAAAGTCATTTATTATTATTATTATTATTATTATAGAAACGTCAACTGTCAACAGAAACGCAAACAGTACGTACTTTCGTTCGTCTTGAACAAACTGAACACAATCACTAAACAGCCAATCGAGTTGAGATATTTTTCAAATTCTTGATTGCTTACTAATCACAATCACCTTGTTCAAGAAGAACGAAAGCAGCTATAATTACAAATTGCACTACTAGTGGATGGCGCCACCTATGCTCGTTACATTCTAGAGGCATGTAATAAATATTACATATCAGCCACTAGAATATGGTCACTCCTTATTTAAAATCGACATCATAATGCTCATATTACATAATAGGTGTAGAAAAAAATTTATTATTAGCCCATTTTGTTAGCTGACAGATACAAATCTTCTTCATTGTCATTTTATTCCATGCTAAAAGCAGTTTTGAAAATAGAACACAACATAGATTTGGAAAGGTATGGAAAACTACGTTTTTTTTTTAAAGAAATTCTGAGGGATATGAAGCGAAAAACGCTAAAGCTTTGACACTAGAAGAAATTAATAAATTATAAATTTATAAAGGAAGCACCTGATACAGTTTATCTTTTACATAAGGTAAGATAGCCAAATACCAGATCTAACATATTACATTTAAGGTCGTATTAATCGTGGGAATTATGGGTGCATGTCGCTCTAATGATCTCTACGAAATCAAAATTGAACACGTGAAAGATAAGTACAACATTATTAATAACTGTACCTAAAACGAAAACCAAAGTGGTAAGAAGTTTTGACATGACTGGTCAATTTTATGGATTTGTAAAAAGTATATGGATCTTCAGCCGTCGCACGTGACAAGATTTTTTTTTTAAATTGCCAAAGAAGTAAATGCACCATTCAACGATTTGAAAAAAATAAGTTTACTGTACTTAGAAAACTAATAGCAACTTATTTGAATTTGCCAAATACTGAACTTTACACCGGTCATTGCTTTCGGAGATCTTTGGCTACATTATACGTGGATGGAGGTGACAATATTACGGGGTTTAAGCGTCACGGAGGCTGGAAGTCCTCACTCGTATCTGAAGGATATATCGGCCAATCTGTTAAAAATAAAATGATAACAGCCGAAACTATTTCAAACGAAGTGAACAATGCTACGGCTTCTACTTCTACAACTGCTAGAGTGGTTAATGCTGATAGTATTACTACCGTTGAACAATAGTACTATTCATACTATAACACAAAATATGCCCTCATCAGTTCAGTTTATTAACTGTAGTAACATTAACTTACATTTTGTTGAAAGGAAATTAAAAAAATTACAGTTTTTTTTAGTTTATATATTATGTATGTATCAGTATATTTTATATACAGGTTAGTCGTATATAAAGTATAGTTACAACTCACTATAATGGCTATTATTACCTCGGATATTTACAACACTCGCTCGCTGCGCTCACTCGAGTTGTAATCTCTATCTTCAATAATAATAGCCTTCACCATTGTTTAATTTTATTTTCGAATTATTATGGTTCTGAGCATTATAATGAAATCATTATACTATTCATTACGAAAAAGTTTATGATAATAATAAATCGCCTTTATTGAATAGTAATCAAATACATGCCGAGTGATATTTAGCTAGTAAGTTATTCTTACACATAGCTCCAAATGTACAAGAAATTGAAATTACAATTTATATAGGCCTGTCAGCACCCTCGCATGCAAATTGCAGTATTGCATAATGCGCACGCGAGGGCACCGACCGCGACCAAGCGACCCAGTGAAGAAACCGCCACAGATGTTAGGAAAACACCTACCTAAAACGAATTATCACCTGTTTGCCACATCGTGTAATACTTAAATTTAAAAAAATAGTTTGTTTATATATGGAATTTTTTTTATTCAATTGTTGTTTTTAACGGATTTCAGCGTTAGTTTCTAATCCGGAGTCTAGTCCCTTTTTAAAAGTTATTACTAACAGGCTGAATTTTCGTCAGTGGTTTCGTTTTGACGAGTTCTCTCTGTAGAGGTATGCAAAGTTTTACGCAGCCCTTAAACATCAGGGTTTTCGTCAGCCCACTACCTAATTTACTACTCCATTGGAAGGAAAAGTTGCTCCGTCTGTGAATAGGATCTGTGTAGCAAAAGACCGATTTTCTTTTATTCCTCCTCGTAGCCAAGCACAAAAAAAAAGAATCTAATATCAAAATCACGCTCTGCAAGCATGTTAATAAACTTTGGCTTGTACGAGCGAAATTTCTGTTTCTTCAAAATTCTGCTTACAGGTTCTGTGTTACCGTTCTGTTGGAAATTGAGGCAATCGAAGTTTGTGTATGTTCTATTAAATCAAGCAAAACGTGGTCCTCATGTTTATCAATTCTCCAATTCGTGTATGCCTTTTTGTAAAGGTTTTCAATTTCTTTTCGTCCCACTTACTATTCTCTTATAAATCTCATAATATGATTTATTTGACTCAAATTACATTGCAAAGTAAATATAATGCGTAATAAATCGTTAACGAAAATTCGATTTACAAGACATTAATTACTGGCAGATTCTCTTAAATCTGTATCGGTATCTATATTTAACGGATCTTCATAATACGTATACCTAAATTATTCATTTTCTTTTTTACTTAAAATGTAGCACAACTTATTCCAGAATCATTCTGTTTTTAGAATGAACATAAAACATATTTATTAAAATATTTTTATGTTTATTCAATAGCACAAATTTTATTATAATTATAAAATTTTTTGGCATATTGATGATAAAAAATATTAATAATTTTATTTTTAAATTTATAACCCTTTTGTCTATCTACGCCTCTGATCGTAGTGGTTATCAAAATATTCCCCTTCCTCCCCACCCTTCCCCTTATCCATCATCTCAACATCATCGATGAGCCACTTTTCTTCAATGTATTTTAAATGGGATTACTTATCTATGTTTCTTTCTTAATCTGAGGACTAGCTCTGCTCCAGCCTCAAGTGCCACAGTGCCTGCGCGGCGCCGGCGTCCCGGTACCGTGAATGTTCGGTTGCATCTGTATTTTTAATTGCGAATAAATTTGATTTGATGTGATTGAGTGTCGTCAGCGTAACATTGTATTTGACATGTTTTTAATTTAGTATAAAGATCGGCGGTGTAGGTGCTTGGAGTTGAGTGAGTTACTGAGGTTAATTTTAAATTGTAAGATCTACGATGTAAGCCAAGTTTTTGGCTATAGCAGAAAATCCTGACTTGTAGGGGCAAAACTAATCTTATATTCAATTATAGTAGTTGTTCAGGATTTCCAAATTAAATTTGCCAGCAGAAAAGTAGACTATGTTTGTAACGTTGTTTCCGTTCCCATCCTGTATACTCCGGATTTGAAATGTTAGTTTAAGATGAAAATACTAATTGAATATACCATTAAATATTTAATTTTAGAAGCTGCCCGTTTGAACAATTAATTCAAGTCGGTTTTCTCTTTGGATTGAATGAAATTGGGTAATCGATTTTGTCTCACATATTCCATAAAGGTAGTGTTATTTACTAGAGGTGTTTTCCTTGGAAGCCCAGAACCCACTGTCCTACTCGGGAGTGTTATCTTTAAAGTTTATAGGAATATGTATTGTATATTTTCGTTAATATTTAGTGAATCGAAAAGTTGTGTCGTTGACAATATTTCAAGAAAATTTTGTTAAAATTTTAAAATTTTCAAGAGTCATAAACCGTATTAACTTTGATACGTAGTATGAATGTTTTTGAAAATAATATATGTGTTAAAATCACCGTGAATATAACTACATGAAATGTATTCTCAATATATGGGTGAGAAGATGAAATGAAAGATGGCAATAATTCATAAAGAAGAAGAATAAAAAAAAAAAATTAAAAACAATTTTTTTTAGCATTCCACGCCGTGCTGTACATGACGTAGGCAGAAATTCATAATATTTGAATAATTTTCATTTAATACTATTTTATTTAATGGTACATAAATTATGTTGAGGCTAAAATAACAATTAAACATACTTACTAAGAAACGCACGAAAACAAATAGAAGAGAGACTTACCTGAAACAAAGAGAATTAATTTAGTACTGGTAATATGTCGGAAAAGAATGTTGTGTCTTTGTGATAACATTGAACTGATCTGTTGTGTGGTCAATTTAATTGCAGAAATATGTTATACATACATACGGCGTTTATTTATTTATTTAAATTAAAATACTCAACGGGACTAAAGCCCAATTACAGCATAAGGACAAAAAGTAGATACACATAATATATCCAGAATTGTAAAATTTAAAATATAAACAAAAATTATTATACAAACCCACAATCACAAATAAATTGATACATTAAAAACTTATAACGATGTATAACAAATCAGACAAACAGTGTTTAATTGAATTGATAGAGCAAGCAAGTATATTAAGTCTTTCTTCGTATAATATATGATAATTTTGAATCATTTGATAAAGAGGTGAAGCAGTGAGTAAGTTAGTACGGGCTGTAGGTAAGTGAAATACTGAAGCCTATCACCAACACCTGTAGACGAGCTACCCCCAACCAGGAATTTTACCGAACCTCTTCCCTTAAGAAGAGTAGGGATCTTTTACTTGCCTAACATTTAATAGACAAGGGACCGACGGCCATACATTCCCTTCGAAGGATGGTATATCACCTACACAACCCTCGCCTAAGGTTGCATAACTTCCGCGCATACACTGATATACAAGCCGCTGGAAGATGTGTGAGGCGAGGACACAGTCTTCTTTGTGAACACGGAAACGACCTCTGGTGCGGTGAAATAAAAAATTGGAGTAGTGGGGGTTTAGAGCTGAGACCCCAGAGGTGTTCGTGCACTTAATTTTCGATGTGTAAAGTCTCATGGTTTGATTTCTAAAAGTGCTTGATCGGGTCGAATGCTACACGCTGTATATTAATTTTTGCACTACGGTTTATCACTTTATTTAAATTAGCACTGGTTTGATTTTTATAGCTATTGTAGGGTCAACGGCTACACCATGTATGTTGTATTATTATTTAAGAAAAAATAATACTATGGATTAAACGAAATACAAAATTATTTATTAAAGATTATTGAACAGAGTTGAATAGAATTTATTTTATTTTTTACAAGTTTCTTTTTAAAATTGAAACTCTAATCGACAACAGAAATTCTGTCCACTTAAAGCGAAGTATTAAAATTAAAAGGGGGCCACTTAAGGCGAAGTATAAATATTTAGAAAGGAAGGGGCCACTTAAGGCGATTACTTAAAACTAACTCTTTTTAACCAGGTTTCGGCCTGGGAAGCTAGAATTGAACAGCTCGTCACGAAAAGATTGCAGGGGACTGGGACTAAGAAAGCCTCGCTAAGCGGGTATCTACAACTTAAGTTAAATAGTAATCGGACCCAGCGCCAACAGCTATTACACAAAAATTCACTTTTGAAACTTATATTTTCCACAAGAATACTACGCGAATACTTAACACTGGAGTCACTGTCAAAACTGAACTTGACTTCGGCTTGTTGCACGCCGGTATTTATACTGTTTCGAGAAAGTTTCGTTTTTCGCGCCCCGTCGAGTCTCGCATCCCGTTATAAAGAGCTGGAAAGGCTTGGAATCGCTCCGTGCGGGCGAGGATGAGTAATCGATTACGCCATGTTGCGCAATACTGGAAATTTTAAGATTTCGAAAATAAAAGTTATATAAGAAAATCGGCAATGAAAAGGGGAATTTATTAAAATTAGAATGAAAGTCGGATCTATTTTGGTTTAGAAGTTATTTGAATTTTTATCAGCAAAATCTGACACGACCCCGTAAGGTATCAACGGAGGTCCGATGTTTAAGAGTTGTAACGCTATTAAAATGTTCCCGATAGGTGCGTAGTGCATGAAGATAAGATATTAAAATGTTCCTAACGGGTACGAATCGAGTTGAGCGTAGATATTGTATGCTTGTATGCTATTATACGAGGGGTGATCGAAAATGGGTGAAATTTATAATAGCAATCGGGCGGTGGAAATTTGATGAAATGACATTTGGACTTTTTAGACTCGAGGCACGGGACGTGATTTGAAGTATACAGGGGTTGATCGAAAAGTAAGAACGGAAAAATGCGAAATGGTTTTAAGAGTTGGCAAACGAGTTCGAAGGTTAAGTTTAAACGTAGTTACGTATACGAGGGGTGGTCAAGAAGTTTTGAAATTTTGAAAATGAAATTGTTTATAGAAAATTGAGGGATTGAAGTAATATGTTGAAAATTTGGGGTTAGATAGTGATTTAGATTAGGTTAATGAATATACGGGGGCTATATTTTTAAGGGGAGTTTTTTGTGAATTTTCTTTTATAAAATTGTTGGAATGAATGTTGGGAGGATGTTCTCGGTGATTTTACGTTATTTGTGAATTATGGAATGTGCATGAATTTTTTCTGATTTTTGTGACCTTGGATGTGGCTTTTTGTGGTAAACTATGTCTGGTTGACTTTTTATCATGTTTTGCCATGTGGCACGGGATGATCTGATTTTTCAGTGATTTTTTGAATTTTTTGTTTTTTATTTTAGACTTGTAGGGGACATACTCTACAACATTTGAAACGGTCGCTCATCCAAGTACTAACCGCGCCTAATGTTGCTTTACATCGCATATCGAAGTGTACATAGTAAAAACGCATCTACACTCGCCCCCATGATATAAGATTCTTGATGTAATTGCTTCTGAACTTACTGCATTATTTATAATCTTTGAAAAAATATAATCGAATGCATAATACGCCTCTGATAACCTGCTTAGTTCAAACCCGGCCAATAGCGTATCCTGATGTATTCCATGGAGAAGATAAAATCCATCAGTGACAAAGTGTAAAGATTTGATATATCTATGCTGTACTTTCTTTAACTGAGTTGCATATGTTATGTATAGAGGATTCCAAACCACTGAAGCGTATTCCAGTTTGCAGGGGACAAAAGTAGTCTAAAGAACATTTAAAGCTTTTACGTTGTTAAATTCTTTACCATTACGCAAAACAAATCTCAAACTTTATACACCGACTCAATGATTAGACGAATATGTTCATCGAATGGCCACTTGCTGTCAAGAGTGACACCAAGGTCTTTAAATTTAGTTACTCTATTGAGAACGACGTTATCAAGAGGATATTCAAATAACTCAATGGTTTTATGCCGAGATTAGGACATAATATTGCATTTACTGATAGTTAAATGTAAATGATTTTTTACACACCAATCATTTAATTTGACCAAATCATCCTGTAACTTCGAACAGTCTGAAATAGATTTAATTTCAATGTAAATTTTAAGATCATCCGCATATAGTAAATAGTTGACATTAAACACTTGTGTTAGATCATTAATAAATATAAAAAAAGTAACGGCCCCAGAATAGAACCTTGTGGAACTCCTGATGATTGCCTAAACTTTCCAGATTTGAAACCACGATATTGAACAAACTGTAACCTAGATCAAATGTGCTTTTAGAGGGCGGAATATTAAATATAATATTTTTAGTCCCAAACTCCTCTATAAATCCTTATTTTACTATAAGGAACGTAACCAGACTGCAACCAACAGCTATTCTCCGGGCTATGTGCCCCGCCGAGCGCTGAATTACAAGTTACAAGTCTGGCGCGTTAAGTGTAATAATTGCATATTACCATCAAAACGCTAATGCTTCGATTGCAACAAACACCAGCCGAAAGACTGATCCTACTTAAAGGAGCTCCCTTGCCAGTCGTCACACACCACTTGCAGACTGCAGTATCGAGCTGTTGGCTCTCGTCAGTGCAAGGTAGGTATGCGACGACCGACATGAGAATCCTTTGACTATAGTACATCCCGGTATTTTTACAATAGCGACATGTAAAACAGCCAGCAGGCGCCATCCAGCGGTCCAGTGTCTGTTGCAATCGAAAAATAAATAGCCTGACTTGGCTTAGCATAGATCAAATGTGCTTTTAGAGGGCGGAATATTAATCATAATATTTTTAGTCGCAAACTCCTCTATAAATCCTTATTTTACTATAAGGAACGTAACCAGACTGCAACCAACAGCTATTCTCCGGGCTATGTGCCCCGCCGAGCGCTGAATTACAAGTTACAAGTCTGGCGCGTTAAGTGTAATAATTGCATATTACCATCAAAACGCTAATGCTTCGATTGCAACAAACACCAGCCGATAAAATAAGCCAGTAAAATAAGGATTTATAGAGGAGTTTGCGACTAAAAATATTATGTTTAAACTGTAACCTGTCATTAAGTTACGATCTGAAAAAAATAAGCAAATTAACAGAAGTACCGAATGTATCTTGTTTTGATATCAACAGGTGCATTATTAGTTAATGTTAATAATTCAGGAACATGTGGAGAGACAATATTATAGGCTGAAAACGATTTTTTAATAAAACGTATCTTAATAACGTTTAAATTTTGGTAATCTTTGTAGTGAAAGAATCAGTGACGGATTCAGCGGAGCGTAATTAGAACGATCGTGCCACTCTCCCAGTCTGAAAGTAATGAGAGTGAAAAGTAATCAAAAAAGGATTTAAACTTGAGCTGCTTCGGGTCAAGCGTCATAAAAGTTACAATCAACAAATAAAGTAATATAATATTTGCCAAGGTTGCTCAAATCTGATGTATTATGAATAGATTTATGCAAAATTGATGTAATTTGCCTAAATCTGATCATGCTAACAAAAATTAGGAAACAAAAATCCTTAAACGCTTAATTCATATAATATAAAGTAAATGCAATAATTTCAAGTACACATTGATACGTTAATAAATATAAATAAAGAGGCATGTATTTCTCATCGGTTTTGAAGCACATGATGTATTAAACAATTCTAATCTATTAACAGTTAAATTTACATTACATAGTAGTCTACTGATACTCATTAAGGCCATAGAGTTCTTAGCCATTCTAGAATTAACATGAAATTCTACAAAGCTTACAAGCTGTGTGAAATAAATCTGAACAATAAATGTTTTATGTAAAAAACATAAATTAGCCTAATCTTCCATGTTCTAAAGTATTAAATTTAAGAAACATTGAATATGATCATATGTGTAATTTTCAACTTGGTAGTCCATCTTAAATGCACAGTGTCTTAAAAACTTCTTCTGAACATTTTCAATTTTGTTTTATGTAGACTTTATAATTTGGACACCGAATTATACAGCAATATCCCAGAATTGATCGAACTAAAAAACAATATAATATTTCAAACTATTAACAGAAAAATCGCTACCGATACGTTAAATAAAGATGTTGATACCATCATATCTTCTATATATGCACTATATGACATTTTACTATCAACAGAGTTAACCTAAACTTTGCTTTTTAAAGAGTAAAACGAATTTACAGTAAATAGTAAAATCGTACATGTTGATTTATTTTCCGTGTTGATAATCAGCAATTACATTTTTACAATCCCATGATATATACTTTGTTACTAAACACTCAAACAGTTTAGGGATTTGAGACTGTAAACATACTGTCTCTCGAATAACTATCAATACAGTTCAAGATATTTTCGCTGAAACTTATTCCATTAGATTTGGCTATCAGTAAGCCATGACGAGTTTTGTCAAAGACGTTTGAAAAGTCTATTTTTTTCTTGTAAATTGTACTTTTAAGTTCATTATCGAACCATACAGGATATAATGAGGTTGTATATCTTTTTAAAGGTATGCACAACTCAATGCCTTTATATAAAATATCTTAATACAGTATAAAATGGCGCCATTAAATAGAGTAATTTCCTCCTTTCTCAACGATAGTTCACATGCCATATTTATTCATTGGTACTACATCAGTAATTATAAAAACATTTTTTTAATACCAATAATTTTTTTTTAACAAGCATTATACTTGCCGTGGAAAAGTATGATTAAATAAAACGATAAAATAATTCAATAAGTTGTTCAAATCTTTGCTATAATAAAACATTAACACAATTAAGAAGAATAAAGTAAATTCAGGTAACAAAAATAAAATAATAATCAAGAAAGCAACATGGAGCAATTATGGAAAGAATATTCGCAGTTATGCCAATGTATAGAGGTCCTCCATAAAAGCGTCACTCCTTGCTCAGAAAGTTAAAATGTCTTTACCAATTAATTTAAGTATAACATCCATTTGTTTTTATTTCACGATTTCACTATTATTTCAATTATTTTAAAATAATTGGCTATGAACAAACTTGACAATTTAATTTTTTGACAGATCATCTCAGTTAATACTTAAACTCTCACTCAATCACATTCGTTTAAGGATTTAGAATTTTCAAAAATGATTTCCACTCACATTGATCGTTATAATATGTTCGTTACATATTGCCAATGCAATTTTAACTCTGGATTAGCTCAAGTAGAATACAGAAACAGATTTCCACAAGCACTACAGCAGAATAAAACTCGAATTAGCTATGAAAAATAATGGTTCATTTTTAAAGAAGAGGACAAGGTTGAACAGTGTTACTGATAATGTAAATAAGGTAAACCGAGTTATTAATTATGTAAGAAATAAGAATACAGAAAATTTGGAAACATCGTTAAGAGAAATTTAAATTGCTTGTCATATAAATAAAACAAGTGCTAGAAAAATTAAAAAAAAAAAAAAAATGGTTACCGGTGTTATAAGCCAAAAAAGTTCACAATTTACAAGCGGGGGACAAATCAAGGAGGACGACTTTTTGTAGGTGGCTGTTGGAAAAGAAGCGTGCCGATCCATTAATATGTAGTAAAATACTCTGGTCCGACGAGGCAAATTTTTCCAATAATGGATTTTTTAATCGCAATATTCATTACCAATGGACTTCTGAAAATACACACTGGCATAGACCGACTGGGTTTCAATATCGTTTTTCAATAAATATGTGGATAGGTATTTTAGGCACCAATTTAATAGGTCCTTATTTTTATGATGGTCACCTCGGTGATCAATGATATCTAAACTTTTTGAGAAATGAATTTAATGAATTCTTAGATGACCTACCTTTAGAGAATCGACACAACTTTCAGTATTTTCAACAAGATGGAGCTCCTCCCCACAATTCCCAGGTTTGCCTAGATTATTTAGACGAAATTTTGCCTCAACATTGGATAGGTACCAATAGATTTATTCGATGGTCCCCTCGTTCTCCAGATATAACCCCAGTGGATTTTTTTCTATGGGGGTATATTAAAGATAAGGTGTTTTCGACGACACAGAAAAATGTAGATGATCTAAAAGCTCGAATTCAAAAGGCATGTATTCCAGTTACCCCCGAAATGTTGAGTAATGTTTTAAATGCAGTGCCTCGCCGCGCTCGATTGTGCATAAGAAATCGCGGTGGTTATTTTGAGGATTAGATAAATAATAATGTTCTCTGTGCTATATTCTTTTTATTATTAATTTGTTTTTGTTACCTGAATTTACTTTATTCTTCTTAATTGTGTTAATGTTTTATTATAGCAAAGATTTGAACAACTTATTGAATTATTTTATCGTTTTATTTAAACATACTTCTCCACGGCAAGTATAATGCTTGTTAAAAAAAAATTTGAAAACGCTATGTTTTTGCACAAGAATTTTTCTCGTATCTTTTCAAATAACGGAGATATTTGGCCTAGACGTTTTCCTCATTTTCGATATTTTCCGCCATAACTCAAAGTAAGCCATGGATTTCAAATGTCTTTAAACCATTTTGTAGGTTATATAAATCGACACAATTTTCGTAAAAATAATTTTTTTTGTACGACCGATATTAAGTGAGATATTCTCGAGGGCCCTGATAAAATGGACAGCCTGTATATCTTGCAATTTGTGTGTTTTGTTAGAAAAAATATTAGCAATCCCATAAAATGTGGTGATATTAATAAATATAACACTCGTTCAGCAAATAACATCTTTGTACCCTCTCATAGACTAAAGCAAATAGAAAAAGGACCCTTTATTAGTGGAATTAAATTATACAACCATCTCCCACATGCTATAAAAGATGCTGGTAATTTTGTTTCATTTAAAAGACTTGTTAAAAGACATCTAGTTAAGCACTGTTTTAATTCTTATGAGGAATACTACCTGTCTGATAAAGATTAACAAGTAAATGTTTTTCTTTTTTGCGGTAGTTTGGCATGTAGTTTATTTTTGTATTTTACTTTTAACTTCATGTAATGTGTATTGTATGTACATTACGAGATGTGCACATTTTATAACGCTGCTGTATATTTTCTACATTTTTATATTTTATTGTTAACAATTCCGATACTGTAATGGTCTTATGGAAATAAATATATATTATTATTATATAACATTATCATAATTCATATTTTTAAATAGCGAACATCAATCAAAACTTGCAATATAGCTGTGTAGTGCTGGATAGCTGGCACTTCTAAAATCATAATATTATTCTTCATATTTCAAACGTTAAAACATTTTCCTAACTTATTATATCAAGAGTAACAGCAGCATGATGATTACTTTTCTCAAATAATAAGTCGGCTGGGGCCGTACAGTAATATTGTTAAAAACAGTGAATAGTAAATCTAAAAACGCAATTCTGCTATTGGCAATGTTATTAATTTGATACATATTAAAATAACTAAAACAATTCCCTAAATCCAGAAGAATTCTTTGGACGCCTAACAGATTAACTCAGATCCATTATTGCTCCATTTTATTTTAAATAGTTTTCATTAAAAATGTATTCTTCTCTTCATATGCAAGAGAAAATAAATGTTTCGCCTTTGACGAAATCTGATCTTATTTGATTTTTCATTAAATCCGTTTACCAGAAATTAATCCATTGTACTAGGAGGGAATTTACCTACTAACAAGCCTGCAGATATCTGGTAGTTTTAACCTGTTTAATTACTTAATGTATACTGCATCTAGAGCATAATTTATATGAAACAAGTACCCGAAATCGAGGAAAGATCATATTTAAAATTCGGAAGTTAAGGTGCGAGGGTGTAGCACGAGAAATTAATCCTGGTAGTAAAGTTGTTCCCCTATATTTGGAATATGAATTCTCAGTTTCAAAAATCAATAATACCTGAAGTATTTGAATAAAATCAACATCAATTTCATTATATAGATTTCCAGTTAATGCATCAGATTAAGTTATTAATTCTCTTACATGTTATAATACGAATTAATAAAGTTTTATTTAAATAAAATAAAAGTTGCTAAAAGTGTCCACCGCCTCGGTCCAGACTTTTCAAAGTTTTTGCAGAATAATGGAATTGTTGCTGAACCCTTCGGTTTTCTCTGAAATTCTAGTTTGAAGATGGTTAATAGGTACATAAAAGAAATTATGTGATCTGTAAGGGAATTTATGTACAGTATTAAGGCTAGGTAAATAATTGTAAAAGTGGTTCATAGTAGGTTGATTATTTCGACTGTTATATATGCTCCGGCTCTATCTGGGGCTCAATTCTCGACTTGGAAAACGTTTCCATGAGAAAATATTCCCTTGGGTATATTCCCATGGTATCATTGTTTGGTATTCTAGCGTGAACTTGGAATGTACTTTCCCATGGGAACTGTGTTCATACGTATGTCTAATTTTTTTTTTTATACATTTATTTAACGTCGGCCTATTTCCGCTACTGAGGCCTAACACCGACGCCTGTAGACGAGCTACCCCCAACCAGGAATTTTGCCGAACCTCTTCCCTTAAGAAGAGTAGGGATCTTTTACTTGCCTAACATTTAATAGACAAGGGACCGACGGTTTTATATCCCCTCCGAAGGATGGTATATCTCCTATACAACCCTCGCCTAAGGGGGCGAGCGTAGGTGCGTCTTTACTATGTACATACTTCGGTATGCGATGTAAAGCAACGACAGGTGCAGTTAGTACTTGGATGGGTGACCATTCCAACGGGAACCGCGTTCTCGCCTCACACATCTTCCAGCGGCTTGTATATGAGTGTATGCGCGGAAGCTATACAACCTTAGGCGAGGGTTGTATAGGAGATATACCATCCTTCGGAGGGGATGTAAAGCCGTCGGTCCCTTGTCTATTAAATGTTAGGCAAGTAAAAGATCCCTACTCTTCTTAAGGGAAGAGGTTCGGTAAAACTCCTGGTTGGGGGTAGCTCGTCTACAGGCGTCGGTGTTAGGCCTCAGTAGCGGAAATAGGCCGACGTTAAACAAATGTATAAAAAAAAAACCTCGCCTAAGGTTGTATAGCTTCCGCGCATACACTGATATACAAGCCGCTGGAAGATGTGTGAGGCGAGGACGCGGTTTCCGTTGGAATGGTCATCCATCCAACTACTAACTGCGCCTGTCGTTGCTTTACATCGCATACCGAAACGTATGTCTAATATTAACACGATTTATTTCATAAATCGACCAATGACATTAAAGATTCTGGTGCTTTTTTTCAAATTGTAATGTTGAGAACGGTGAAAACGGTTAATATCTAACCTATAAGATAAGTACAACATAAACAGTTTTTGTTAAGTAGTTTAGTAGTACAAAAATTAAAATATTCCCTTATTTGACAGATGAGACTGAAAAGACAAGAAAGCTGTCACAGAGGCCCAAAAAAATGCTTATTGGGTTTTTTGAAAATGATGAGGAATTGCGTATGGCAAAATTTACAAATAACTTTACGTATCAAATCTCGTTTTGGATTATTAGCCAATTCTTCCGCAGCTTCGGCCACTTCCAATTGGTTTAAGAGAATTATTTCATCCATTAATCAAAACAATAAATATTACAAATGTAAAACAATAAACAAACTACGATTAATATAATATAGGTTATGTTATTGCCGTTTTATCACAGCTTATAGAACATCTCTTTCTATGCACGCTTGTTTCACTCTACTTGCGCAGTGCGCATAATCTGTTACAATTATTCCATTGGAAGTATGAATTCTCCAGCCTTTCATCATGTGAATATATTCTCACACTTTTCGTTGGAAAATATTTCTATGAGTTGCATCGAGAATACAAAATATAAATTCCCATGGGAAAGTTCTGTTTTCCTATTGGAATAAAGTCGAAAATTGGGCCCCTGGTTGGAAACAAACAAAAGCTATTTGATTGATATTAAATTGATAAATAAAGGGAGTTACAGTCTATTCACTTTGCCTCTATCTAAGTTTCACGAAACTAAAATTGGACTAATAATTTTTTTTCTTATTATTTATCAATTCAAAAATCAAGCTTCTCTGGGTGTAGGTAGGCTCGTAACATATATTTAACATTTTCTGATTCTTCAGTACCCAAAATGCTGAGAATTAGTATAATATATATTATAATCCCTGGGATAAAATGGGGCTCTGTTTTGTTAAATAGTTCATCAAAATTATCGTTCCAAAGCTACTGGCATAATGCTGTTCTATGTGGATGGTCGGCTTCATGGAGTTTTTGATAGCAAAGTAAAATGGCATGAAAATCGGTGAATATTCTGTAAACGGATTGGCATGTGTAACCTGACACCCGAGTTACCAGATCCAGAACCGCACAGTAGTTCTAGGGTTATTTTTCATGATTTCTCTTACATTTACAACAACTGTAGAAGCAGAAAGATAAGAAAATAAAAAAATATATTTTTTAAAAACTTGCTTCCTGTAAAAAGTCGTACTGAAAAGTAAAAAATTATAATATAGTACTGCAAGAAAAGCAAGGCGTGCGCACTTTGTATAATTGTACGCATGATTGTATGAATCGTTGTATACATATTACCTTCAATCATGCCTACACAAAGATGATACATATACTTATATGTATACAAAGTGTGCACGCCTTGTTTCTCTTGCAGTCGAATATTATTATTTTTTACTTTATAGCATAACTTTTTACAGAAAAGCAAGTTTAAATTTTTTTTTTTAATTTTCTACTTTTTAGTCATACCTTAATTAATTTATTATCATAGATTATCTAAATTTAATTAGTAGATTCATTTTGATTTTCAAAGATAACATTATATATTTAGGTTAGATTAAGGTTGGGGGTACGGGGGTCGCTGGGGGACAGAGTCTCCGTTCGGGGTATTTGTGGGGTTTACCCCACAGAGAGCCTTCAATAAAAATTCATCTCTTAACGATTTATTTTGATTTTTGACTCCTTCGCTTTCTCATTTCTTCATTTTGCAGATTTTTCAGTTCTCACCCCGCGCCTCCTACGTGCGGATATTTTGCGAAAGTAACGGTGGAACACTGTATTGTCATCTAATCTTTGTAACTGTGCAATATTTCATCAATTGATTATGTCTGGAAGTGTGTTAAATAAAGGATGCAAGATTTGAAGACAAATTTTAAAAAAAGAGGGACATAAACATATCACGATACAATGTGGCAACGCATTTCACGAATACCTCCATCCTAAATTTTTCTACCATGCATCATGTGGCGCTTACTGCCGGCAACAAAAATAAAATAAATAGCCTGACTGGGCTTAGCATAGTTCAAATGTGCTTCTAGACGGCAGAATATTAAAACATAATACTTTTTTGTCGCAAACTGCTTTATAAAATCCTTATTTTACTATAAGGAACGTAACCAGACTGCAACCATCAGTTACTCTCAGGGCTATGTGCGCCGCCGAGCGCTGAATTACAAGTTACAAGCCTGGCGCATTAAGTTTAATAATTGTATATTACCAACAGGATTAGTCTTTGTGCTGATGTTTGTTGCAACCGAAGCATAAGCGTTCTATTGGTAATGTACAATTATTACACTTTTTATTATTATTATTATTAGCCGTTACTCGAGTCCGAGTATAAAAATGTTACAGTCGATAGATTGTGTACAATAAAAAACAAGTAAAAGGTGTAGTCTATTGTAATTCCCATTCATCTACGGTGCACACGACTATGGCTATAGAGGCCAATTCGGGAGAGCACATGTCGACCGCAGTCAGGACAAACATAGACCTGGTTAGGTCTTGGATTCGGCCTTCTTGCAGCAACATTTCCTTGATAGCTGGCCACAACCCCTCGCCATTCGGTTCTGTCCGCTGCAAGTTGTTCCCATTGCTCGTCTGCAATACCGCAGGATATTACACTTAATGCGCCAGGGTTGTAACTTCTAATTCAGCACTAGGCGGGGCACATAGCACGGAGAGTAGCTATTGGTTGCAGTCTTGTTACGTTCTTTATAGTAAAATAAGGATTTTATAGAGGAGTTATCGACAAAAAAAATATGTTTCAATCCAACAATAATGCTTAGCGGAAAATTCTAAGGAGTCTTTTGTGAAGGAATAATCGAAAAATGGTGTAGAGAACACTCCTTGCCCGTCAATCCCAGGAAGACGGAGATGGTTCTCTTCACAAGCAAAAGGAAACTAGGAGGACTGAAGGCACCTGCCCTTCTGGATACAACACTAAGTTTCACATCAGAAGTGAAATACCCTGGGGTAACCTTCGATGCCAACCTAACATGAAATCTTCACATAGATCGACGACTATAGAAGGCTTACATTTCTTATGAGCAGTGTTGCAGGACCGTGGGGAAAACTTGTGGAATGAAAGCCAAGGCGATCATGTGGATTCACTGCCGTCATAATACCAATGATAACCTATGGAGCTGTGGTATGGTGGCCTAAGAGCAAACAGACTACAGCTAAGGTCAAGCTCAGAGAGTTGCCTGCCCAAGCATAACCGGAGCTATGCGAACAATGCCAACGAGAGCTATGGAGGTAATGCTGTGTCTGCCACCACTAGATAAATATCTAGGAGAAGTGGCTCTGACAACAATGGTATGCCTCAAATCCGTTGGCTGTGGACAGGCCAGAAGTCGCCTGTGAAATGAGCCTTTCAGAAAGACGCCTCTTCTACAGATGTGCACTGATGACATTTCTCCCTGGTTTGTTTTTGACAGACCCTACATAATACAGACGAATAGTGAGAACGAGGCTGCTGGTGAAGGTTTGATCAATATCTTCACAGACGGATCAAAAAAGAAGGATGGGGCAGGATGTGGAACATACTCCAAAAGACTGCAAATCCAATATAAATGGGCTAAGGATGGGCGAGCCAGCGTAGTACAAACTGAACTGGCGGGCATAACCATAGCCGCAAAAGACATTGTCCGTAGACAAACTACGAGCAAAACAATCAGGATCTACACAGATTATAGACAATCATTACTAGCCCTGAGAAGTTACAAAACTACGACAGGAGAAGTATGGGAATGTCACCAAGCACTTGTGGGTGCCTCCAACATGAATAACATACTGGTATGTTGGGTAGATGCACAGTATAGTGGTAACAAAGTAGCCGACAGACTGGCTAAGAAGGCAGCAGGCTTAAGTATCTTTGGACCAGGCCCGGCCAGTCTGTTACCGATCACGGGGATAACAGAAATAATTAAAGAGAACATCCACAATGAGTTCAAGAAGCTGTCAGCTTGCTAGGGAATTACTAAAATATCCCAACAAGAGTACAGCAATAAACTACCTGGCTATGTCCAGAAGGGACCTAGGTTTTATAACGGAAATCCAGACTGGACATTGTTCGTTAAGGAAACATAATATAGGATTAAGCGAAATACCCCTCTGTATAGGTTGTGAACAAGAAGATGAGACGGTTCAGCATGTACTCTCCAAAGCGGCCAACTTCGCTACGATCTTAGTTGGCTTAAATTTAAACTCGTCATATTTTGATAATCAGAGTAGTTCCTAAAGTGCACAAAGAAGCATCTTAATTATGAAAAATCTCAATCTCAATCTGGATCACAATTTTGAAGGAAAATTATTTAGATTATTTCACTCATCAACTTGGTAGCCAATGAAAACTTAATTTTTCAAATCCTCGCACCAATCATGTCATTATCACTAGCAAAATGATTAAATTGGCTTTTAGCATAACCTACATGCAGTTTTGTTGCTATAAAACACTATATACAGTTTTATCGCTGAAAAACATTATGTTCCCATTATATACATCATACTTTATTTTATGAAATTATCCAAGCAGGCAACTTAATTATTAGGTACATATGTGTAGGCATAAAAACTACATATAGGTAGAGATGAGTTAAACACACTCGCGGGAAAGTAAAAGATGAAATATACTTACGTTATACATTATTAAACTTAATATTAGAGATTCATTTTATGCATTTGATTAATGCCAAATACCACTCGTGCTTTTAAATTTTATTTATAAATTTCTTCTCGAACTACGTTGCCAAGAGTAATATAATTCATGTAAATCGCTAGTTTATTGTGAAAGATTAATTAATTATCAGATAATAAACTGTTAATTTACACACTTTATATTACTAGACAACTCGAAAAATTTTACCGTGGAAATTCTAAGCACTTTTGATATTACATATGATAATTAATTGAAATTTGATCACAAACGTTACTCTGCAATAGCTATTTTGAAACAGGTTTTGTAAAAGACATTATTATTAATATTCAGTAACGAGCATGTTATTTTAGGTACTTTTGATCAGTGAACCATATTCCGGTATTAAATTTAAAAAACAAAAACTGGACAAGATGTATTACACTAAAAATATGAGTGCACTCCGTTCCTTGTGCCTCTGATTGTATTTCGTTTTGGCCAATGCCATAGAATAATAGCCCTTATCTTAATCAATGCAATGCCCAAAATCTCATTGCTGTTGTATATAGACTTCCTGAATTATTACATAAATACCTAATATGGACACCACCTGCATAGAGCTTTAGATCTCTTAGGAAGCATTTCCATGGATATGTCCATAGTAACTATATTTTTGCGCAACACTATTATCACCTAAAATTATGGACATATATTTTCGGATACCTTCTATGTTACCCCAAGACTAAGAATATTATATATATTTATGTGTTTAACATACCAAGAATATCGGACATTTTTTGTTCCTCTCGTATTTACAAATATCAATCTTTAAATTTAGTTAAGTATGAGTCAGGTTTGGTTTCTAGTTCGAATTAATTAAATCACTTTCGGAGAACAAATAATTGACGATTTAGTGGCGAAAGGAGTTTTACAATTTGCTGAATAACGTGAAATAGCTCTTTTGCGACGTGTGATACTTTGGGATGCTACGAGTGTCCCTTGTGAGGCTCGTACATTACCCTTTCTATAGGATTAAGTATGTCAACAAGAGAACTTCACTATCTCATGTCGCCAGGAATACATTAAAATAGTTATAACGTGGAAATGGACGAATTATCCAATAGTCTGTAGATTGTTGCAGTTTACGAGTATTTCTCCAATACAGTAGATCTGAAATGTAAGGTTTAGTTTAGTACGTTCAGCATGAACACGTGATGTGGTTAAAGTGTTGAGCGAGCCAGGGACCAAAGATATATAAAATCACAAAAGAAAATGAAAGAGATGATATCGATATGGCTTATAGAGGATAAGTTTATTCATATTATTCATATTGCATGCGATCATTTTTTTGTTTTATTTAATACTGAAATAATTAGTGCAATATTAGTTCCAATAATGCGTAAGTCTAGATAAATAAACTTTGAGAAAGATCTGAACATAAAGATCCTCAGGTAATTATAAATCTTTCTCTAGGTATTTCTATTATTATAAATATAAATATGCTTATGTTTACTAAAACTGTCATCAATCTTGAGTTTTTGAAACATGCTATAATATAGCATAAACTCTACAATTAATTTTAATCAAATCCAGAATGAGTTTAAGATTTATTTAATAACTGCAAGGTTAGTATTTTTCGATAACATAGAAACCATCACGGTACGCAGTAGCTAACACAAACTTTGAAACATTGGAAAATATAAAGAAAAGACAAGAATACGCAACCGAGAAGACACATCCCATTACGATACTTACCAAAAAAAATTGTGAAAGACGGAAACGTAAGAAAATAACAAATGGAATAAATATAAAATAGACCGCTGGGCCTTGAACAAGCCATCAGCAAAGGATCAACTGCTAGACATAATAACTAGACCTATTAGAATTATTGCACCTGAAGTGGAAATAGTGAGTAAAGATTTATTGCACTATGGACCGATAAGAATAAAAGCGAGGAGCAAATCTTACAAATAATTTCGAGAGTATGGATCTACCTACAGATGGAACATGATAATACAAATACCCTAATATCAACCCAAATAGCATTTTTACGTCTTCCGACCAATTTTGTACTAATTCAAATCAAGTTCGGCCACTACCTTTCAGCACAAAAGTTGTATCATGACATTTAAGTGATGTAACCTGACGCCGGAAAATTTTCGTTTGTCATAGTTTGAATATCACACGACAACCCGCCGACAGGTGGATATTGATGCCTCTAGAGGTAAGTATGACACAGATCATAACTGTTAACCTTAGTGAACTATACATTCATTTCTAAAGGGCATTTAGCGCAAGTACTAAAATATTAAGCGATCTATTTGGCATGGCATTCGTAAAATAAACGAATATATATTTTCTGACCTTATCACCCAGGTTATTTCATTTTTGTCAAGCTTTGCGTGTTGCGTTGATATAAGGCTTTTTAAATAAATTACATTAATGGTATTAAAAACCAGTGTACTATAGAGATTAAATATATATTGAATTGTTTTCAATTACCTTAATTAAATATCAACTTCCTCGAAAATATAAAAATATTAATTTTTGGGGGTATAAAAAGTAAGCTTTATATTTGTAAGGAATCTTTTTGAATGGTTTTTATTCGGCTTTTTACTTATTGAGGCTTTATATACAGTGTCCGAGTTCTTACAGAGTAAAATTTCAACTAAAATTACATATCAGAATAGACATTGAAACAACTGAAAACCGTAATTATTGCTAAAAATGTACACCCTTGTGGAATCCTGCCATTAATACTGAGAAATGTGTGCGATAGCTCAAATTTTTGCATTTTAAAAGTACTTTAAGACAACTGAGAAAAAAAATATTTCAATTTTTGCCATTTTCTTTGCACGTTTACTCAGGTTCAGTTCTAGAACCGTAATAGTTATCCGATACTATAGTTGGTGTACACTCGAATTTAGCTCCGCTCTTGTACAACCTAACATCACGACGGAATCGAATTACTATATGTAATGTATAATTTCTGTAAATGTGAAGAAGTCAGTGGTACGTCCATGGCTGGTCCGTAACTAATTGCTTTATTACTCTTTCTAATATAATATAATGTAATGTAATACAGTACAGTACAGCACAGTACAGCACAGCACAGAACAATACAAATGCAATCCAATCCAATCCAATACAACACGACACGACACGACACGACACAACACAACACAACACAACACAACACAACACAACACAACACAACACGATACAATACAATATAATATATTATTCATTTCTTGAAAATCGAGCCTAGAACAGCTACATCGGTCTTTATCTATCTCACATAATTTTAAGGGATCCCATCTAACTTAGTCTATTTTGTACATAAAGTAGCAGTGGCGCTCCGAAGGAGGGGCATAGGTCCCCTCATGGACAGATGAACTTTGTAACTATCGATTACCAATTATCAATATCTCTCTACCGTACATTTTTCAACAGATCACTGGATTGTGATATTGGGGTACTTGAAAATCACAGTAATTTTGATCTAAAATTTTCGCTCATCGATCCCCTTGCAGCTGACGATACGTGTACTGTCGTGAGCAGAAAAAAAATAGGACAACTTTTTTTTCTAATGTAAATCTGTCTCTATTTGAATATGTAATAAGTAACCGAAATAAAACAGATATCACTTTTAATTTGAATGCTGTAGTTATTGCTATAGTAAATGATGGATGGTTAATGAGATAAATTGCACTGCAAAAATTTGGTGTGTAACATTTTAAGAAAGTGGAGAATAAACGGTACGATTAGTAGAAATCCTAGATCAAAGGACAAAGGATACCCTACTTAACAAGAAACTAACTATTAATACTTCGTTATTGCACCATTTCTATTTATAACTTCTATAAGTCTGTTTGGCATAGAATTACATAACCTTATACAATAATCATTAGTAATCATATTTTCCCATGCATTATTTACTATTTCCAGTAATTCTTCGGTATTCCGTGGTCTCACATTTCGTTTTTGGATACTTCTTACGAGTAGTCCACATACTTCTTCCACAGGGTTAATATCTGGACTATGATTGGGCCAGTTAAGAACATTGATGTTGTTATCTTGAAACCAGTTAGTTACGGTATGAGCAGTATGAACGGAACAATTGTCTTGTTGAAATATGAACTCATTATTAGGAAATAATTGTGACACCGAAAGGAGCATAATATTGTCTAAAATCACAATATATGTTTCACTATTAAATCGTTCCTCAATATGCCACAAAACACTAGGACCACATGCCGTTATCCAAGCGCACATATTGACGGAAAATCTACCACTTTTATCATTGTTAGGTATATATTTCTCATCGAATCGAGTATTCGGAGGGCGGTAAACACGAAAACGACCGCTGTGTGTTGACTGGAAAGCTTTTTCGTCTGTAAAGATTACATTGTTCCAAGAATTTACATCATGCGCTAAAAATTCAAGCGCAAATCCTACTGGAGCTTCTTTATGTTCAGCTTTAAATAAGTATTTCTGTGCTGGTGCATGACAGCGTAGCTCCGATTCTCTTACTCGCCGGCGACCAGTACTACTTGATCTAGGAAAATTCGTTTCTTCAGCAGCCTGAATAACTGAGTAAAATAGATTTTCTACTAAAGCATTCATCAATTGCAAATCTTATTGTTGAGTTGATATCCTTCGTCGCCCTGATCCAGGATTTCTACTAATCGTACCGTTTATTCTGCACTTTCTTAAAATGTTACACACCGAATTTTTGTCAATATTATAACGCAGTGCAATTTGTCTGATTGACCATCCATCTTCTGCTTTAGCAATAACTCCAGATTTAACTAAATCGCTTATATGAGGCATATTAGTTTTTTGCACTCTTGCAATAAATTATGACAACTAAGTGACAATGTCACAAAAATTAGTTAGATGTACACTGTAACGAAGTGTTTTTCGTTACCCAGATATGCCCAAGTTTTATTTTATTTAATCTCTTAAATATGTTATAGAAATTGCCGTGTTATATTTAATTTCGATTATTCCGTATAAATTGTACCGCTAACAGCGAATTAGTTAGAAGTAATTAATATTTGTGATTGTCAATACCGCGTAAAAATATTTCACTTGTAAAGGTACAGATGAACTCAGTTGGGGAAGCGACGAGAAGAGTTTCTACAGTGTGCATCGAGAAGTGAAAGCGTACGGACGTACACCGAGCCATCAGAGTGCACAGTGAAGTGGAAGCCCCACAGACAGTGACGTCGATAGTGTTGAAGAGGAAGTTCACACGTCTTTTTCAAGACACCATTTTCTGTTATTAATCATAACTTTTTCCCATAATAATATAGGTATTCCCTTACAGGAAACCGACAACGACGTTACCGTGGAGGACGGTAACATGGAGTACAGTGAAGACGAAACATCCCAGAGCGGTAGCTTCCGAGGGGGCCCCCCAACCCCAAGTGACGACAAGGAGACGATAAAACGTCTCACAGAGGAGAACAATGCTCTCAAGAAGAAAATAGACGAGCTCACCGAAAGGTTGGAGCAGATGCAGAGGGAACAGAAGTCCCAGCATGAAGAGCTTCTGCGTGCGATTCGGGGAGAATCGCAAACACGGAAAAGAAAAAATCCGCCCGCTGCCAACACGGACTCAGACGAAGAGGCCCCTAAGGCGGCAAAGAAGGTGGCTGAAGAGCCCCTCAAGTGCCCCCCCGAGTCCGAGTCACCTAGACAGAGCAGATCGGGATCCAGAGCCCCCCAGCAGGAGGCTAGCGTCCCCCAACAAGAAACCCGGAAAGAGGAGACCGAGGCCCCTCAAACAAGGACAAGAAGCCAGCGTGTACCCCCGGTAGTGCTGCGAAACAAAGAGACGTGGACAACGGTGAGCCGTCGTTTAACCGAAACCGGTATAAACTTCAACAAGGCCAAAGTTACCGGGGAGGGAATCTCCATCGAGCCCGCGACGTCCGAGGACTATCGGAGGATGACAAGGATGTTCGCAAATGAAAAGAGGGAGTACCACACGTATGCCCTGCCAGAGGAACGGCAGCTACGTGTGGTCATTCGAGGGATCCCGAGCGGCGTTACCTGCAAAGAGGTGGCAGAAGACCTCCAGGACCAAGGATTCGCACCTACCGCGGTCCAGCGAATGATGTCAAGACGGACAAAACAGGAGGTGCCCCTCATGCTTGTCCTAGTCCCACAGGACCAGGACAAGATACTCCAAGTAACGAGGTGCTGTTCTCTAGTTGTAAGGACTGAGAGACAGCGAGCCAAGGTAGCGGCATCCCAATGCCACCGCTGCCAGCGTTTCGGCCACGGCCAATCCAGGTGCACCGCGCAGCCGAAATGCGTGAAGTGCGGCGAGGCACACCGGACGACGGAGTGCAAAAAGAAGGCAGACGAACCGGCCAAGTGCGCGAACTGCCAGGGGGCCCACCCGGCCAGCTATAGGGGATGTCCAAAGTACCCCAAACAATCAGCCAGCGCCACCCAAAGGCCGGTACAGAGGCCAACGATGACCTCAACAAAGAAGGGCGGCGTAGCGCCAGGCACAAGCTACGCCAGAGTAGCCCAGGGCAAGGCAGGACAGAACACCGTCCCTGCCGCAAAACAACAAGCATCGTCAGAGGCCAAAAACCTCACAGCGGTGCTCGCACAGATGCAACAAATGTGCTCAGCGATGAGCGCATTTTTTGCACAAATGCCAAATTTAACTAATCTGTAATGCCTTTACAGGTTAAACCGGAAGTCCTGCAGATGGCGGCCTGGAATGTCAATGGCCTGCGAGAAAGGAGACTTGAAGTCGAAGAGCTCCTGACCAGGTACGACATAGACGTCATGGCACTGCAGGAAACCAAGATGACCCCGGCCAAGGAGATCAACTTCCCAGGATACCACACCTACAGGATGGACTGGGTAAACAACCCTCAGCGACCCGCGAGAGGAGTGGCCCTATTGGTGAAGAAAACCATAGCCCACCATCCGACAGTACTGCCTGAGCTAGAAAACATGAACGCCACCGCCGTAGTAGTGTCCACAGCACGAAATGGCGACATACAAGTGGTCTCATGCTACCAGCCACCCCGCAGCACGCTTACCGAGGGGGATCTGGACGCAATCTTGCCCGCCAGGACACAGGTCGTCGCAATTGGCGATTTCAACGCCAAATCCCAGGAATGGAACAGCGGCATAACCAACACTCGAGGACGAGAGCTGCTGAGGTTCCTGGGACAGCACGCCGGCGAATTGATGGTGGTAGGACCGGACCAGCCCACCTTCGACAACGGCAGACACAGGCCAGACGTACTGGACATCGCGATCCTAAAGGAGATGACCTTCGAGGCAGAGATCACCACCAGAACGGAGGGATCTACCGAGCACAACCCGATCTTCCTAACCCTAGGAGGACAGGCGAGTGAGGACAACGCCACCTTCACGAAGAGACGAACGGACTGGGAATCGTACCGGCAGCACCTGCAGCAGTACATCGCACAAATTCCCAGGCTAGAAACCGTGGAGGACGTTGAGAGGGCCATCATTACCCTAGAGGAGCAGATCCTGGAAGCGATAAGGGCCAGCACGACGGAAATAGAAGTAAGAAGGCACCCAGCACCGATGGCAAACCTCCCAGAGGTCACCAGACAGCTGATAAGGGACAGAAGGAGCGCCAAGAGACGGGCTCAGAGGACCAGGCTCCCCGCCGACAGAAGGGAGTACAATGTCCTCAGCCGAAGAGTGAAAGCCGCCCTCCAGGAACACCGTCAGGAGGGGTGGCAACGCCACCTTGAGTCACTGGATCCACAGGACAGAAGCATGTGGAACACACAACGTGCCCTGCGAAACCGAAGGAAGCCTATGCGCCCGATTCACGGAGAGCGAGGGATCGTCTACACTAACCAGGAAAAAGCCGAGGCGTTCGCCGACAGCTTAGAACTGCAGTGCAGAGAGAACGAGCTCGATGACGAGGACGAGGACTGGGTGAACGACGTCGAACGCAGAGTACGAAGGATCCGTCGCCTACCAGATGACAACCACATCCGTCCGACAACCCCCGAGGAAGTCAAGGAAATCCTGAGGAGCCTAAAGCCGAGAAAAGCTCCGGGATGTGACAAGATAGGAAACATCGCTCTCAAAAAGCTGCCCAGGAAAGGAGTAGCGGCGCTAGTCAACATCGTAAACGCGATGTTAAGGTTACGGCACTTTCCAGCCAGGTGGAAAAAGGCCGACGTCATTATGATCCCTAAACCAGGGAAAGACCTAATTTTCCCGTCTTCTTACAGGCCCATCAGCCTCCTCCCAGCCATGAGCAAGGTTGCAGAACGGGTCATCTTGAAGAGGCTAACAGAGAAGACAGAAGAGCTGAACATCATCCCGGATGAACAGTTCGCATACCGAACAGGACATTCCACTGAACTCCAAGTGCTTCGCCTCACTGAGGGGATCACCAAGGGGTTCAACCAGCGTCAAGTCACCGCGGCGCTGTTCCTAGACGTCGCCAAAGCATTCGACACGGTCTGGCACGACGGTCTCTTAGCTAAAATGATGAGTATGGGTTACCCCATCGAACTCGTCAAACTAGTGAGATCCTACCTACACTGCAGACAGCTAAGGGTGAAAATCTCGGACCAACTCTCCACCTACAGGACCGTGGAGGCGGGAGTTCCACAGGGATCGGTGCTGTCACCGCACCTGTTCGCCATCTATACCTCGGACCTCCCCCGGACCGACCATACAGCCCTAGCCCTGTATGCAGACGATACCGCCCTGATTGCCAGATCCTGGAAGGCCAGAGACGCAACCAGAAAACTCCAGGAAGCGGCCACACTCCTGGAAGAATGGTGCACGATGTGGAAAGTCGCAGTCAACGCCGACAAGAGCCAAGCCATCCTCTTCAGACGAGTGCGGAAAGAAATTCCCACAGGACACGTCTCCATGAACGGCGAGGACATCCAATGGCACGACACTGTCAAATACCTTGGCGTGGTCATGGACAGAAGCCTAACATGAAGACAAAACACGGACGCCATCACAGCTAAGGCCCGACGTACGAGAGCCCTAATCTACCCAATGACGGGAAATGGGAGCCGACTTAACTTGAGGAACAAGCTCACGCTTATCAAGACCCTCATCAGGCCGCAGCTGACGTACGCCTCGGTAGCGTGGGGCTACCAGGCGAAGTCCTACATGAAGAGAATCCAGGCAGTGGAGAACATCGCCCTCAGGACGGTAGTTGACGCCCCATGGTACGTGAGAACCGCAGACATCGTCAGAGACCTGGAGTACACCACGGTCACTGAAGTCATCCGGGAACGAGCGAAGAAGCTGTACGCCCAAGCCGAGGAGCATGGGAACCCGCTGATCAGACAGGCCACTGATTACGACCCCGCCGACGCCCCGAGGCACAAGCGACCGAGGGTTCAGCTACTGGACAACGGGTAAGTATAACCTTTATTTCCCGCTAACAGATCTGTTTCAGATACGCCAGGACGGACCACCACTACCAGAGACATGACGTTTTCAACCCTAACCCAACCTCCTTGCGGGCGTCGGACAACATACCGTCCAACGCCCGTTGTCCTACCTGCTCCGTGGAGACCGAAAGTGCTAAAAGAAGCACTTAGGTCTCCACACTCCCGAGCTACACAGCTCATCCTTACCTTTCCGACGATCCGGGGTAGGATATCAATTGATGTCCTACGTACCGGCAGTCAGTCCCAGCCAAAACTTCCTAAACCCAACTCGACCGATGACTACCCCCGGGGGTGACAAGCTGGCGAAGAAAGAAAACATCAAGACAAGAAGAGCGCCAGAAGAGACCTCAGCCAGCGAGGTTCAACAGCCAGGACCAGGGGAGGTCCGCAGAAAATACCACGACACATCTCACATTTGTGAGCTGGGTCTGGTAGAAGTACGCGGGCCCACCTATCACGAAGGCCGGTCCAGGTCTACAGAGATAATCTAGGTGCAAAGAGTAATAGTCCTACTCGGCCCTAGTTATCGAGACCGACATCCAGCCAATGGATATTGGCGCGCGAGAAGAGTTTCTACATTTCAGACACGCCAAACCACGCACGAGGCAGTGCCTTCCCAGCGACCGACCACGTTAGACGTGCAGAGCTCTCCGTCCTGTAGTACAGAGTAAGGTAAATTCATCGTGGCGTTATTTTTCTAAGTCCGAAAATATTTTAAAATATTTTACAAGTCCGTTCGACGTCACTCATATGACGTCACTCCTTCAGTACACGGGAATAATTTAATTATTCCGCATTTAGTCTTCTGGCTGCCGTCCCACGAGGTACACGTGTCCGCTGTTTGCTCTGGTGCTGTAGCGAAAATATCACAAGTCCCGAATTCAAGTAACATTTATTTTTCTAAGTCCGTAAAATCTTTATTTGAATTATTTTTCCAAGTCCACAAATCCATCGTGGAGTTATTTTTCTAAGTCCCCAAAGACATTTCAAAGATTTTTACAAGTCCAGCTGACGTCACAGTGATACACCGCGCACCTATTTTCCGCTGTTTCTCCCACTCCTTCATCTCTGAAGGCAGTAAATAGATTCACACCGATCAGTTAGTCTTCCCGATCGACTCAGAGCCAGCAGACGTGTTCACGCTAAATATTTAAAACCTAAAGGTACCGTTAATTGTTCTAAGTTCACAAATCTGTATTCGAATTATTTTTCAAAGTCCACAAATCCGTAGTGGCCTTATTTTTCTAAGTCCATAAGGGACCAGTAGCGCATCCGTCTAGCGCCTACTCCCACTCCCATGGTAAGAGGTTTCGCTGCTAGAAGAGGACCTGTGCAGCCAAGAAGTCAGTCAGCCCAGGCGACTCATTGGGATCAGACGTGTCCACTCCGAGAAGCGAACCTAGGTGCCATTTGTCATATTCGAGGTGTAGGATTTTGGCAAAGTCCAGTCGACCAGCAGCGCATCCATCAGGCGTCTACTCCCACTCCTATCGTAAGTTGTTTCATTTTCAGAAAAGGATCTGAGGAGCTCTGCAGAGGGGGATTCCACTACGATCGCTCCACCGAAGCAGACATGCCCGACCGTACGCACAGGGAGTAAGTAAGTCCACAAGAGGAGTAGGTAAACTGATGTACTAGCAAGTACTGGATAACTGTTTCACTGTGGTTTTTATATATTTGTGTCTTGCTTTACTCGTCTGGTGTCCGTAACTATTCTGCACCCTGTTTATTCTTGCTAACCGTATATTCTGTGTGTTGCAGCCTGCTAATCTGATCACCTGAGTCATCTGGTACTATTGGGGTTTTGCGTTGCTACGCGTGCTCCTCCTGGTATTTGATAGATTATAGATTTTTCATAATAAATATTTAGCTTTGTACATATAGGTCTATCGTAATATACTGATTTTATTGAAAACTCTGAGTTTTACTGTCTGTGTGTGAACGTCTAATTTCCCATATATTGACCCACTGGAATAAACTTTCTCCACTTGAGCTGCTCAGCCTCGCGTACTCGGCTTGAGGGTAGTGTGTCCTATCACTTAAACTAGGACTGGCGCCCGAGTAATTCGAAATCTTGTTTCCGAAGCTCGTGTGTCAAAGAGTGGACGCGCCTTTTCTCCACGTCAACGTGCGAGGTGGAGAAAAACGCGTCACAACACAACTAGATTTTAGCAAAATACCGTTATAAGACGTCCTTATTTTTTTTGCTCACGACCATAATCCATCAGGGTCCGTGGTCATTTTTATTTTTTTTAAAAGCAGCTATTATTACGTTCTCATCAAAATTCTGTAGGTGGATATTGTCGCCGAGTATTTGTTTATCCATTGATCCATTATTAACGGTGTGTGAGGGAGGAAAGAAATCAGCGAAAGCATTATTAATGTCCATTGAGTCCTCCAGCGGTTGGCCATTATAGAACATTTGAGCGGGTATAGCAAACAATCCCTTTTTACTGTTAATGACTTTATGCTGGACACATCTGATCGAACAAAGTCAATATAAGCATTTGAATGTCTGCTAATAATAATTTAAGATCATTAAATCCCCTTAGATCTCCGTCATGTTCATAACTATGCCAGTATTTGGCCTTAAGCTGAATATTTTTCATTATTCGGAAATTATACGTTCTTTTTGGTAGCAGAAAATTTAGGTATGCAACAATCAAAAGTGTCTTAAAGCTTTTTATAAAAATAAGAAACCATATCCTCTAGGTTTAAAAATGTTTCAAGAGATTGTCAATTCAAATTAGCAATCTGATCGTATAACATTGGAAAGTTTGCTTTCCAAAAGTTATAACAGTAGTCACTTAAGTTTCTAGACGAACTATTCCTTAGTTTGGTATTACCCTTCAATCCAAGGGAAATCTGCAAGGCGGGATGGTGCGCATCTTCAATTGCAAATGGGTCAACGGAACAATAATTATTGCTATACAAAACTAAATCGAGTAGTCTACCGCGATCATTGAAAACATGATATTGCGAGGTATTGAAAATGTTTAATAAGTTGTCTAACGCAGAAATCAGGGATCACCTTGGACGTCCTCCAAATAATTAGAGATTTAATATAATTACTTGATGACTATAGGTCTCTAAAATTCTTATTAGGTTACAAACTAAGAACCTAGCAGCTAAATCAGGTATTTTCAATACGCCTACGATACTTGCCTAAAATGCAAGGTCTGTGAATTTTCTTAATGCTCGTTATTTGCACATTTGTGGGCACACCGTCTAGATATATGATTCAGTACAGTCGTTTAGTTGCCATTGCTGATACGTCATTGGATTATCACAAAAAAGTGAGTGAATTTTAGGGAGTAATAAAGTCGAGTAAACTCTAACTTGGCGGGTCCAAAAGTCGCTTCATCGTATGAAGTAAGAAACTATTTACTCGATAGCTCAGGTATGACAGTGGTTCTCAAACAGTTTACAACAATTTACAAATGATTATATGTCTGTAACTGTAATGCAATCGCTAAATAATTATACAAAAATATTAAAGGTGTTATCATAAAATATTAGAAAATATGAATTTACTAATTTCGTTGTTTTAGTGTAATTCTGATTATACCGATATAGGCTCGGGCACAACTGAAACCGATAACAAAAAATGAATTGTTCAGTTCAGTCAATAACAACGTTAGTTATTAGAAGAAAAAAAATAATAGAAAACTAATATTGTTACAGTTCAGCAAGAACCACGGGACGGTATGGACATTTCTTGCCAGAAAAGGAGAGGATGGTAATATTAATAGGAGAAAGGATGTTAGTAAAATAAAATATTTCATGTAATAATAAAAATAAATCTGAAATGTCCATTAGAAGTAACAAAAATAAATTGTGTAAATTCTGCTTGAGAAAATATTAAAAAATATATCAATTTCTATGGTAAAACAAAATAAAGGAAAATTCTTAGATACTAAATAATAAATTAACAATAATTTTAATATGAAAATATAAAACTAACAACAGAGGGTCAATAATTATCAAATTAACAATAAATGTGTAGTAAAATAGTAAAATAAATTACTACAGCATAAAAAGCACTAATTCCTATAAAAGGAATTAAAAATTCATTGCCACCAGTTAAGGTACACAATGGCGTTTCCAAATGAATAATGTTACAAACATTGCGACGTACTACATCTTCAATCGGAAAACGCAATCAGATTTTATCTGCGTTTTTCGCACGGTTTTTCCATTGAAGATGTAGTACGTCGCAGTGGTTGTAACATTATTTTCAGTCGTTTGTACCTTAACCGGTGGCAATGCATTTTTAATTCCTTTCACAAGTATTAGTGGGTCTTATACTGTAGTAATTTATTTTATTATTTTACTACACATTTATTGTTAATTTGATATTAATTTTAATATAAATAAAGTAGAACAATTCTCACAGAAGAACACAGCGATGAAGCGATTTTCATAAACACTAAAATACAAAATACTTGAACACTACACTTAAACAATTTACCTACTCGATGCGCTTTTCCCCATTCGTGTATTAAAATATAAAAATTCTAATTGAAACAAATTTCACAGAACAACACTAGCAATAAAGCATTTTCACAGACAACGAACACTGTGCACTCGAACACTTTATTCGACGCGCGTTTTAACATTGGTGTATTAAAAAATAAAAATATGTATAACTTTAATCACTGTCATTATGACTGACATCATTACTATCAGAAGAATTAGAATCGTCAAAAGTAATAATTAATGGTTCGACTTGAATATCCAAAAGTTTTTTCTCTTTGCCACCATCGCTTAATTAATTCCTCTGTATGATTGATACACTTCTTCCAGTCTTCTTTTGTACACTGTTCTAATGCTTTTTCCCAAGTTTCTAAAACGTCCTTATCATTTCCATCAATTTTTAAATGTTTATCGTAATATTGTTTTGTATTAGCCCAAATTAATTCTATAGCGTTAAATTGACAATGGTAAGGTGGTAAACGAAGAACTTCATGCCCATTCTCACGCAGCAGTTCGTCAACAAAGTACATTTTTTTCCTTCTTATCACTCCTAGCAAGATTTAACAAGTCCGCTTTCAATGCTGTAGAGGGAAAAGGAATATTATTTTTAGTTAACCATTCTGCAATATAATTCTTTTTCCATTGACAAGTAGGTTGTTTATTTAATTGTCGGGTGTGATACGAAGCATTATCCATTACGATTAAACTTGGTTCTTCAAGATTTGGCAGTAGTTGCTGTTGTATCCATTCTTTAAAATTGTCACAATTCATGTTATCGTGATAATCCATACTTTTATTGGTAGTAGAAAAAATTAAGCTTGCTCCCGGAATAAAGCCATCTGATGTTTCTGCATGCAAAATAATGAATCGCTTTCCTACAGTTGATTTTTTGTATTTGACACTTTTTTTTGATAAATCTTGCCACGATTTTCGAACACTTCCATTGGCAAATACCCATGTTTCATCTATAAATACAACCCTTCGAAGGTTACTGTCATAGTTTTCCATATATTTTCTTAAAAATACAACCCTTTGCTGAACTATTTGCATTTGTTCATATAAATAGCGACGGTTACAATCTTTTTTATACCTAAATCCACAATGTTTTAATAGTTTTAAGAGACTTACCTTAGAGACGTCAATGATTCCCTTATTTTTTAGCATTTCCTTCAAAGTATCTAATGTAAAATGTGTTTTCGATTCATAAAAATTATAAATTACTTCCCTTATTTGCATTTTAACGGCTTCACGTACATCTAATGTTTCTGGTTTCTTTTTAATTCGTTTTTTTATTTTCAAGGATACATTATTAATATGTTGGTGCTTAATTCTGCTAACTGTTCTGAGACTTATGTTTAAGGCTTCAGAAACTCTTTCATGAATTCGTTCAAGAGGTACCAAGGGTCCCTTGTTTTCCTTTTCTTTTGTAAAATAATCTATTAAATTTAATACCAACTTCTTCGACTGTTCATTTAAGACACCTAATTTAGTTGCCATATTTATCAAATATTGTATTTTTATAATTTAATGTTATTCGAAATAAATATTTACACACGTATCTAAATTAGAAACCCGGACACATTTAACGTTAAGTAGAATGGCCGGCTTAGCGACCTTCCAAACCGCAAACTATAGATGGTACGTCTGTTTATTGGATAAAAACTATAGATACGCCACGCACATATCATCAGGTGGTATAGGAATGGGCTGTAAAAAATACCTTAAAAAATACTACAGCTTGGCACACAGCGGTAAACTGTTCGGTCTAACTATTTATTTAGCAAGAAATAAAACACGAAGGATTGAGGGCCTATGGCCTATGTAATGTATAATAAATTTAAAAAAATTGCTGTGGATATTCGTCTGAAGAGCTAATAAATATCCAGACCATTAAATACCAAGGGATAAACTCGCGCGGAATAATACAAGCAAAATGTTTAACGAAAAGAAAGTTTTAACAAAACTTGCGGCGCGGATTAATAAAATAAAATGTTGAGAAGAATAATGTTTAACTTTTAATACAATAAAATTTAAAAAAAACTCGGTAGGCAACAGGATTTGAACCCGGATGTTTTATTCCCTTTACTTAAATTGCAAGTTCTAGGTATAGTGGTTTGGCAATGTCCGTTTGTCGGATGAATATCCACTACCACTAAAAATAGCTTATATATTTCATATAAAGATGAATTTAATTCTAATATGAGACGATTGTTAAATAACCAATGACAAATCTTCAGAGTTTGAGAATCGCTGAACTTATTGAAAACGTAGATTAAAATTTACCTCTGTCTCAAAATAGGTGAGAGAGAAGCTTGGCAGACATACGCGACAGTGTTTTTGGGCTATTACTTTAACTTTGTGTGCGAGACAAATGAAATCGTACGCGCATTATCAACTCATACACATGCCAGTTTAGAGTTTACTAGACTCTAATTGTAAATATCCATCCCACAATTATTAATCTTCTGTTAATATATATTGTGGTTTTTACTGTTTCTGTACTTATAAAGCAACCTTAAATATTGCATCCTTAGCAATATTTGATATTGGGGACACTCCACAGAACATGTAACAATGCTTTGAGGTAAGACTTCCCTAATAAAGTACGGTTTTCCGTAAAAATTAATTTGGAGAAGCTGTAAACATAATTTAACATTAAACAGATCATGAAATAATTGCCACTATGGTTTCTCCTTTTTTCGAATAAATAAAATAATTGCCTATATTTCCCTTGATAAAAATGTTTTCATTATAGCAAGTGAACAATTGCAAAAGGTGGTTCGTGGCTGCTATAAAAATACAATTTTCCCCAGGGAAATCTAATTTTCGATAACAGGCAAGCATAATTCGTTCAACATTTTATTATAATTATATTATACTGCCTGGATTCTGACTTTTACGCAATATTTGTAATCAGTGAAATATGTCCATGTTTCACAGAATGAGTACGAAATAATAGTCAAATCCCGATATGAGTAATCGTTCATTACGCTAATTCCGATCAATTCGTTTCTTCGGTATTTAGACAGTTGATAACGCACAATTTGTGGTTAGTATAAAGATGATCATACTGCGATCTCAGTAACTGAGGCAGGAAAGTACTCTAAATAAGAAGAAAGAAAGTACCTAACAAAAAGTACCAGTTAGAAAGAAATTAAAAAGAAAGGGATTGGTTGGTAATCATCATCGTCTGGATTTCACAAATTGTAATGGCCTATGTCCATTTAACAATTTTATATAATAACTGATATTTTACTTGTATTTAGCATGATCTGTATAGCATTTTGATACAGTTTTTGTAATTTTTTCCCATTGTTTTATGTACCTATTTTTGTATTTAGGAACTCAGTCATTTTTTTAACACTAAATTATGTATCTCTGTTACAGCATTTCAGGACCAATTGTCTATGTCAATGTATGATATAATATATTTACTGAATTCTCCCAAAACAGTTGTCAACGATTTACTATTTATTAGGGCAGTTCGTTCTTAAGTTATATTTGTTATATTTCCAATAAATACCATTTATTCACTGTCAGCTTGTGTGTAGATATTATAGATTCTCTTTATCGACTCTATTAATCGGATCCATAATTTGTTTGAGTAAGGAAACCTAACTAAGAAACCACGTTGTGCGTTTAAGTCGCCCATCAACAGATGGCAACACTCGTATAATTTTACAGTTTTCAATCTTATGAGTAAAAGTAGATTTTTCAAATTTGTATGTTGGTACCGTATTTGAGATTGTAATAACACTACCAGGCAAATTTTATTTATTAGTTATTTAAATTTCAATAATTTTCAATTATGTCCTTAATGCAATTTAAATTTTTTTAAATAAATTAAATTAAATTTTTTTAAATTCAATAAGTCATTAAAATAGTACATGTTACCCCATGGTAATAAAACATTATTTTCTGTCTCATTTTTGGCAATTTATAGTTTACAAATCGGCATCTAAAATTTACTACTAAATTTACTCATAAATTTACTTTCACGTCTACTTTTACGTATTAATTACTTTTACATACTAATTACTTTCTCGTATTAAGCAGTCTTACGTATTAAGCAGTTTTATTTAGCAGTCTTTTAGTACTTACGTAATTTTGCATTTACATTTGCGATTATTACTTTTTCCAAGCCGGATGGTTTGATAATGTTTCTCTGCTTTTGTTAAGGCGTGAAGCCTTCGATTTTATATTAATTACACGAATCATATAGATTATAAACTATTCTACAATTGGGGCCTGAACTGCAGTACCAGAGCTTTCCACCTTCAATCATATTCAGTCTGGAAGTCTAGGAGATTGGTATCATATTCACTATTATTTTTTGTATTATATTATGCTTTTTCGCTGATACAATTTTATTAACTTAAAATTTCACCTAAAATTATATTTCAAATAGCTTCATATTAAGGAGACTGGTTTTACCAGAAAAAGAGACACATCAACTAATAATTAACTATAGATGGTGCCCAAACAACATCAATTTTTCATTGTCTCCTTTTCCCGAATAAAACTAAAATTTGTCTTTTATATCACACATTCAAAGAGGGTAAGTATTACATCTCTTACAAGTTCTCCGAATCCAGGACTCTTTGCTCCGGCTAAAACCAGCTAGTGGTCCGCATATGTTGCCTCGATTATTTTCCAAAAATATACAATAAGGGAAAGTAGGTAACAAAGTAATGTCAACTTTTAGATTATTCAGCGCGCCGCTTCGCGATAATCAACTGATAGTAACTTTCCGAAAGCAATTCCTACATTATAAGAGAGAAGATACTCACTACGTCTTAGTTAACGTTAGCAAGTTATATTGTGATAAAATTTAGACGAGTCCTAACCATGTTGCAGAGTCTACATATGTTTCTCCACTGATAGCAGAAATTCATACTTTAATGAGATTTTAATAAATAATCTGCATCATTGGTGGTAGTCTTTTACAGATTTATAAGCAGAAAGTGAATTTATTCCTGCCTTTAATATTTGGCAAGATCAAAGTAGGGCCATTTTCACTTGGCACTAATAACTGCAAATTGCGCATTTTAAACTCTGAATACCGAAGAAACAAATTGATCAGAAGTTGTGTAATGAATGATTACCCAAATCAGGGTTTGGCTATTATTTCGTATGCAATTTGTGAAACATGATGTAATGAAGCTGTTTTATAGATAGGGAATATCATATATAATTTCATTTCAATTTTTGTCTCAAGTAATAATTTTTGCCCCCCCCCCACCCCCCCCCGGTATCTTAATGAAGGAAAATAAAATTGAGAAAATCCGCATCGTGAATGAAATATATCAGGAATGTAGAACTTTTAAAATAGCATTTGGGGAAAAATAACTAGTTTATTTAGATTAATAATTATTAAACCAGGGACGATTAAAGTCGGTTAGTCTCAGTAATCAGTTAAAGTCTTAGTGTCAAACCGATTCCAAGAAGTTTCAACTGCGAAAAATAATTGTTTAAATTCATTAAATTACAATTATCAACCGGCCTCAAGAATATCAATTTGAATTACAGTTACAGTTGTTAATACTTGGGCTATTAAATTAATTATTTTTCCGAAATGATGTAATTAATTATTTATAAACGATCCCAACTATCTAAATTATCAAGAGATTATCATTTATATCAATTGACGCTACCGATTATAAACATTCCGTCCCGTCTTTAACTGATGACTGCTTGGTTGATATGTGGTCGCGCAATTTGCGCTAAACAGATTTAATTCTACCCCAGAACGGTGACACCTTGAAACAACCCGCTGCTAAGGATCTCATTGGTTTCAACGCCCGAGGTAATAAGTCGCCCGTTTGATAACAGCTCGCTATTTTAAATTCACATTTATCTTTGTGATAATTTTAGTATTTTCTGTATTTGTTTCAGTGATTTAATTTCTTTGCTATGTTTTGATAAATTCCACCTTCAGCCATTATAACTTTCAAGTAACTGATCGTGGTTGGTAAAATCGGGGAAGATATACCCTGTCGTGCATAATATCCCCCTGGGAACGCTTCTTTTAAGTGGGACACTTCAGAGGCGTCGTACCGAAATTTTAACTTTAAATTTCTGTTTTATTTCATTTTGTCAAACAGATTATTTTCGCGAAATAACTTCTTTGGAGGCGCTGCCTTTAAGTGGGACACTTCAATTGCGTTGAACTGTATTTTATTAGATAAACTGTTAGAGAATAAATTATTTGTAGCCACGATGGTTATATACAAAAACCAATTAATATCTGGTAAAACATTTAAAGCAACTGTTGATATTCTTATTTTAATTTTTATTCGATTAAGACTAGACATCCAAACTTGTTTGCTTAGTAGATTTTCTATATACTAGTACTTACATTTGGATATTTCTCGCGAAATTTTTCAGTTGGGGACGCTACCTTTAAGTGGGACATTGCGAATGAGGCGCACCGTAGTTGATACTTCTGAATTAGATTCCGGGTTATTCTCCGCTAAATTACTCATTTGGGGACGCTGCATTTAAGTGGGACACTTCAATCGAGATGTACCGCCTTGTTTAACAACTAAATACTCAATAACTAGGTTTACAATGTTGATTTATAAAATCTATCTTTTCCGTAATATTCAAAGTTAATGTACTCTTGTTAAAAATTTTAAGAATTTGGATAACCGTCTGTCTGTCATAAAGTTGGTCCTAAATTACCCAAATTTGCACGTGTCGAGCCACCGTTTTGCTTTGCTCGCCATACCTGCCATTTCCTTTCACTTTTCGTTTTTTATGAAACATATGCAGTAACCGCGTTAGAAATTTTGTTTAAAACTAGAAAATTTGATCCCACACTGATACTTGGCTAATTAAAATTCTATCTGCTTAAACACCAAACCGTTCCTGTATTATTTATTTGGTTTATTGTAAATATACCTTAACATATCTATATTCACATAATTATATTAAGTTAATTCTTTGCCCTGTAAATATTTTCAATAAATTGTTAAAACATATTGTGGTCTTATTTTGAGTCCTAGTCAAATTCATAATTTCCCGAAATAGTAAAAGTGTTACAGACATAAAATTATTACAGTGTCCATTCCACGAGAACGACAGCCAAAGTTTCAACTCCTCGTAATAAATCATCTTCACTGATGCTACCTCGAGCGTCTATCATACTGTTGATAGAAAAAGTGGTGTTTTTACACTTCAAATCAGAAACTGGCGCTCGAGGCAATCCCGCTTGCATTCGTCCCATATAGTCCATTGAATGAGTCGGACGAAGTAGCAAAAGCGATTCGGACTAGACAATACCCCCCCCCCACCCCCTTCGTTTTAGAGGGTGCTGAATCGATTCCCGGGGTTAAATCAATTTTTCCACTTCGGCAACCCCATCAAATTGGTCAAAAACCACCCCCAAAATGCCGTTTATTTTCCCCAGTTTTTCGACTAACTGTTATTCCCTCGAGTAGAACGGGCCTCTCGAGGGATTTGACCTCAGCCACCCCTATACCAGGCTTCCAAATCTCTAAGGGGTTGAAAAATTGATATTTTTTTTTTGGGAAAAAAAAAAGATATTTTGCAGGAGGTGTTTCTGTGAGGATGGTGGCAGGTGACCACCAACGGTTGTGTAACCATCCCCGGGAGTTGTTTTCACCCTTCAAAGGAATGGAGACTTTTTTTTTGGGAAAAATAATATTTTGTAGGAGGCGTTTCTTTGAGGAAGGTGGTAGGTAACCAAAATTGTGTAACCACCACCGGGGGTTGTTTCCACCCTCCTAGGGCGTGGCAATTTTTTTTCATCTACAATTGACAAATATCGTTATCAACGATATATTCTTTTCAAGCTATTTCTTACATGGGTGATTGCGTATAATTTGTTCTCTCTCAGCTATCGAAATGGTAGGAGAACTAGTTATGTTTGTATTACGACTTGCATACACAAAAATGTAAGATACGGAATAGCTACTACATGTGAATGCTCGGTCTTTGAATCATGTTTCTTCTTTGCCAGAAGGTCCGATTACTAATGATGTCTTAAATTTTTTTTTATAAATTCAGTTTATTTCAGCAATAACATCAATTTACGATATATTAAATGAAGTGATCACATTTTCTTGGATATTCCTTTCGAAGGTGAAAACAACCCCCGGGGATGGTTACACAAACCTAGTCACCTACCGCCTCCCTACAAAATATTAATTTTCTCCCCAGAAAAAAATGTTTCCACCTCTTCGAAGGGTGACAAACCTGGGGAGGCTGTTTATACAACCCTAGTTATCTATCGCCTTCCTTAAAGAAACACCTCCTACAAAATATTATTTTTTTCCTAAAAAAAATATTTTTTCTCCACCCTTTTGAAGGGTGAAAACGACCCCCGGTGGTGGTTATACAATCCTGGTTACCTATCGCCTTCCTCAAAGAAACGCCTCCTACAATATATTATTTTTTCCTAAAAAAATATTTTTTCTCCACCCTTTTGAAGGGTCAAAACAACCCCCGGGGATGGTTACACAACCCTGGTCACCTGCCACCGACTATGAAAAATTGGTAAACTCAATCCTAGAATATAAAGAAAATTTTGGAATTTGAACAAATTCGGCATGACATAAATAAATAAAATATTCAAGTCATGGTTATTTTCAATAAATTAATATATCTTCAAAAATGCTAAATATATTTTGATAAAATTCGGTGAATATACAGGCTGTCCATTTTATCAGGGCACTCGAGAATATCTCACTTAATACTGGTCGTACAAGAAAAAAATATTTTTACGAAAATTGTGCCGATTTATATAACCTACAAAATGGTTTAAAGACATTTGAAATCCATGGCCTACTTTGAGAGTTATGGCGGAAAATATCGAAAATGCGGAAAACGTCTAGGCCAAATATCTCCGTTATCTAATTTTTTTCAAAACCGCTGTATTTTGAGATTTACTCTTCAGGCTGTTAAAAAAATAATTTTGAAACTGGCGGGAAATGGTGCCATTAAATAGAGTATTTTCCTCCCTTTTCAACGATATATCACATGCCATATTTATTCATTGGTACTACGTTAGTAATTATAAAAACATTTTTTAAAAAACCAATAACATTTTTTTTAACAAGCATTATACTTACCGTGGTGAAGTATGATTAAATAAAACGATAAAATAATACAATAAGTTGTTCAAATCTTTGCTATAATAAAACATTAACACAATTAAGAAGAATAAAATAAATTCAGGTAACAAAAAACAAAATAATAATCAAGAAAGCAACATGGAGCAATTATGGCAAGAGTATTCGCAGTTATGCCAATGTATAGAGGCCCTCCATAAAAGCGTCACTCCTTGCTCAGAAAGTTAAAATGTCTTTACCAAATAATTTAAGTATAATATCAATTTGTTTGTATTTCATGATTTCATTATTATTTCAATTATTTTAAAATAGTTGGCTATGAACAAACTTCACAATGTAATTTTTTGACAGATCATCTCAGTTAATACTTAAGTATTAACTGAGATGAGAGAGTTAAACTCTCACTCAATCACACTCGTTTAAGAATTTAGAATTTTCAAAAATGATTTTCACTCACATTGAATCGTTATATGTTCGTTACATATTGCCAATGCAATTTTAACTTTGGATTAGCTCCAGTAGAATATAGAAACAGATTTCCACAAGCAGTACAGCCGAATAAAACTCTGTTCCGAAAATTAGCTACGAAACTGAAAAATAATGGTTCATTTTTAAAGAAGAAGACAAGGTTGAACAGTGTTACTGATAATGTAAATAGGGTAAACCGAGTTATTAATTATGTAAGAAATAACGAGTTATTAATTATGTAAGAAATAAAAATGCAGAAAATTTGGAAACATCATTAAGAAAAATTCAAATTGCTTGTCATATAAATAAAACAAGTGCTAAACAATTTTATAGAAAAATGGTTACCGGTATTATAAAGCCAAAAAGATTCACAATTTACCGGGCGTTGAAACCAAGGAGGACGACTTTTTGTAGGTGGCTGTTGGAAAAGAAGCGTGCCGATTCATTCCATTCAATAATGGATTTTTTAATCGCAATATTCATTACAAATGGACTTCTGAAAATACACACTGGCATAGACTGACTGGGTTTCAAAATCGTTTTTCAATAAATGTGTGGATAGGTATTTTAGGCACCAATTTAATAGGTCCTTATTTTTATGATGGTCACCTCAGTGGTCAAAGGTACCTAAACTTTTTGAGAAATGAATTTAATGAATTCTTAGATGACTTACCTTTAGAGAATCGGCACAACTTTCAATATCTTCAACAAAGTGGAGCTCCTCCACACAATTCCCAGATTTGACTAGACTATTTAGACGAAATTTTGCCCCAACATTGGATAGGTACCAATGGATTTATTCGATGGCCCCTTCGTTCTCTAGATATAACCCCAATGGATTTCTTTCTATGGGGCTAAATTAAAGATAAGGTGTTTTCGACGACACCGCAAAATGTAGAGGACCTAAAAGCTCGAATTCAACAGGCATGTATTACAGTTACCCCCGAAATGCTGAGTAATGTTTTAAATGCAGTGCCTCGCCGCGCTCGATTGTGCATAAGAAATCGCGGTGGACACTTTGAACACTTGATATGATATCTTAAAAATTATTTTGAGGATTAGATAAATATTAATGTTCTGTGTGCTATATTCTTTTTATTATTAATTTGTTTTTGTTACTTTATTTTTCTTAATTTTGTTAATGTTTTATTATAGCAAAGATTTGAACAACTTATTGATTATTTTATCGTTTTATTTAATCATACTTCTCCACGGCAAGTATAATGCTTGTTAGAAAAATTTATTGGTTTAAAAAAAATGTTTTTATAATTACTAACGTAGTACCAATGTATAAATATGGCATGTGATATATCGTTGAAAAGGGAGAAAAATACTCTATTTAATGGCGCCATTTCCCAATTTCGCCTTAGAATTTTTCTCGTATCTCTTCAAATAACTGAGATATTTGGCCTAGGCGTTTTCCGCATTTTCGATATTTTCCGCCATAACTCTTAAAGTAGGCCATGGATTTCAAATGTCTTTAAACCATTTTGTAGGTTATATAATAAATCGGCACAATTTTCGCAAAAATATTTTTTTTGTACGACCGATATTAAGTGAGATATTCTCGAGGGACCTGATAAAATGGACAGCCTGTATGCTACTAGAGGACTGTAATTGCTGGAATAAATTTGAATTTAAAATATTATTACAACGGTGAAATTGCGTTATTTACAATCTATGTTAAAAATTTCAATTGTAGGTTTTTGAGTAATTTGCGATCATTTTAACAGAACATTTTTTTTTCTCAACGATGTACTTAAATTAGCACATATTGTACCTATAAAAAAGATGCTACTGACAACCCCTCTAATTACAGAGCTATTTCTATTATACTAATTTTTGGTAAAATATTTGAGGTTATACTGAAATTATACTGGTTATACTGGTTTTGAGGAAGGAAACTTTATTTACACGCAATATCTTGATTTAACTAGAGCTTTTGATTCTGTGTCACATGAAATCTTAATAGAAAAGTTAGTTTTTACAAATCTAACAACAGTGGTATAAAGCTTATTAAGTCTTACCTCATTAACCGTCTTCAATTTCTGTTTATAGGTAGTAATAAATTGGAGCCACGCGTTATTGCGGAGGGGGTCCCTCAAAGTTCGGTACGGGGACAATTACTTTTCCTTATTTATACAAATGACTTGGCCATTATCACCACTAGTGCTGATTTTGTCCTATTTGCTGATGACACAACTCTTGTATCAAAGAATAAGCATATAAATAACTTGTTACCAAATGTTCACGATACATAGTCGTTAGTTCAAAAGTGGTTTTTGTCGAATAAGTTGCCCTTAAATACATCTAAATCTGAGAATAAGGTATTTTCATTTAGCCAAATTAATGCTAACATGCAAAATGCTACAGCTGATTGTGTAGAAGTTCACTTGGATAATAAATTAACTTGGGAAAACCACACAAACTTCATTTGCAAGAATGTTTCCAGCAATAAACAACTTTAATTACAGCCTATTATGGACTTATATCTTCCAGAATTTATTATACCATCTTAACCTGGAGCCATTCTACTTACAGTGCATCTGCCTTCGGTATACAAAGGGCAGCACTAAGAATTGTAGCACAGCTAAATTACAAAGATGACTGTAAAGAAGCTTTTAAAAACTAAGAGTACTGCACTGCCTTGTATTTATATACTTCAATGTCTTCTTCATAAAAAACTAATATTAGTCTCTACAGCTCACACTCACAAATGTGTACCTATTCCACTGAAAACAATGAAAATATTACTCTTGTCTCTTTGCGACTTGCGAAACTCGAAATGTAACTAGGTATTACGCTATCAAATTTCATAATATGTTACCTGCAGAAGTTAGAAATCGCGGCTATGAGTTTTAAGGCATCCCTTAGGACGTTTTTATTAGACAATGCGTTTTATATGCGTGTTGTATTTAAAGAATGTTTAAACGCGGATTTTAAATTATAATAATTGTGTATTTTCTTTATCTTGTTTCTCATCCTGTCTGTCATTTTATATTTTTTAACTAATGAATTTTACTGACTTTGTAAATACTGTACATAGTATATTAGCACCAATAAATAGTATTATTATCAAACATTCATTGCTTTTATTTTGTTAACTTTAACTTTTCTCTGAGGGGTACTGATTATTTCGGATATCTTCTCTTTTTTTGCAACCCGCTTGCGCGTACGCGATATTAAAAAAAAATCAGAGCTACTTTTACATTTAAGTACACTTCATCGATGGTTTCCTTAAGAAACTAGTAAGCAACTTCTCTTGAAAAAGATACCTTAGTCTGATATTTTGCATTTTTTCCGTTAATAAAGATAATTAATTTTCGAAACTTTGAAATATCAGCTGGGTATTTAAGTTTGTTACTTTTTCAAAGAAAATAGGCAAGCTGTACATTTTCTGTAGTTTTAAAGCTTTCTAAGTACTTTCATACCGATCTTTGAATTTGTCCCGTTTAATAATTATGAAACATCGTATATGTAAACGTTATTGCTAGATTAATATTAATTAAAAAAAAAATTAATAATAACCGTAAAGCATTTTGAGCTAAATCCTGAAATACACCTTTAACATTTATTTTAGTTTTATCTTATAGCACAAAACCCAAATTGATGTTCTCAATTATATAATAAAAAAAATTATAAAACAATTTAAAGATTGCTTTATATTTTACATAACATAATATATTTAGGTAAATGCAAACTTGCATGTTTTGTTTCATGTAATAGCTACTTACTTTACGTAACTTCGCTATATTTAAAATGGTCTAAGTGTTCAGCCATCTGTCTGGTGAAATGAAAATGGATTTTATGCAATAACCAGTCTAGATATAGTGGCTATTATTTAAATTTACATGTAGATAAAGTTTTTAAACCAATCCATTAAATTTGTCCGATATTTTCTAAATTTGCAATTATGCGCGTAGAGGCAAAAATGCTCTTTGACCGAACGGACTCTAGTATCTAGATACTAGATACTCAAAATGATTGAATAATAATATGCTGCGGAATGGTATTAGAAATCAAATAAAACTTGATCAATTGTCTGGTCAGAAAGTGCTTCTTAGCATAGTGCGTTAAGACAAATGAATCATAATAATACTAATAATTATAATACATTTATTTCCTTTTTAGACAATATAAATTGAATAGGAACCGTCACAATTACTTAAATCTAGATTCCAGATGTTCATTGATCGAATACAGACATTTATTTATAAGAAATTCTCTTAGCTCCAATTAAAAAAGATGTAGAGATTTAATCTCCTATATCTCGGTTGGTAAATAATTAAAAACTTTAAGGCCAATATGATCTGGACAACCTGAATATATTTTATATTTACAGAATGGTAAATTAATGTCAATGTTTTTTATTCATTGTGTGAATCTTTTCAATTGAGTTAAAACAATTTCTGTTAACAAACACGAGTACACAGTATTAAAACATAAATAAACCAAAAAGTGACAGAATTTTAGGTTTTTAAAAATATTCTCTGCACTATTGAGTATTAGATATTCCCTACATACATCTTATAATTTGCCTTTGACAAGGTGACTCGATGACAGGGTGGAATTACCTCGAAAACAACCTAGAGCCAACTTGAGCGTGATAAAAATTTATTAATTGATCCTTACAGAGAACAATTTTTAAGTTTCTAAATAAATAAAAGATTGAATTTAATTTGGCTATCAGGTAGTTGCAATGTTGCTTCCAATTTAAACATTCGTCTAACTCAATATCCAAAAGATGTACGCTGTCAATCTGCTCCAGGCGTGTCTCATTAATATTCAAATTTAAAGTAGCACATGGTATCTATCTATTGTGGAAGCTCATACAATGTGTTTTTCAATATACAAATGCAACGTATTTGAAGAATACCAATTGCTTAAGACGTCCAAAGATTATTACTAGTAGACTCCAACAATGCATCAGATTTATCTATCAAGATAAGCGATTTGTCATGTGTATGCATGAAAGACGCCTCTGATGTTAAGGTATTGAGTTCATTTGTGTAGTAAAAATAGCGCAGGACCTAATATTGAACCTTGCGGAACCTGGTATTAACTTCTCTAAACTTCGATTTGAACTGATCTGTAGTGACTTCCTTATGTAATGTTACACTAATGTATTGACTCCTATCAGTCGTAAACTAGCGAACCCAATCGAGAGCGACGCACCTGCTGATAGCTTGACAGTTTATCGATAGGTTTATCGTGATTGATATAGTGGAACGCCCTGCCCAGATTGCAAAAAATCCCAACAGGGTATTCACCAGTCACAATAGAGTCAACAACTCTATTATAAAAATAACACAAGGCAGTGCCTATAGACTTAGAAGCACGAAATCCATGTTTATTTTCACTGAAAATCTTATGTTTCTCATAAAAAGTTAACATATGAAAAGCTGCTGGCTTTTCGTACTGTCCATATCCTGTACACGGAGCTTTTTATGGATAGCGACGATTTTCCCTAATTTTAAACATTTTGGAAATATTCCTATATAGAATAGAATGATAAAGTATGATTTATTGTGCAATTTTAAGGTTTACAGATGTACATGGTGACATTAGATTTACACAATTGGTCGGTGTTCGTGTTAAAGAACACACCAAAACCCTCGATAAATTTCTCGAAACTATAACAAAATCCGAATATTTCACATGAAATGCGAGCTCCATATAAGAACGCCGTTGAAAGAGGTTTTATAATTAAAATAACATTTTCGCTCTACGGAGCGTTTTTTATGCAAAAATATCAAAAACTCACCAAGGAATGTAATTTCAAAGTATACTAAATGTCGCTGCACAGGGACGTAACGTCGCTCTGACCACAAAATTTTAGAAAGTATCATGAAAACCGATTTTAACTTTGAAAATTTCGAAAATAAAAATCTGTTTACGAATCCACCTTGTGTAGCACTGCAACTCATGCCTTATGTTAAATATAAGGACGAGTTAAACAAGTCTCTAGTCAAAATATTTCGAGGTTTTTAGTGAAAATAGCCCTAAGCGTCGAGGGTGCACTTTCATTTCTTAACAGTCGATTTTGGCGGAAAAACGATGGGTTTTCCGCATATTTGCCCTAAGCCGGTTCCTCTGTGATTCGGTGGCAGAAAAGTACCTTTACCATGTACTCAGATGTGCATGGGACCGCCTTGCCTGAATGTATGAATTTATATTTGGGGAATGGTAGCTCAGTGTGTTAAAGCGACTGGCTAGCAAACTGAGTTGCCTAGCGAAGTGGGTTCGATTCCCGCAAGGCGAAACAATTTTTCATTAAAAAAATTGCTCCAAGAGTGGTTCGGAGTCCACATTAAACTGTGGGGCCTCGCCTCTCTTTGCCTAGCACAAGATCCTTGAGATCTTTCAGGGGGTTACTTCGGTAACTTGAGAGACGGTTAAGAAAACATTTTTTGAAAAACATATTTGCCACAATATAATTCAAAGTCGTTGCAGTTCAAGCATTTTTAAGCTCTGAGGAGCGTCCTAAATTATTATTGAAATTATAAAAATACGTAAATAGACAGGCAAGCAAAAGCCCACCAAAATTATAAACATTGAACTTTACATTGAATCTTTTTGTGTAATCGTTTGCACGGTAGTTGGAAATATTGTAAGTCATTCCGTTCCTCACCATGTGTTGTACACGGGCCAGACTATTATTATCATACATTTTCTTGAGTTTTTTGTAAAAACATATTTTTGAAAAAATTAATATATATTTTTTGAACTTTATATTGTCTTTTTCTTGTGTTTCAAAATTCCCTTTCAAGTTAATTAAGAAAGTGTTAGTATTTACAGTGTTAGACTGTACAGTGTTACGACGTCCAATGGATACTATCAGTGGCAGCAGTTAAGCAAAAGAAACAGTAAGTATAGATTTTGTATTTTTCGTCTGAATCAGTCGATTCGAATCCTTTAAGTGAACAATATAATATCCACTTTAGAAAGGGTAATAAAAGTCCTTCAGACGTGTTAAGTTGGATCGTTCACATTCACACATCTTGCGATCTTCCACACCGTCTCTCATATTTATCTTTAGCATACGAAGAAGTTAGATACATTGAGTACAAACCAATTTCAGCAATTGCAGCTATTTAGAATAACCTAACAGCTATTTAGGCTGAAAATTACAGATAATTACTTAAGCTAATATGTACAATAATTGTACAGGAATGAAATATAGTATTACCTGTATCTATAGTTGATTTTGTAACAAGATTTCTTTTAATTTAATTTTAAAACTATTCTCCGATAAGTTTCATAAATTTAGTACAGAATTTAATAGGGTAGGCGCTTTATAAGAAAGACATCCTTGAAATTTAATTAGTGCGTGTTATGGTATCGTATAATTGTTCGTTATGAACAACAGATCTTAATTTTAATTTGCTGAATAGATAATTTGGTATAGCGTTTCTAACTAATTTGTAGAGAAAATGCAATATAGATATATAAACCTAGTGTGCATTTTTAGTTCTTTACAATTATTTATGAAAGGAGTGATATGACGGGTATAAGGTATATCAAATACAAATCTCGTGCAAGCATATTGTACTTTTTGCAGTCTAGTTTTATTTTGTTGCACCATACACTAGAGCAATAATCTAAATTAGGATAAATTAAGCTTTGTATCAGTTTGAGTTTCGTGCTTGGTGATAATGATTTCCTTAGTCTGTAGAACATTTTTAGTTTCATAAATGATATGGAACCAATTTTATTTAAGTGCTTTTCAAAGCTTAAATTATTGTCAAATATCACCCCTAAACTTTTAGTGGAGTTTGGCCAATTTATCACTACATCATTTAGTATTATATTGTAACCATTTAAGTTTGTTTTTAATGAATTTGTTGAGTCATAATACACATTGCAACTGTTTGTTCGGGTGTGATACGTAACCTATTTTCTCTGCGCAAGTTATAAATATTATATAGATCGATATTTACTTTATCGATTGTTTCAGCTATATTTTCAATTGAACAAGAAATATAAATCTGTAAGTCGTCTGCGTACAAGTGATATTTGCAATATTTTAGGCACAGAAGTAAATCAAAAGTCTATACAGAGAAAAGAATAGGACCTAAAATACTCCCTTGTGGGACGCCACTTTTGGTTCCTAATAAATGAAAAATGAAACGATAACAATAAATGTAGATAACATCTTTCTTTTATGCAAAATATTATTAATTAGAATCCTGTTCTGTTACTGATAATGCACATTTATAAAAAAAATTAGAAACCTTCCGTTTGTTTGTCTGCTTGTTGTATTATTAAACTTGTTATAAACTATTGCGGTCGAAAAAAGTAAACGACTTATTTCCCCATTGTAAGTATGGTTCTATTCAGTGACGGCGCGTTAAACACAATAATACTGTTTTACTGTCGGTGTCATTGTCGTATGATATATAAGTGAAAATATATTTTCATTTATTACTTCATTATGCCTTACTATGTGTTATGTGAAGCAGAAAAGTTTATGTTATAACTTTGACAAGGTTGGTCTCAGTAAAGAAGCTAGAATAGAGTTTGTAAATAACTATATTAATCAAAGTCATCGTTATTGGCAGCCAGTGGTCATTTTCGACAAAAAAATGTTTCGGTCCTGCCACAATGATAGATTTACAAATATGGATTTAGGCCTATAAATAGAGATGATTTAATTATTGTAATTTAAAATGAGCGGAACGATTTGGATAAAAATTACAACATGGAAAATTTAATTAGTTCCATGCCTAGAACATTACCTAGAGTTCTAGTAAAACGGTGGTTCTACCAAGTATTAGTCCTTTTTAACATTTTCTTTACTAGGTTATTTACATTTTTAGTCATCCAATAGATGCTGGGAAATTGGTTTCCTCTTTGGACTGAATGGAATTGGATAATATATTTATCACACATATTCCATAAGGATATTGTTGTTTAATGGATCCTACTCACATTATGACTTTCTGATGAACTTTTTCGGCCGTAAAAGTACTTGAGAAATCAATATAATAAATAAATAATTTAAAATTACTAATTTGAAATAGCGTGTTCCAGTATCTACTAACTGAGAGTCATTTAAAATTTGTTATATCCCACTTAAAATCGAGGTGTCCCTAGGGTCTTACTTGCACATACAAATCGAATTTAGTTCACTGAAGTTTAACAAGAATAATGCAGTTTGTCGAGAATTCACATAGCTGATTGGCAATTTGACCAAATGAAGTAGTTATACTTGTGCCATGAATATCATGACATCACATCATAATTACAAAGTTGGCTACTGGCAATAGTAGTACTGTGATGTAGGCGCAAAATACACAGAAACTATGTATTTTTTTCAGTGAGAGCAAATGTTTCCAACTTTGACATTAAAATTATAGTAAAGTAGACGGATCTTCTAAAAGTTCCTAAGTAACGAAACATAGCCTATTTAAAATAAATTATATTAGAAGAAATGTTTATGATTTGTTAGAATTGTAGTCGTAAGGTTTAATAAACCTGGTCAAATTTGCTTCACTAACATAACGGGTCTGGTAGAATGAAGTATTCATTTTCAAAGTTAATTCATATTATAATATAATGAGATATAAATTCAAATCAAGTCGCCATGCTATCGCGATAAATAGGAATTCAAGAAAGCTGGACACAATAATCTTGAATCCGAGACAGGCTTTCATCCAGGGATTAACGACATAGTTAAAATATCCATCAGGCCAAGGGAGTCGCCTTATAGTGCTTCATATAGGATCTGAGGGCGGTTTCGTTGAAGATGGTTTGCTCTGCTTCCAATCGAAGAAAACATGAGACTCTCATGAAAAAATGAATGGCGAAGTTTTCGAAAGTTGGTTTGCTCAAATTTTGGGACGCTCGATCTAACATTCTGTGGCTGTGATGGACAACGTTTCCTATTAGGTAGAATAACGGAGAAGATTCCGAATTCTGGCACGAAAAAAGTAGATATACAGGCCTAGTTGACAAGTCAGTTAATTATCTATGAAGTAGATATAGCGAGGGCCGAACTTCTGCATCTTGTCCAACAGTCTCTCATTGTGCCAAAATATGTAATAGATGAAATGGCAAAACAACAAGGTCACAAAGTTTTGTGATTGCCCTCATATCATTGTAAATTCAATCATATTGAGTTAATATGGGGCCAGATAAAAGGAGAAGTCGCCAGGAACAATACCACATTTAAAATTAAAGATTTTCACTCATTATTTCAGCAAGTTATTGGAAATGTTTCCAAAGAAAACTGGAAAAATAGAGAATTCACCAAATGTTATTTTTGGCTGTTAAACAAGGGTTTTGAAATCTCAGAAGGTAAATCAGTTGTAACAATCTTTACTAGGCATATCATTGAAAGTGTTTCCAACTTAAAATTGGGAAAATTCAATTTCCCAATAAAAAATGAGGTAAAATACTTGGGTGTTATTTTGAACAGAAAACTGACCTGGAAACCTTTTATAGATAACATCGCATCTAAATGTGACAAAAGACTGAATTTCCTTAAAACCACTACCAAAACGTGGTGGGGATCAAAACACCTCTCTATTATTTTATAAATCATATATTAGATCGATTATAGATTATGGCTCAATCTTCTATCGAGCCGCCTCAAACACAAACCTTAAACCAATCGATATAATACAAAACAAAGCCCTCCGCATTTGTTTAGGAGCTCTGTCATCTACTCCAATTGTACCACTGCACATAGAATCATTAGAACCACCTCTGCAACTAAGGAGAGAGTATATCGCAATGAAATTCATCCCAAAGTCAAAAACAAAAAAATTAGACCTCTTGAATAAAATTTACAAAACAAGTATCTCAGATTTGGCAGAAAAAAAACTCCCTTTGTGTGCCGCGTACAGAGATACTTATGGCCTTTTCAAATTAATGGAATCCGTATACCCTCCTACACCTGAATATGAGTTTTTTTGACCTTGACATTAATTTTCCAACTATAGTTCCCAGCTATAGTGAAAATTAATTGGAGAGCCATAAAATTTTTCTATAAAACCTAAATCAATGGTCACATTACACAAAAGTATATACAGATGCATCTAAATCTGCCCAAGGAACAGGATATGCATTCATAATACCCCAATACAATATCTCCGCCAAATTTAAATTAAGTCAAGAAATGTCTTATCTTTTCAGCAGAAGCAACTACCATTTACAAAGCTATTGAACATGACACCCACTCAAATATTAATAATAACTATATTATAATCTCGGATTCCTTATCAGTTTTAACAGCTCTTAATCATAGTTATCCGCAGAATATCCCATCAAATCCCTTTATTACTAGTATTAAAAAAATCATCGACAGTTATATGCAAATGGGGGTCGCATAGCTTTTATGTGGGTCAAAGCGCATATTGGTATTCATTTTAACGAAGAAGTCGACTCCATCGCTAAACAAAGCATTTCATTCGATTTAGAATCTCCAAAACAATTAAGTTACGATGATGCTGTGAACTCCTGTAAACTTTTAATAAAAAGAAAGTGGTCAAGCATGTGGCAAGAATTTGTTTTTACCAGCCCCACAAGGCACACTAAAATTAATCCTGAAATACCATCCAAATACTGGCACGACAATTTTAACCTACCTAGAAAGTACATAACAATTATCAATAGAATAAAATTTGGACATGGTTATTACCCTTCACATCTCTTAAGAATAGGAATTTCCCCTACAAATTTGTGTGATACATGTAACATTGAGGGTAATTTAGATCATATATTCTTTAACTGTAACAAACACACAGACGCAAGTAATGAATTGTATAAACAACTGATAAATTCAAAGATAGAAACCCCTTTCAACCTACTATATTTAATGTCTTAATAATAACGACATTCTAGGCTGTCTGATATCTTTTTTATATAAAAGTGGCATAAAAATTTAGGTTAGACTTGGCATTCCTGTGATTAAAAATTGTACGCATAATCGGAGATCTTTACCTGTCTTATGAAAAATCAAAATGCCTTGACCGGCCCCTAGGCGAGAAGCGTGTGCCCTTGTTTAATTCCCATTCTGTTCTTCTAAAAACTTTCTCTTGTTAGAATTAGATTTAACTTTTTAAAATAATAGGACAGTGTATCTGGCTATATGGACTATGTCCAAATGCCATTAAAAAAAATTGGAAAAAGGTGATGGAGCATGCGCAAAATGAAGAAAAAAATGTGGCAGGTTGACATTACAATGGAAATTGTAGTAGATCCACTGATAATTCATGTGGGAAATGACTCTTCTTCATCTGAATCAGAAGGAGGATAAGAAACATAAATAAAAAAATACGCCTTGCCCCGTTTATCCAAATAGGTCCTTATTTTGGAGTTATTAAATTCTGAAAATATACGCATAACTGCAATGTTAAGTATCATGGATAACTTCGTTTTATCAAGGATGGTTGGAGGATTAAAGAACAGAGCATTTGACTATCACCCAGAGAATCCAGGTATATAAAAACTTATTTATTCCTAAATGGGAAAGTTGGTCCGAGTTGTAACGGACAGATTTTTTAAATTTTTATCGAAAAATACATGAGAAAATCTAGGATTTACAAGACTTTAAAGCAAATATTTTAACTTCAAATCTGGCACGATAACTTGGTTTAGTAATAGGCATGTTTTTACTAGATATAATGAACATTTGGCTTGTGACAATTTAAAATATAACAGATTTAAGAAAGTTGGAAATTATCGAGTAGTTTGAATGATTATAAATTAAACAATAACCAACTTTTCGCAGATAATGCATTCTAGTAATTTACAGGGGACTAAATATAAGCTAACCGGTCGATAATTGCAAATGGAAAGCTCGATTTCAGGAGCTATACCACTCTCCATGGGTTTAATCATTATTTCGCTAAGCTGTTTGCATCGACTAATAACAAACAAAATTAGAAGGTTAACTACGTCGGCTCCAGGAGGATAGTCAGTATATAACTTAGCTAAATGCTCCTGTGCTACTTCTGACATAATATTAATATTTTAAATGGCCGTTTGAGCGAATATTCAAGTCCAAAGGGAAGGTTGTGTACCAGATTTCACAATATATGCCTCGAAAAACGCATGAATGAAAGTGTTTGCCGTTTCCTTATTGTCGTTGCTGGGATCTACATCTGATTTTTTTATTAATAAAATAGAAACTTTACTCGATAAGCAAGAACGTGTATATTCGTAGAAAGCTTTGGGTAATTTGTTAAATAGTTAACTCTCAAATATGGCTTTAACCCTAGACTTTGGACAGTGGTTTTACCTGTTAATGCAAACGGAGTTCAAATTTATTTGAAAATGAGTTTATTTTCGCTACCCTTAAAGTACAGCGTGTGGCATGCTTTCTTAAGTAGTATCTTAGAGAGCCGATTTTACTAGAATGGAGGTGTACGTTCTTGTTGAATATGGGGTAGTACAACAGTCTCTGTTGCAATTTCTATAATAATTATTATATTCTAAGCATATTTGGAATTAGCCTTTTTCATTTATTTTTTTGTTCTTGTACGATGGATGTAGTGGCAGAAAAAAGGCTTTCATGATTGCAGTAATATTTTATATTTTTCATGTTTATAAAGTTGCACAATAAGATAATTTATACGCAAATGAGAACAAAATGCCTATTTATAAGCACCGGTATTATCATTAAAGTGCAACTGTGTTACTATATATGTTTTATTGATGGATTTGTTTTCATTGACTGTGTTATTTAGATGCTTTAAACTTAAATTATCAAACTTAAAACCCATTAATATTTTTACAATGTTACACTGAATCATTTTCACCCTGCTCAATTTTATTACTGTATTCTTATTCAGTTCACGCCTTTATGATAATCTGGCCGCGTCTCTTTGATCCATTTCTCAAAACAACTTTTTATTACTCCGAAAGTCTTAGGTACCTTCTCAGTGTTTCATTCTTTCCCAATATTCACAATTCATTAATTTTCAGTTTATAAAATAACTTTGAGGAACAAAAAATATCACAAAATTTTGCGTACTTTTTAACATATCAAAAGGGGGGAAATAGAAAAAAAATCGGTTTTTCGCAAAAAACTCGGAAAATATCGATTTTACGACTTATGCTATTTAATTACTTTCATATGTATATAAACTAACAAAGATAGGTCAAAACAAACTTTAAAAAATATATGTTATGCACCGTTCTTGCAGGAAAATCTTAATTTATAATAAAAAAGAAATTTTTGTTCATAGCTTTAAACAGCTGTAACTGGTGAACCTTTCATCCTATGAAAGTCACTTGGAGCTCATATTACAGATAATTTAATTCTCTTCAAAAAACCTTCAGTGTCATTATGCCAATAAAAAAAGAGCTGTTAAACTACTACTACTACTACTAGTAACAAAAAAAAAACTTGAAGTTTGAAAAATATTGGGTTCATTTTAAACAGCCATAAATTGGCGCGTTGTAACGTCAACACCCTGAAATCCAATCACAGAGGTTGTCTCTGTTCAAGATTGTTTATTAATCTTGGTCTCTGTTAACATAACATAAACTCTATTTATTGACAGCACTCAGCACTTTTCTACTTTAGGTAAATTATCAGTGGCATCTTTAACGTATCCCTCTTCCACTTGATTCCATTTTGATTGTAGAATTAATAAAACATAAACCAGAAACTGATAAAAATAATATTTTCACTCCAAACAATACAAAACATAAAAATATAAATTTAACGTTTTAGGTTAGTCATCTGATGTGTAATGTCGATGAAGGTTAAACCTAAACTACAGTACAAAATATTAACGTCCGACGCTTTCACGAATAACTTGTGCGGCATTTATCTGGATTCTGATTGGCCAATATTTACACGTCCACTGCTTTAGACCAATCACAGTACAGGCATTACAAATTGAAATTCTGAGAAGTTTTAGAGGAAAGCTTTCTTTAACACACAGTTAGAATCTATTACAAACTAATTATATCCATAATCTCCGGGTAGATACGTAATTCTGGCGCGTAAAATGCCCGTTTTAAAAAGCAGTGAAATTATGAGCAAGTTGTTTTAACGATATTTTCTTAGAAATAATTCTTATTAGAAAAGTAAATTGTTGTAAATTAATAAAATGTTTTATTATATCATTTTCACGACACAAATTGTTAAAATAAAATTAATGGGAAAACCCTATTGTCAAAATTTCAAAAAACCTATCTCGGCTTCAATAGGTCGTACGAGGTTAAAAAACACAAAATTGTGCGGATTTTTATTACCTATAATTTTCATGTGTATATATTACAGTAAAATTGATTCTTTCCGAGTTTTTTGCGAAAAACCATTTTTTACCGTCCGTCAGCGTCTACGGGTGGGGAATGTGAAAAAGTACCACAAATTGAGCCTATTGCCAAAATTTCAGTCCATTCTGAATTATTTCAACCAAATCGACAATTTTGCAATTTTTAATAGTTCGCATGCTTAAACGTGGCAATAATATGCATGACTGGCTGCACTGCAATATGAGCTTTTTCTTTCGTATGTAATTGAATTTTTATTGTTGCTTTACTGTCTGTTGGTATTTTGCTGTATAGAAAAAAAATTGGTTCTTCGCAAAAAAGTCGGAAAGTATCAATTTTACGACTTATGCTATATAATTACTTTCATATGTATATAAACTAACAAAAATAGGTCAAAACAAACTTTAAAAAAATATGTTATGCACCGTTCTTGCAGGAAAATCTTAATTTATAATAAAACAGATTTTTTTTTTCATAGCTTTAAACAGCTGTAACTGGTGAACCTTTCCTCCTATGAAAGTCACTTGGAGCTCATTTTACAGATAATTTAATTCTCTTCAAAAAACCTTCAGTGTCATTATGCCAATAAAAAAAGAGCTGTTTGTCAAAATTCACTTGAAAATTACAAATTTTCATGTTTTTCCCTTTTATCTCCATTCACCCGTTATCAAAACAATTTTGTACATACAGTGTCATATTCAAAATTTGATTCTCTTTAACTTTCATTAGCTACACTATATGCGTACGATCTATCGTGTTCGAGTTTTTAACGATTTTATTATGAAACGAGTGTTCTGAAAGCGCGCTATATAAACATGTTTAAAAATTCATATCTCTGTCAATAATGATCGAATGGAAATGATAAAATAAAAGGAAATTGTTTGTAATCGAATTCTCTACAACTTTCACTTGAAACATTCTGCGATCCGAACGACCATTTTTGAGACTTTAGCGAAGAACGCGCGCGTTTCCGTTGCGTCGCAAAATTGTCAAAATTTCCAAAAACCTATTTCGGCTTCAATAGGTCGTACGAAGTTAAAAAAAACAAAATTGTGCGGATTTTTATTACCTATAATTTTCATGTATATATAAATTACAGTAAAATTGATTCTTTCCGAGTTTTTTTGCGAAAAACCGTTTTTTACCTATTTTCTTCCCTCCGTCAGCGTCTACGGGTGGGGAATGTGAAAAAGTACCACAAAATGAGCCCATTCCCAAAATTTCAGTCAATTCTGAATTATTTCATCCAAATCGACAAATTTCGTCCCATTTTATTGGGCTATTACTGCACTTCGGATTTTTTTATATATCCCTCACTTCTTGTGTGATAAACAGAACAGAACTTCTTTTAAAAAATTCAATATGAATATGACGCAAATTTAGACTTGACAAATATAAGGCATTTTTTTTCAAGTTTGTATAAATTTTTTCAAAAAATAATTCAAATAAAAATTTTAGGACACAAAAGTCGCTTTCATCTTTCCGCGACGTAGAAAATGAGAACTGAGGCCAAAGAGATGAGACTAAGATTGGTCAAATTGATGGCCGATAAAAAAATTTTTTAAGTACATTTTCAGAATTAAAATAACATTAATGCTTCTATTATTGCGCGTCTTACTCTTAGCTCCAGGTTTTCATGGGTTGTAGGCGGTTACGTACAAAATATTTTTTAAATGGACCCAAACAAAAAACTAGGGGAGTAAAATCAGGTGATCTTGGAGGACATCTGACAGGACCATTCGTCGAAATTCCTCAGTTACAATTACAATTATGTATTATGAAATACATTAGCCGTTCTAAATCCAAAGGTAATTCATGTAAAACGTCCTCAATCTCATTTTGCAGGAATTCCAAATATCTGGTACCAGTCAAGAATGCGTCAAACATTATTTACTGTACTACCGATTATTCCATGCCAAACATTTAAACCGAATCGATCTTGATAATTAAATTACCCTCAATTCACAAATTCTTGTTTTCGTTTCATCACTACCTCGTATTTTGTTAGTTAAATAATCCCAAATTTGTGAACCTAGACTCATTCGAAAATAAAATTATTTCCAAAGAATCATTGTTCAGCCGCACGTTATTCTGTATAATCCAATTGCAATAGTATTTAAAAAAGTTTAACAGTTACATTTATACAAAATTCAGCTTACTGTTTGGTGACTGATTTCTAATTCATACACAATTTGCTTTAGAGACACAGTTTTTTCTATTTTCACTTGAGCCAATACATTAATTTTCTTTCTTCAATATTAAAATTTTCCAGGTCATTGTTGGGCCTTCTTCGGAAATTATTTTCAACGCGATTAAAATAATTTAATATTAATTTAATTAAATATTACCAATTTTAATAATAAGCAGCAACTTCATTTTTTTACATTTCCCATAAATAATAAACGTCCCACTTTTTCATCTCTTGTATAAATTTGTGGCATTTTGAACAAAATTAACTTAAAGCACAGTACTTAAAGATAAAATAAATATACCGATAAACCAAGAAATGCTTGACAAGCTAAATGTTTCATTGTTTTCAAAACCACCTTAGTTCTTATCGTTTAATTACAACAAATTTATTAGCATCTGTGATATGTTGTATTGATCCTTTCATCCATAGGATTACATGTAAAGAATTAACAATTGTGAAAAATAACTAAAAACGAAATAAAATAGAAAGAAATGTTCAATTTCTAGATTTGTTATTATTACTAAAACAGAAGACCAAAATCATTCTATGTAGTTACTTAAATTTCAATATTATTACATATTATTGATGTTTCGGCTTGTACAATTTTTAATAGTTCGCATGCTTAAACATGGGCAGTAATATGCATGACTGGCTGCACTGCAATATGAGCTTTTTCATTCGTATGTAATTGAACTTTTATTGTTGCTTTACTGTCTGTTGGTATTTTAACCATGTTTACAGGGGCGAGCGTAGGTGCGTCTTTACTATGTACATACTTCGGTATGCGATGTAAAGCAACGACAGGCGCGGTTAGTACTTGGATTGGTGACCATTCCAACAGAAACCGCGTTCTCGCCTCACACATCTTCCAGCGGCTTGTATATCAGTGTATGCGCGGAAGCTATACAACCTTAGGCGAGGGTTGTATAGGAGATATACCATCCTTCGGAGGGGATGTAAAGCCGTCGGTCCCTTGTCTATTAAATGTTAGGCAAGTAAAAGATCCCTACTCTTCTTAAGGGAAGAGGTTCGGCAAAATTCCTGGTTGGGGGTAGCTCGTCTACAGGCGTCGGTGTTAGGCCTCAGTAGCGGAAATAGGCCGACGTTAAATAAATGTATAAAAAAAAAACATGTTTACCATAAATTCGGAAAATTCAGCCCACGAGCAGATACTAGAATGTGATGTTTATATAATTTATCTTATTTATCTATCAACATTTTATCCTCGATGATTAGAACAGAATAATAATATATGTGCCGGAAATTTTCATAGAGGACGAGAGTTCCATATCGTGATCTATGGTCTAAATGTTGTGGTTGGAAGTTTCTGTCATACATTTTTTCTCGTTTTGAAGCCTACATGCTTTTCACGAATTTAATCGTATCCTTTTAATTTTATTAATAACAAATAATTTTGTAACAATAATTATATCACATTGTCTGAAATATTTCTATATAAGGCATTAAACCTCTCTTCAATGTTCCAGCACATTCCAAGTCCATATATGGAGACACTTTACCACGGTGACATGCAATTACTCCTTGATTCAGGAAAGTTTGTCGCTTGTATGTTACGGCTTGTTATGTGAAACGAATCCTGGCTTCCTCTTTTTTCATATATTTGTTTGCGGCTATATAAGTTTCAGAATGAGCAAAACTTCTTTTAAACAACGACTTTGTCGAAAAATTAAAATAAAAATAATAATAAAGTTTGCGAGTATAGGTTTCCCATCTGCGGACACATTGTATACAAGATTTTGTCCTTTCCAAGTTAGGGATTATAGTTGATGAGTTTTTATGATATTCTATAATAAATACAGCACGTTACACGTTCACTTCTTTTACATACCGATTGTTAGTTAACATCTTATAAGATAATAAATTGAAACACAATTACAATTTAGCCACAAGCTAGAATTACTGTTTATGAATTGGAAAAATATGACTAGTAACACGATACTTTTATAGAAAGATGATATTTAATGATCAATATATTTTTTTGCACAGACGCGAGACATTACGTGAGAAAGTGAATGTGCGACGTACCATATGTGGTCGTAAAATTATCTTCTCTTATTTCTTTGAAAACTCAACATTCCTGTTTAAAAATGCAAATTTTTTTGAGCCAGTTTCGCAAAATCTTTTACTTCTCTAACATTTAATAGACAAGGGATCGGCAGCTTTATATCCCCTCTCAAGGATGGTATACCCATTACGCAATTCTTGCCTAACATTGCATAGCTTTTGCGTATACACGCGTATATAAGCCACCATAAGATTGAGCGAGGGTACTATATTTTTTTCAAATAGAAAACCCACACAAGTACTAATCTAACTAAAAAGTTGTATTTTTTATTTGAAAATTAAAAATAATCTTTCGCATTCAACCCGAGAGAGAGAGAGAGAGAGAGAGAGAGAGAGAGAGAGAGAGAGAAGAAAAACTAGTTTTAATAAACTGAATTTTACTCCAGGCTTAACGAGATTTTTGATGCTCATATACATCTATATAAATATTTCAAACATCAGTATCCCTATTGGTACAACTCTCAAATTATAAACAACAATAAAAAAGCTAAATTATAAAAATAATAAATGTTTAGTAAAGCAAAAATTTCTACTACTACCAAATAATAATAATAATAATAATAATAATAATAAGAAAGCAGGAGGGGCTAACTTCCATCTATTAAGCCTTTGGTGAGTAGCGCCACCACTTACTCCAGCTAGGGGTGCAAAACCGAACCGGCAGCCCTAGTGCACCCGGGAGGGGAAAGCATCTTCCCCTCTGGTGTCGGTCGTGGGCCTGCAGGGCTAACCACCCACAGGCTCTAACCTTTGGTTCCGGCAGGCCGAAGACTGGGCCCCCACGATCGACCCCGTTCGGATAGGGGTCAAGGGCAAGGTGGTGGGGCCCAACCGGATAGACCGCCCGTTGACGACGTACGCAATGAACAAGGACGCTTTGAGTGGACAGATGAACTGAGGGATGAGCTTCTGCATTGTTATGAAAGCAGTGAGCCCGCGCGGAGGGGGTACATGGCGCGGATGCATGCTCTGTGGTGTGAGAGGCTACCAGAGCATAGCGCCTTCACGCCACAAAATCTGCGTGACTATGTATCCCACCTTCGTAGTAGGGGCTACGTGAGGGCTGCTCCTGGGCCGGTGAATGAGGTGGCCGAAGAGCCGCCACATTCACCGGTTGAGGACGTGGCTCTCCTCGTTCCGCCAATACCAGAGGGCCTCAGTACCAGAAGGGGGTTACACCGTCTGAAAACCCCCGGGCCACAAGACCTGGCCAGAGTGGACGCTGAATTTCGTACAGCGCTACCAGAAGAGGCTGACATCTGGCACATAAATTGTGCCGTGTATGCCGCTGCTCAACGCTCGTCTCAGGTGGAGAGGCGAAATACCTCTTCCCCACAGGAGAGAGCGCAGCGGCGCATACAAAAGATGGAAGCCAAGATCCAGTCGGCGAGGCAACACGCATCCCGTATCCAATGTGTGATGGACTATATGGCGGCCAACAGGCCGTTCACGCCTAAAGTGCGTCGATTAGCCGCCAACTTAAGACGCGTCCATCACACACTCAATGAGGCAGTGCTGCGAACCACCAAACAGCACTGTCTCGACAGGATACGGATGCTAGTGACTTGCAAAAAGTCATTAGTGAGGCGGGCGAGGGGGCTTGCGGAAAATAAACTGTTCCGCGAGAAGCCCTCGCGCCTTTTCCAACCGCCTCCGCGTGTTGTAGACAATCCGCCGACTGCAGATCAGGTGGAGAACTTCTGGAAAACGCTGTACGAGGAGAGGCTTCCACTCAACCGAGATTCTCCGGCCCTTGCACACTTTGAAGCCTTTTGTCAAAGGCTTCAGCAACCACAGGAAGTGTGCGAACCAATAACCCCAGAAGAGGTTCGTAGGGCTCTTGATGGCTCTAAGAACTTTGCTGCTTCAGGTCCCGATGGGACAAATAACTTTTGGTGGAAAAAGTTATCGAGCACCCACCACCATTTGGCCAGAATTTTTAATTCCTGGTTAAATGGGGAGCAGCAAATCCCTTCTTGGGTTGTTGAGGGGCGGACAGTGCTGATCCCCAAGAACGGAGATTTGTCCAACCCAAAGAATTACAGACCGATAACCTGTCTAAACGCATGTTACAAGGTGTTTACACGCATTTTGTACATGCGGGTGCTCCACGCAGTTGAACCGGTTTACGAACGGATATATGAGCAACGAGGGTCGAAGAGAGGTGTCGCTGGCTGCAAGGAGAACCTGTTGATTGACAGATGTGTCACGCAGGACTCCATGCAGTATAAGCGGAACCTCTCTATGGCCTGGATCGACTACCGCAAGGCATTCGACATGACATCGCATGAGCTCATTGTTCACTTGCTCCGATGTCTTGTGGTACCCGGTCCCGTAGTGAGATGTATTGAAGAACTGATGCCGCTCTGGAGGACTCGCTTTACCATAACATCGGGTAACGATAGAGTCCAAACAGAGTCGGTAACATTCAGAAGAGGAGTATTTCAGGGAGATTCCCTCAGCCCCCTTCTGTTTTGCATCTCACTACTGCCATTATCCGTCTCGCTCCGGAAAACCCGTGGCTACAACTGCGGTACCCCCGGCGACAGGAGGCATAAGGTCACCCATCTATTTTATATGGATGACCTTAAACTTTATGCCTCTGGAGAGAGGGATCTCCAACAGTCCCTTAGGGTGGTACAGGAGTATACGCAGGCTGTCGGTATGCAGTTCGGGTTGGACAAATGCGCACTGATCCATCTCAAGAGAGGACGATGCGGTGGCTATGGAGAGGACGCGCAGCTCGTGGACGGAAGCATCTTACACCATCTAGATGCCGGAGAGTCGTACACTTACTTGGGTGTCGAGCAACGCTCCACCCAAGAAGTGAGTGTAGTGAAAAACGCTCTCCGCGGCAAGTATCAGCACCTACTCCGACAGATCTGGTCTTCAGAACTGTCGGGGAAGAACAAGGTGTCTGCTACAAATATGCTTGCCGTTCCGATCCTTCTCTACTCTTTCGGAGTAGTGAAGTGGACTAGAGAAGAGCTGCGTCAACTCGATGTAGTAACCCGCAAGAAGATGCATCTCAATAGGAGCTTGCATCCTAAATCGTCCGTTCCACGGTTATATCTCCCACGGCATCGGGGAGGCCGTGGACTCTTGAGCTTGGAGAGTCTCCATAGCAGGATGGTTCTGGAGGGAGCATGTAAGGTCATCAGGAGTTCGGATCCCCTCCTCTGCATGGTCCGAGACCATGAAAATGCAGAGGTAGGAGCTTTTCTCTTTAAGGCAGCACGCAGAGCAGCCGATGAACTTGGTCTCATCTTCGACGTCGAGCGGGTAAACCCCGACTCTGTCACCGAGTTGGAACCCGTTCGACTAAAAGCCCACATTAGAGCTGCAGAACACAACATCCTTCTGCAGCTCCATAAGGATAAGCCATTGCACGGGATCTTCTATAAAAATATAGAAGACCTCGGCTTATCCGAAAGGCTGACCTTCGCCTTCTTAAGGTCAGCTGGGCTGAAGTCTGAGACCGAGGGATTCATAATGGCTTGCCAGGATGGTGTATTTAACACTCTCGTCTATCGACGTCGTGTCATGGGTATGGAGGTCCCTGATGTCAGCTGCAGGGCCTGCCGCAGGGCGCCGGAGACTGTAATGCACTTACTGTCGGCTTGCCCGACTTACGCAGTCTCGGCCTATATTCATAGACACAACGCAGCATTACGAGTGCTTTACTATCATCTAAGGCACTCGTATGGGATAGACGAAACACCAGTGCTGCCTTACGTTCCGGGGGATATTGAGTCCGTTGTGGGGAATGAGAAGTGCCTAATTTATTGGAACTACTCGTTTCCCACCGTCAGGCAAATACAAGCCAACAAGCCTGACATAGTACTCCTCGACCTCCAACCCAAGACAATGTATGTCGTGGAATTCTCAGCTCCCGCTGAGAGCAACATTGGAGGAAAAACGGACAAAATATCGAGATTTGCTCTTCGAACTCCGCAGGCTTTATCCAGGCCATTCTGTTAAAATAGTGGTACTGATTATAGGAGCCCTCGGTGGAATGAGACAGACGCTGCTTTCAGAACTAAAGATCATACCGGCATGCCGAGATTCGGCAGAGATCTTAGCCGGCAGAATGCAGAAGGCTGTCATCCTCGGTTCATTACGTCTACTCAGGGCACACGATTCGCGGACCCGGTAGTCACTCACCCCACGGGCGTGGGGAGTGGCTATTGGTATTACCAGCTCCCCTCTGTGAGGGTCGGAGCCACAGAGTAGGGTGACTGGTTTTTTGTAAAAAAAAAAAAAAAAAAAAAATAATAATAATAAAATACACACATACCTGGGTGTGCAACAACATCACATCCAGGATGTGCAACAAATTAAGGAATCTCTCCGCGGCAAGTACAGAGGCCTACTCCGAAAGATTTGGTCATCCGAACTTTCGGGGAAAAACAAGGTGTCTGCCACTAATATGCTTGCCGTTCCTGTTCTGCTCTACTCCTTTGGAGTAGTGAGATGGACTGTAGATGAGCTGCGTCAGTTAGATAGAGGTACCCGCAAGATGATGAATATCCATAGGAGCATTCATCCAAAATCGTCCGTTCCTCGTGTGTACCTCCCACGTCATCGGAGGGGCCGAGGACTCTTGAGTTTGGAGTGCATGCATGGCCGGGTAGTCCTGAGTATAGCATGTAACGTCCTTAGGAGCTCAGACCCTCTCCTGCAATTAGTGAGAAATCATGAAAATGCAGGAGTGGGAGCAGGATTATTCAAGGCAGCAAAGAGAGTCGCAGATGAACTCGGTCTCGTATTCGACATCAGGCGAGGAGGCCGGCGAGGTGCCGACCCAGAGTCGGTCACTGAGCTTCCGCCAAATCGCCTGAAAGCCCAGATTAAAGCCGCTGAACAGGAGAATCTGTTTAGACGGCACGTCGATAAATCCATGCACGGTGTATTCTATAAGAACATAGAAACGCTGGGCTTATCGACCAAGCTGACGTTCGCCTTTTTAAGATCAGCTGGGCTTAAGTCGGAGACCGAGGGATTCATTGTGGCCTGCCAGGATGGTGTTGTTAACACCTTGGTCTACCGAAGCCGTGTGATGGGTGTAGGGGTTCCTGATACCAGCTGCAGGACCTGCCATCAGTCGCCGGAATCGCTCATGCATTTACTGTCTGCATGCCCGGTATATGCGATTTCGGCCTACATCCATCGCCATAACGCGGCATTACGAGTGCTTTACTACCATCTACGGCACTCGTACGGGGTAGACCAAACACCAGTGCTGCCTTACATCCCCGGAGATATTGAGTCCGTTGTCGAGAACGAGAGGTGCAAGATATACTGGAACTACTCGTTCCCGACCGTCAGGCTAATTCAAGCTAATAAGCCTGACATAGTACTCCTCGATCATCAGCAGAAGGCGATATACATTATCGAGTTTTCAGCTCCGGCTGAAACAAACATCGTCTTGAAAGAGGAGGAAAAACGGGCTAAGTATCGCGATCTCCGGTATGAGCTCCTAGTGCTGTATCCAGGCTACTCGGTCAAGTTGGTAGTCCTTATAATCGGTGTACTTGGAGGTATGAAGCCCACGCTGCTCTCGGAATTACGAACAATACCGGCCTGTCAACATTCGGCCGAATGGCTGGCAGGCCAGATGCAGAAAGCTGTTATCCTGGGTTCTCTTCGTTTACTTAGGGCACACGATTTAGGAACCTACGGTCGCTAACTCTGCAGGTTGCAGGGAGTGGTCGTAGTAAATTCGCTGGCGCTTCTTCCGTGAGAATGTCGGAGACACGGCAGAACTGACCAGCATCGCTCTCGCGAAAAAAAAAAAAAAAAAAAAAAAATACGAGTAGCGCCACCACTTACTCCAGCTAGGGGTGCAAAACCGAACCGGCAGCCCTAGTGCACCCGGGAGGGGAAAGCATCTTCCCCTCTGGTGTCGGTCGTGGGCCTGCTGGGCTAACCACCCACAGGCCCTAATCTTTGGTTCCAATAGGCCGAAGACAGGGCCCCCACGATCGACCCCGTTCGGATAGGGGTCAAGGGCAAGGTGGTGGGGCCCAACCGGACGGGCCGCCCGTTGACGAAATTGGCAATGTCCAAGGACGCTTTGAGTGGACAGATGAGCTGAGGGATGAACTTCTGCATTGCTATGAAAGCAGTGAGCCCGCGCGGAGGGGATACATGGCGCGGATGCATGCTCTGTGGTGTGAGAGGCTACCAGAGCATAGCGCCTTCACGCCACAAAATCTGCGTGACTATGTATCCCACCTTCGTAGTAGGGGCTACGTGAGGACTGCTCCTGGACCGGTGAATGAGGTGGTCGAAGGACCGCCACATTCACCGGTTGAGGACGTAGTTCTCCTCGTTCCGCCAATACCAGAGGGTCTCAGTACCAGAAGGGGGTTACACCGTCTGAAAACCCCCGGGCCACAAGACCTGGCCAGAGTGGACGCTGAACTTCGTACAGCGCTACCAGAAGTGGCTGACATCTGGCACATAAATTGTGCCGTGTATGCCGCTGCTCAACGCTCGTCTCAGGGGGAGAGGCGAAATACCTCTTCCCCACAGGAGAGAGCGCAGCGGCGCATACAAAAGATGGAAGCCAAGATCCAGTCGGCGAGGCAACACGCATCCCGTATCCAATGTGTGATGGACTATATGGCGGCCAACAGGCCGTTCACGCCTAAAGTGCGTCGAGTAGCCGCCAACTTAAGACGCGTCCATCACACACTCAATGAGGCAGTGCTGCGAACCACCAAACAGCACTGTCTCGACAGGATACGGATGCTAGTGACTTGCAAAAAGTCATTAGTGAGGCGGGCGAGGGGGATTGCGGAAAATAAACTGTTCCGCGAGAAGCCCTCTCGCCTTTTCCAACCGCCTCCGCGTGTTGTAGACAATCCGCCGACTGCAGATCAGGTGGAGAACTTCTGGAAAACGCTGTACGAGGAGAGGCTTCCACTCAACCGAGATTCTCCTGCCCTTGCACACTTTGAAGCCTTTTGTCAAAGGCTTCAGCAACCACAGGAAGTGTGCGAACCAATAACCCCAGAAGAGGTTCGTAGGGCTCTTGAGGGCTCTAAGAACTTTGCTGCTCCAGGTCCCGATGGGATAAATAACTTTTGGTGGAAAAAGTTATCGAGCACCCACCACCATTTGGCCAGAATATTTAATTCCTGGTTAAATGGGGAGCAGCAAATCCCTTCTTGGGTTGTTGAGGGGCGGACAGTGCTGATCCCCAAGAACGGAGATTTGTCCAACCTAAAGAATTACAGACCGATAACCTGTCTAAACGCATGTTACAAGGTGTTTACACGCATTTTGTACATGCGGGTGCTCCACGCAGTTGAACCGGTTTACGAACGGATATATGAGCAACGAGGGTCGAAGAGAGGTGTCGCTGGCTGCAAGGAGAACCTGTTGATTGACAGATGTGTCACGCAGGACTCCATGCAGTATAAGCGGAACCTCTCTATGGCCTGGATCGACTTCTGCATTGCTATGAAAGCAGTGAGCCCGCGCGGAGGGGATACATGGCGCGGATGCATGCTCTGTGGTGTGAGAGGCTACCAGAGCATAGCGCCTTCACGCCACAAAATCTGCGTGACTATGTATCCCACCTTCGTAGTAGGGGCTACGTGAGGACTGCTCCTGGACCGGTGAATGAGGTGGTCGAAGGACCGCCACATTCACCGGTTGAGGACGTAGTTCTCCTCGTTCCGCCAATACCAGAGGGTCTCAGTACCAGAAGGGGGTTACACCGTCTGAAAACCCCCGGGCCACAAGACCTGGCCAGAGTGGACGCTGAACTTCGTACAGCGCTACCAGAAGTGGCTGACATCTGGCACATAAATTGTGCCGTGTATGCCGCTGCTCAACGCTCGTCTCAGGGGGAGAGGCGAAATACCTCTTCCCCACAGGAGAGAGCGCAGCGGCGCATACAAAAGATGGAAGCCAAGATCCAGTCGGCGAGGCAACACGCATCCCGTATCCAATGTGTGATGGACTATATGGCGGCAACAGGCCGTTCACGCCTAAAGTGCGTCTATTAGCCGCCAACTTAAGACGCGTCCATCAGACACTCAATGAGGCAGTGCTGCGAACCACCAAACAGCACTGTCTCGACAGGATACGGATGCTAGTGACTTGCAAAAAGTCATTAGTGAGGCGGGCGAGGGGGATTGCGGAAAATAAACTGTTCCGCGAGAAGCCCTCTCGCCTTTTCCAACCGCCTCCGCGTGTTGTAGACAATCCGCCGACTGCAGATCAGGTGGAGAACTTCTGGAAAACGCTGTACGAGGAGAGGCTTCCACTCAACCGAGATTCTCCTGCCCTTGCACACTTTGAAGCCTTTTGTCAAAGGCTTCAGCAACCACAGGAAGTGTGCGAACCAATAACCCCAGAAGAGGTTCGTAGGGCTCTTGAGGGCTCTAAGAACTTTGCTGCTCCAGGTCCCGATGGGATAAATAACTTTTGGTGGAAAAAGTTATCGAGCACCCACCACCATTTGGCCAGAATATTTAATTCCTGGTTAAATGGGGAGCAGCAAATCCCTTCTTGGGTTGTTGAGGGGCGGACAGTGCTGATCCCCAAGAACGGAGATTTGTCCAACCCAAAGAATTACAGACCGATAACCTGTCTAAACGCATGTTACAAGGTGTTTACACGCATTTTGTACATGCGGGTGCTACACGCAGTTGAACCGGTTTACGAACGGATATATGAGCAACGAGGGTCGAAGAGAGGTGTCGCTGGCTGCAAGGAGAACCTGTTGATTGACAGATGTGTCACGCAGGACTCCATGCAGTATAAGCGGAACCTCTCTATGGCCTGGATCGACTACCGCAAGGCATTCGACATGACATCGCATGAGCTCATTGTTCACTTGCTCCGATGTCTTGTGGTACCCGGTCCCGTAGTGAGATGTATTGAAGAACTGATGCCGCTCTGGAGGACTCGCTTTACCATAACATCGGGTAACGATAGAGTCCAAACAGAGTCGGTAACATTCAGAAGAGGAGTATTTCAGGGAGATTCCCTCAGCCCCCTTCTGTTTTGCATCTCACTACTGCCATTATCCGTCTCGCTCCGGAAAACCCGTGGCTACAACTGTGGTACCCCCGGCGACAGGAGGCATAAGGTCACCCATCTATTTTATATGGATGACCTTAAACTTTATGCCTCTGGAGAGAGGGATCTCCAACAGTCCCTTAGGGTGGTACAGGAGTATACGCAGGCTGTCGGTATGCAGTTCGGGTTGGACAAATGCGCACTGATCCATCTCAAGAGAGGACGATGCGGTGACTATGGAGAGGACGCGCAGCTCGTGGACGGAAGCATCTTACACCATCTAGATGCCGGAGAGTCGTACACTTACTTGGGTGTCGAGCAACGCTCCACCCAAGAAGTGAGTGTAGTGAAAAACGCTCTCCGCGGCAAGTATCAGCACCTACTCCGACAGATCTGGTCTTCAGAACTGTCGGGGAAGAACAAGGTGTCTGCTACAAATATGCTTGCCGTTCCGATCCTTCTCTACTCTTTCGGAGTAGTGAAGTGGACTAGAGAAGAGCTGCGTCAACTCGATGTAGTAACCCGCAAGAAGATGCATCTCAATAGGAGCTTGCATCCTAAATCGTCCGTTCCACGGTTATATCTCCCACGACATCGGGGAGGCCGTGGACTCTTGAGCTTGGAGAGTCTCCATAGCAGGATGGTTCTGGAGGGAGCATGTAAGGTCATCAGGAGTTCGGATCCCCTCCTCTGCATGGTCCGAGACCATGAAAATGCAGAGGTAGGAGCTTTTCTCTTTAAGGCAGCACGGAGAGCAGCCGATGAACTCGGTCTCATCTTCGACGTCGAGCGAGTAAACCCCGACTCTGTCACCGAGTTGGAACCCGTTCGACTAAAAGCCCACATTAGAGCTGCAGAACACAACATCCTTCTGCAGCTCCATAAGGATAAGCCATTGCACGGAATCTTCTATAAAAATATAGAAGACCTCGGCTTATCCGAAAGGCTGACCTTCGCCTTCTTAAGGTCAGCTGGGCTGAAGTCTGAGACCGAGGGATTCATAATGGCTTGCCAGGATGGTGTATTTAACACTCTCGTCTATCGACGTCGTGTCATGGGTATGGAGGTCCCTGATATCAGCTGCAGGGCCTGCCGCAGGGCGCCGGAGACTGTAATGCACTTACTGTCGGCTTGCCCGACATACGCAGTCTCGGCCTATATTCATAGACACAACGCAGCATTACGGGTGCTTTACTATCATCTAAGGCACTCGTATGGGATAGACGAAACACCAGTGCTGCCTTACGTTCCGGGGGATATTGAGTCCGTTGTGGGGAATGAGAAGTGCCTAATTTATTGGAACTACTCGTTTCCCACCGTCAGGCAAATACAAGCCAACAAGCCTGACATAGTACTCCTCGACCACCAACTCAAGACAATGTATGTCGTGGAATTCTCAGCTCCCGCTGAGAGCAACATTGTCTTGAAAGAGGAGGAAAAACGGACAAAATATCGAGATTTGCTCTTCGAACTCCGCAGGCTTTATCCAGGCCATTCTGTTAAAATAGTGGTACTGATTATAGGAGCCCTCGGTGGAATGAGACAGACGCTGCTTTCAGAATTAAAGATCATACCGGCATGCCGAGACTCGGCAGAGATCTTAGCCGGCAGAATGCAGAAGGCTGTCATCCTCGGTTCATTACGTCTACTCAGGGCACACGATTCACGGACCCGGTAGTCACTCACCCCACGGGCGTGGGGAGTGGCTACTGGTATTACCAGCTCCCCTCTGTGAGGGTCGGAGCCACAGAGTAAGGTGACTGGTTTTTTGTAAAAAAAAAAAAAAAAAAAAAAAAAAAAAAATACTTTATTTGCTGAATACACATTCATGTACAGTACATATTGTTTTAGCATTGTCAATAAAATACACATAACATGTAATAACAAATACACATATAACCAGTACAGGCAGTTATAAATTATTTAAAATATTAGGTAGGACTCATAAACATACATTATATTTGGTATATGAAACAGTTATAGATTTTGAAAAGAAGCATTGTAAAACTCATCGAGGCAGTATGGGGAGATTTTCATTAAAATATACTTAACCTTCGTCTTAAATTGAGTAATTTTTAAGTTTCTTATTATAATAGGTAGGCAGTTGTATAGTTTCGAGGCAGTATAAATATAACTTTTATGGGTGGTATGTAGTCTATGTTGTGGCAATATAATATTGTTTCGATTTCTAGTGTAGTAGTTATGTAATTCAGTATGCGTATTAAAATAAGATTGATTTTCTTTTACGTAAATTAAGCAGTGATAAATATATAGTGCTGGAAATGTCAAAATTTGCATGTCACGAAAGATAGATCTACATGATTCACGAGTAGCTTTATTTGTGATTACCCTTAGTGCCATTTCTTGTAACACAAATACTCGCATCCAATCAGTTGAGTTGCCCCATAGTATAATTCCATATAAAAGTTGGGATTGGAATAGCCCCATATATGCTACTCTACAAACCGTTGTCGTTGAATATAGCGAAAGTTTTCTCAGTAGAAAGATAATTCCTGAAAGTTTGTTATATAACGAATTAATGTAATTTTTCCAATTTAGTCTATTATCTATATGAATTCCCAAAAACTTGACTGTGTCTACTTCGTTGAATATATCTTTTAGGGAAAAATTAACGTGAATAGTCTTATCTATATTTAAAGAAAGTTTATTACTAGTAAACCATTCTTTTGCGGCAAATTGAGCCTCTTGTTTAATGCGTTTCAAATTATTGATATTATCGTCTATATTATATAGTGTGGTGTCATCTGCATATTGTATGGTGTTTGTCATTTGTAGATAACAAGGTAAGTCATTAACATAGAGTATAAAGAGTAGTGGGCCCAATATAGAACCTTGGGGCACACCTGCCTTGATCGTCAGTGCGGATGACATCGTTCCATTACAATACGTGATTTGTTTTCTGTTTGTTAGATATGACGTAATTAAATTGTGACTTACACCCATAATTCCGTAATCATTAAGTTTTCCTAAGAGTATTTGGTGTGACACGCAGTCAAATGCCTTCGAAAAGTCACAAAACAGTGCAGATACTATTTCTCCCCTCTCGAAAGCAGCGTAGATGTGTGTCACCATTTTAATTAAAGGCTTTATTGTCGATGATTTTTTTCGAAATATTAATTAATTTGTATTTTTCCAGATAAGTGGTTAGTCTATCATTAAATGCAACTTCAATTGGCTTAGATAGGGATGGTATTATAGAAAGAGGGCGGTGATTATTCATACATGTTTTAGATCCTTTCCTTTTATATATAGGAGTTATTTTTGAAATTTTAAGCTTCGATGGATATTGCCGCTTGAGAAAACATTTATTTATAATAATTGTAAGTGGTTCAGTGACTCCTTCTCTGATTAATTTTAGCAGTTTATTACTAATTCCATATATATCTTTCGCTGAGCTATTTGAAAAATTTCTGATAATAGTGTCAACTTCAGCTTCGACAACGGGCAGTAGAAAAAATATTTCAGGGCATTGAATATGTTGATGAGTTATTTCTACTGGATTCATAGTAGGTGCAGACAAGTTTTTGGATTCATTATTTGCAATGTTTGTAACAAAGGCGTTGAAGTCATCAGCACTAAATGTATGGTTAATCTGCTTATGAGTTTCATTTTTAGATTCATTGATAATAGACCAAATTGTTCTTGATGTATTTGTCGAGTGCAATATTTTATTCGAGACATATTTACTTTTGCACTGTTTGATTCTGGATCTGTATTCTTTTTTTAATCTTTTTACATAGTTACAGAGTTCAGTGTCGTCTTGATTTTGCCTCGATATTTGCGCAAAAAAATTTAAATTATCTCGCAGTGTTTTTAATTTCTGACTATATCATTTATTATTTTTATTATTGTTTTGAACCGTTTTAGTTCTTAATGGATATGGTTCATTGATAATTTGTAGGGTGGTTTCCAATAAATAGTCGAAAGCATTATCTAAATCATCTATTACGTTTAATATATCCCAGTTAATATGCTTTAGTGTATTAATGCAGTATTCTGCTCGAGCTTGGGAGTAAGGTCGAAATTTTACAATACTTGTTTTCTTAAGATTAGTAGATCTACATTCTACATTTATGTTATGTTATATTTATAATGCCAAAATGATCTGATATATTGAGATCGATAATTTTGGCCTCACAATCGGTACTATCATTAGTGATGCAGTTATCTAGGCATGTCAAGGCTTGAGGTCGTGTTGCGTTATTAATTAAGAATATATAGTTATATGATTCTACTAGATTACAAAAATATTTTTTCGCCTCACTATCATGTAATATGTCAATATTAAAGTCACCATACATGTATATATTTCTACTTGATTTAATTAACTTATGAAAGAGCTTTTTTAGTATCTCAAAAAATATATTAACATCTCCATTGGGAGACTTGTAAATGTTTATAATTATACTATTTAGAGTGACTATTTCTACTGTGGTGATTTCACAATGTAGTTCTTGCGACAATTTATCTAGACGATCAATTTTTATAAATTCATAGTTTTTACATATATCATGACCCCCCTCGTATAGTATTGACTCTACAGAATGCATTAGCTAAGACGTAGTTATTAATATTACAATGTTTCAATGAATGTTCTTTAACTCAATGTTCACTTAGGCATAATATATCAATATTTTCATCATTTATTATTATATTTAATTCATCAAATTTATTAAGTAGACTTATAGAATATTTATATACAAAGTTTTTATTTTGTGTTGCTCACCGGCATTGTCGTTGTCTTGCCAAAATTTCTGCTTTTGTTGTTCTTTTTTGACCTACTTGCATTCGTTATATTTTCTCTTTCTTCATCCTCTTCAATTATTACACAATCACTAGTTACATTTTCTTCTTGTCTGTGGCAGCCATCGTCGACGTTCACTATATCTTCTTCACGTATCTGGCTATTATTAGTTTGCACATTTACATCATTGTTCAGTAGTGTTATTTTATCATTATTTTTGTTAATTATTGAGTAATTATTAAGTTCTTTAAGGTTTTTAATTATGGGTTTCTTGTTATCGATATAATGTGTTATTACTATTTCCTTTAGATTATCATAATTTATGAATTTATTTCTTATATGTTCAGCGTATAAATATTACGAAGAAACATTTTATTTGTTGAGTAGTTTAGATCCGGTTTGTAATTATGTACGTTTTCTCTATCTAGGATCCAGTTTGTTTCGATATACCGAACGTGGAAAAATTTCCTGCAGCTTTAACTAGTTTAACACTAAATTCATATATAAATTTATTGAGTATAATCCTATTTACGTAGTACGTACAGCTTACGACCGTGACATTAGTATTTTTGAGGGACATCATAAAATCTGTTAGCTTTGTTGTGTCCAGAGAAATACCTCGAAGTACATTTCTAACACCCGCAATAATAATTATGTGATCAGATTTTGTAAAATATTTACACATTTCGGATACATTAGTCGTGATTTCCTCAATTGTTGCATTAGGTTTGAAGAATGACGTAACTATATATTTATTTCCACAGTCACTAGTATTTGTTAGAATGTCCGCATAGTCACGATCTGTGCCGTCTGATAGGATAAGTATCTTTGATTTTTTTTTAGTCGTTTTTGGCATTAAAATTTCAGATCTTTTGTTATTTTCATTATTTAATTTGTTCTTCCGTAATTCACAGTTCATATTTTCCGAATTAGGTCGATGCAATTTATGTTCTCCTCTAGATGCTTTCTTATTGAGGATCAACTTTTCCCTTAATTTAGATATAGTTATTTCCATGCGGTTAACTCGATTTTTTAGTGCGCTGATATAGTTTAACATTTTTAATTATTTATAGGTTTAAGGTTTTTCTTTGGCTTTTTTTTGCTTGTAGATATCAACAGCTGATTTAGCTCCATCGTTGTTATTTATTATTGCAAATTTTTGTAGACTTTTAATCAATACACTTTTTCTACCATATATAGGGAGTTCCTGTTTTTGTAATTCCTTTTTTAATTCGGCAGTTTTTAGATTCTCAATTTCCATGTGTGCACCAGCAAACAAATGCAATTATTATGTAGAAACCAAGAGATATTGAAGTTTTATCAACATAGATTGTTAGCAAAACTTTTAATTAACACCCACTGATAAAAAACTATTTAATCACTTTATAGATACACTTTCGCGCTAAATTACAGAGCTCGATAGAATCTCGACCACGATAGATCAATCAAAGTCCAGTATTCCACTGTTTCCTATGAAAGGAAATTGATTCATTGCCACCAATCAAGGTGCGCAATGTGCGTTTCCAAATCAATTGAAAATAATGTCCTATAACTTGAGACATACTACGTCTTTAAAACGCAAAAAAGCTAAATTATTTAAAAAGTATAAAAAATCTGGTATTAATTCATACTTAGAAGAGTTTAAGAGTCTAAGAAGCTTTATTAATGAAGAAACAAGAGTTGCTTATGAAAATTACATTAATGAAGTGCAATCGACGATTCCGCGTAATACTAAACAATTTTGGTTCTTTGTTCACTCAAAAAATAAGACTAGTAGGATACCTGGTAAAATTTCACACGAAAATATATTTTTTAATCAATCTCTGAGTATTGTTAATGCATTAGATAATTTTTGCAAGTGTTTTTGATATGTTCGATGAAGAGTTTACTCCAATTGAAAGTAATTTTAGCATCCACAACTTCATTTTCAATCAATTACGGGGCAAGAAATCCTCGTTGCGGCCAATAAGCTTAAAAACAAACTTACTTCTGGGAGAGATAATATACCTTCGTTTATTGTAACAGATTGTGCACGTGTGTTGGTTATTCCACTCTGTTTTTTATTTAACTTAGTTGTCAAATGTGAAACTTTTCCCAAAGTTTGAAAAACTGCTAGAGTTTGCGCAATATTTAAAAACGGTGATAAAACCTTAATTAGCAATTACAGTCTGATTTCTGTCCTGTCAAATTTTGGGAAATTGTTAGAAATCGTTACATAACCCTATATACTTGTCCGTACGGGATCAAATATCACATTTCCAGCACGGTTTTTTAAATAATAGATCAGCTATGACCAATTTAACAACATTCACTCAATTTATATGTGAAATCCTGGATATTCAGGGGTAGGTGAATGTAATATACACTGACTTCGTAAAAGCGGTTGACAAGATTGACCACTGTGTTCTGTTAAATAAACTAGGCATCTTTGGTTTTGCTATTTCATCGCAAATATTTCTTCTTTCTTACGTAAGTCAAAGGAAGCAATATATCTCATATAATGGCTATAATTCTTTCACCTATACATCAACATCTTGGAGTACCGCAAAGGTCCAATCTTGGACCGTCATTATTTCTCCTTTTCATCAATGATTTAAGCAAAATTCTTATGTGCCATAAACTTTTCTTTGCTAATGACTTAAAACTGTTTACTGACATTAACTGTACTGAGAATTGCATTTCTTTGCAATCTGATCTTGATTGTTTAGTAGTGTGGTGTACAATAAATTGCATTTAAATACATCTAAATGCAGGATTATCTCTTTTAACAGGAAATAATCAATGTACTGCTACGATTATAAAATTGGTATTTCAGTTCTTGTTCATGCAGATACTAGTAAAGGCCTTGGTAACTTTTTTATTACAAACTTACTTTTACGCAACATGATGCAGCAAATAAAATGTATGGTTCTATTGTAGCTAAATCATTTACTAACATTGACGCAATAAAAACTTTATACTTTTTCTATGTCCGGTGCAACTTGAGTATGGATCTATAATTTGGCATCCTTATTATAGCAGCTATAAAATAATAGCCGAGAAGGTACAACGAAAATTTTTATAGTTTTTATCATATAAAGTTGATAAGATTTACCCTGCGAGAGGTGTACCTTGCATCCCTCTTGTTAATAGATTCAATTTAGTTAGTTTAGACTTGCGCTTCCTTACTTTTTTGTATAAGCTCTTACACAACCAAATTGATTCATCTGAATTGTCAATTAAATTTTAATTTTAATTATCTAATAGCAGCACTGGAACATACCAAAGACGTCTTAGGGACGTCTGCATGAGACATTCGAGATGTCTTAAAGGTCTTAAACAGGTCCACTTTAAGACGTAAGCAGTACAGAAGACGTCTTGCGGATGCCCATTGTTACAAATCAAAACATCTTTAAGACGTATTATGTTAGTCGATTCTAGGCCTAAAAAGTCATTTATATGACATTACGAAGACGTTGTTAAGATATTTTATTCTGGTCCATTCTAGATCCAAAAAAAAACCTTCACGGGATATTATTAGGATATTCTCAAGTAGATGAAAAAATGTCTTTATTAGCAGTGATATAGTCAGGTAAAGTTTAATCTGGCATGTGAATGAGTTGATAATATGTATGCGATTACATGTGTGGCACACAAAATTGCTGCAATAGCCAAAACTTAATGTCGCATATGTCTACCGAGTTTTTCTGCTAATGCGATAACTTTGTGTGCAATAAATACGAACCCGTACGCATATTAACAACTCATTCACACATCAAATTAGAATTTACTTAATTATATATAATAATGAAGGAAGCAACTAATAGGTATCAGAAACAAGAAAAAACTATAACAAAAATCATAAACAATAATAATGAAATTATATACAATAAAAAACTAATCTCAAATAACTTTAATGAACATTACGTAAAAGTTGATAGACGCATTGCAGAAAAAATTCACCCACAAAATGAACTAAATTTAGCCCAAGAAAATGAAATACAAAAGACAATGTTTCTAGAAAATACAACATAGCAAGAGCTTCATATAAATAGTTTAAAAAATGGTAAATCCCCTGGGTATGACAGAATTACTGCGGAAACACTTAAACGTATATCTGCATCTTTAATAGGCCCGTTAACAAAGCTAATTAATTTGAGTCTAGAGTAAGGTATCTTTCCAGATCTTCTAAAATTGCAATAATTAAGCCTCTTTATAAATCTGGTCCTGACACAAATATGGAAAATTACCGTCCAATATCATTAATATCCAAAATAAGTAAAATATACGAAAAATTTATCAAGAGCAGAATGGAACATTTTATAAATAAACACAATATATTGTCTCCTAAGTAATATGGATTCCGCAGTAATTTCTCAACTCAAGACGCTATATCTAAAATAGTAAAAAAAATCTATCATAACAGAGATAACTCTCGGACCAAAATATTAATTGAAAATTAGGTTAAACTTAGTTTTTGATAAGGTATCAAACCGACTAGCAACGTGTCTTTCAATGAAATTAATCCCTAGCAAGTTTTCAGCTCAATGTCTTGATTTAAAAAGGAAGTTTGAAACAATTTGAGTGATATTTATAACCATTTTTAACTCACAAAAACAAGAGGAAATGACTTAAACTGACTATGATAATACTGCTGTCAGAGTACCAACTTGTGAAATGTTAAAAATTAAATCAATTTTTGTGGACTTTCGATCATTAACTATCTTTACACTATCATATTTTAGGCAATTTTTATACGCTAATTATAGTAATAGTTTATATATCAGATTTCTATGGCATTCACAATTATTTTAATGAATTGGTATATTTACCTGATGAACCATCTGTAGGTGAAAAGCTTAAAAGTGGTAATTGAATATTAAATTAGAGCGTGGTGACATCTATCGCTGAATGGGTAATTTATTATGATGTATTGACAAGTTCATCGACTGAAATCTGTTATTATTAGTTTGTGGATACCAGTGAAAGATGGCACGTCACAACTTTGTTTTCTATTTGGTAAATTTTTAAACATTAGAGTTTTCAGGGCATAAGCAACGGACCTGAATATTTCTTATCTCTATTAATTTGTCGCTTGCTAATTAAGACGAAAAATAGAAAAATATGTGATTACAAAAGCGTGTAATGCGAAATATAGGACAGATTATAACCTAAACATAGTGTTATTGGTAGCTTAACACAACATCGGATTAAATAGTTGGCAAACGCCTAGATAATAAATATTTCATTAACGATAATGAAATAGACTGTTAAGTGGGCGGACCCACCTCTTTAATAACAATTTCCACATTGATGGACGCGAATGCATATTCTAATTAAATTCAACAATTGAGTTACTGTAGCTGGCGATCCTCGAATCGCGCCACCGCTCCCATAAAGTGTTTGCAGAGAATTTAATTGATTAGTAGACTGCAAAATGGGTTGATAATTTTTTATCAGAAATTATTTCATTGAGAATGTCTCAACTTACTTGTTAATATGTATTGAATTATTGAACCTGTGGAAATATTAGCTTGAAACTTTGAATTATTAGGAGATACAATGAAAGCGATAAAATAAATGTTAACGACTGCAATAGAATTAAATATTTATATATGCAATGATGGTAACAGTGAAAATGCATTAAAAAGAAAATTGTATGTAAATTTACATCTGCATTAATGATCTTGTTAATTCATACATATTTAGGATTTAGTCTAGTCACCCATTATCATGAAATTTTTTTGCTGTATAAATTTGACATAAAATAAGTGTGTGATCAACTCAAGTTTATATCAGTTTAAATAAAACTGATAGTTTAATACCGGTCAGAGTACATTAAAATATTAGCTACATCAGTGTCATCAAAAGCCTTATGGAAAATGCAAATACGTTTTATCTCTGAAATATTCCTTCAAGTTGCCTAAAAATGATGACATAGAAACTGCAATATTCTGAACTATTGTCAAGATTATTGGAACTTTCCGCTCAGAACATGAATTCTAGATGAGCCACAAAAACATTGGCCAGAAGATTTAGAAATGGATTTTTGGAAACTTAGTCGTGCGAAAGGGTCATAATAGTCCAATCAAATTAGGTTTGTTTTAATAAAAATTTGTACTCAAATGAATTTGTCTGAAGCATGCTTTCAACATTACAAACAAAATCTCATAAGGTAAGTACTTTTGATATTGTATTTGATTTGATGTCTACAAGCGTCTTAGGGGACGCCTCGCAACTAAGGCCCGGTGGTGTTGTGTTGAAATCCACCTGTAGCTTTAAGCAGGTGTTAGCCGTGATGTTAATCAATATGGCAAATTCAGGCACGAGCCAAAAGTGCATGAATTGTTTTAATAGCAACGCTAGATCCGTGTGATGCAGTGAGAAGAAACGCTCGAAGAGCGCGTGCAATTTCCCACTGATCGGCGCTTGTTAACCCTATCTGAAAATTTGGTATGTTCCCGAAATGTTTGACTCTACTTCTATCTGTCTGGATGTCCGTTCTAGACCAACTACAGAGAGCACAATCCATACTGGTTGTTGTACGGATGGTGAGGTCGTTGCTGTTGGTCACATTTACTCCCGACGTGGTAAGTGCTTGTTCAGTCGGTTGAAAACGAGGACGTTGTTCTCGGCGACGACGAAACACACGGCCAGCTCGTTCCGTGGATATTTGTGAGGCCAAGAAGGTCTTCTAGGATGGAGGTGTAACAAGGGCTTCTAACGTGGAGCGGCGTCGATTTGGAATTGGGACTCGTGCAGGTAGGCGTCAAATTGGATATGGATACGAAGCAGTAGGTTCAGGAAACTCGGTAGGGTTGCGTCGTGCAGGTATGCAAAGCAGGAGCAGGAGAGGAATCGCAAGCAGGCGTAGTACTGGTAAAGATGAGTCTCGTTGTACAGGTGGAATAGGAAATTTTGATGTGCTGGCGAGAGACGGGTAACCTTTCAACTGGTGTGATACGATATTCTTTCTAAAATAAATCTCAATGCACTCCCCGTAGCCTCATAAATCCCTAGTTACTTTCGCTGTCATCTAAAATCTGCACTGCTATAATCGCTCTGCGTATGCCGGTAGGGAGGGTCCTGAAAAGGACACCCAGCTCATCTTTAATACCTTACGGCCGATTTCTCTTATTAAAAGAGTTTGGTGTGTAACTTTGTGATTACCACCGAAACTTGAGGGGTGTGCAAGTAAAGTTAATCCTGCGTTATACCCATTGGGAGGCGTTTGCAGAATCGCGTTTGAGTCTGGAGCGAAAGTGCTTCTATGAAGGCCCTGGATCGACTGGCGAAAGTGAGAAATGTGGTTTCCTTTATTTTATTCACTCCTTTCAGCAGAGTCATGATAGCAAGTGTAGAATGCATTTTGCTGTCAAAGCGCGACGTGAATTGATAGTTTTGTTTTATTTAGGAAAAAGTCGACGATATGAATGGGCAATATTATGAATAATAATTTTTCAGGTTTGGAGATTCTGCATACGCTTTCCCAATGTTATTTTATAAGTTCTTTTGCAAGCTTTTTTACTTTAATAAAAGTTTTATTTTAATCCAGATAAACTATTATAACTAATTTCGCTATAATGAAAATTATGTTCTATTTTTATCGTTTTTAACAAGACTTAAATATTATAATTATGTTATTAATGTTATCACTGTTATGAGGTTAGTTAAGTTTATTCTAACGTCCTACTTACTACCATTATATACCTTTCCCCTTCCCATCTTACCAAAAACTAGTCGCACCTCCCCGTTTGTTTTTGCTGGACGGTGACATTTCCTATAATATTTAGTTTTTCTAGTTCCCTACATTCAAGAGTTAATGAAATTTTTACGTTCTCTAGAATATGTCGTTGGCTGAGTAAAGTTTGTTGTTAGTTTATATAAAAATATATAGGTATTATTATATTATAATCCTTTAATGCAAACGAACATACAACTTTTCTTTCTTCGCAGGCTCAATTGTATATTGAATTTAGGTTTCTGTTTCTAATATTTTGCTACGTTCTTCTGGAACATAAATACGTTGGATAGTAAGGGTTACAAGATATTACAGAAAAAAAACTCACTCGAGCTGCTGAGGAGTAGCAGATCGCAGACACTACTTAGCCCGGATAAGTGATGTAACGTGCCCACGACAAGATTTTATTAGCTTAGAATCTCAGGGCGTTAAGCCCAAGTTTAACATAAACTATTATACATTATTAGTTTACTTACTTAAAATATAATACTGAGGGTTCCATTCGTAGTGATCGCAGACGAAATAATGACACCTTCTTTAATTATATTACAGTATATACAAATAATTTCGGGTTCTCTAACATGCAACCTGGTTCAATGATGTGGTTAATTCTGATTAATAAGTTACAGCATAAATAAAGATGCATACCCCTCGTGTAGCTACACTTAGTTTACAACGTGAGGATAAATTGAAATAAATTTGGCCACAATAGATCTGATTAGAGAACCTCCTTAAGTAATCATAAATGCGTAAAATCTTTAAATATATACACAAGTTAAAATGCAAAAGTAAATCTAAATATTGTCTGAAAGTTATTTGTGGCATTCTTCGAATATTCTTTCCTATTATTTGGGTTTTCTACCACATGTATTATTATCCTCTTCAAAACAAATCACCGAATCTACAAAATAATAGAATTATTGGGAAATATATTTAACCACGCAGAACCACTGAAGGTGGTCCCCGGTAGAGAAAACAACACACTTATCTAGGGTGATACGATACCCAGACTTCGACGTTGCAAAAACTGCAGCCCTACGGTGGTGTCTTCTGGAAAAAAAGAATAGACCAGACGATGGGGTTGATTTACAGCCTCTCTAGCCGTGGATCTTTCTACTTTTGAGCGTTCTAGCCCCGTCCGTGGAATTTTCTACCTTTGTGTGTGTGTGTGCGTTTTAGCCCCGTCCGTGGACTCTAAAGTTACAACTATTTAATTTACACGGTCGGAATTGCACGTGAAACGTGCCTCATGAGAGACATAACCCACAAAAGAAATATAATTTACCTCTTACTGTTAAAGGAAACAATCCACCAAAACTCTTATTGAATGGGGTCGAGTCCGTCTTTCAAATCAATGAGATACTTCCAAAGAAAAGCCTATAAATTTGTGAAACACGTGGATAGAGACCTGGCTAAGTTTGCGATAGCGAGGTTAACTCACATGTACACTTAAATCCTGCACCAGCAGTTAAAATTCGCCCCCAACAACAAAATATTCTGCTCAATAGAACAACAAAAAACGGAGGAAATTTTCTTGTTGTTGATAACTCCAAAATCTACAAAGATGCCTTGAATAAATCAAGTTTTTGAGGAATTACTAACATGTACACGCCACCAAACGTCTCTCTCTCTCTGGAACGGCTGGAAGTCTCGCGCCACTCGCGGATGGCAGCAGAAACTCCGCTACTAATGTTTTCGTTGCTGCGATTGCTATTATGTGGCCCACAAAACGCAAATGCGTATCGCGGATCGCATATGCAACAGGTCCGCAAAATTTTGTTTATGCAATATCATATCTCTAACATAACCTAACTGAAACATAATTCTTCAGTTGCAAACTAAAGGCTTGTAACTTGTAATTCAGCGCTCGGCGGGGCACATAGTCCGGAGAGTAGCTGTTAGTTGTAGGCTGGTTACGTTCCTTATAGTAAAATAAAGATTTTATAGAGGAGTTTGCGATTGAAAAATTATGTTTTAATATTCTGCCCTCTAGAAGCACATTAGAACTAACCTAACTGATTTATTAAAAAGGTACTATTGCTTGATTGAAATCATTCATATAATATAGAGCTTATTAACTGATAATACTATGGAACTATTATAGAATACATTATCTCATGTCGTAGGAGGTTGAATAAAAATTTAAGTTAGTAAATTACGATTTTCACACGCGGACTAAAAGGGAACTGATAAAAAATACTGACCATAAAATAGCATTTGTTTTATATATACGTTGGTGTCCACTATGATGTTGAAAGGTCTGCTTCATGTATCAGATAGGGTTTAGTGATAAGTGTGTAGTTTGTCTCTGCCAAAAGTTGACCATATATTAGGGGTACATGAAAACTTTTACAAAATAAAATAATAGAAGTATTGCTAAGCGTAAAGCTTTTTCCTTCTGTTTAAAGGTATTAACGGTGTAATATATCTTAAAATAACGCAATTAGATGGGAGTTTGTAAACATCAGTAGTATAATTTGTTTTGATATCCCGGCCGATGGACGGTTAAAATATCACAGAAAATTAATTTTTAATTCAAATCTCAAAGTCGTAAGTTCGGAATCATTAAAAGTAGACACAATTCTAGTAACACGGTAATAAAACAAATTCAAATCAAAATGAACAATGTATTGCGAAAACAATAATGTACGATACACCCAAAATAAAATAAAAATCCCTATCAAGCTAACATATAAATACGATACTAAAAATAAAATAATTTGGATAATAAATAATAAATAAATAAACACCACAGAAATTAGACAACCCCCAATTCCAGAAGCCAGGGCTTGTGCGAAAGGGGGTACACATTGAAAAAACGCGGACATACAACCATTTCCTCCGACAGTGCCGGAGCCAGGATTCGAACCCGGTGGTGCTTTGTCCGTGTGATTAATTGCGATTGACACCTCGCGCCTTAACCCACTCGGCTATCGACCAGACTAATGAATGTTTAAAATAAAATTTGTTAATAAAATGAAATTAATGGTCGAAATTTTCAATTTAAAATATTTTCAATTATTTTCCAAACTATATATAAAAACCTCCAGCCATACAGTATCACTTATTTCGATATTCAGCTGCAATCTGCTAAGCTCCTACACAATTCAAGTGATATATCGGTTCCACTAGGTATCGTTTTATGCACCCTAAAATAATTTATGATTATTTTCTTTCTCCAACTTGTCACAATTTTGAAAAAAGAAAGATTTTCTTTTTCTTTGCTTTAAATTTTTTAACTGGTTCTGTTCCTTCCTCTTACTATACTTTACTTTCACCAAACGATTTTTGTAATTTTCTTGTTATTTTTCATGTCCCCTAGCAACCTCTAATTTCCATTTTTCCACACTCTCATTATATTTTCTGCAAATAAATAAAATCGCCGATACCGACTTGAATCTTTCTTGACATTTACTTGATAAAACGAAATGGTTCTCATCACGTGCTATATAGCAATTTTAATAAATGCGTAAACATTTTGATAATTAGTAGAACAATAACTAAGTAAATTAAAATAACATAACTGATTCTAAGCATCATTAAGTTATTTTATAAATATCTCTAACTGGTTTCAAGAGTTGAAATATAAAAATTGCATATATTTAATAAAAATATCTGTCTTCTATAAAATACTTTTATCAAACAGAACAAATAAATGAAAACAGAAGCCATGCACGCAACTCGCTACTCAGAATAAAATAAGACGCATTCCATTCACAACACACAACCCAAGCTGATTTGAATGTCTTTTCTAGCTTAAGTACAGTAATATCATATCCATATATATCTATAGTAGGCCATCAAGGCGACATTTCGAACTCTGTATGACGTGTCTGAATGACTTCATATTTATAAGGACTACATATTTTTCATATGTTCTCGACATATTTTTTGGATAAGGAGTCGGAGCTTGAATACAGGACGCTTAGTTTTGAAGTAAGAAGTATTGAAAGCAATTAATATAAATCCAAATTTATCATCGACCGCTGGTGCCTACAAAACTTTTGTTCAGTCAATGTACGTACAAGTTAAAAATTATCTGAAATTTTTTTATATATAGTAGCCTCTTTTTGCATAAAAAGTTGGAAAACCTTATTTCTTTAACTTTTAGTGAAAAAAGGAAAACTCTATCATAGCAATATTATTATATATAGTGATATGATATCACTTAGAATACATTCGGATCAATTCGAGTTGTGTGTTGTGAAAAAAATGCATTTTATTTTATCTGAATAGAGAGTTGCATGTATGTTTTTTGTTTTCCGTACATTTGTTCTGTTTGATAAAATACCAAAGTATTTCATAGAAGACAGATATATTTTTTTATTAATTACATGCAATTTTTATATTTCAACCTTTAAAAACAGTTTGAGATATTTATAACAATTGAATGGTAATTAGAATCAATTATGTTATTTTAATTCACTTAGTTATTGTTATACTAATTATCAAAATGTTTATAATATTTCGAACTATTTACACATTTATTATGTTCATGTACATATAAGATTTTTAATTAAAGTTGTGCGGGAAAGTGATAAAACTGGGAAAAAGCTCAATACCATGTGATGAGAACCAATTCGATTTATCAAGTTGAAGTCAAGAAAGATTCAAGTTGATATCGGTGATTTTATTATTTGTGGAAAATATAAGGGAGAGTGTGGACAAATTGGGAAATTACAAGTTGCTAGGGGATGAAAAATAAATAAGAACAAGAAAATTACAGAACATTGTAGGGGTGAAGATATGAAAGAAAATAGACTGTTGTTGGTGAAAGTAAAGTATTGTAAGAAGAAGGAAGACAACCAGTTTACAAATTTGAGACAAAGAAAAAGAAAATGATTTTTTTCAAAATTCTGACAATTGGAGAAAGAAGATTTATAAATTATTTTAAGGTGCAGAAAACTATTCCTAGTGGAAACGAGATATCACTTGAATTGTGCAGGAGCTTAGCAGATATTGCAGCTGAACATCGAATTAAGTGATACAGTGCGCTTGGAGTTTTATTTGAGCTACGCGGACTAAAAGGTTGTAATAAACTTCATATAAATTTCTTGTAAATCTTTTCAAATTTGGAAAATGTTGAATATATTTTAAATTGGAAATTTCGATTATTAATTCTGTTTTATATTAACAAATTTGATTTTAAACAATAATTATTCAAATAATTTTATTTTTAGTATCGTACTTTTATTTTAGCTAGGTAGGGAATCTTATTTCATCTTTTATGTGTATCGTATTTTATTGTTCTCAAAATACACTGTTCCAATTGATTTTAATTTGATTTATTGCTGTGTGTTTTCGAGAATTGTGTTTAATTTCAATGGTTACGACTTTGATATCTAAATTATAAATTATTTACTGTGATATATATAATTTTAAACGCCATAAGCGGATATCATAGCAATAGATATATATGTTTGTCTTGACAAATTACAAAAAAATGCTTATGACTCAAAGGGTATAGATTTTGGAGAAATGCTGTAACAGAGGAAGTTGCTTAAAATTAATTTTTTCCCAAAATAAGCCGTTACAACGAAAAAGTTTCAACCGATTATTCGCTACAGCGGAAAGACGCGTATCTATATATTCCAAAATATTAATAAATTGGTTTATAACTTAAAAGGTTCAGGCTTTAGAGAAAAACTGCGAAAATAAAATTATAAATTAAATTTCCTTCAAAGTGAGTCCAGTTAGAATAGAAAATTATCAACTGATTTTCCACTAGAGGGAAAAAAACAGCGGAAATAATTTGTCGTCATAAACTTTGGTCAATCGTAATCACGTTGCCTAGTTTACGCACATACCTCAATTCGCGATTGACATTCTTATTTTAATGAAATTTAGATCTGCAGCTTCAGCGGTACTTTTTTACAGATTTATAGACTGGGATGATAGAGTTTAGACAATCATTTTAATAATAATCCAAATGAAATGTTTTAAAATGTTCCTAAAAGAAACCAAATGTTGTGGTTCCTGGCATCAATGTTATTGTAACTTTAATTTACGGTCTGTCGTGAAGAAGTCGTCATATGATATTTTCAACATATCGGTGTGTTTCATATAGTAGTAAATTAATTGATAATTATTTTCTATGGTGTATTTTAACAAAATTTGTATGAGGGTCCATTGTGTGCTGTGCTGTATATTTCAAATTGGAAACAAACTCAGTATGGCATTTCCATCAAAAAAAGGAACAACCAATTTCGTGTGCTTCGTCTAATGTTATAATATTTTCAGCACATTGGAAAGTATACAAATGAGCCGTCCATTAGAGCGTAAGCGGCACATTGAATGTTATTGTCTCTGTTGTCAATACTTAAGAAAGTTCTACGACAAGGGCTTTACGATATCTCATTGTTTAATATTCCATCATTAGAAGGAAGGCTCTATCATATAAACGTTATATAATATTTAAAATGTTTTATTGCGTTTTCTATAAAACTATCACATTTAAACACATACATATCTACACTTTGTGTTAACAATTTATTATCAATGCTTGAAAGTGGTTGAAACCACTCAATAGAGTCTGAGTGCTGCACGCTCATTCACACACATAGATTAAATGAAAAAAAAAAAACATAAAAAATCGCGAAATTCTTCATCAAAAGAACAATTAAGAAGGTTTCATTAATTTTTTTGATTAGATACATTATACATGATTTAATTAACATTATCAAATCTTCATAAACTTGTGTTTTTGGGAAATTTTGCTCATATTGCAAGTCTCTAACTTAAGGTGCGTTGTAAAATGTTTGAAAATGCTTTTTTAAACAATTTTTTGCACGATCGAGCTTTTTTGTTTATTTACAAGATCTGTTTCCAAGACGGGAGGTTATGTTTACCATTTGCTAGGCCTAACATGTCGGTAAGTGATTTTACTTACCGACGTCTGAACGGTCAGTAAGTGTAATTTAATACGAACGCTCAAAAAAAGTATGAGCATCACGAACGTTAAGGGTTGTACCGGTCTCCAGCAAAATTGGAGGCGTCGCTGTCGTCGACCGGTAAACGTCCCTTACCATTCTTGATACTCAATATACTATTCCGTGAGTAAGCTTTCAAATTTATATTTTATTTATTTTTAGATACAACCACCTAACATATAGAGAGACGAATACAAAGAAAGAAAAAGCCAGCGACAATCTGTAGATATAAGCTATTTTGTTACGCATGCGATAATTGGTTTTAAGTTAAGCTGGACATATCCAAAAGAGAGAAGATCCGATAAGCAAATATTTATTATTTTTGCACATAACTTTTTTTAATACATATATCGGTAAAAAGAAGTACACGACTACCTCAGTAGAGCTATGACAGGTGTAGTGATATGAAGATTGGCACTATTTTGTAATTTAAATTAACTAATATTCTTTCCTATTATTTGGGTTTTCTACCACATGTATTATTATCCTCTTCAAAAACAAATCATCGAATCTACAAAATAATAGAATTATTGGAAAAAAGCCTCTGCGCTCGTGACGTTTACGTCAAAGGAACAGTCAGAGGTTATGTTTTGCAAATAATATAAATCGGAATAAACACAGAAATAATGTATTTTGCTGACGTTTTGGAAAGTAGTCTCTTTCCGTTTTCAAAGCTTTTTTTGGAAGAACTCTTATTTTGATGTGTATGTCAAATACACAGCTTTAAGATTATGTTTATGTTATTTCCATAGATATTTACTATTTACACAAGACTGATGATATTTTCTTTTAGATAATGTTGAGTTTGTTAAGATCTTCTTTTAACATTGGTAGCCAGGTTGTACAAATATCTACAGAGCAATTCGATACGCACTTATCTTCATTTAATAAGATTATTGCTGATTCTGTAATTTTTCTTTCTTTGGTATCTGCTTCTTTTGTTAAAATTTTTGCCGAGTCCCAGTTTATTCTATGTCCGTTCTCCCAAGCATGTTCACAAAATCTTTGATTTCTGAATTTCATTCTTTCTAATGTAATTTTTTTGCTCATCCAACCTCTCACTGAAAGGTTTGGATGACTCACCCACATAACATTTATCACATTCGCACAGGATATTTTAAATACAGTTTCTTGAATTCTGCTCCCTGTTTATCGGTTTTGTTTTTGTTAAAATAGATCTTAAAGTGTTCCCCGTTTGAAATATAGTCCTAACATCAAATTTGTCACCTATACGGCGTAGCTTCTCCGATAGTCCGTATACATAAGGAATTATTGCTGTATAATGACGCTCAGGTCTTTGCCGTACCTGATTGTCCCTATTTTCAACATTTATGAAAACTCTATCAACAAAGGCTTCAGGGTATTGTACTAGAACCTCTTTGATAAATTCTTTCTCGTTATTTAATATTTCATTATTAGATGAAATTATTTTGGCCCTATCGTATAAACATTTTACAACTTCCCTTTTAACATTTATTGACTGATTTGAATTAAAATTTAGATATCTATTAGTATGTGTTGGTTTTCTATAAACGCTTGTTTCAATTGTATTATTTACAGTTTTAATTAAAACATCTAAAAACGGCAGTTCATTCCTACTTTCTACTTCTAATGTGAATTTAATAGACGGAAGATTACCAAACTACTAGACAACATTCATTAAATCAACCCACCAGAAAGTATACATAATTACAGAAGAGTAACGCATTTCAGTGTAAGACATAACTACTACGCACAATTCCTTCCCGAACAACCACGGAGGAACATATCGGAACATCACTAAACTACTAGACAACATTCATTAAAATTTTACTTTCCATCAAGAAAACGAATCAATATGGGGTCTAGCCAAGATAACATATTGAGCCATCTGGCTACCAATGAGGACATATAGGGTTAAGAACGCGGAAACGGCAAGGGTCAATAGAAAAAGTCTAGAAACAGACGAAAGAGAAATCATCCAATTACTTGCGAAAACAATAAGACTAGTAACGGTAGAAAATATCAACAATAATAGGAGAAAAAGCCATTAAGAAGCACAGAAACATACACAATGGAGTACTAACGACATGTCCAAAAAAGGAACCCACAAATCTACTGAAAAAGGAGTTACAACTCCACAGTAATAAACCAAAGATAGGGAGACCATGGAAGACGTGGTTGGCAACAATTGAAAGGATCGGAAGCAAACTACTAAAATACTAAGGCTCACAGGAGGCACAACTCTGGAAAAGAGGAGAGTAAAAGCGTTCCATATCAGGTCACAATGAGGGAATGCACTTCGCAAAGAACTAAACTTCTCATCATACCTTAATCTTGTATCATGCGGTTATGTGTCTCTCACCGCTGATAACAAGCATGACCTGAGTCCAACCCAGTGTAGATATAGCCTTCCCGGTGATGTGTTTTCCTGGACTGGCGGCAATGCCTACCGCACGATAGTAAATAAAATCAAGCTATATGTGCGAATGTGTGATACATAAAATATCCACGTACTGACGGAGGCACATAACTTTTAATCGTATTTTACATGAAACAGATACATCTACGAAATATTAAGTGAAAATTGTAAAATTCGTAAGTACATAATAGAATGTTCTATTCTCTAAATTTAGTTTGATAAATATATTGCATATTCTGCATTTAAGGGGTTATTGGCAAAACACTGTTTTATTTTTAAATCTCAAACCTTCTCGAAACCGTAAAGTTGATCTTTCTCGGCTGAATCCGAGGCGCAGCCGAGGCCAAACAAACTTCGGATAAGACCGAGATAGATCGTTTGGCCGAGGTGCACACAACATTTCTTAAGCAACTGTTACAAAAAGTAAAATAAAACATTTTTAAAATGTGTTTCGTACAAATTACTGGAAACATGGACAGCATTTTGGAGAAAGCCTACTATTCTGACAGTTTTAATTCGTTTTCAAGTTAATAACGAAAACAAATGAAAACGTCACTAAATAGTTTATTGACAAGCCGTGACATATTTCAAATATTAATGATGATCAGGTAATACATGAAGCCGTGAAGTTCGGCCGTGAAGTAAAAGCGGCCAAGAAAATAAGTTTGACAAACGAGTACAAAGAGATGACACTTTAGGAATGCTGTCAGATCTGAAAAAAGTCATTTTTGTGACAGTTGCCTAAAATAGTATGTTGTGCGTTGTCGATAGATGATTTTTATAGATATAGATATAGAAGATAAGCTTTTCCCTTTCCCCGGAAGAAAAACTAAGCATAAGGTATTTCTTTCCAGATGTTATTTTTTGACGTTAAATCTGTGTAGGTTCGTTTTTTTTACTTGACATAAAGGTGGATTTTGACGAACTAAATCAATAAATATCTCATCCTCATGCGTAGAGAATTTTCCACTGATTTTAGAATAATTTATTAAAAACCAAATAAACAATTGTGTGCAGTACCATCTGAATTGTGTGAGCCCAAACCGGCGACTGCATTCTAATCCGATGCATGTTAATAATGGCGCACACTAAACCATGAGTCACGCATGTGCTTTTCTATACAGACTCTAAGAAACCATGCTCATATGATAATTATTAGCAATAGATTACAGCATGTGTAAGAGGCGTTTGGCTTTGCTTTGGCTTTCCTAACAAACTGTACCTTAACATACAAAATTTGAACTTGTTTAATTTCAGTGGGAGCTTACATCTGTATTTCAACTGCGCTGTAGGTTCAATTTATATAAACAGTTTAAGAAATCAAGCAGTAAATAAATTCATGAACATAGTACATATATTTTAAGTAAACAAACTGATTTAAACTTATGGAATTTCAAATATTTCCCAGTCAAGATACCGCTCTGCAGAAATATTTTTCGCTATTAAAATATTTCGGTTCTTGTTTACGTCCACGTGTATTTAACATTACGACGTGGGTGTCTATCGATCCCACCTGTGAAATCACAGAAATGTTTTATAGAATTTCGAAGACCCCGGAAATTCCTGCCCTTGTCCTTAGGGGAATCAGCGTATATTGTAAATAAATATTAAATACTTATCAATTATGCATCTACAAAATCATGTAAGTGAATCATAGAGCACACATATGTATAATAGATTGCACCACATTTGACAGGATTAATAGAGTATAGATATTAGAAAGACACAAAGTATAGAAGAAGAATTCATAACTGAATTTTTTTTCCACAGGCATGGGGCAAATTTGGACATGGGGTATTTGGGACGTTTCAAATTACAAAATATAATATTTAGTGATGATAATGCAGATTCTCAGAAATTTAATACAGCTCTCAACGCACGTTTAGCTAACTATGTTAGCATCACCAGGCGGTGATTAAAATTGAAAACAAGTCCTTTTCTTCTCCCGATGATGTCGACGTGGGGAAACACGCGTTGAGTAGTATATTCGAGTGCAGTGTTCAAATGTTTTGGCGTTTTGTAAAAGTGGTATTTAAATACTAAAGATATTGATTTGTGAAAAATAGCCCTCATATGAAATCTCCCCTCATACCGAGACCCGGAGCCAACATAGGGCTGTCTCTTTGAACAGGACTACGCACCATCAAATGTATTCCCTGATTATGCTATTTCCTTATTTTATCAGAATACGAGAGGTTTAAACACAAAAATTATGGATTTTTATTGTAATATATTATCTACAAACTTTGATATTATATCATTAACAGAGACTTGGTTGAAAGATGATACATACTCAGCTGAATTATTTGGAAATAATTACACTGTCTATAGATGTGACAGTTCTGGCAGAGGTGGTAGTATATTTGTTGCCATTAATAATATACATCATTCTGAAAAATTATTGCTGATTTTTATTGATGTAAAGACTAAAATAAACAATAAAATCATGTACATTATCTGTGTATATATCCCACCAACCACTCGAGCCATGATTATTTGATTACTTGGAAACATGTTTAAAGTTTGACGAGCATACTATTATAATTGGCGATTTCAATATCCCGAATGGCGTTCTAATCAGCAAGCTAATTCATGTAAACCATTATTAGACTTCCTGGATTTCACTGGGTGCTTACAATGTAATAATATACTTAATTTCAATTCAAGGTTATTGAATTTAATAATCACTTCATCTTCTGTAAATATGACCGTAGTTCATAGTAGGAATCCACTCGTCCAGGAGGATGCACATCATCCATCATTACTAGAGTAATGTTTTATTTCGAATGATATAACTCTTCCTAATTTTGAAATTAATGAAAACCAATCCTGTAAAATGTGATTTTCGTGCTTTATACACTGCATTACAAACTGCGAACTGGGATCCTCTCTTTCAAATAAATGATGTAAGCACAGCTTCCAATTATTTATATCAAGTGCTCTATAACAAATTTGATGAATATGTTCCTAAACAAGAGCGACTTCGAAGCGTAAATATCCTGTACGGTATACTGGACAAATTAGAAAGTAAATTGTTATATTACAAACAACGATTTTGTACCCTGAGGGAGACAGTCAAGCTTGAAGTTAATAAAGCCTTAACTAACTATATCCATGAAAACAGCATGGAGCACGATCCTTCTCAACTGAGGAATCATATTAATGCTAGAAAAGGTACCACATGGATACCTGGACAGATGGTGTATAAAAACACGGAATATACTGCTGTTCATGCCTTCTTTTCTTACTTCATCTGGGGGTACTTAAGACCTTCAACTGGAGATATTCATGCTGATTCATATGTGTTTAATGATAATGTGCTTTCTGTTAGTGAAGTGAGTGTTAATGACATCCTTAAAGCAACGAAGTAGCTTAAACTTAAATTAACTATGGTCCAGATTTAGTTATAGTCTTTATTATAAAGGATTTTATTTCATGTTTTGTTAAGCCCCTCTGTTATATCTATAATCCTTGTCTCCAATCTGCCACATTTCCAGATAAATGGAAATTATCAATAGTAGTTCCTGTATTCAAAACAGGTGATAAGTGTCAAATAGAAAATTATCGACCTATTGACATAATTTGCAACTTAGCCAAATTATTTGAATCCATTATTGCATGTTATTTGTACAATCACGTATCACATTATATTGCAGTAGAACAACATGGTTTTATGAAAGGGCGTATAGTACGAATATTTGCAATTTTACACAATATACTTAATACACTCTAAATGACAAAAGGCAAGTTGGTGTTATATATACGGACATATCAAAAGCTTTTGATCAGGTGGATCATCATATCTTACTTCGTAAGTTGCGTGGTTACAGTGTCTCCGATAATTTAATAACGTTTTATACCTCTTATTTAACTGATAGGATGCAACATGACGACTGCATGGGACAAAGGTCATTACCCTATGCAGTAACGATTGTTGTCACCCAAGGAAGTAATTTGGACCCATTATTATTTTTGCTCTTTATTAATGATCTTGTTATGGCTATTAAAGCGCCTTAATTATTATATGCAATGTCCTGAAAATTTTTAATATCGTAGATAACTTCGAGAGCTGTCTGTCACTACAGAATGATCTTAATGAAGTAGTTCAGTGGTGTGCTAAGAATAACCTGGAAATCAACATAGGAAAATGTACAGTAATGACTTTTGCTCGCAAATTAATCCTTACTGTGTTTGACTATCAAATTAATGACCAGCACGTAACCAGAGTAACTGTAGCTAAGGATTTGGGTGTTATATTTGACCAACAGCTGTCATTCATTCTTAACGTAGAACAGGTTTCTGGTCAGGCGATGAAGATGTTAGGTTTTTTACTCAGGAGCACCAAGGACTTTCATAACATTAGAACTTTGAAAACATTATATTATGCTTATGTGCGTAGTAAACTAGAGTATTGTTACCTCCTTCCCCTTATTATTTATTTTTGAGTAAGAATTGAGGCAACAATATGCGGACGACTAGCTGGTTTAAGTCGGAGCAGAGAGCCGTAGATCCAGAGTATTCGTAAGAGTGGAGAAACTTACCCTTTTTGATATGTACAGCATAAGCAACAGATTTCTGTTTAGTTCGAGAAAAGGAGACAAAGAAAAATTGATGTTAAATTGGGCACCATCTATAGTAAAATAAATAGAATTGTCTCTTTTTCTCGAATAACTAGTCTACTATAGATCAGACTGAAATTGTTGGTAAGAAAAATAAAAAGATAGTTTAAAATGAATGTTAAAATATATTACATGAATAATAGATAAATCGGTTTATAAAGACTAATTGAAATTAAAAAATATATATATATATATATATATATATATATATATATATATATACAGGGTGTTGCATCATGAGAGGAACATAGCTTAATAGGAGGTAGAGAACATCAGTGGTAACCGGAACCTCCCATAGAAATGTCTCATTGGGCCTTCATTACGAGGTTACTGGGTGTTAAATAATTTTTGGCCAAACCTGTTTTTTGTCATAACTTTGACAGGGAATGAAATAACGGATTCATATTTGGTACGGCTAATGTACTAACGAGCCCCAAGAGGTACATGTATAAAAAAAAGTATATCCAGGTCCGGACTCACTATAATTTATGTTTCTTCTTTGCCTCAATAAAACATCACCCTGTATATATTTTTTTGAAATTTCGATACGATATTCGAAAAGAGCAAGAAAAACAAACAAAATGGCCTATTTCATTTTTTCTTACACCTTCGCGGTTATTTAAATACGTTGTTAAATGTGCAAGAAAATGGATTACAGAACCCTATTAAATAAGAGGCACGTGAAATAAATAGTTTTATAACTAAAATTTGCAAAAATTCTATTGAGCCTAGGTGGTCTGGGTGAATCCTAATTCCGGCACGTTTTAAAGGTCCATTTTGGTAAGAAACTGTGGTCCTAATAAGTAATCGGGTATGAAATAACAAAATTTTTAATCAATCACAGTAGGCTTGTTCAAAGTGACAGATAATAAAAAGAAATCTCCTAAACAGTTGAATAATTGTTTGTTAGTAATTTAATGTGTCAATAATCCGCATTTAGTTAGTGAAAACTTGTGAAAATATTTTAACTATGCCAGTAAAATTTACAAACGTGGAATATGCTGACATAATATTCATCTATGGTTTCTGTAATGGAAATGGTAGGTCGGTGGAAAGAGAATATCGGCTGCGTTTTCCTGGTCGTCGATGCCCTAATCATAAAACCTTTAGTACGGTGTTCCAGTATGCAAGACAACACGGAAAGTTTCCTAATTCTGCAGTTGTGGAGCGTGTTTTACAACAAGGTGTGCAGGAACAAAACAATATTATAAACGTAGTTCAAGAAAACCCAAATATGAGCACTAGACGAATCAGTTTGGCAACTGGTATTCCTCATTGGCGAGTATGGAGAACCCTAAAAAGAGAACGTTACCATCCATATCATATCCAGCAGGTACAGTGTCTTCAACAAGGCGACGATATCCCCCGCCTGGCATTTTGTCATTGGTTGTCTAACCATCGCCCAGTCATTTACAGAACCTTATTTACGGATGAGGCTCAATTTACACGGGATGGAGTAAACAATTCACGAAATAATCATAAATGGGCACAGGAAAACCTAAATGCGGTACGCCAACGCCGTTCGCAACACAGGTTTTCTGTAAATGTTTGGGTCGGACTTGTGAATGGACATTTGATAGGGCCACATTTTTTTGAAGAAAGATTGAATGGTGAAATTTACTTTGATTTTCTTCAAAACATTTTACCGAATATGTTAGAAAATATCGGTATAAGAGGCATGTTGTTTCAGCATGATAGGGCCCCACCACATTTTAACCTTCAAGTAAGAGAACACTTAAACAATGTGTATCCTAATAGATGGATTGGACGCGGGGGTCCACATGAATGGTCACCAAGATCTCCTGATTGTAACCCTTGTGATTACTTTTTATGGGGCCACTTAAAAAACGAGGTTTATAGCATTGAAATTGAAAGTAGACAACATTTAATCCAGCGCATCGTTACAACCTGCGACGAAATAATAATAATAATCCAGAAATGATACGTCGAGCAATTGGTGACCTTTCTAAACGCGCAAGAAAATGCACAGAATGTGGGGGAGGACATTTTGAAAATTTACTTTAGTGTCAATTACGTTTTATTTTTAAACACATTTAGTTATTGTTTTGTTATTTATTGTTAATTGAATGGAAAATATTTTATTTATTTAGATTTTAGTTTGTTCTCTTTTCCAATTTTTATTAAGTATAAAATGTTGATGATTTTCTTGATCAAAGTAACTGGTTGCTTAGGCCTAAATGGTTTAAATTATCTGTCACTTTTATTCTTTGAACAAGCCTACTGTGATTGATTAAAAATTTTGTTATTTCATACCCGATTACTTATTAGGACCACAGTTTTTTACGAAAATGGACCTTTAAAACGTGCCGGAATTAGGATTCACCCAGACCACCTAGGCTCAATAGAATTTTTGGAAATTTTAGTTATAAAACTATTTATTTCACGTGCCTCTCATTTAATAGGGTTCTGTAATCCATTTTCTTGCACATTTAACAACGTATTTAAATAACCACGAAGGTGCAACAAAAAAATGAAATAGGCCATTTTGTTTGTTTTTTCTTGCTCTTTTCGAATATCGTATCGAAATTTCAAAAAAATATATACAGGGTGATGTTTTATTGATGCAAAGAAGAAACATAAATTATAGTGAGTCCGGACCTGGATATATTTTTTTATACATGTACCTCTTGGGGCTCGTTAGTACATTAGCCGTACCAAATATGAATCCGTTATTTCATTCCCTGTCAAAGTTATGACAAAAAACAGGTTTGGCCAAAAATTATTTAACACCCAGCAACCTCGTAATGAAGGCCCAATGAGACATTTCTATGGGAGATTCCGGTTACCACTGATGTTCTCTACCTCCTATTAAGCTATGTCCCTCTCATGATGCAACACCCTGTATATAACAAATTTATACCAGAATTCTAGATTGACTATTGTTGAGGTGACTGGTTCTGGGACAGCAATCCAGGCCCACAATTGTCTCTTGTCGCAAGAATGGAGTCTAAAGTTTCCTTGGCAATTTACGTCTCTTAATGAAATGGATTGAAAATTGTAGGAAAATTAACCAACTAGGTGGTTAATGAAAAGTTAACGAAATTTTATCTATATGAAAGATAAGCTATGCAGGAATGAAGAAGCTATGCAGAAACGTATACAGAAATGTATAAGTATATATGTGCATAAACATATAAGTACATAAGTATATATAAATATATAGAATATCTAAGAATTTAAATATCTAAGAATTTAAGAATTTAAGCTGATTTCATAAACTATAAATTGCCAAAAAAATGAAAAAGGAAGAGAAAAACATTTTTAAAACCATGTGGTACATATAGTATTTTAACTGCTTATTAAGTTAAAAACCTTGAATTTAAATTTATTTTAAAAATAATTGAAATTACATCAAAGACAAAAATTGAAGTTTAATTAAATTTTAAATGAGTAATAAATGAAATTTACCTGGATGTTATTGTTAACGCGGATATAAAAATGTGATATCAATTACTGAAGTCCACAGTTAAAATTTATATACGTTCGAATCAGTACAAAGGCTGCAAGCAAATGATTTCCTGTTGAGTTTTACTGATAAGGTAAACGTTTTTTTTGTCCTACTTACTGGAAAATAATGCTACTAAATAAACTTGAGAAATCTAATCCTCTAATTAAATTGAAAGCTATAAAAATATAGAAATAGTACAGGTATGGCCATCTGTCAATTGTTGTGTTAAGCGCGACAGCTTGCAGGTCGCAAATTCTACAATTTCCTTTACTCGCAACTAAAATAGTGACATATAATCTATAAAAGGAATCTATAATAACAGTTTTTATTACTTCCATACCACAGCTGATTTGCCTTTGCCTCAGTTTGTAATTTCTATTTTGTACATAACCAACAATATGAACAGCTGTAAATAAATAGTAAAACGTATTGTGACTAACTCAGTAAATATATTACATTTTATAGGATATACTATATATGGTAACGACAAAAGGTAAAGAAAATAACCATATGTACTTACATAGTAAACAAAAATATAAAAATTGAAATATGGGTATCTGACGTAAATAAATGTTTTGTAGACAATTGTTAATTGTTTCCTGGAATGCTGTACAGAACGGAAATACATAATAGTTAATAGAACATGACTGAGTTCCTAAGATATTAAAATATGTACATAAAACAGTGTGAAATGGTTTAGCAGTTATACAAGTAAAATTCTGTTAGTTGAAAACAGTTTCACTTACAAAAACTGAATCAAAATGATACACAGATTGTGCCAAACATGAACAAAACACTAGTTTCTATATAAAACTGTTAAATGGACATAGGCCATGTAACAGTATGCTTGTGTTATTTGGGTTCCATATTACAACACTCACATCCAGTCTCTGGAACGCATACAATGCAAATTTTGTAGATATTTATATTATACCGAATTTGATTTGTACCCTAGCAGAGACGTTTCATACTGTGAAATGCTTAGTTTATTTGGTCTCATTAGCATGGAAATGAGATGGAGAAATTGTCAGATAACTTATCTTTACGAAATGTTACATGGTCAGATCGATGACATAAATTTTCTTTCTCAGGTAAAATTACATGGGCCAAGATTTTCTGCTAGAAATTGCCTTAAGTTTACTTATAATGTGACTGATACTAATCATCACCTGTTTCCTCCATTTATTCCTATGTATCGTGTATAACCACATTCAACTTAATATTGATATTTTTAATTGTTCTTTTAGTCAACTTACTTGTACCTTAATAAATATCTCGTACATGTATCTTTGTTATTACTTTCTCTATTTGTTTATATTATCCACCAATGTTAATGTTTATCATCGCTTTTCACATTATTATATAAAAATTTCTATTAGCGCGGATCACACGTCTACCGTAATAATTTTATTCGTATACTTGGCTCTATCTTTTTCTTTTTATATTGTTAAAATGTACTGTTTAGTCATATGGACCTATGTCTGTTGGATTAATAAATCTATTATTATTATTATTATTATTATTATTATAAAAGTTGGAGGTTCTCAAACGTTTATTGAAATATTCAGTAGCTCTTGGTCCATGCTGAAAAGTGGCTTTAGTTAAGGTTTCCTCAGACAAATAAAAGGTTTGATTCAACCTTTTAACCCTCCCTCAGTGCTCAGTTCGGGACCGCATGCGGAAGTACTGGTCCATGGAACTAGATATTATTAAAAAATTCTTCAGACCTTCATAGGATGTATCTTCCACAATTACATGAGACTCGATGGTACCCACATTAGGCAATAGAAGGGGAAAAGTAGTAAATTTCTCCAAAAAAATGTATTATTCTTTCCGATAAATACTCGTTAATTTTAATTTTTATTTAATTGCTTCTTTGTCAATTTGATGTAATAATTTAAAGAAAATAAAAATGTCATATTTTATTCGGTGCATAAATTTTAACAAGAATTATTCCGAAGAGTAGTTTCTATACAAAGACTCATCTTCAATACAATAGGTTATTTCTTCTAATACAATTAGTCTAGTATAGTAGATATGGAATGAAAACACTATATAACTTCACAGGACTACATTTATCTTGTCCCACTGATGTTGTTGTCATCAGTTATTCGTAACATGTGTATGTGTTTCGGCGTTCGCTTGCACTTGGTGCTTGGAATATGTATTTACGCGCGGCTTCTACTGTATTAATCCAAATAATAAAGAATGATTTTAGTGATGTTAACGTTTTACTGATCGTTTGCGGATATTTAGGAGAAATCCATCAATCAGAGCCGTTGATTTCTTTTCGACGCAACTACGCTAATTGTAATATACGATGCACCTTTAATTATATCTCCGTCAGACTTTCCCGAAAAAAAAAAAATGTCCTTGATATTTGTGTACTATAAGCGAAATCAGCGAATATATCTACGAAAACTTGTGGAAAGTTTGTACTAAACGCTATTCATTTTCTGTTAAATTCATTCGTGTAACTGTGTTCGCCGTCATTTGCTAGATCGTATACGCAGTACTAGGTATTCAGTAATTCAGTTTTATATGGAATAGGAGACGGCGCATTCATAAGGAATAAGTGATATCTGCTTCTCTATGCAATAGCGTGGAGCAACATTTCATGAGACACCAATTCACAATTAATGTTCAGATCATCTTTCCAAACCAATATATTTAGAAAGTGCATTAAATATTTAAATGTTTACTAGGTGTTGAATTTTCTCTGCCACATTGTACAAATTTCAGCCATTAATTCTGAGCATACATTCGAATAATCAAGTCTAAATAACATTTTCTCCTATTCGACGTTAAATACATTGCCACCCACTCTCCCGCTCGCTAAAACGAACTTTACAACTTTGAAACAGACAAGAGACTAAGCTTAAATAAATTAGTAGTAGTTCACTTTTCGGTTGAGACCACATACTGACTAAACCAGAATGTTCAAAGGACGTGGAGGCCGTAGAGAAAATTATAAACCTTTCACAGATTAAATTATTATTAAAATTAACTCGACAGTCTATTTAGTAAATACAATTCAAGACTAAATAAAAACACATCAAGATGAAACCTACTTGATGTAATGAAGCGTTTTTCGTTACCGAAATAATATGCACAGGATATTCATATTTGTCAATACCCTCTATATGAATTATACTTTTATATTTATTATTGCATATATGTTGTACCGCCTTAAGCAAATTAAGTTTGAGAATTAATCAAAATATTAATTCATGATGTGCCAAATAACGCAACCAATTATTGTAAGTACAGATGAACTCAAGTAAAGGGAGAGCGACGAGAGGAAATTTTATAGTAGCGTGAACGCAGCAGTACACATTTTAGTTCGTTTCCAGCCACCACGCGAGTTAGATGTTAGTGCTATCATTTTAAATAGCCAACCACTTAATATTCTAAGTGTCAAAGTAAGGTAATGAAAATATTTTCTAAGTCGATCTGACATCCACTCATTTGACTAATTTTTTCGGTACAAAGGAATAATTGAAAATATTCAAGAGTCAGCTCACGAGAAGCCGTTCCCAGCGTTAGATGTGTGAAGCTCTCCGACATATAATGATCTGCGAAGAAAATATTCCAAAAGTTCCAAAAGTCAGGTGATTGAATTAATTTTGATAAGTCAAAAATATTCCGACATTACGTCGATCTATCGCACATCTGCCGTTTCTTTCACTTGTAAGTATGAGAAGGAAGTCATTAAATTCATCCCGTGTTGGCAGTCAGCCAGAGCAACTCATGGGACGCCGACATGTCCACTCCGAGAACCGAACTAAGGTCCCGTTGGTGTTATATATCATCGCTAAGCAGCAGGATTTTGGCAAAGTTCGTACTACGTCATCGACCAGCAGCGCATCCGTCTGGCGTCTACTCCCGCTTCTATAGTAAGTTGTTTCATTTCAGAAAATGATCTGAGAAGCCCTGCAGATTTCATTCCGTTCCGACGGCTCCACCATAGCAGACCTGCCTGACTGTAACCACAGGAAGTAAATTCATGGAGAAGTAAGTATACTGATGTATTAGCCAAGTACTATATCAAACTTCGCTATAATTTTGCACTGTAATTTTATATGTCATATGTAGTCTTGCTTCTCACGCCTGGTATCCGTGTTTAGCCTGCATCTGTTTTATCGCTTTGCTAGTTGCCTTGGATTACCGCTTATTCTGTGTTAACACTTTTTCGTCTACTTTGTGCTGGCTATCCCTGTCGTTTGAATCATCTAGTTCTATTATTTTCGTTGCACTGCTTGCCCTCATAACTGCATTTTAGTAAGCAAGTACATTTGTATATAGTAGATTAATTTGAATAAACTAACATTATTTATCAAATTCTGAGTTTTACTGTTTGTGTGTGAACGTCTAATTTCCCAAATTGACCAACTGGAGTATCGTTTCTCCACTTGAGCTACTCAGCCTCGCGTAACCGGCTTGTGGGTAGTGTGTCCTATCACTTAAACTAGGACTGGCGCCCGAGCTTAAACCGAAAACACGTTTCCGGGGCTCGAGTGTCAAAAAGTGGCCTTTTTTCTCCACGTCATCGGCTGGGATGGAGAAAAACACGTCACAATGAGGAATCCAATATCGAAAAGTTACAGTACATTAAAATTTTCCGTAGGTCTGACATTTTCTAAACATTAGTATGATTAAGATGAATTACCATATGTGATGAATGAAAACATTTTTCACCTATTTCCAGATTTTAACATTTCCTGTCCTAAGTGCTGGTTGTCTGCTTTAGTTAAACATGCACTGTAATCCACATAAATAGTTTTAAACTAGGGTGGCTCGTTAGCTTTGTGGTCGCTTATTAAAAAAGGGAATACCTGACAACGCGCATTTTTTAGGATTGTGTCAAAGGCTACAATTATAGCACATATTTTATCACTATGAAGACTACCCATATAAATATCCCCTAAATAGTTATCTGCAATACTACACTTAGTCATAACTAGCAACAGTCTTTTGTAATTACACATCAAAATTATTCGAACGACATAACCTTAAAGTCACCTAAAAACCCATATTATAACCTAAATTATTTGATTTTTATCGAGAACTATGCAGGGAATGAACCAATTTTGTTGAAATTTCAGAAAATAGCGTAGCTTGTGGTTATGAAAACGTGTACCAAGATTCAAGATCATAGGTACATAACCTAGCATTGCTAAGAAATGCATTTTACTTTTTATATATTTTTTAATACATAACGAAATAATTTAATTTCAATTTACAATATCAAAATTTGACTTTCTTGCATGCAATTTTTTTGTAAAAAGGCGTACTTCAAAAATATGTGCGTTTTGAAATGAAATTAAAAATCTAAAACATTAAGATGAGAATAAAAATTTTCATTAAAAAAATGAAAAACCGATTTTTTACATTTTTGAAGTTAAGTAACTCAGGGTGAATCAGATGATTCAAACATTTGATTTGTCTAATACCAAAAATTTCCCGCGGCGCATGTTTTTCACATAATTTCGAAATTCAACAAAAAGAACAGAAAATGCAATAGGACGCAAAAAAATCGATACATGCAAAGGCTGTAGAGGGCATACGCGGCATTTTTATGGGTACAGTTTATAGCATTTTCTATAAAAGTAGTAGTTATTTTAAAAATTAATGTATATTTTTATTTCCATTAAGAAGTCGTATACCTAAGTTTATTGCAGCAAATCTAGATATAAATTCACTAAAATATAAAATAAATATGAAGTAGTATAACCACAGACGTAGTATGATATTACCTGTTTAAACTAGAGATAATATACCACTTTATTTATAATCTCGCATATGTTTTCAATATTATATTGAAAGCTACACGTATAATTAGACTAAGCTATAATGCCAGTGTGATAAAAAAATTCCTAAATCAATCAGTCAATTTCAGTTTCTAAATAATCATATTCGTGGAAAATGGATCCGTATAAAATGAAATTCTCTTCATGGAAATTTTACAGTTTCCCTTATATTTCAGCGTATGGTTAAGAGTTTAATTTACCAAAATAGTGAAAGTATTCAAGTACATTCTTTCCTTGGAAATAAGTTTTATGAATTTACTTACTCATTGTGTATCCAAATTCATCCTCTTTTTCCGGATCAGCTTCTATCTCTTCTTTACTTCTACGGACATTTGCAGCACTAGCTCGATCGATCTGAAATTGTTATTTTCATTTAAGAAATCAACTTTGATAGGAATTAACATACACTATGATTTAATGCATATAATATAAACCCTTGCTTATAATTTTTGATAGAGTAAGTTATACAACGTGGCGGCCGGCACACTTATAATACTTATTAAAACAGGTCTCTTAATTTCGTTAATACAACGAACATAACATCCTACCAGTGTATGTTCATTAAGTTCATTATATTCATTATATTCATTATGTTCATTATGTTCATTATGTTCATTATGTTCATTATGTTCATTATGTTCATTATGTTCATTATGTTCATTATGTTCATTATGTTCATTATGTTCATTATGTTCATTATGTTCATTATGTTCATTATGTTCATTATGTTCATTATGTTCATTATGTTCATTATGTTCATTATGTTCATTATGTTCATTATGTTCATTATGTCCATTATGTTTATTGTTCACGCAGTCAACAGACGCGTTTAATATAATGATAACAGTACACTACAATCTAAGTCCTGGAGACGTATTCGTGCCCATACTGCTCATAAATGATTTCGATGTAGCCCCATAAGAAATTACGTGGGAAAGTGAGCCAGTTGTGATACTACATGACTACAGCTAGCAGTGTGTAAGCTATTCATGGAATATATAAGGTAATTCGAAAGACAGTGATCAATGATGATAAAGTTATAGTATCTTAACTGTTTTTTAATTCTGTTTGATTTGGTTAATAACAATTTAAACAAAAATCGAACCCTATAAAACATTGCTAATATTTTCATTGCAAATACGTTCATTAAAATGTACCTCTACTTTTAAATATCTTGGTTTCTGGCTTCTCGAATGTTAGAATACAGATAAAGTCATACATAGATATGATACGGAGAGATTATTTCTCGTAAATGCTAAAAACATGGTTATACTTTCCATTTTAATTAATTATAATTCTTGAAGAAATAATCGTATAAAAAAAATCAGAAGTAAAATTTATGTTATATTTCGGGGTCCAGCCCTCAATATTACATAATTATGTAGTAGTGCATCTCTCCTACTTATTAGCACGAGGTTCAAAGTAAAACAAAAACTGAGTCCGTCTCTGTCCAACCATTGGCCTAATCGTGCTAGCAGCGCCTACTAGTAAATTCCAACTTCATTGTGTTCTTCGTGCTTGTTAGACGAGGTTCGCGGCCCAGCGCTCCCAAAAGCGAAGAATTATTTTTTGAATTTTGAATATAAAAAGGAAACGGTAAGTTTGTTATTAGTAAATCACAGAAGCCGCTTCGGAGCTCTGTGTTAGAATATTTTTAACAATTTGTTTTAGCCTCCGCTTTCAATTGAATAAGAATCATGGGCAAATCTAAAAAATATAAGAGGAGGAATCGCTCTCCCATTGTAAAACTTTAGTGAAGAGAATGGAAAAGCTGGAGACCGTGGTCAATAAACGGTACTGAAGGTCGCCAAGCAACTATTTCTCACGTAGGCCACACCACCATTCAAGGTCACCCAGCAGGGTTTCTCGTAGTCGCGTGCCGCGTCACGAATTTAGAGACCGCTCACGTTCCCAGGAGTCTGCCGCTCCTAGGGACCGAGTCGATCGTTCACGTTCCCCAAGATCTCCAGTTTTGACGGAACGAACTGACACTAGCCCTCACCAAACCGTTGTGACGTTGCCACGTGCAGTGGCGGAAGCTTCGGAGGATGCGTGAAGTATCATTTCAGAGACAAATTAAAACGATGCAAATTCAATGAATAATGACACACTTGTTCTCCATAACGACGTTCTCTTGCCAGAGGACACCCTTAAAATTATGGGAGGAGATCCAAACAAGGAACAAAATGCCAATTTTTCGTTGCACGATCAATTGGCCACAATATGGCAGACTATATTGGTCAACGGTTTAAAGAAACCTGACGCTCAGTCGCTTTTTAGCACCTACCAAATCCCAAAAAATCTCAACTTGAGACCACTTGTGCTTAACCCAGAGGTAAAAGATGCTTTGTCGAAACAGAGTATTACTGCAGATGCGTCCTATGCCGAGATGCAAAACCAAATAGGAAAGGGCCTCACCGCATTAGGAAAGTGTATTTCTGTAATTTTGTTGGATTTGCAAAATACGCCAGAACAATTTAAAGGCGAATTTTTGACTAATCTCTGCGATAGTGGACGGGTCTTTTCGAATCTATTTCATCGCCTATCTGTGACACGGAAGAATCTTCTTGTTCCTTGTCTAAAAATCTCTAAAGAACTTGCTGATGATTGCGAGCCAGGTGAGTTTTTATTTGGGTCTCAGTTTACACAGAAATTAGGTTCAGCGAAGTCCCTACAAAGCATTAGCAAAGACTTAAAGTTGTCGACAACTAACAGCCGACTGAGCTCTTCTAAGTCACCTGCCGTTCTAAAGAGGGCAGTCAAGGAAGGCGGGGGGCAGTTACGACCCTCCTATTTCCAGAACGTAGCCGGGCCTTCCAGAGCTTTAAACTTCCGTCGCCCGACTCGTCGGTTGGAGGAGACGAGTCAAGAGAGGGGTCGCTCCTCCAAGAGTCGCAGAGACAATCAGTGGAGCAGATCAAGAGACAGGGGGAAAAACATTAAATGAGGTAAGCAACTATGCAGGTCGCCTACAGTTTTTTCATGAACAATGGTTAACTGTTACTGATAACCCAATTATCTTGAGTTGGATTTTAGGAATTCTTGAAGAAATAATTGTATAAAAAATCAGAAGTAAAATTTATGTTATTTTATATCCTTTATATGATGCACTAGGATTGATTCCAATGCATTTAAGCGTTCAGGTATTCTCAAAAAATTACTTTTTCAATTAATTAACCAATAATAAAAAATATTCCACATTTACAAATACTGAAACACAGATTATTACTTTTTAACAACGTAAAACAAATTAAGTCCAAATACAAAATTATGAAATTTTAATTTAAATTCTGCATATGTATTAATGTTTAATTACGAATTATGCACATCTATACAAATTTTCTAATAAAACTTATAATATTACGTAAATACTTATCAAAGATTACGAAACGATTTGGAAAATAAATATTATTCTTGCATTTTACATTGTCACTGAACACGTATATCGCAGATTACACAACAAAATCTGTGTATGTTTAAAAATAATCTAAGGAAATATTTAATAAAGCAATGCTACTACAATATCCAAGAAGCTTTTCACAATGTGGAGAGGAACGGTACTTCATGATCATGATGTACGTCCTATAATACATATTTGTATTTTATTATCTGATTGTTGTGATATATGTATTTTATTATTTTAACTGTTGTTATATTTGTATTTTATTAAACCATTTTATCTTATATAATTATACCCACCTATTTTCTTGTTTGTGAACACACTTTAAATAATCTTATGTGTGATTTTATTAAGTAGCATCTAAGTTCATTTATATTAGACTTATCAGATCTGTACCCAAGTATAGCTGACGTGAATAAAGAATTACTGTTATTATTATTATTATTATTATAGTAGGGGATATATTCTATTTTTAAGAAAATAGAAGGTACCTGTTAAACTGGCCCGCATCTGATATTAAAAAACATGTTAAGAACCAGCATTATGTACATCTAATTAAAGTCAATAGGGGCTAAGTTAACATTAAGTTCAACACAATATTGAATTTTAAAACGTGAAAAATAAAAGTAAAACTTACAATTGCAGTTGTATTTGTGTTATACCTTTCGACAAAACCAAGAACCAATGGAATAAAGATTTGAAAATCATCGATGCAAATCGACTGTTACACAACTACTTTGCTACTCAAACTTTATCACAAATGTATTGTAAAACGAGGCCAAAGTTGACACTGTCTAATTAACTTCAAAAAACCTTTGATTGTGTTGATCACAAATTATTGTCGTTTAAACTCGAGATGTATGATATATGAGATAACCTGCTTGACTGGTTCAAAAGCTATTTAACAAATCGTAAGCAATATATAGTAGTCCAAAGATATAAATCTGAGGAACTAAATGTCACCTCAGGGTTCGCACCTGGGTCCAGTTTTGTTTCTGCTTTTTATCAATGATATATCGAGTGTTATAAAGTTTAGTAATGTATTACTTTTTGCGGATGACCTTAAATTATTTAAATCGGTGGTGTCAATCAACGATTGCCTTATGATTCATAGTGAATTGTCGAACATCGCCTTTTGATGCTAACAAAGTTTGCGCAATATCCGTTAAAAAAAACCTTTTAAAATATGATTACGTTATTAGAGCTCATAATTTAGAATGAATTTCCGCTGTCACGGATTTGGGCATAATTTTTAACGAAAAAATGTATTTTATACCACGTGTATTTTTAACCGCGCCGTAGATAAGGCATACAGAATATGTGGCCTTGTCATTAGTCAATGTCAACATTTTACGAACATTCCAGCTATTATTTTATTTAATTCCTTGTAACGGAGCATACTTCAATAAGGATGTATCGTATGGTCACCCAGATATCAGTCATGTAAATCAGCTAGAAAGAGTACAAAAAAGTTTGTAATCCTAATGTTTAAGCTGAACTTAAGCAGCTATGAAATTCTCTCTTCTAGAAAGATTTCTATGTTGGATATAGAATCTCTTGAAACGCCTAGGGTTAATACTGACAGAATATTTATGTTTAAACTTCTTTACAATGAAGTAGATTGCCCTCATCTTTTAAGTTTATTTTCTCTAAATGTAGCATCTCATGATACTAGATCCAGAGATTTGATCCACATACCATTTAATAGAATAAATTATGGTCAGCATAGTACCATAACAAGATTAAGTAAGCATCTAAATGACTGCAGTAAGGTGGATCACATTTTCAATACAAAATTATCTTTGCTCAAGGCTGAATTGAAACTCTATAATTCTGAGTAACCAGAACTGATTTCATATTTACATTTTTTTTTGTATATCGTAAGTTATAATCCTGTTCGTATGCTTTTTCAATAATTAATTGGTTTTATCTAATTATATTTTTTTCTCTTTCTTTTCATGTTCTTTTAATTAATTTAAAATAATTACTCTATTGTTATTACTTGAATTTATAACAAAATCAATTTTAACTTAATTTTTACCGATTTTTACCTTCTAATTTGTATTTGTTTTGTGTAAAACAATAATTTATATAATTTAAGCAAATTTGCAGATACTAACTTACATATTGCCTTCTTTTTTGTACTATTTGGGCATTACCTATAATGTACAGCCACTACCAATAAATAATTAAATTGATTATTGAAAATTTATGTTTTTGTTGATAATAATAAACAAACTGGTGAACTGATTCTATTATCCATAATTTCATTGATTTTTATAGGTGGATCTAAAAGTCTTTTAAATCGTGGACACAAAAGACTTTTACGTTCTGTAGACAAAAACCTGTCGTTTTGACAATAAATATCATGTAAAAGTCCACTTTTAATGAGAGTTTTCGAAAAATACTATTAGGTATTAAGCAAACCTCAACTTACACATTTTTTATTTATTACCTACTTTATGTATATTGTTGTTTATGTATATTGGCAGGTTAATATATATGTACTTTAAAACACTCATTATTAACAGCGACTCTTCTAGCTTATACTGGTATTGAATTACATTATAGGATTTCTAGCATTTTAAAGCAAGAAAGTATATTGAAAATGCCTAAATAAATAATTTCTTGAGGTGGGGCTGTTCGAATATATACTTGTTTTAATTTGTTCTATGCATGGTTAAGTGGATTCGGTTTTAATCAAAAGTATCAAACATCTAAGTCACTAAGTTATAATATCTTGCTTCCTATTGGTCGAAGGCCAATAATTAAGGATATGACAAAAATTATAGATCTATTTCAACAATTGTGTATCACCAAAAGGGTTAAAAAATTAATACAAAGCAAACTTGAACTGTTTTGCGTTCTCCGGAGATGGACTCGGCAAAGAACACATACTAACTTTAGAAATATGTCTAAAAGCACAGCAATAAAGAAGAATTTGGTGCATTGGATTCCTGTCTATATTTTTCAAAAGAATGATAAGTTTCATTTGACAAATTAACACACATTATATTTAAAGTAAAGAATTTAATAATAAAGTAGTCTGATCGTCTTTATTTGTAACCATCGCGATTTAAAACTACTAAACTTAGTTAATCCAAGTTTTAACTTAATATCCCACTTTCATTCGTATCATGAAAACGGCGCTTAAACCGTAGAGAGTATAAAATACTGACAACGAGAAACATCTAATTTATTTAAAGCTTTGGTATTTCAGGCTAGATGTGTAGGTATGTACCTAGTTGAAAGTTTTGTGAAGAGTAGAATAAACAGTAAAAGCAACTTTGTTTGCTATTTAAAACAGTACAGTTTCCACGGCAAATTGTAACAAATGTATATATTTATTTAATAAATAATTATTTATTTCATGTTATTGTTCAAAATTCTTATATTTATTTAGTACGAAACAAACAACACAAAGGCCTGGCAGTTTTTAATATCTTATTCGCTACTCTTAATTTTTATAATCCATCCATAAATAGCAGCCATACAAAATTAGCACTTTCATATCTTTTGTCCTAGATAGAATAAAAATGTGAATATTGAGTCCGCATTAGGTTTAACTAAAAGGCAACACTTTGAATGTGTAAAAGTGGCCTATTACAAATACTGTAGTTTAGTAATCTTACACAGTATCCTAATGGTATAATTCCATTCCACGATATTTCATCGAACAGTTAATTGGACGTTAAAAATTTACAGTTTGATATAAGGCGTCATTGGCCAGCTTAAAATTTTTTAACGACATTTTCATTTCATATACCAATTTCGTGATCGTCATGGTCGACGCCGACGATAACATAGGTTTGTAGAGAAATGAGGATTTTTTTTGTTTAAACCTTTTAATCGTCAAAAGAAAGATTCCGAAATTGTGAATTGCAATTATATCAAAACCCAGAAAGTGACTTTTTAAATTATGGTCTGTTCAATTGCACTGTATTAAAATTAATTTTTTGGAAGTTTTTAAAGACGACACCGTTCGTTGAAAAATGATATTGTACTATATTCTGATCAATACACAATTTTTATATTAATTAATTCATTTATTTATTCATTTATTTATTCATTTATTTATTCATTTACTCATTTACTCATTCATTCTTTCATTCGTTCATTCGTTCAGTCGTTGGTTCGTTCGTTCTTTCTCTCGTTCGTTCGTTCATTCTCGTTCATTCGTTTATTCGTTAATCCGTTCATTCGTTCATTCATTCATTCATTTATTTATTTATTTTTATTTTATCGATTTATTTAGATTATCGTCCTGGCGGAGTTTAGCATTAGTTATTCTACCACTCAATCAGGACACATAGACACAGACAATTACACAACGACTCGTCGTAGAGTTGCAATCTGCCACAGCTGATACTCGAACTCAATAGTGGTACAGCGATTAGCTGTATTGCCTTTCACACAACCAATTTTTTTACCAGTTAAACGAGATTTATTGATTTTTTAATTACAGAGTTGGAAATAGCATGAGATTTATCATCTTTCACACAACCCCCGTCTAATACACTGTTACGAACCAAGTAACACATTAAAAATGCCACTAAACATCCATACTTTAGCAGGATTCAAACCGGGGACCCCTTGACCTGAAGCCTAACGTGTGAACATTGATGCACTGAGCTGACAATTTTATATCAGATGTCATTAGAAATTACAACATATAATAAAATATAATTATTATACAAAAATCAAAGTAAAAGTAACACCATCGTTAGATAGTAGTATATCTCGTATTATTGGCTTCGATTTATTAAAAATCATTAGCTCAGCGCCATGTGGAAGATGAAGATGCTTTTAATTAATCACCTCGTGTAATTAATCTTAAACTTATTGTCTGTAAACAGCCAATTAATAATTTATTTTAATAAAATTAATCCCAAGAATCAGAAACATACTGCAAAATAAAACTTAATTCTAAATATATTTTTATATCTATCGTGTATTCATATGTACACATAACTCACACACATACATTTTTTCTTTTTTTAGTTTTTTCTTCCTTTTAAATTTTTTTGTTTGTATTTGTTTTAGTTTTTTTTTTTTTTGGGGGGGGAGATTTACAGGGATGTATGCGTTAAGGGGTCCTCATGGCGACTTAAGCACCATCGTTAGATGATAGTTATATGCAACATCTCTCCATCAACAATGACCAGTCCATTTCTTTTAGCTAATTCCATTAGTTCCACAAGTCCCAAGAATTGGTCATCATATTAGCCTCTCCAGAGAAATAGCAATATGCTTGATTCTATCACTATTTTTTTTTGTTATCTACTACCTTAAGACAAAACTGATTGTTATCGAAGATCGTTGTGAGTTTATGCTGATTTATATGTAGACCTTTTAACAATTTATGAAGCGAGATGTGCTGGTTGTCGGCAAAGAAATACATAATTATTTGTGACAAGCCCAGCTTATTGGTCCTCCATGATTTTAAACAAATATCCAGTATTTTTTATGCGGGTCCTGAATCCAGTCTGCATCGGCATTACCATTTCTCTATATCACGAGAACTTCTCAAGCGCCTTTCAGGTATTTTAGTGTTTTACTTGATTTCAATCATGCTTAGCTGAGTATTGATACACTTGATGCTATGTTAGGACGTGTATTAGCTGACAAGTATAAAAAAGCTCTAATAAATTTACGGTACTGCGTGTTGTTGTTAATCAACTCACCATCTTTCAGCCTTTGGAGGTATTCATCAACAAGTGGGTATGTTAATGATATAGCATATTACATGGTATGTTCCTTCAAAAGTTGCTTGTTATAATATTTCTGTTTAAGCACAAATATTTCTTTCTGACTTCTTTATGCTTGAATGCCTAGATAATGCCTAAGCCTGTCAAGTCGAAATAAGATTTGAAATTCTGTTTTTTTATAATAATTTTTTGATACAATTATTAGGTAGTCTATGTATAATAATAGATATATTCTCCTGGAATTTGTTTTAGATATAGATAGGAGTCAAATCATTGTACGAAATAACTTCTTTTCAGTATGTTTTCTATTATCTAATAAAAAATTTTAGGGTCATTATTAAGTACTTTGCTTTAGCTTACATACTTTTTTCCTTCCTCAACTCGATGTTCAATCGGTTATTGCATGTAAATCATCTCCTTAAATTTTCCATTTAATAAAATTGTTTTTACTTAGTACATACATTTAGGTTATCCTTTCTAACAATAACAAGTAGTGCTCTGAATAGCGCTTGCGTAGCTACTGGACGTTAACATCTTTACCATATTTTGGAGAAAAACCTTATGCTAAAAGTCGGATTTAAGCAACTGTCCGGTTTCGTTCCTCTTTATATCCCTATTTGCATCGAACACTATTGGAGTTGGCTGATTCATCTACCAATTTTCAGTTTTTTCATCATTGAATCGTACCCATCATTCATTACAACTTTCTAATTATAAACTTGATGAATTGTTAATGCCTGCTTGATAGTTTTAGATTCTATAATGATTCTTCGTACCATTTTTATCGTATCTATGTGGAGGAATCCCCCTTCTTCATTTCGTTAAATCGTTTCTTTTTCAATTAAAAAATCCTCAACCACTTCTGTCACGTATTGTGAATCAATTATGCTATTGTTTTCCATGCTATTTATTGATTGATCCACAATATCATCTAAACTATCAAGGTTTATATCAGGAAAACGCTGCTACGATGCTAATAGTACAATCAAATAGACTTTGACCTGGAAAAAATTGCACACTCAAATTTGTCATGCTCAATGTTAACAGGACCACTTGGAAGGTCTAAAACCAAAAAGGTGACCTTCCCCTTTTGCTTTAGCCGCCATCTTGAAATATTTTTGTATCGCTTTAACTCGTGTTCTATTGGTCCCATCGAAAAAGTTATTGAACAAAAAATGTTGTAAATAAATTTCTACATATTTTCGGCAATTACCGCCATGACGAGAAATTAATATTTCGAGCGATAGAGGGTGCCGAAGTTATTATCAAAAAACAGTTTTTTCAAAATTTAATTGGAAATCTAAAATCAATTGAATCGAATTTATTTGGATATGTGTGTATGGCTAACATTTTTACCTAAACAGCTTTCACAACAATGAGTTCAAAAAACTGTTTTTTGATAAATTCTGCGCCCTCTACCGCTCGAAATATTAACTTCTCGGCATCACGGGAAGTACCGAAAATATGTAAAATTTTATTTACAACATTTTTTGTTCAATATTTTTTTCCGTGCGACTAATAGAACACGGGATAAAACGATTTAAAAAAATTTCAAGTTGGGGGCTGAATCAAAAAGGGGGGGGGGGTTTACCTTTTTTGGTTTTAGACCCTCTAAGTGGTCCTGATAACACTGAGTATGACAAATTCGAGTGTGCAAATTTTTCCTGGTTATGGGAATTTTTGGTACATTTTTACTGTGTATAATGTCAGAATTCAACTCATTATAATTCTCATTGTTCACTAGATTATCTCAATTTGATTTTTTTTATTCCTTGCAGTTATTATTTCTAGTACCTATTTGTTTATCATATCGGGAACATTTTCACATGAAATTTTTCCATCAACGATTTCTTCATCGAGCAACTATTTTATTAGTAGTTTTATTGGACACTTGATATTCTTTGGATTCATCGAAATAACCAATGAAATGTAATTCTTTGTTTTCACATTCAATTACTTGCGTAACCCATTCGGCACATATGAAGCAGCGATGGTCTAAAATCATACATTTTACTCACATCTGACTGTTATGTGTGCCAAAGCTCAAATGGAGTTTTTTCTTTCACCCTGGAAAGGTAGTCTATTTTACAGATAAACTGTAGTTAATAACTCCTTCACCCAAATATCTTTTCTTCATATTTGCTCCGATGAATATATATCTTGTCATCTTTACAATCGAAATATTTTTCTTTCTACTACCCCATTCTGTTCGGGTGTGCAAGCTGCAGTATATTAGACTTAGTACCTTTCTTGTTCAAATAATTATTCATCTCGTTATTCATATACTCTTTGCCACGATCTAATATCGAATATTTTTGGTTCTTTATTATCTTGTCTTATAGTCTTTATTATTTCAATGCGCTTTTTGACTAGCTTTGTAGCTCTTAACATCTATTCCATCAGACGAATTTTACTATAGCTGTCAACTTTTATCGAGGAGTTCGTGTTGACTTAGGCCTACTGATATTTGTATCTGTAAGATCCAGTATTCTTTGCTTCACTGCCTAATTTATTTGGGGATGGAATGCGCATCATCTTTCCTAGTGGATATTTTCTACTAACTTCTTTCATATTTAGTCATTTTGATACCACTTTCAAGGTACCCTGCTCCCATATTTCTAAGGACTTCGAATCCCTATAGCCGAAACGTTTATGCCATATTGCCGTATACGAATACAATTATCGTTATACCCCTAATTATTTTCAAAAGCTTATCTCTGACTCTCAGTGCATACAATGGATGAGAAAACGTGCTATGGCGACAACCACTTTTATTAATTTTGTATTTATCTCTTCCTACATAGGTCTTTTTTCATTCGGTATGGAGATCGAAAATATCGTAGAAGTTACTTCTAATGCAAATCGGATGCGAGAAAATTTATTTGATTTGCATATACTATCATGTACAGAAGAAATATAAATCCATCTTCACTGTGGAGTTTCTATGAACAGACAATAAATTCAATAAGGGTTCCAATAAAACAGCTTAATCTGTTTTGGGGCATTCAGAATTACATAGTGGGGTTCGTTCGTGACGGCTATTGAAACTAAAATAACACGCAACTTTACAGCGAACATTTGATAAAGGTCCCAAGTGACTGTCACTTCGAAGCTATTGCGTATTTAAACTGAATGAGAAAGTTAAAAATTTCAAATGAAAGCAACAAAACTTAATTTAAAACAGCATGGATTCGGCTGGTGGAATGCTTGTTTACACAAAAGGGAATATTTTAGTAAGAGGAGAGTCAAAACAAACCAATTACGGAGTGCTAAAGGCGTTTGCTCGAATAATCGATTCACGATAATGTAGTTCAGCAAATCATTAAAAATGGAATTACACGAGGGATTGAAATATTTATGTATTTAATTGAACAGAACAAAAAGGCATTTCATTTTTTTATAATGTAAAAATATATTGTACTCACGTAACCAAATTGTTGTTTCTGTAGCATAAATTTATAATTTCAATATTTTCTTGTAGGATGTACACCATTTTGAAAATAATTGTAATAGTAATGATAGTTAGTTAAGACTAACCACCAGTTTCACGTTTAATAATCTAATTTAAGTTATATAAAAATATGTTTTTAAAACAACATCAGCTAAGAAATACCTGTTGTCCTCCAGCTGACACCGTTCTTCCTTCCAACTCCCTGACATCTTCATCTTCGTCTTCACTCCCTTCCGGTGACTCATCTGATATCTGACTCTCTTTTTCCTTTCGAATTAGTTTATCAGCGTCAGAAGTAGACGGCGCTACATCGGACGTCGATGTAGCTGAAACTGATGACTCGACTAATTTAGCTTTAGGAGGTGATTGAACCACCGATGTAGACACAAGTTTGATTGCTGCCTCAGTTGGCTGATCTTTAATCCCTGACTGAGATATTATTGATTGTTGTGAAGGCAACTGAATTGAGGATTGTAATTCTAGTTTTTCTTTGATATTTGGTTCAACTGTTTTGATTATTGTTCTTTGTGTGTCGAAAGAATCATTTCTGATTCCTGCAATATTAACTGGGGCGGTAGTACTAACTGGAGATGGAAAGGGGGAACGGCAATTACTTTCGCTGTTGCTTTCATTGTCAGTGCTTTTCTGAAAAATTCAAAGGATTTATAGTCAGTTATTAAAAATATACATTAGAGGTATTATTGATATAAATGATACAACTTAAACTATTATTATAATTAGCTGCCGCTAATGTAACATAATATCCAATATAATGCTAATCATGAAGATAAATGAATGAACACGATCTAAATATAGCAAATAGAGAACAAAACAATATTAACAACTTGCAAAATATAATTAATAGTGATATAATTTTAAAAAAGGAGATTTTGTTCAATTATATGAAAAATTGAGACAGGTAGACTGGTATCCTCTAGGGCAAAATCAGTGGGTCAGTGTGTTGCTTACTCCTACATAATAGGATATCTTTGATCAATGTATACCTAAATATAAATATTATAAAAAGGAAAGTTATCCACCCTGGTCTACATCGGAAATTATAAATCATATAAAACAAAAAAATTCACATTAAAATTATAAAAATCATTCTAAATATCACATGTTTAAAGAATTGTGAAAAAAAGATATTAACTAAGACTGAACACGCAAATTATATAAAAAAAGTATTAGAGGAAACAACAATGAATTTTGGAATTTCGTAAATAATAAATAGTGTCGATACGATAGTAATACACGTTATGAAAAAGATGAAATAAGATTAACTAGCAAAGGAACAAATTGTTGAAGTTTTTTCGGAATATATCCAGTCGGTGTATGGTGATGAAGCGGTATATGATTTATATTTGGCCAACTCAAATAATAATGAAACCGTTGATTACTTAAATCTAAATAATATTACTTTAGAGGAAATTCGGTTATCTCTAAAAAAGTTAATATCAAAAAAGTCTGCGGGTCCTGACGGTATACCACCTTATAATATCAAAGGATGTAGTGAATTAATTACTTGAACAGCCTCTTTATATAATTTTCAATTTAGCCGTGGAAAAAAATACGTTTCCTGCTATATGGAAAAAAAGTTTGGTTACTCCAATATATAAAAATAATATGGGAGAAAATATAGAAAATTATAGACCCATATAGCAGTTGCAAAAGTATTTGAACAAATAATATATAATAGGTTAATTGCGCATATGGGAAATAAAATTATCGAATGTCAGCATGGTTTTGTAGTTAAAAAATCAATAGTTACTATTTAACAATATTTACAGACGATTTAAGTTCTACTATAGACAGATGTGGCCAGACAGATTTATATACCTAGATTTGGAAAGATGTTTGACAGAGTGGATCACGACATTTTGTTAAAAAAGTTACATATAAAATTTCTAACAATTCACTGTTTTTTTTAAAATCATACCTGATATCTAGATATCAGCAAGTAAAACAAATGAGCACTCTGTCTGCTCCCTATTTGTCCAGATCTAGCGTGCCTCAAGGAAGAAACTCGGGGCCTTTGCTTTTCGTATATACCTGATTATCTGAAATATTCTAAATATTTAATGTATACAGATGACATTAAATTATATAAAGCGGTTGAAATCGAGAAAGACACGCAATTATGGTTACAAGAGGCCATCAACAGTATTGTTTCATAGAGTGATATTAATAAACTACCTTTTAATGCTAAAAAGTGTACCACCATGACTTGCTCGATAAAAGGAAATCTATTAAGTTATCCATATAATATAATTAATGCACAACTGACTCAAATGATAAAGCAAGGAGATCTAGGTAGATATTTTTAAAGAATAGGTAATTAGTTACTACATTGTTATATAAAACTCTGGTATGTTTATTTCTCTCTAACTATTGTATCTATTTATCTCTCTTTTTGTTTTTTTTTTGCTTTCTATGTGTTGAAGCATTTCACTTTAATCTGTAATTAATTAGGTTTAAGGCTATTCTGAATGTTACTTATATTATTACTATTTGTAAATTAAGTCATGTAACTGTAAACTTAGCCAACTTGTCCTGTGTTACATAAATAACTAAATGAATGAATGAATGAATGAATGTAATATATTCTGATAATACCCACATTAAAGTTTGATTATACTATACAGAACTCGTAACTGAATATCTAAATATTCCTCTTCAAGACACCGCTGCGTCTCAAGCAAGGTTGCATTGTATGTTAAAAGTATAGTAATATGGACTAAAATGAGATGTTTCGCAAATATCACATAAAATATGTTCACCATAAAACAGTTGGAGATAAGAATCTTCGAAAACTGAAAAAAAAAACACTTGAACTACAAAGATCCTAAAGTTCTCTTTAAAATACCTATTGATTCGCCAATTTATCCCCATTATTGCGTATTTCCCCCAGAGATAATTGGGAATACGATAAAATGCATCTTCTGATCATTAAGGGTCTAGAAACGATGCACAGACATCTCGAAAACTCAGGAGAATACCGGTGTACCGCATATCGTTGCCACCTGGTAGGTCTGTATCCAAATTTATTTCAAGCACGCGAAAGTCTCAGAAAAGAGATTTGTTTGACAAGCATATTTATTCATGCAACGCCAGTCAGCCAACTTTAGGGCTCTAGAATCCAATGAAAGTGATTTCTGAGTTAGGATTAAATTGTCAAAATATTTTGACTCCACCAGAAAGTGGGTGCTTGCGCCCGATAGAGAACGAATGTCGATAGCAGGCCTGTTAGTGGCACTGTTATCTGAACAAGCACTTGCATGGAGGTGAAAGAAAATTTTACTTGTCAGATGTCTGAAGATGAGGACAAAACCGACAGTCATATTTTAACAAACTGTGCATTATTAGTAGTATCATAGAATACGTGTCTCGGAAAACAATGTTTAAAGTAGGAAGAATTGTAGGGTCTACCCTGAAGTAAGCTACTACAGTTTGTAGAGAGTATTGGTCTTTTCTACTTCACATGTTACGAGTGTACAATGAGCAAACATATCTGAGCCCGACATTTAAAATATATTACAAAAAAAGGATTTTGATCATTTTAATAAAATAATTACCTATGGCACTTTCAGGTATAACAGTTCAACCGCGTAATTCTGAAATAGTAAAGTTTTATACCTAGTTTTATACGATATGTGTAAACAAAATTAGCAACTATTCTGTTTTTTATGTTAAATGTCCTCGATAAACTGTCAACATTTTATTTGTTTAAAAAAAAAACGGCAGCCCGTAACCAAAATTTTCGATTTATCCCCTAATGAAAAATTCCCGCGTAAATGCTCATTTCTATGAACAAGGATAAAAAAAGTTCAGGGCAACGGAAATTTTTAGAGTCGCGATGGTTGAAATGTATCCTTCAACATGTATAAAATAACGGGTCATCTGTGTAATCATCTAATGTTGAACGCGAACGGGCCCTCAGTGTTGGGCAGATAAAAAAAATGATGCCAGCCGGAGAGCTTGAATAGAGAGCTCCGAGGGCGTTCGTGCACTTATTTTTGATTGAAAGAAGTTTGGTTATTTGTTTCAGAGAAATAAATATTTTTGGTATAAGGGTCAATGCTACATCCTGTATGAGTATTCGGAGCACTTACCTTTCTTAAAAAGTTGAAAAATTTATTTTAGAGATGTTGGCAGGGTAATTTCGTATCACCCTGTATAATACTGTAAAATTTTATTTTATTCACTTCACAGAGTTTTAGAATTGTTTAAAAATAACTAAAAATATATTCTGATACAAGGGTAACTTTTCAACTGCGAAAGTTTCGTCGAGAAGAAAAAAAAATAACTCAAATTATTTTTTAAAGATTTTTTAAAAAGTTCACTTTTGGGCGAAGGTGCCGGTTAAATATTAAATAGATTCACTAAAAATTAAAAATGCACTAGGGCAGAGATTATAGTTGTTTTTACTTGAACTACCAAGGAAGAACTCGAGCCTCGTCGTGTCCGAGCTTATATACTGTTGTTTAATTTCGTTTGTCGTGCCCCATCGAATCAGGCACGATCGTTGTTTTGCCGTCTGGATAAGTCCCCGTACTCGCTTGGTCTAAAACTGGTTACTCGCCCCAGCCAGTCAGTGCGTGCACGAAACTGTGTAATTATAGAAATAGTTTGAAATTTGAATTGGAAAATATATCATCGAATAGAGCCTAAAATAAGAAGTGTTTTGGTTTTTTGATGAACCCTGTATCATTTTTATTGTGGGAGTTATTTGAAGAATTGTCGGAACTTATTATTTTTATTTTCACCTAGCATCCGTACTATTAATCTCCAGTCCAGAACTTACTCACGGCTGTGGTCATACTAAGTGCTATTGTTGGCGTGCTCGGAACGAATGTAGATCTCGATAAATATAAATTATAAGTGCTGTAAGATGTAGATTTTATATGCAATATTTCTCTCGGCGAATGTTTGGGAAGCAGAAGTAAATATTGATAACGGGCTATGGGAGAACGTGTAAAAAGATAAATAACCGTTTAACGACTCAATTTCGGTTAGACTTTAAATCGCGCGACTGAATGTATGTAAAATTTTTATTTAAACAAATTAAAAATTGATATTAGGGGTATGTGAAGAGTATTATGAGTGAGGGGCAATATTTTTAAAGTTTTGGCTGTAGAATGGGCAGATTGAATGTTCTGAAGGTTTCAGTGATATTTTAGGCATCTCTTAGAATTATCGAGCGGGGCTGAATTTTTTCGGAATTTAATATAAAAAATTGTAGTTTCTTGATAATTTGAAATACAAGGACTCTTTTTTATGGGGTTTGACACTACGGGCGGAAAGATCGAGTATTTTGACAAATTTTGGAATTTTTTGAGTTGATTTTTTGCTAGAACATAGTATACACTACAACTATGTACGTTTACTATTTCTTGCTGTTGATGAATATGCATAATTGGAGGAAAAACTTAAAATGGAAATTTTTAGTGCTGCGTCAAGACGTAAAGGGTTAAATACTGAAAACTGGGAACATGTGGAAATTCTTGTCGTCGCCTAATGTCCACTCCGACAATTCTCCTCTAGTTCTAAACTTTTTCTACGACAAAAAAAATTAAAACGGATGTTTTAATCGTTGCATATCCCAGTACTTGCATTTCAATTGTGTGTTATTTTTTTAGGCCAATTTTGTTACTTTCTAATGTTCTCTAATGGAAATCATGTTATATATCTAAAAACATATTTGAAAATATAACGGACAATTCTCAACTTGATATGTTGAAAAAAATCATTTTCCGTCGCAATTCAGTAATAAGAGCGCGAAGTTTCATATAGCAATACAGCTGAGCTTCTCTCCTTATGTTTTTTGGGGTGCTTAATCGAATTCGAGTAGTGTTAGTACCCTCCACTCACCGTATCCACCCCTACGGGCAAAATAGAAGCCCTCAAATGAGAGTTTCATTAATGTCGAAGTACAAACTCATTTTTTGATGTTAGTATAGAACGCGGAATAATTTTTTCATCTGAAATGAAACCGATTCGCGCTTTGATACTCAAAAAAATCCCGGTCTAGGAGACTTTTTTTCCAATAGGAATGTCATCGGTTGGTGAAGGGAACTTTTGATTGGGAATTTTTTTATCATTCTACTTGTGTTAGAAAACTGAAAACACCGTCAGAAACGGGTAATGGTATACTACCTTAAGCCGCTTGTATGTACTCCTGCTTTAATTTCAATGAGAAAAGCCGCTACCCAAGTAACCACTACTTCCACATTCATTTTGTATCCAAGTCGTTATACATACCAAATCCTAAAGTAATATTTTACTGCTTTTAATAATAAGGTGGGGGTGGTAGAAGGGGTGGCTAATGCCAAAAAATTTTTAGAGGCACACCAAATGCTAACTTATTTTTTTACTCCCTTTAATAATAGGGCGGGGTGAAAATGGCGGTGGTAGAGGAGGTGGTTAGCTAAAAAAATTTTTTTGAGACGTTTCGTTCTTGTATACACTCTAAATCACATTTTGATTTTTTTTACTCCCTTTCATCGTAGTGTAAGGTGGCAATTTTATGAACTACCTGCTTGCTTTGCCTATTTACCCTTATTTGCCCCATTTATCCCCGATCCCTTCAACGGAATTAGATCAAAACATAATCTAGTTCCAGATCTCGTTATAACACGTAAGTGTTCTAAACTTCAAGTCAAGTTCATAAAAGATTCCAGAGTAAACGTGCGTACTAAAAAAGTTACAGAAAGACCGACAGGCAGAAATAAATCGTTTCGCTCAAATTTAAAATCTGGACGTTTCATGACATTTTCAGCATATTTCAACAAAAAAGTATTTTTTGCGTTACTATACTTCCACTGGGCGTGGAAGTAATTACAGGTTAAGGGTATACATGAGGAATAAACGAGAGCTTTTTCGTATAAAATATAAAAATTATCAGTTTCATTGATACAATCGGATTCATTTTAATCGTCCTCCTCTGACGAGTTTTCTTCAACATCGACCTCAATATCTAGCTCTATTCCGTAATTCGCTTCTTCGTCTTCCCCTTCTTCTTCTTCCCCTTCTTCTTCTTTTTCCCGTTCTTCTTCTTCAAGGCTAATCGCGTATGATCTTGGGGGAAAAAATCTGTATAGATAAGCTATCCTTTGCAGTTAACAATCTTTGGCATTACATATGCAGCATCTCTATGAAGTATGCGCGCTACCTCGTCAAGTTGTGAGCGCACTGCATTCAGTGCAGCTGTACAGCATAGAAAATGTCCGTTCACTTTTTTTTCGATTATTTAAACCATATTTTATAATTTAAAATAGGTTGCAGCCATTAGGGAAAAACTTTTATACCATTTTTTACTACAATTTTGATTTTTATTATTGAAATTGTGCAACAAAAAATTTCCGTTCTGTATTGATTCCTGTTTCATTCGACATCTATAACAAGATTTCATCGAGAACGGACATTAGGGGATAAAAAAATAACGTCTTCTGCAGCGTTATGGAAGTTTTTGTCAGAGGAAAATTGGTTTTATATTGTAATCAGCCTGGTGATCGAAATTAGCATTAGGTGATAACAGTTAGTTGATTTTGGTTAGGGGCTGCCGTATTGTATTTTAAAAGCACAAATGAAATGACAATGGTGCCGCACTAAGCTTGAATGTAGAGATTGGTAGTTTTATTAAATTATGCAATCCCAAGTTTACATTAAATCAAACTCAATTAAGCATCTATCAAAACTCATACCATTGTTACATCATTTCTTCTTTCAAAATTATAATTGAAAGTTTCACGATATGCTGAAGAGTATTCAGAGCAAAAATTGGGTTATTCGGTAACTAATCGGTAAATTGTAGACATCTGACATCAGTAAATAAAAGAATTAAAAAAGTAGGTTAATTTGAATTTTCAAAGATAACATTGTATATTTAGGTTAGATCGACGGTGAGGGCGCAGGGGTATTTGGGGGTTTACCCCCAGAGAGCTCTCAATAAAAATTGGTCTCTTAAAGATTTGTTTTGATTTCTAGCTCCTTCGCTTTCTCGCTCCTTCCTTTTACAGATTTTTAAATTTTCACCCCCGCGCCCCCTACGTGCGGATATTTGCAAAAGTACAGTGGAATAGTGTAGAAGCAAGTAAATATGGAGCTTCCAGCCGTTTGGGCCTAGCTGATTTTGTCACTCTTCATAGGATAAGATATTACCGAGGAGTGTATTTTTTAACATCAGCCACTAGGTGGACCTCTCCCCACGCGGCCGACAAATTTTTATTTATGGTCGCTTTATCTAACTGCTGAGCTAGTAAAGCTGCGAAGGAAATATAAGATGAATAGCTTGCATCTAGGAGTGTGTAACGAATAACGCTAACGTCTTAGACAAATTTAGTTGATTAACTTAAAGGAAGCTGAATCTGATTATTAAACTACATCTTGATTTTCAGCTAAAACCTACCATTTTGGAGCAACATATAAGTGCTTCAGTTATCTTCAAAATGAGTCTAAACATGCCAGTACCTTCAAATCGATCTATAATATTCGTTTTACGACAACAAAGAACGTTGAATAAAAAGTCAAAAACGCTTTTTTAAAAACATTTAAAAAACTATTTATAATTTATATCACACAACAAAAAAGATTTAAAATATTTTTCTTCGAAAAGTTTTTGCTAAACACAATATTTTTGCGAAGTTGGAAAAAATTTAATTTCGGTCTATATTATGTAATTTTTAATATATATAGCAACATATTATTTGAGACTCATCGATTTATTGAAGAGTAAGAACTTTAAAACATATCAGATACGAATTTTATTTGCTATTAGGTGAGTTCTTTAATCTCCCTAATATATTATTTATAGTATTATTGCTCATAGCTTGAAGGAAGTATTATAATATTTAAAGAATTCAAAGTCGAGGTTTTAATAAAGTTTTCACGATTGTAATCCTAGGAAACAATTTAAAATTGTATTTAAGAATAATTACTATCTATATCTTTCTTATGTATTCAATATTCTATTAGAAATATTTTCAAATAACCAGCGAACTTACCCAAGGTATAAGTGATTGTACGACAAATATGACAGGATTCGTAGCATTTCTGATGGCCTGCACGGCTTTTTCATGGCTTGCCTGCCTCAAATCGACGCCACTTACTTCCAATATCCTGTCTCCAGTCTAAGAGGAAAAAGAATCAGTGTGTTAGGTGCAGATTTAAAATTGATTGGTTACCTTAAATTGACCAGTTTTCCCCGCCGGACTATTTGGCACAACATTTTTTACAAAAATACCCAGTACCGCATCAGCATTCTTTTCGGTTGAGTGCAGATCGACCTAAAATAAAAATAATGTATTTGTAAGTATATCAAATCATAGTTCTGTTTTAAAATTATAAAGAAAAAATACGGTAAATGGGCCAGATGTCCAAAAGAATTTCAAATATTCTTATTTGTGAATAAGTTTTACATTTGTCTAATAAAAATGTATTATTGTTATGTGCACGCCTATGCCGCTGCCTCATAGAAAATACTAAAAAACTGGAAGATTTTGAATGATACACGGAACATTCTAAAATAATCGAGTACATTCGACGGGGCTATATACCGGGTGATACAGGAGACATGTAACACCCCGTAGCATGTTTATTTAAAAAGATATTATTTTGAAATTTGGTACACTATTATAATGCTTGATTATCCTTTTTTAAGTACAATTTTTTTTCCCCACCACTTCCGGTTTCACCGGAAGTGACATCTACTCTGTTATTTTAAATGGCATCCTGTATATTTGTTTTACCTATTTGATTCATCTCTAGATTCTCTTTTAAACCATGTATCGCAACACGGCATTTGTTTTTAAAATGACAGTTAATATCAATTTTAGTTTGTTAAGTCTAGGTGGCCCTGATATGAACCTTGGCAGATATTGATGCATAGTGTGCCGTGATATCGAAAGACCTCTGGTATGCAACTTTGTGCCTCATATTTTTTTGGGAATAACCAGTAGCTGAACAGACTAATAAGATCTAACTTATTTATAAAAAAATATCTTTAAACAACCCATAATATCATAAAAACCAAGATAGGAGCACCATTTTTTTATTTCACCTAGTTAGAAAATACTTATTTATCTTTTATTTTTGTCCAATACAATTGCTGTGCCTATCCTATTTTACTTTCTTTATTAAAATTAGTATCGAAAGTTATTGCGTAGTAATGAATATTGTATTTCAACAAAAATATTTAGTAAACAGGCGGTGGAAACAAAATAAAAGTAGGTAAAACGATTTTTTTAATAAATAAGAAACATCATAAAACACATTTGAACAAAATTGATGAAAAACCATTACACTATGTAATACATTTTTACGACTGAATGAAATTAAAATGAAATATTTACTGAAGTACTACAGACAAAAACATTTTTTACTGCAGATGCTCAAAATGTTGTCCTTTATTATCTTTGCACAATAGTGTTTTTGTGACGGTAGCCCTAAGCACGTTATCTAACTGTAATTCAGTAATCCCATCGATTGCTCTTCTGACTCTCATTACCATGTCTTCTCTGTTTGTTGGTGGAGTTCTATAAAAGTTTTCCTTGAGGTGGTCCTATACAAAAAAATCAAGCGGCGTAAGGTCTGGTGACCTTGCAGGCCATCGAACGGGCCCATTTGTTCCCATCCAGTTTTCTCCAAACCTTTCATTTAAATAATTCACCACAACTCTGCTGTTATGTGGTGCAGCCCCATCCTGTTGAAAAATTATTGGGTTAACATTAGGTGGCAGTTCTTCCAAAAAATCTTGTATCTGGTTTTGCAAAATGCCAAATATCTTTTCCCATTTAATGGACCATAAAACATTATTGGCCCAATAATTCTTCTGCCAATTACTCCTAACCATACATTAAAACTAAATCACTCCTGATATGCACTTTCTCTCGTATTTCTGGGATTTTCTTGTGCCCAATAACGGGTGTTGTTACGATTAAATAATCCCAAATTAGTGAACCTGGACTCGTCGGAAAATAAAATTTGTTCATGAAAATTATTGACCAAATTGTGTCTGTTCAGAAACCAATTGCAATAGTTCAATCTTCTTTGAAAATCATTTTCGTATAAATGCTGGTGTATTTGGTATTTGTATGATTTAAATTTGTGTTTTTTCAAAATGCGTCGAGCTGATTCCCGATTTACACCGGTTTGGTCCTCAATCTCTCTTATCGAAATCGTGGGATCTACCTCGACAATTGCAAGTACATTGATTTCCGACTCTTCATCGATAATGAAATTATTTTCCGGTACATCTGGTTCACTTCTGAATTGCTGTTCAACTCTTACAAAATAGTTGTTTGGTAGATGAATTCTTTCGGGAAATCTTTCTTGATATAAGTCAGTAGCCCGCCTGCTATTTTTCTTACATTCGCCATAGATTAGTAGCATAACTACTTTTTCATTTCGTGAATACATGGCAAAACACAGTTAAAAACGTGATAACTTAGGTATAATTTAATGAAAAATACTTAAATGCTGCCAAGTAAATAATTCTTAATTGTCAAATCGAAATGACGCCTCGTTTTACCTTATTTTGTTTCCACCGCCTGCTTACTATTTTTGTTGCAGGACAATATTCATTACTATGCAATAACATTCGATACTAACTTTAATGAAGAAAGTAAAATAGGATAGGCACAGCAATTGTATTGGACAAAAATAAAAGATAAATAAGTGTCTACTAAATAGGTGAAGGAAATCAGCTCCACGAATGAGATATTAAGAAATATTATAATACGCCGTTCACGTTTGCCATATGCCAGCCCTGTTTTATTTCTAACAAAAAAGCTGGAGGATATGGCTTGTGTGTAGATTTTTGTGTTTTAAATAAAATCACTAGGTTAACTTTTCTCTACAGTTAATATAAAATGAAATTGTTCGATTAGGGAGTCACTTTAGATGAACATTATGAAATTTTAAGAATGCCATTTGGACTTGGGAATGCCCCGAGTGAATGTCAGGGTATCATGATTTTCAATTCGTTATTTTTAATATTTAATATTTTTCGAAAAATAAAAAGGCGTATGTTCTTAAAATTTTGCATGGACTATAACTTTTTAATCTGAATAATTTTCCTTTCTTTAATGACATTTTGCTGTATCTTACAGTAAAGGTACTTTACCTAACAAGAAATTTCTTGTTGCTTAACTCTCATGGCCTACATGATTAAAAAAAACAAAGGTACACCTAAAATTACTTTTTAGATAAGCAGGGGTGGACCCCCAAATATGAAAAAAAATCGAAAATTTTTGTCCATTCTCATTTCGAACTCAATCGAAGGACACACTGTAGATGTTATCTACCACAAAAAATTCAAGTTAAAATATTTGTTTAAATGGCCAAAAACCGTAAGTTGAATAAATTTTTACGGATTCATAAAATTATACCATCGAATCGTAGAAGAATAGTATATTGTTTTATATGGAGTAAAAATGACATATTTTGTGTCGAGGTGACTTAGTATTTGACGGGCGAGTCAAGCGAGGCAAAAACAACCGAGACAGAAAAAGTCACCTTTATTTAGATCATTTTTCAATGAATTAGATTTAAGGCATTATACTACTCATTAGTTCAATCAAAATTAAAACACTCTGCACTAATATTTTGCCCTATTTAATAATTCCTACTCGAAATCGCTGAAATTTGTGCACAATAATTATTTATGTACTTGCATTAATCGGATATGTTTCTGCGAGTGGTTCTAATCAGTGATGCTCGTGTGTATGTACAACGCGAAGCCATGAAAATAGAAGGATTTTGTATTTCTTAAGTTTTCTGTTAACTGCTGCATAACAAAATTCATCGTTCTATATCATCAATAACATTTAATATTCCCCGGCTTAATACCAGGAAAAATAAGATTTTAAGGGCCGGCTTATCAATATAGGATCAACTTTATGGATGAACTCGACCCAGGATAATTCAAACCTTCGGTCAAACTGAGTGTTAAACTCACATCCATTTATTTCCGCTACATTTATGATGGCAGTTATCAAATCCTTGAATAGCCTAATGCTCCTTTCACAATGAGCGACTTAGCAGCGCGATTACGTAACGCGGCTGAGTCGTGTACACCATTTTTATGGGATGTCCATATATACCTTTATACAAAGCGATTTAGCAGCGCGATCGATCGTGCAGTAGCAGGTAGCCGAGGCGACTCACCCGGCTCCTGTCCGTAAATTAGAGCCGCGCGACTTAGTCGCCACTCCTTCCACTCAGCCGCGCTACTAAATCGCGCTACTAAGTCGCCCAGTGTGAAAGGAACGTAAAATAGGTAACACTTTGTACATATTTTCAAGATTTCACTTGATTTTGCTTGGGCGAAGAATCACCTGACAACAAATAACAATAACAATCAAAATATGACCTAAAAGTCTGATCGATAGCCGTCGCGCTGGTTAAGGCGCGAGGTGGGAATCGCGATTAATCACACGAGTATCGCGCCACCGGGTTCGAATACCGGCTCCGGCGCTGTCGTAGGAAATGGTTGTATGTCCGCGTTTTTCAATGTATAACCCCCTTCCGCACAAGCCTCTGGCTTCTGGAATTCGGGTTGTCTAATTTCTGTGGTGTTTATTTATTTTATTTATTACATATTTTGTGGTTGAAAGATATATTTTTCAAAAAAATTAGTGACATCCCAACAAAGGCAGACACGGGCCCCAATTTCTCAACATTATTTGTTGGTTTTTTAGTTTGTAGGTTTTTTAGTTGGACATTGGTCCAATACGACTTAGATAAACTTTTCCATTTAGGAATGGATCGGACTAATGTATCCTGATACTATCATGCAAAAATGATGATAAATATACTTTACTGTTATAAATTGCATTTCAAATCTATATGCCCAATCTGATCAAAATCATTAGAACCGTTTTAGAAAAGAAATATTTAACTCTTTATAAAATTTATCCCCATGGCCTTCGTCTTTGCAACGGCTTATGCCGTCTCATATTAGTACTAGTGGATTATCTACGAGTTAAAATCGTTAGAGAAAACAATTATTTAATCCTTTGAACCACATTCTTTGCGACTTCCTTCCCTGAATTTTCTAGAACATCATTTCATCCTTTTCACTTTAGTTTTCCGAAGCCTGGCCCTACATTTTTCAGGATTAAGTAATCATGACATCTCATACCAGTACCTAATGAATATCCATGTGCTAAATTTGATCAAAATCTCTCTTTGAGAAAAAAATATTTTGCATTTCTTTATTGTTTTTTACGGGTTAACTGAGCTTGGTTCTATTTTACGATTTCCACCCCGAGTTGTGGCCGTTCTGAGTACGCATATAAAATTTGAGCAAAACCGATCCAGTGGCTTGGTCTCTAGGAGCGACCACATACGGCAGACAGACATTTTTTAAACACCGGTGATCTGAAAAAGTGTAAATTGAGCAAAAACTCAATTTTTACCTCAAAAACGGTTCTAACGATTTTCATCAAATTCGGTACACAGATACTCCTGCACCAGCATAAGAGGGCAAGACTAGTTGCTTCTAGAAAATTCAGGGAGAAATGTTGAATGCTGTATGGTTTAAAGATTTAAATATTTCGTCTTCTAAAAAAATGCAGGAAGAGGCTGTGAGGGGCAGAGTATAAAAACATTAATAATTATTTCGTCTAAAACCGCAATAAATTTTTTTATTAAATTTAGTGCATATGTACCCATTAGTATCACTATGAGACAACATGACTAATTTTGCCTAGTTCCTTCTAGAAAGTGCAGGGAGAGAATCTGTGAGAGAAGGGATTAAAAAAAATGAATAGAAGGAAAAGTTAATAAAAAGAGACTATGTCTATCGGATCTGACAGCAGGCCTAAAGCGTCATCTTTTTGTACTGATTTGTCAATCTTATTTCTTGGCCGCTTTTACTTCACGGCCTCATGTATTACTATTTGAAATATGTTACAACTTGCCAATAAACTATCTAGTGAGGTTTTCGTTTGTTTTCGTTGTTAACTTGAAAACGAATTAAAACTGTCAGCTTAGTACCCTTCTTGCAAAATTTTATCCATGTCTCCAGTAATTTATACGAAACAATTTTTAAAATATTTTATTTTACTTTTTGAGACAGTCTAAAAAATGTTGAGTGTACCTCGGCTGTGCCTCGGCCGCAAACTTCGAATTCGGCCGAGAAAGATCAACTTTACGGCTTTGATACACAAATAACTATTTTTTTAAATACATTTGTACTGCTCGTGACTAACAACAAAACACTTTTACTGCCACTCAGATAAAGTGTCAGAGAATGACAGTTTAAGTTAACAAAACTCGTCATAAAAGTCATGTTTTATCTGTGTTGATGTCTCGATTTGTTCCACAATAAATATTAATGTAGGTTTCCTTAGCCTAAACCAGATGAAAAGTCCACATCATCATATTCTTTAAATGAATTATTTCATTATCGACAATGCCTAATTAAGTAGGGCTCTCTCTCGTATCAAAAAATTCCAAAATATCATCATCATTATCGCTTATTTCGTCTAAGACTACCATTGATGATAATGTCAGCATAAAATTGATTTTTCACGTAATTATACACAAGGATCATAACATTTTTGGTTAACTAGGAACTATGCGGCATAATCTCAACTTTCAACCTCGAGCTAAATTAAGGTTGACTTTAATATAGACCAAAATAAACACTTTATCCTAGAGTTACCACTTAACCCATGGGCAAACTATCCTAACCCTGTATTGACAAAACGACCCCTGCTCGATATTTTAAACTAATAATTTATTAATTAAAGAATCTTTTTATTAATCTACATTAATAATATGTCAGCCTATTGTGCCGAAAACTGTCATCTTTTCTAAGACTTGCTCAAGATTATTATCACACAACTAAGGTTTTACTGTCATACTTAATAATAATCTGCATTAACCCGGGCGCAAACGCCACTTATTAACCTTGAGATTTATGTTGAATTGTGAATATTTAGTTATTAATTTACTATTTGCATAGTAAATTTATATATATTTTTAAATATAGAATTTTCCTCTAAATGGTTTTCTTTGGGGTAATGGAAGAAAATTTTGTTTAATCCGGAAATAAAATATTTAGCTATATTTACTTACCTTTCCTCCAACTATGCTGATACCCAAACTTTTATTTGGCTCCCTGAATACTTTAACGGTATGTGTTGATCCCCAATGCTTCTGTAACATTTCGTCAACGTGACATCCTTTCAGTGTACCATATTCAGTGCCTATTGGCCGTATTACTGTCATTTCACTGGAATAAAAGTAAGAATATATGTGAATACGCAAGTTTTATGAAGAAAAATATAATCCTGATTTAATGGAAACTATCTCAACATAACAATAATTTGCATATTTTCTGCCTAAACTTGAAACAATACAAACTACTAGTTATGCACTTGAGCTATCCTTCGTAATGTTACATGTTTTACCTATACACATGTACTTATTTTGTTGTTAACTAATTTGACATTAATTTATGCTTTATCCATAATATTGCACCTACTTATATCTGGGTACTTATATCTCATGCTAACCAGATATGTTTGTAAAACATGGTGTTGTCTAATTAATCTGATAAAAGTCAGACAACAAAATAAATATTAAACTGAAAATGAATGTCACTGCTAGGTAAATTAAATCGCAAGTGCTTTTTAATGTCTTGTCCATTCTATTCCTCGATAAGGTTGTATTATACTGCAGTACAGTAAAAAAGACATCTAAGGTGGGTGGAACCATCGACGTAATTCAACTGATTAAAAAAAAAAGAAACTATAGAATAGTACTGTACTTTTTTCCTTATGAAAACTTTTTTTTTGTTGTATTTCAATAGAACAGTGCCATTCTATCGAGTGGTCTCTAAACGTCTATCACATTTTTTCTTTAACTGTTGAGGGGGTAGGAGAAATTGTCGAATTATGAAATCATCTTTTTAAAATCGGCACCGCCAAATTTAATATGGAAATTTTGGGGGGTCCTATAGTATCAGCCGCTTAAAACTCCTCAGACTATTTATTTTTTAAGCAATGGCCATGTATTTTTAAGTTCTTTAAATATACGTACATACAAATTCAAGAAATTGTTTTTTGAAAAAATGAACTTAATTTCCCTGATCATTTTTTTTACCTCGCCCTGTACATGAATTTTGTTATAGTTGTTAGATAAAGTTTTCAATTTTCTTTAATTTTTGTTCTTACGTCATATTGGGAATTTTTTTTAATTTTTGAGGAAACATAAACATTTTTTCAATTCAACACCATAACTCAATACTTATGTGAAAAACTTGATCTGTCCAGTAAGGTTGATGTGACTCACATGAACTTTTTCCAAAACCTCCGACAGACTTGATCTCGGTGTTATACTTTTAAAGATTGCCGCATCCGTGTATCAGTGGATCTAATACGCTTAATTAAAACATATTTGTGAAATAGATACCAATATATTCAGCACAAGGGTTACAGGTCTGTCAAATTTTTGCAGGAATCCGGTGTTCCTCAAGGATCTATACCGGATACGCTTGGAATTGGAATTGGTTGGGTGGGTGGTCAATAAAAATTGCTGAACCACAGCATTTAGGCCCTATTGGGCCCCTTGTACTTCTACTTCCTCCCTGTAGGCAGACCCTCGCCTAGAACTCCAACCAGCACAATCTTGCGAACTAGGTGGTGATGCTGCCTAGGGGCATCTCCCTTACATCGGCCAAAGTAGGCCAACATTCTCCCAAAATGGACAGCACAGTCACAGAGTACATGTTTAACCGTCTCATCTTCTTGTTCACAACCTGTACAGAGAGGTGATTCGTTTCATCTCATATTATGTAGATGTTTTCTTAGCGGACAGTGTCCAATTTAGATTGGCGTTATAAAACGTAGGTTCCTTCTCGACATTACCAGGTACTCCATTGCTGTAGTCTTGTAGCAAGCTAACAGCTGTTTGTTTCATCCCTGTCTGTTTAATTATTTGTGTTATCGCCGTGATCGGTAACAGACTGGCCGGGCCTGGGCCAAAGTTATTCGGCCTATTGCTTTTTTGGCCAGTCTGTCGGCTGCTTTGTTGCCACTACACTATACATGTCCTTTCACCCTGCATACCAGTATGTTATTTATGCTGGAGGCACCCACGAGTGCTTGGTGACATTCCCATACTGCTCCTGTGGTAATTTTGTAACTTTTCAGGACTAGTAATGACTGTCTACAAGATGTGTAGATCCTGATTATTTGCCCGTAGTTTGTCTACGGACAATCTTTTTTGCGGCTATGGTTATGCCTACCAGTTCCGTCTGTACTACGCTGGCTCGCTCATCCATAGTCCATTTATATTGAATTTGCAGACTTCTGGACTATATTCCATATCCTGCCTCATCCTTCTTTTTGATCCGTCTGTGAAGATGTTGATCACACTTTCGCGAGCACCCTGTATTATGTAGGGCATGTCAATGATAAACCGGGAGAAATGCCATCTGTGCACACCTATAGAAGAGGCGTCTTGATGACAGCCTCATTCCACAGGCGACTTCCTGCCTCTCTGCAGCCTACATTATGCTAACGGATTTGAGGTGTACCATTGTTGTCAGAGCCACTTCTCCTAGATATATATCTACTGGTGGCAGACACAGCATTACTTTCATAGCTCTCGTTGCCGTTGTTCACATAGCTCTGGTTATGCTTAGCCAGGCAAATCTCTGCACTTGGCTCAGCTCGACCTTAGCTATAATCTGTTTGCTCTTAGGCCACAAAACCACAGCTCCATAGGATCATTGGTCTTATGATGGCAGTGACCACTTTGGGTTTTATTCTCCAGATTTTCCCCACGGTCCTGCGGCACTGCTCATAAGAAATGTAAGCCTTTTTAGTCTTCTATCTATGTGAAGATTCAATGTTAGTATGGTACCAAAGGTTATCCCAAAGTATTTCACTTCTAATGAGAAACTTAGTATTGTTTCCGCTTCTCTTTAACTTGTTTGTGAACGATATCATATCCGATCTTGAGACCCAAACGCAGCTCTCTACGGGCGACTTAAAAAATTTGTCGAAATAACTTCTATTGAAGATTGTGAGAGGTTGCAAAACGATCTAAATAAGCTTAAAGACAAGTGCATTACCAATACCATTTATGCACAGAACAAGAAAGCACAACGTACTTTTTTATTATTATAACTTACAGGGTGTCGTATTGCACAGGCTAGAATTTTTCAAAGATTTAGGAGTATACTTTGATCCTTAACTTCATAATAAAACATATCGAGTCAGTAGAAGCTGGTGCAATTAAAGTGATATTATTTCTCACACGGGGCTGTAAGGGGTTTGTGAGTATTCACACTTTTCGTACCCTATACGTTACATTTGTAAGATCCCGTCTCGAGTGTGTATCAGTGGTTTGAAGCCACTCTTAAAATATTCATGTATATTTCATCAACGCGGATTTAGGAAAAAGACGATTATTAAAATTAAGCATTCATATTAATATAATACTGTTGTTATTAAATTTCTGATAATAATACAGCATCAGATTTAAACCAATTTTTTTTTTTAATGCCTTGTTTATATTTACGCCCTGGCGGAGTTTAGCTACAGCTACTCTTCCACTCAACCAGGACGGCGAAATGAGATGAACACGAATACGGCCCTCGAGTTGTGGAAATAAAAAATTGGAGCAGTGGGGGTTTAGAGCTGAGACCCTGGAGGGCGTTCGTGCACTTTATTTTATTGTGAGAAGTCTTCTGATTTGCTTTCTGTGGTGAAGGTTAGGGTCAAACGCTACACCCTGTATAATGGTACTCTGGATCAGCTGAAGCACTGTAGTGTCAACCTTCTTGTTGTTAACACTGTATAGCTTAAAAGTTTTTTGCAAGGGTCAACGACTGCACCCTGTGTATAAAGTTCTCGAAAAAATAACACTTTGTTTTAAAACGAACGAACAATTATTTATTTAAACTTTTCGTGAACAGAGTTTGGAAAAGTATATTGTAGATTATTTATTTTTACAACGTTTCTTTTTATGGTTTGAAACTATTCGACAACATAAATTATGTCAGTAGAATTTATTGAAATTATTTATGGAAATATTTAATTTGTTTATTAAATCAGAAAAAATTCACTTGGGGTTACATTCAACTTGGCCGTATCGTCTGAAATAAAATTGTCACTTGGGACGAAATATAAATATTAAAAAATAAAAAGAAAATAGGGGCACTAAAGGGGATTACTTAAAACTAACTCTTTTTAACCAGGTTTCGGCCTGGGAAGCTAGATCGGGACAGCTAGTCACGAGAAGTTGCTAGGATAGGTGGTTAAGAAAGCCTGACTAGACGGTGGGTATCTACAACTTTAGTTAAATAGTAACCAGACCGAAAAACACTAGCACATCAGCTTATTACACTAAAATTACTTTTAAGAAACTTGTTCCACTCACGTCGCGAAAACTAAACTTAGGAGTCACTGCCGAAACTGAATTTCACTTCGGCTCGCGATGCACCGGTATTTATACTATTTCAAGAAAGTTTCGTTTTTCGAGTCATAGATTGCGACATGAAAGTTGGATCTATTTTGGTTTGGAAGTTATTTGAAGTTTTATGTGTAAAATCTGGCTCGACCCCGTAAGATATCAACGGAGGTTCGATATTAAAAGATGTTAAAATGTTCCCGATAGGTGCGTAGCGCAGGAAGATAAGATATTAAAAATGTTCCTACCGGGCACGAATTGAGTTGAACGGAGATATTGTATGCTTGTATGCTATTATACAGGAGTGATCGAAAATGGAGGGAAATTTATAATAGCAATTGAATTACGGAAATTTGGTGAAATGATATTTGGACTTTTGAGACTCGAGGCGCGGAACGTGATTTGAAGTATACAGGGGTTGATCGAAAAGTAGGAACGGAAAAATACGAAATGATTTTAAGAAAGTGGGGAAACGGGCTCGACGGTTAATTTTAAAAGTAGTTACGTATACGAGGGGTGGTCAAGAAGTTCGAATTTTTTGAAAAAGGGAATTGCTTATAAAAAATGGACGTATTGAATTGAGATGATGAAAATTTGGGTTTGGATGGAGAATTTGACTAAGTTGACGAATATATGGGAGCTGTAATTTTAAGTGACTTTTTTGTGATGAATTGGTTACGGATGAGTGTAAATGAATGTTTGAAGTTACAATTTGGTGAATTTGAGTTATTTATGAATTATCGGGTGTTGGCTAATTTTCTCAGATTTAACTGCGGTTTTTTGATGTGAATGATGTCTGATTGACTTTTTTTATGTAGTTTGCCAGGTGACATGAGATTATTTGATTTTTTGGTTTATTTTAGAATTTTTTGTTTTTTAATTTAGACTTGTAGGAGACATACCCTACAACAGAGATGCCGTTCACCCATCCAAGTGACGGCCTCGACCAACGCTGCTTAACTTCGCCGATAGAGGTCTCAGCGCTTAAACCAATGACGGTACCTCACTTCACATTCATTGTTCTGTTTTTGTGTTAGAGCGAGGTAAACGAAAAAACAATGAAGTTTATAATCAATAACAAGTTTTTTATTATTTACCTTATCATTTGTCTAGCGAGAGAGATAATAATACCCCATTTCCTTTCGCGGTACAAAAAACATTTTTTTAATTACCTTAATAACAATTAATTATAAAAATTAATATTTCAGAAACTAAGCCAAGTTGACAGCATTATTATTATTAAATTATAGCACTCAATCGATAATAAAAACTTGTGATTGCCTGGTAATTACACCTTTTACACTACCTTTACAATGTAAAGGCGGCCATAGTTTCTATAATAAATAATAATAAAGCGGCTACTTCGCGACATGCTTTGAAAAATCGATTAAAAAAGTAATATTGTTAGCTTAATTGCAATGTAATACGTCTGCCGAAAGAAGTAAGGTAGTAAAATAAGATATGTGCATAGAAATCATATTATTTGTTATTTACCCATTTATATTGGTAGCGAAATTTTAACTGATAAAAAAAGTCAACGAAAATCGGCAGACATTCTTCACAAAGGGCACTTTACGTTGAATTACCAGACTTATCGGATCGGATCTATTATGAGAATGGAAAATCGTTATTTTGGAAGATAAGAATTTTCGTAGGTATTATTATGTCTTTTGTCAAAAAAGTGTAGCTAGGTCACACCCTTCGCACCTTATCCGTCTGCCAGCAAACTGATCATTTAAAAAATGTCTCACAATTATCGGGTAATGGGCATGGCATCCATCATTTTGGGATATTACTTGTCATCTTACTTCCAAGAGTTCTTCGGGAAAAATTTCAGATGTATTTATTATGTAGCCATCAGATGTGCTCGGCGATATTGGTCCATGTTAATCCAGTCGCTTTATACAGGAAAAGGCCAAACCTCTAATAGAATCCAACCGAATATTTTTCAGCAGTATTTTCTTTATTTTGGTGTCACAAATGATTTCTCAAAAGTCTATAAAGCCAACTGGACGACTACAAAAGTTACATAAGGTCACGAAAATCAGTTTTTCTCAAATATCTCGTAAATTATCAGTTTTACGCCAATTTTGGTTATTATAAAATTTGTTAGTGAGACAAATCTGCAAAATAAGGTCCTATACATAATGTACATAGAACCAATAGTTTTTGAGATAATGGGCTAAGAAAACTTCGGAGCGAAGCGTATGCGCTACTATTCTATACGTACGTGCAGTGGTGTAATATTGAATGACGCATCGTATGTTTTCAATTCAGTTTAACGCTACACTTTGTAGAATTCTGACATTTCATTCATTTCGTAATATGTTGCAATTGATTATAATGGCAGATAAATAACGCTGGTTTTATCTGTAATGAAACTTTGTCAAATGGCATGATTATGACTGTTGTTCGCGGTTTATAAACTCCTAAAAATGCGAGTTGAAAGAGGTGATGACCATATAGACTGTTTGCGAAGCGTGGAAACTGTGACACCACAACAGCAGCTATTCAACACTCAACCACATCTATTCAGGGTATATTACCAGGTTCAAACTTGATTGTGAAAAGATTTAGGCCCTCAGCAATGGGGTTGGACTTTAAACAATAATTTATTAGAGCCAACAACTACTCCGATTCCTCCTGCACCAGATGAACTTCTCAATTATATTTTCTGCAATTGCACAAAAGGTTGTGTTCTGGATACAGAAAAATAGGATTGCCATGCTCCGTAGTGTGTGGTTCTTGTTGGGGCCAGTCGTGTCCAAATATGATGTCCGAGAATACAACCGTTGAATCTAAGTTCAACGATGCTGAAACCGACCTCATTTCCTTATTTTCCACTGAGATGATTGTTGATGAAGATGAAAATATTGAAGAAATGGATGTAGAGGAGATTGATGGAGATGAAGAAGAAGTCAGCAAAGATGAATAATAATCAACAAAATTATAACATAACTTATAACCCATGGATTAGGGCTACAAGTGACACTATGTAAAAAAACGCCCATTCTACTCATTCTACGCATTGTACCTCAAAGGTGATGTAGAAACGAATGCAGCGGAATGCCCGAGTTTTCTCAGCTCTATATCTTGAAAACTATTGGTTCTACGTAAATTTTGTATAGGACCTTTTTTATGCAGATTTATATCACACAACTTTTATAATAACAAAAATTAACATAAAACCAATGATTTATGAGATATTTGAGAAAAACTGATTTTCGTAACCTTTAACCTTCTGTAACTTTAGTAGCCAACCAGTTGGCTATTATTTGTGATGCCAAAAAAAGAGAATCCCGCTGGAAAAACTTCAGTTGGATTTTTTTAGAGGTTCATGTATAAAGTGACTGGCGTAATGTGTTTAGATTTTGAAAACGATTAAAAGGTTTTAAGAAATAATATATCTAATATTTTGGCTTAGGTGCCTTTGAATGTAAGGCAACAAGTAATATATCAAAACGATAAAGGTCCTGCCCATTGGCGTATAACTGTAAGATATTTTTTTATGCAATCATTTTTCTGATGGATGGTTATGGCGAAATGGGTCGATATTGTGGCCTGCCAGATTTAATTTCTTTGTCATGTCTAGGGAGGCATGAAGAATATGGGATCCAACGAAGAAATACGAGATCTAGATCATATCATTGCAAAAAATAATAAGACCACTGATATATTGAAGGAGGAAATAAGATTAGGCTTAACTACTACCGAGATGAAACGAAGAGCTTAAATTCATATGAGAAGGGTCATTTTGAGCATGAAAATTAATAAACAGATATTCATGACCTTATTTCATCTTATTTAATGGCGATAGGTATCCTTCCGGGAAATAACTAACCCCTTTAAGAACTTTTAGCTTTTTATAAACTTTATATTTGGTACATTATTTGAAAGACCAAAGAACAAGGGAATTTTAAATGTTTGTTTTCTTAAGATTTTGAATGTATTTGAACATAAGCTAAATTGTTTATTTCTCATTTGACGACATAAAATTGAAGTACGATATTACAGCAAAACACCTTGGAACTTTCATTGGATCATAAATATCTTTTATCACATGAAGAGTCTATTAAGTATTTTAATTCCATACAATAAATATTTAAGTTTTTGATAAATAAGCAAAATTATTTATCAAAAACTTAAATATTTATTGTATGGAATTAAAATACTTAATAGACTCTTCATGTGATAAAAGATATTTATGATCCAATGAAAGTTCCAAGGTGTTTTGCTGTAATATCGTACTTCAATTTTATGTCGTCAAATGAGAAATAAACAATTTACATTACCGAAATAAGTAAAATTGAGGAAAACGGCAATGTCTCAAATTCCGAGACGCCTTTTACATTTTAAAAATACTTTGAAATATAGCGTATGTAACAGGATCATGGTATACCCCCTTTTCTCCATTAGTTTTGAAGATAATTGATTGAAATTTAGGATATACTACATACATAATAAGCGAAATTTTTTTACATACAATTGATTTTTTTTCACTTCCGGTTTCGCCGGAAGTGACACTAACTTTAGATTTTTAAATAGAGGGTGTTCTATTTAAAAATCTAAAGTATATTTCTGAATTCGGCATAATTTTATGAATCCAACGATACCAAATAAGTGACATTTCAAACACCAATTTTTTTAAATATAATTTAGTTTTCCATTTAAGTGTGACGTTTATTCTAAATGACCCGTGTAATGCTACAAAAATCGAAATTCCGTTAAAACCACTAAATTACGTGATTTATGAGCAAATAAAATTCACCAAAATGGTTTTTGGGGCAAAACTATTTTTTTTTCAAATGGAACCATATCGGTACCGTGGTACGATTTATTAGTACTATTAATAAGGAATTTATTCATATGTCGTATTAAAATGTGCGATAAATAGAAACAAAATTGCAGCTAAAAGAAAATAAGAAAATACAATTTTGTTCTAATTAAATGTTAAGAAGTAACTATGGTTGCTTTGAAAACAATGAAATATTTAGATTGTCAAACATTTGTTGGTTTAACGGTGCTTTTATTGTGTCCTTAAAAATTGTTTAAAATTCTTGTTAATTGTGTTCAAAATACCGCAAATTTATACAAGACATTAACATGTCCACATTTTCAGTTGTATGTCAAATAGTGCCACTTATTATGTATGTAGTATATCCTAAATTTCAATCAATTATCTTTAAAACTAAAGGAGACCGGTTACACCCGGTATAGGGTGACTCGCTACAGTGGAGCATCTTCGAGATAATTTTTTAAAATGGAATATCATATACATTTTTACATTTATGAATTCAGCGTAAAATTGCCTTTCCAATGACCTCCAGGTTGCCGAGTTATTCGAAAAAATATGAAAATTTTGGTCGGAAGAAGGTTTAACAAATTAATTCGCTCTGTATATTACTATTAATTAAGAAGATTTATTTTGCAATTATATACACAAGGGATGTACTATAACGACACAACCACCAAATATTGATTATAATTATACAGTGTATTTTATAATAGCGCTAATTCAGGACATTTTAAAGTAAATTTTCTCATTTTTTTCAAATGGAACACTTCTGTATATTATTGTATTTTTGAACTGGCACGTTAATTCTCCATTATTTTCGTAAATAATATCCTACACCTAAAATCGATATTTCCAGAGATATTTTTACTTTTTCATCAAAAACCATTAAATTATAATACTTTTCATTTCGAACTGATCTAGTAGCCATGATATTGACATAAAGTGAGAATAATTGAAAGTTGAATTGTTTGGTGTCAACTCAAATTTATAAGGAGCGATATCCGGAAAGAAGACAACCCTCTAAAAAATCATTTGAGAGGTTGATGGAACGATTTGACAATACAGGGAAAGTGGAATATGAGAAAACGGAACGAGCAAAAAATGTAGTAAATGAAAAAACAGTCATACTTTTGAGCGTGATTGAAGATCCTCATCGTAGTATAAGAGAATTGGCTAGAGATAACGATATAAGCCGATCTTCAGCCCATCGAATCATACAAAAAAAAAACAAATTTCATCCCAACCACGTTCAACTAATGCAGGAACTGATTGATAAGGGTTATGAAAACCGAATAAAATTGTGTCAATAGTCAAACCAAAAAATAAGACAACAAAGAAATTTTTTTTGATTTTGTTTTGTTTGCCGATGAAGCCGCGTTTCATAAAAATGGACGTGTTAATCATCATAATTTTCATTACTACGAAACAAACAATCCTTAAACCTCACGAACAAATAGCCAAATAAGATGGTCATTGAATGTTTGAGGAGGAATTGGAGATTATGTGATAGGACCACATTTTTTTGATGGACATGTGAATGGTCAAATTTATTTGAAATTTTTACAAGACAGCTTGGATGGATGATGTTCCTGATATTAGGGAGAGAATGTGGTACCTCCATGATGGAGCTCCTGTGCACCACGCTGCAGCTAGTCACGAACATTTAAACGACGCTTTTCCAAATGGTTGGATAGAAAGAGGAGGACCACATAGTTGGCCTGCCAGAAGCCCTGATTTGCCCAAAATAAACTCCTTTTTGTGGGGATATGTTAAGGAGCAAGTGTACAAAGCTCCTATAATTACAAAAGGAAATATGAAAAAAAGAATAAGGGAAGTTTTTTAGGAAATTGCTGTAGATGTTCCAAGAACTGTCGGTAGATCATTCGAAAATCGTCCAATTTGAACAGTTCCTATAAATACTGGGTATTATTTATTTCATTAAATTAGGTTCAAAATAACCATGTGTATTTTCTGTTCCTATAATTAATGTCAATTTTTTGTAATATTAAACGATTATTTATAAATTTTAAGATAGACTCAAATGTGATTTAATTAAACTGTGACGCACTATTGGCACGCCCTGTATGTACAGTTCTGGCCAATGAATTGTAATAATTTTATATTTCTGATTATGAATATTTTTAACTAACCACAAGCGACTCAAATTTTATGTTCAAAGAAACAACAGATATATGAGCCCAAACCAAAATCGTAACACAAAATCTGTTACTGAACAATCGCATGCTTAAAGTGAAAACTCCTTGGATGTTAGTTGGAAAAAAGTTTCAGGAGGTTCTTCATACTTACCATGTATGGTATGAAGATTAAAATTTTGTATTACTCTGAACATTCACTCATTCATGCCGGGTGGTAGATTTGTGCGGGAGTACCGCAAGGATCGTGACTGTCACCAATTTTGTACAACCTGTACGTCTCCGACCTCCCAGTTTTGCCGAATATTAAGCTGACGCCGACGACACAGCCATGTACGCGCATTCACACAACGCCCAAGCAGCAAATATGCTGCTCAAGGCCCATATGCATTTTACGACCGGTGAAAGATTCGGGTAAACGCTGAAAAATCCGAGGCGATAGTACTCATGCGCCATTTCACTGAAAACAAAATCATAACACCAATGTCGATCCGGGAAAACAAAATTCCAACCAAGAGGTCTGTAAAGTACTTCTGGGCCATGCCCCAGACGTTACCGATCTTCCGGCAACCTCTGTAGCCAAACGTCAACAACTTAACTTCCGCTTACCCTATCCACATTTACTGATATTTCATACCTTTAAATCTTTCCTGTCCCTCTCTTCCTTTATGTTTGTTTCTTTTTGTTCAGTTTTTTATTTCCCTTTTGTACATTTTTGTTTTTCTAAGTTCATTTCACAACCAAATTTTCACCAAACTTAGACCAGCCACGCTCAGTCCAGCATTGACATACCTCGCGGAAGGTACCTTGTACAAAATTTAATCAGTAGCGGTACCTGAGTTTTTAAAAAAGATGTAGTTATACGTTTTATTAAATCTGCTTTCAGATTTGTTTTAATTTTGTGATCTAATTTTATCCATCTGCGATGGAAGGTGTTTAAGTTAAGCTGTTTTTAATTGTCTTTTAGCCGAACAAGGCCCATTCCGCCCGATCCTGCAATTCTCCACTACGAACAGCGCGGTAGTTGCACGGTCGGTCCCGGAGTAGGTTCTGGGGAGGCAGATGTAAATTTTAATTGTTAAAAAAGTTGAGTTGAACTGAATTCGTCGAGTCCGGCACTTGGAGGGGTGACCGGTATCTCATTTGACCGTAAGTTTTAAACATTGTGTAGTTGTAAGTCTTGTTGAGTTTTTTGTTAGATATAAATAATTTTATAACCTATTTTAATCTCTTTTTGTCACATAGGTGTCTAGGTTTTAAGTTTTAACTGTCTTTTAACTGAACTAGGCCTAGTCCGCCCAATCTTGCAATCCGCCACCACGATCAAAGTGACGGCTGCACGGTCGGTCCCGGGGTAGGCTTTGGGGAGGTATTTGTTGTATTTTAATATTAATACAGTTGTTTTGAATTGGTATCTCATCTCTTGGTTGAGTGATAAAGTAGCTACTGTAGCTAAAACTCCGCCAGGACATAAATAAAACTAAGGCATTAAGAAAAAGTTATATATTTTTAAACTATTTAATATTTATCTGAACAAAATAAGCAAATTTAAACGATACTAAAGGAAAGTGTAGGTCTTAGAAAGTAACAACTCAATTTAAAAAGGATACCTCATTCTGCCGGACCCGTTATTAATAAACAAAATTTAGGGAAGGAAACCTTTTTCATAACCTTTTCTCAATTGACAGAAGTCGGCGGTAGTATCTATGGTCTGTAGGTAACTCAAGCATTTTTATAATAAAATTTTCGTCACTTCATACCACCAGTTCTTTCTATGAACCAGTATTAAGAAAACCATTTAATATATTATATAAAAATAAATTACGCAGTAAAGAGGTATATTTATTTTACTATAAAATTACTTATGTTTAATAATTTTATAATTTATTGAGGTGTGGAAATATTTATAGGGTAAAAATTTCCTAAGGTAATTTTTACGAGCGACTGAAAAAACAGAACCCAGTGTCAACTTTCAAGATGATTGAGGTCTGTAGAGAAGAATATTCCTCACGAGGATAATTTTATATCACTCTATCACGTTTTTCTTACATAACTAAACATATTTATTTATGGAACTTAAAATTTAGTGGTACAAAAAACAGATTCTACGTAAAACATTAATTAGGTTAAAAGAATAATCTGCATACGAGCATTCACAAGAACATACATTTGTTAATTAGGATATTTGGAAATATAGAGTAAAGAAGAGGATGTGTGAGGCAAGCTTTTACTACACTTTAACTTAATGCTATTTCAAAATTTATGTGTGAGATAAGTGACATTACTGCATAAGAACACTAAAAGTGCCTAATGCAAAAATGTGGTCTATTTTCCAAAAAAATAATTACTTAGACCAAGAAGTGAAATATACAAAATATCAGGCTAATGACGCGAATAGGTCTATCCACAAAACATTTAATATACATTAAAAGTAGTGCAGAATAAAGATTTTTGGCTAATAATAATATTAGAAGTGTGGTTAAAGAAAAGTCAATCCGAACAATAGCAGCAGCCGTAGAAACTGCTTGCTTTATTTCAGTCATATAAACACGTATGACGTCACATTCTTGCTGATTCGGCAGGCGCCAGATTATCTGTACGCTGCGTTGGGTTTATTTCGTGTCGTTCTCGCTAGAATAAAGTTTGAATTCACAGCAGCAACAGTGCCTTTACTATTTTGAACATCAAATAGACTTTGTTTGTTGTTGCCCAATATAGAGGAGATTTTCCAGAAAGGAGATTCACATAATTTGCCGAACGTAGACGTGATTGTGGTATCCGATTTTCTTTCAGAGCATAGATAAATACGACTATGATAAATATGGGCAAAAATATCCGGTCCGTCCTAGCTCATGACAGTAGCAAAATTAACTGCATGACTATAGCAACACTTGAGTATCGCAGCCCATATCGCGTAGCAGGCATGTGACGTCACCCGCCTAGCCTCGCGCCAAAGTAATTTTCATTACAAGTAACACCGAAAGTAAATGACTACTTTTTTAAAATCTTTGTAGGGGTCTATAACACCAATAAAGCTATAATTTTCAATTAAAAACTAAATGTTATGGACAAACCTATTGGAGGGAAGGAGGGATGGAGAGAAATTTTTCTGGGAAACTCTTTATTTTCGACAGGGAGCAATAGGATTTATTTTCTTGGGATATGTGGAAAAATATTTTTATTTCTATGTGAGTAAACGACAACTATGACCTTGAATATTGATGTTAAAAATAGAAGGTTTTCTAATTATACATGCCTTTCGAATTTTTTTAGAAAGCTAGAGTCTAATTACTATGTATTGTGTTGCTACTTTTTTGAAGAAATCCAGGATAAATGATAAAAATAATTCATGTTATATCTATTTGGATATTATTTCAAGATGTATTGTATTGTAGAATATTTTAAAAAGGAGTCGTAGTCTTTTTCTGATGTTTATCTTGTATTAGTTCCATAATACATCTTTTATTCAAATTGCTTATTATAGAAATACTTCGATGGAAATATGTAAAAAGACAAAAGAATATATTTGAAAATTTATATCCTGTCATTGAACATGCGTATAAAGTTCAATGAAAAATTTATGACGATTTGATATTAAAAATGTTCCGAATAGCATATACATTGCATAATCATTGGCACTCATTGGTTACGCGCCTTAAAAGGCATTTGAAAGTAAATGTTTTTTTTGCGTTTCTTAATAAACATTTTCATGGTCATAAGGCCAGAGAAACGTGCGGAGAGCACGTGTCATTCTGGTTCGGGACAATTTAAAAACATAGAAACGTTCGCCGGCTCTGTCTCACGCACACAAACTCGCTTTAATCGCTAGTTGTTCTTTTCGTTGCTTTCTTGAGTGTCGTGAGGAAGAAATTGTGATACCTGTGTGGATAGATAGATATATTTTTATATTGGTTTGCTGGCGTAATAGCTTGCATTTCTTTTTATAAGAGTGATCTAAAGTGTCGGAAATTTTCTTGCTATATTCCTTCTTCCCTCTCCTTTGCGCTTTTACCAACCGACACCAATGTGAGTGAGAAAGAAACATTCAGTTCCATCAAGTGATAAGTTTTCGACTCTTTAAATTCCTTTTAATCATTTATTCATAATTATTGTATACACTCCACTTGTTAAATTCTTGTTTTTTTAATAGACGCACTTGCCGATAGGGGCACTTTACTCATCATCGTTGTTTTCCACAATAAATGGTGAGATTGTAAAGCGCTTACTGAGGAAATTTGTCGATGAAGGCAGGCTTCGTACTGATCATAACATGAAAGCAGCAACCAAAAGTGCACTATCCAGAGAGATATTAGCAGTAATATCCAGATATGGAACAAGGAATGAAACAAACGTTCCACTGGTAAAACTGAGAAAAGTGACGAGTTAATCTTTGTATGCAAAATATGTTCCCATACTTTGCACGTTTCAAATATCAGTGCTTCAAAATTGTCTCCCGATATCTCTATAGCTGATAGTACATCCAAAAATAATGGTAGTATTTTATATAAACTTATTTCCGAGAATGAATAATATGGGAGATTATTTATGTGTAAAAGAATTTATTACGGCTTGGTTTATCGGAACGCAACAAGAATACCTCTTTTAGTTCTAATGATCTGAAAATTAGTTTTTTATAACAATTTTTAGTATGAAAAAATTAAAAAGTTATGAGGAAAATACTGACGGTCCCCCCTTAAACTACCCCTTAAGCAGAAGTGAGGACTTGACTGATACGATGTGAACTAGTGTCCGAATGATCTATGACTAAATTTAAAATATGAATTTGATATTTTAAGGGAGTTGAAAGATATTGCAAAAAACTAATATTTATTATCCCCCTTTTAAGGGGTGTATCCCTCTTATTATTCATTTTCGGAAATAAGTTTATATAAAGGACTACCATTATTTTTGAATATACTCTCCACCCGCAGAAATATTGGGAGACAATTTTCTACCTTTTATATTGGTTAATACATGAACTAAATAAGAAACTAATTTTTTTTGCTGAAATAGGCTTAAAATGTCATGATTTTAAATTTGAGCGAAAAAAAATCCTGTCTGTCGGTCGGTCTGTCTGTAACTTTTTTGTGCGCACGTTTACTCTGGAACCATTTAGGATATTGACTTGGTGCACTTATGTATTATAACGTGATCTGGAACTAGATTATATTTTGATCTAATTCCGTTGGGGGGTTCGGAGGTAAATGGGATAAATAAGAGTAAATAGGCAAAGCGAGCAAGTAAGAGTCCATAAAATTGCAATTTAGGGCATGTACGAAAAGTCAAGGTCTGAGAATTTTTTTTGACATCAGCCATCCTCCCTATTACCCCCAATACCACCCCCACACTATTGTGAAAGGAAATACAAAAATTTTTTGGCATTAGCCACCTTCTCTACTACCCCCATTGCCACTCCCACCCTATTATTAAAGGGAATAATAAATAAATAAATAACACCACAGAAATTAGACAGCCCCCAATTCCAGAAGCCAGGGCTTGTGCGGAAGGGGGTTACACATTGGAAAAACGTGGATATACAACCATTTCCTCCGGCAGTGCCAGTACCGGAGCCAGGATTCGAACCCGGTGGTGCGATGTCAGTGTGATTAATCGCGATTGCCACCTCGCGCCTTAACCCACTCGGCTATCGACCAGAGTAAAGAATTAAATTGAGATTTAGTGTGTGTATGAGAACCAAGGGCCTCTAAAATTTATTTTGGCATTAGTCACCTTCTCTACAACCCCCATTGCCACCCCCACCTTCTTGTTTAAGGGAATACAAAATTAAATCGGGATTTAGTGCGTATACGAGAACCAAGGACCTCTAAAATTTTTTTGACAATAGCCAACTCCTCTACCACCCTCATTGCCACCCCCACCCTATTATTAAAGGGAGTAAAATATTATATTGGAATTTAGTGTGTATAAGACTTGGATACAAAATCTGGACGTGGAAGTAGTGATTCCTTGGGCAGCGGTTTTTTTGATCTAACACATTCTCGGTCTTCCTTTTTGGAAGAATTTTCTTGGACATATCAATATTAATCGAACTGGCTCCAAACTATTTTAGAAAACGAAAAACAACACAATAAATAATAATCAGACACGAGCTTTCCAAATAAATATTCTCGGAAGGTATCTGCGACCACAAGACCTTTTATTGTTAATTCCATAAATACCATGTCATGATTTTCGCACGTATAGAAAACGAAAATTTAGAAAAAATGTATATATTGACAAGTATATAGTATCCAGATATCTCAACTGGGCATCAAACTTATTGCTCCTATTTCGAAAATGAAGCATTGCCGAGAATAATTTTCCTCCATCAGCTTCGTGTAACTGACCTTTTATTCTGTATACTTCACTTCTTGGTCTCGAATATTTAAACAATGATCTTTTAGGTATTGCATGAACAACTGTATGCATAAAGGATCATTATAGGTCATGTTGGAAGCCAAGACACCTACTTGTTCATTTAGAAAAACATAAAACTCAACAAGTGTTACATCTTAGTAAATAATTGACTTCCTTTAAATTCTTCGGATCTAATATTCTGCCCTCCTAAGCCAAAATGACGTATCTCAAAATTTGTCCATTTCTATATTTCACCATTTTACAACAACTCTATATCAAACTCATTATATTTCCTAAGCGAAAAGGAAGTATATTACCTGCTAAGCATTGAAAATTACTAATAAAACAAGACGTATCTCAAAATTTCTTGAGAAACCTAAGGGAATTAGATGTAACTCACTTTTCTTAAAGATTTCATTATAAAGAATTCTCAATATCTATGTTCCTATGAAAAATACAGAGTGGTGGCCAAACAAATGAACATTTCTATTGTGAAGTTAGGTCATGAAGAGTGCGAAAGTTGTGCAATATTTAATTTGCACAACTCAAATCACAACAAGGAAAACCTGGACAATAATTGTGATAACTGCAAATAATGGAAACTCCACATAGATGAAGCTACTAAATCTCCAATAGAATATCGCGAAGTTCCTGAAAAAGATTATACTAGAAGTAACAGTATAATATATTGTGTGGATCTTGAAAAAATTATCATGCTTCCAAGGTTGGAAATGTTAAAAACTGCCATATTTGCTAACAGCTAAGATAACAGTATATAATGAGAGCTTTGTGCCTGTAGGGAAAAAACAAGAGAAATGTAAACCTTTTGCCGCTCTGTGGCATGAAGCTTTATTTAGAAGAAATAAAGAACAAATTATAAGCACTTTCTACAACTTCTTTAAAGCTAAAAGATATATCTAAAATTACAATGTGGCTAGATAATTTCACAGCCAGAACAAAAACTAGACTTTTTTTTCATTCCTAATTTATATTATGAATTCAGATGAAATTATTGCAGACGAAACTGATATAAAATATTTTGAACCGGGTCATACTTTTATAGCAGCAGACTCTTTTCAGTGGAATTATCAATGAAAGGAATGGGCAAACTTTATGATTTCGAAGATTTTGTTCGAGTTGTGCGTACTGCCTCTCGTGGCACATACGTTCTACCAATGAAATTAGATAAGTTCTTCAATTGGGAGATGATCCATCTTAGTACAGAAATTAATCCAAGACCTTACATACACAGCACAATGGAAGTAACTACTCAAAGAGGAACTTACTCAATAATATAAAACTGGTTTGGAAATTATTTTTTAAAATTCAATAGTTACAAAAAATAATGAACTAATAAAATGGGGGATAAATTAAATGGCATATCGCGTCAAAGAAAGAAAAATATGATTCAAAATACGGGAGGAATTATGAAAAATAGGCTAAAATTTTGGGAAAATTTATCTACATCAGATTAATATCATATTTTAATTCAGCAGATATTACTTTTTGTTCTTTAGTAACGTGTTTATTTTTGTTAGAATAAAATGTTATACTTATAGATGTGACTGATTTTAGTGTAAACAATAATTTTATGTAATTAGGCTTTGTTCTCAAAGTTAAAAGTAGAAAATTCGTTAGTTAAAAAATCAATAAATAAATAAATATTTTTTTAAACAATTTTATTATTTTATGTGGATTTTATGCAAAACTTACATACCAGTAAGTATGTGAATTTTTATAAATATAACCGACATTTATTCTTAAGCAAATTGAATGGATCTCATTTATTTTATTAAATCATTGATTTGTGCAATAAATATTAAAGCATTATTTTTTCATCTGTTTCATAAAATTATATCCAAAAATAGAAAAAATGATGACAAAAAATAAGTAGTGCTGAGCTGCATAAAATCTCAAAATAACCTAATACCGAGATGCGTCGCTTTGGCTTAGGAGAGCAGTATTAGTATCTATCAAAATTTATTGCAATTGTTTACAATATACATGAAAGAAATTTAAAAATGTTCTAAATCAGAAGGAAATGTTTAGTAATGGACGAAATTAAATAGTTATTTATGATGTAAATCGTGAAAGCAATGTATTATTTTGCATGTGAATATTATGAAACAAGCATAGCGAATTGAGCAACCCCACGAATAAAATAAAATCACTTTTAACACATATATCATACAACTTTTTTATACAACGCCCCTGTACGACTACCTGTAATTGCAATTAAATTGATAAATCGAAATTATAGTTTCAAATTTCTTAACAGTTAATTTTATGATTTTTAAACAAGCATCGCCTATGTTGCCAAATGGTATATAGATAGATAGAGAGATAGAGGAGCTGGTTATTTGGCCTTTACCATTGCGACCTTTTCAGGTCTGCTGTAGTACTCCTAGAATACATTCCTTATAGTAACTCATCCAACTTTGTCCCTTGTACTAGAATTCACAGATTTGATAAGGACCCTTTTGTGTAGCTTTCCGCCCTTGGTTCTTCTTATCCGAGTACTCTGATGTCTGTCTCGGTAGGCCTTCACAGTGACACAATACGTGAACTGGCGTTTCATCTTCCTCTTCACAGAACCTGCATGTTGCGTCCTCTGCCGGGCCAATTAGACTTATATGTCTATTGAGCCGGTAGTGCCCAGTAAGACCTACCATTACTCTGCTGACCTTTCTATTCTGGTTTAGTAGATCTTCCGGAAATTTGGCCGATCGTTCTTTAATGAAGTCTTTTAAAGATTTATTTTGCACCTATTCCTTAGTGGCTGCTCGTATGTATGGCTTTGTCACGCTACAAAAGGGCTCAGGTCTTATTAGGGTTTTGAGTGCGATTAATTTGGCCAGCTAATCTGCCTTTTCATTTCCTCTGTGTGCCTCGTGTCCTGGTACCCATGCTAAGGTCACCATGTTCTGACTTCCTAGCTCTATAAGGGCCGTCAAGCTGCCCCACACTTATCTTGAATTGATTTTCACGGAACTGGTTGCTTTTGTTTCCATTAGGTTGTCAAAGAAAATGGCAATCGAATGGTTAATAGTGCCTTGTCCTATTATCTCACTTGCGCAACGGTGTACGGCGATCACTTCAGATTGAAATACTGTGGAGTATTTCCCTAGACTTATCGGGATACTGGCATTTGACCTTGTCCTGTATATCATGGCTCTGGCCACCTATTCTGTCTTGGAGTCGTCAGTGAGGGGCCGTTTTTCCAGTCTTCCCTGTCTGGTATTACAGTCTGAAAGTTCTTATGGAAGTTATACCTTGGGACCATTACATCCGAAATGTGAAATGGTAACTAACTTCCAGTTTTTCAATACTGAGTTAGTTAATTTATACTCGTAATTTAACCCTAAGTTACGTTAATGTTGCCATACTCAATCCATTATAGGAGGATAATAAATGTTGCACGTAGTCAGCGCGTAAAACAAGGCTTATTGACGTTTGAATTTAGCAAACAGTATGTTATTTGCATACACTAATTTTGTCGACTGGTTAGATGTAGATTGAACAAGGTAGAAGGCAACTTCAGTGAACGCATCTTTTTTAGGTTATCTAGAAGGGAAACCAAAAAATGCAAATCTTCAACTTTATGGTCTAAACTATATATGGAAAATTGAAGTCTGCGGACTAAAAGTAGTGTTGATATAGGCAAGTATCAGAAGGCAATAGGATTGTTACTTTTTGCTAATATTCCAACGGATATAATAGAACAATTAATTACGGACAGATGGCATTTGATGGAAGATAACACAACTATGTCTCTTGATGCATTTTTGCTATTATTTAAATTTTGTATAGAAAATAATTATTTTCAGTATGAGAATGATTATTATACTCAAATTTTTGGCTTGGACATGGGAAACTGTATATCCCCAGTGTATGCTGATTTACTTATATCAGAACTCCAAGATGTTAGCCTTTAAAAACTAAACTGTGTATTATTCTTTAAAAAATATGTGGATGGCATATTTATGGCTACTGACAAGGATAAGTTACAATTAGTGTTAGACACATTTAATGCTTTTCATAAAAAAATACAAATTACTGTGGGAAAATAAAAAAATAACTAACTTGCATTTTTGCATCTTCAAAAGATGGCGCTCAAAATCAGTTTTTTGCAAATATCTCCGTTCCTATTGGTCATAGGAACAAACTAAATTAATAAATTGAAGAGCATAAAATCATATGTAAAATGCATTTTTTCAGTCACATTAACAATTTTCAAGATACGGCGTACCAAACGGAAGCAAATAATGATAATAATGTAGCGGTGGAGCGTTTTTAAGTGATATGTGAAAAGTAATTTAAACCTATTTTAAATCTATTATTATCAAATGCATAGACACAGTTTTCTTTATATTTTGTAGGAACACGCCTATTTCCTTAATGGGAACGATATTTATCATTTCATTTTGTATTAAAATTTTTAATTTTAAGTACGTTTTGGACGTTTAGGTTGTGGAAGGACCGGTACATTGTCGCCTGAATCTTCTTCCCCGTTATAGTTACTTTCCATAGCATTTTTATCTGCCATTTCTAAGAGATCCGTGTCTTCTGTATTGACCTCGCCGGTCTCGCAGAAGGATTCATTGCAATAATAGCACATGACGGAACATTTTAGGCCCGTCTTGCGGCAACCGTAAGCTCTTCCACACCCTCTCCACAGCTCTATTGCATTTGCACGAAATATTTTTAAGCAAGGAATCCTAAGGAAGTTGTTTAGTATTTTGCACAGCGTCGAATCCTGTCTGGATTTTCCGCCAACCATACTCCACTGCATTTTTTCAACCCCACGCAATAACTGGACTTGGTGGTAAGTCCGTAGGCAATGTTGCCGTGAAGCGTCTCTTGTTGGTGACAGCGAGGATAAATTGACCTTGTTTTTGTCCATCGATCTTACGAAATTCGCAGGGAATCCAAGGTAACGGTTTCGTAAAATTCTCCATACAGCGTGACCAAAAATGTTTCTCCCGCACTGGCTAGTGCAACGAAGTATGCATGTGCATCTTGGAGGCTTCAATCATTTCAAGCAACTTGTTGTTTTTCGCAAGAATGTTAAGAGATTCAATCTTTCAATAATTAAAGAAAGCAGACAACCGCTGAATGCACGTAGGAACAAAACATTCTTACCTACAGAATTTACAAACTGTAGACTGTGATGAATATATCTTTTCCTCCACTTTACTCCGAGCAGGTTTTCGTAAGAAGATATTATCATGCTCGCTCGCCAGTGCAGTCATCAAAACTAATAAATCTACATCTTCTCCTACAATCTACAGTGCTGAATAGGACGAAGATATATCAACAGCTGTTTGAATTATGAGAGAGTCCGTAACTTCTGGTGCATGCATCACTGTAAAATTATGGTCGTCTAATTATCTCGCGAACATAGATATCAAACGTCGTTTATTGAAGTCTCGAGATAAAAACTTTTCTTTAGGCATGGCAAGAACCATCGCTTCGTCGAAAATAACATCAGAATGCTGTTTGACATGTCGATATCGTTCAGCACTTTTTGTACTTTTGCTAGCCATTTGCTATTATTGCAATGGATCCTCCTGCGAAGACAATCCCAAAGTGCTTAGAAAAGGCGAGTTGAATATAGAAGAGACGAATCTCTTAGAAATATCAGATGAAAATGCTACGGAAAGTGACAATAACGGTAAACAAGACTCAGACGACAATGCACCAATCCTTCCACAACCAAAACGTACTTAAAAGTAATGATGTTGTGGATTATGCCTACGTGGCATACCACGTTAAAAATATCCACCGTTAGGCTGTACTTCCTGGGTGGTGTGGAAACGAGTTACAAATTGAAATGATAAATATCGTACCCATTAAGGAAGTAGGAGTGTCCCTACAAAATACAATGCAGAAAACTGTATCGATGCGTTTGATAATAATAGATATTTATGTTTAATTACTTTGCACATATCACTTAGCCCACATTTAAGGAGACATTAGCAAAAACGCTCCACCACTACATTACCATTATTTACTTGCATTTGACGCGTTGTATCTTAAAAACTGCTGCTCTGTTGGCAAAATGTATAAAATATATTTTACGTATAATTCTATGCTCTTCAATAGGTTAATTTACTTTTTTCCTAGGACCAATAGGAACGGAGATATTTGCAAAAATACTAGTTTTGAGCGCCATATTTCCAAGATGGTGGCGCGAGCGGTCTTCCACCAAGGCCGCAAATTCAGGTTTAAATTTCATCTCCTTAGGACCTTTTACGTAGTAGACTCCTTTTTTCTCCCTACGGTTTGGATTATAATCACTTTGAACAAATATCTCTTAACAAAAAAATCAACATTTTCCATCAGATGCGAGCATCCTTTCCAGATAATTAACATGGAAAATACTTTTTGTTAATAATTAAATTCATTTTCAGAAAAATACCTACAAATGAACACATTGAAAAGTGTCAGTTTCATTTCTATTTTAAATTAGGAATTGTTAAAGACAAAAACTTCTCAAGTAGGACTACATTAAATTTATTCTAAAGTAGTAAAAGTAGAAAATTTCAATATTTAAAGAGATGTGTTCATTGAAATAATAAAAAGACTACTACTATTTTCATTACCTTCACATAAGCCTGCAAAATAAGATTAAGCTGTCTACTTACATAATAGTTTAAATTGCTATTTATTATTCTCTCATTTTGTATTCTAATACACACACAAAAGTTTCTATAACACAGCACTCTATCATGTCTAGTAAACTACTAAAGTGGGTTTGAAATGGAAACATAATCCTATTAAGCAGGAGTAAGGCATCTATCTCTTCGCTTGGAAAAATATGTATTTTTACATTTTTCCTGCAATTACCAAAATTATGTTTTAAAAACATAATTTAACAAGGTAATATTGTACGCATGTAATATAAATATTACAGATTTTTTTTAATTAAAATTTTGTGGAATATAATGATGTTTTCAAAGTTACGTACGTTCATTATATAAACCAATTTATTCAGAATGTTCTTAGTTTAGCTGAACAATGTGGTTTATTACGGTAGACTAATACATTGAACTAAAACAATATATGACAAATTACGCCCTAAAAGGCAATTGACATTTCTAGAAACATTTAACACTTGTTTAGGTATAAATAAAAATCTATAAAAACCTAAGAATACAAACAAATTATATAATTTTTATTTATATATTATAACAATTTATATTTATTGACAAGGAATTTTAAAAGTACAATTAGTTAATTATGCCAGCCGCTAGTTAGTTGAATAAGGAAATAATTCCCAGAAAATTGAATATAGTTTTAATTTCTTTATTTATAGTTTGTTTTTAACATACCAAGTAAAATTCAGTTTTCGCTTGTATTTCCTGAACCGTTAACTTTTCGAGGAAGGGAGTTATTACCAATATTATTAAATATTAAATTTTCTGCAGAAAAGTTACTTATCACTTTTTAAATACGATTAACCGTTTATAGGCTGGGGCCGTTACCTTTTTGAGATGAAAAAATTAATAGCAGGCAACGGCCGGCTGGAATATATAGCTGAGGTCATAAAAAATGAAAAAAAAACTTTGGAACTTGAGATGAAAGGAAGTAGTGAAATGGGGTGCTATTTAAGGGATGAAAACCGTTTTTCGTGATTTGTGGCGAAACGTGACTTCCCAGAGAAAAGTATTTCATACAAAAGTTGTAGATAATAAAAAAATCTAAAACTTTTAGTCTATATATTTTTCGACATAACCTCAAAGTTTGCGAAAAAATGACGAAAACCCGATTTTTCCGTTTTTATTTTTTTTCTCGCGTGAAAATTATTTAATTTAAATGAAACTTTGTGAAAGTACGTAATTGTTTGCATGTAATAAGCATGAATTTTTTCAATCATGGGAAATAAATATTTTTCAAGATTTTATCATTTTTCCGAGAAAACACCCCTATCTTCGGCGAACAACTTTATTGATTTTTTTTTGGATTTTGATATTCTACTGGTGCCCATTTTTTTCGTCGAGATGTCTACTTTCAAATGGTACGTCGATGTTAGTAATTTATTGCCATTTGGCAGCTTAAAATAAAAAAAAACCGAAAAAAAAATTTTTCGAACCTCGAATTTGTCGATTTTTTTCATTATTTTCAATTTTTTAGCATATTTATGTTAATAATTCATAATATTTTAATGAAAAAACTTAAATTGGTATAAAACAAATAAAGTTGAATGAATTTCATCACGGAAAGGTAAGGAAAAATTCTTGAAACTTAATATTTACATGGAAATCAATAGTACTTTATTAATTTTCATAAGCTACAGTTAAGTTTCGAAAACTTTATATGCATATTAAATTATTCTAAATACATATGATAAAATACAACATACAATTTATTTATATTGGCTACGAATTCTTCACTTTATTTGCAGATATTTACTTTATTAATATTGGTTGTGTATAGCTTATAAAAAGAAAAATCAATAAAATGATTGTTAAAATCTATTCAATTTTAGGTCTTTTTTGTTGTGGTTCGTTTTCTTCATCGATCAAACGCTCTCAAATTCTATATTATCTTCAAAATCATTTTCATTTTCAGGCTCAATTTCGATGTCATTATTCTTTGCTGGCTCTTCATCAATATCTTCAGAATCACTTAAATCTACAAATACTTCTCTGTCTCTATTTGAACAGTTCTCAGTGCATGTATTGCATATATTGGTACATTTTAAGCCGTGTTTTCGGTAGCCACACCTTTGATTACTGCATCCACTTTCACAAGTACAGCTAATGCTTTTTAACAACTTTCCGGGAATCAAGTCGGAACTGTCAGAGATGTATTTCGGCACGAGTCTTCCTACATTTTCGTTCCAGCCCAAGTCCTTTGCTTTTTTGTTGTTCTGATCGTTGTCAAAATTACCCAACCAAGTTTGCAATTGGTACTAGACTCTGTAGGAGTGTTGTGCAGCTGCTTCTTCAGTTGGAGGGAGTTTTTCCAATTTAAAAGTGGATTTGTTTGTAGCTTGCTGATACAGCTCAAATCGTAATTGACTTACTGAGTTATAAATTTTCTTACTTTTGTAAATACTAGCTGTAAGTTGAGATCCATGTTTTGCTATGTTATGTGGTCTGCATCTTTTTGATAATAAACACTAGCTAGGTTTAATAAATTTTTATTATCCAATAAAGATCTCACTATTGTTTTTTTTCCCTTTTCCAGCAAAACTTGAAGTTGTATCACACCCAGAGAAAGCATGAAGAAACGCTATTACACTTGTGTATGGTTCGTGCTTAAAACAAGGGGATGTATAAAATGAATCTTTGACGTTGCTTGAGCCTGGTTTGTGAAAATAAATATCCAGCCCATTCGAATTTAATTGGTGTAAAGGAACTAGTAAATCGATGTCTTGACCCACGATTATTACAGTTTTATCATCTTGTTTTGCTAATTGGATCGCAGTATTAACAATCAGTGCGTCGGCGTCTTCAGGAGCTCGATAACACAAAAAGCCCTCGGACTGTAATTTATTTGATATTGTGATAATTAAATTGTTTTTATTATTTTGATTTGATAAAAATTTTTCTTGTGAAAAGGGTATTCGTTTAATTTTAATCGAAAGCTCAATCACCACGTGCATTTATAAAGGACGCATCACAAACTGAAAAAATACTTTTACACAACTAGACGAATAAAGATTTACTACTACAACAGAACGAGCTCTGCTGCTCTTGTGCAGGCTCACTTTGACTTACCCCTCTCTACCCCCAACCTTCAGTCGTTTTGGGCGGGCATTTCAAATACCTGTATGCGGAGAAATTTCAAATTTTGTAAATTTTTTTTTTGTTTGAATACGTAACAGTATTTTTCTTGTTTGTATTCAATTTTAGCGTGATTTCCAATAACTATATTCATTCAACTTTAGTTATTTTATACCAAAGTAAGTTTTTTCATTAAAATATTATGAATTATTAACATAAATATGCTAAAAAATTGAAAATGAAAAAAATCGACAAATTCGAGATTCGAAAAATTTTTTTTTCGGTTTTTCTTAATTTTAAGCTGCTAAATGACAATAAATCTCTAACATCGACGTACCATTTGAAAGTAGACCTCTTGGCGAAAAAAATGAGCACTACTAGAACATCAAAATCCAAAAAAAAAATCAATAAAGTTGTTCGCCGAAGATAGGGGTGTTTTTTCGGAAAAATGATAAAATCTCGGAAAATATTTATTTCACATAATTGAAAAAATTCGTGCTTATTATATGCAAGTAATTACATACTTTCACAAAGTTTTATTTAAATTAAATAATTTTCACGCGAGAAAAAAAATAAAAACGGAAAAATCGGGTTTTCGTCATTTTCTCGCAAACTTTGAGGTTATGTCGAAAATTATATACAATAAAAGTTTTAGATTTTTTTATTATCTACAACTTTTGTCTGAAATACTTTTCTCTAGGAAGTCATGTTTCGCCACAAATCACGAAAAACGGTTTTCATCCTTTAAATAGCACCCCATTTCACTACTTCCCTTCATCTCAAGTTCCAAAGTTTTTTTTTCATTGTTTATGACCTCAACTATATATTCCAGTCGGCCGTTGCCTGATATTAATTTTTTTCTTTTCAGCATTAAAAATCCGTAACGGCCCCAGCCTATTAGGAGATACAGGCGCGACAATGTCGACGTATTTGCGTAACTATGAAAAAAGAGGTTTACACTTCTGATACACTATGTTTCAGGTGATATGCATAATTCTTGCATTTAATAGGTAATCAGATATTAGCGTCTAATTTATCGTTAAATATTAATGTCTTTCTGCATTGAACATTTGATGTTTATTACTGCGATAGAGTAAAGGGTGCGTTTGGCAGGTCTAGTCCACTAAATCCCTTTCAATGCATTTTTATTCGTTTTGATGTTGAAGCTTGTGCTACTCGTTCTTCAACTTCCACCTCTTCACTTTCCTTGTCCGAAACTTGTTCTTCCTGAGTTTTTCCATGCATTACATACTCTATCCTCATGACTCATTGTAATGTGTGATTGCATACATTTGGGTGCTTTTAACTAATCCTGACGTCACCACTAAACTGGTCCATTGAATCTGGTGTAGTCTAAATTTTACGAAAACTCTAAATAGGTCGCTGACGTTAGTAGACATGTTTATAAATGTTGGTTCAATTGCGTCATAAATTAGTCTAGAATCATACTATTTCTAGAGCTGAGCAGTGGAAGGCGATACTGCGACATTTATTTTCCTAAGGGAGAATAACTGACTTATGCAGCTGCACAAAGCTTAAAAGACGAGTTGGTGGTCAGTCGTGAGAAGTTCCTCGATGTGAACCGGTGGTGACGTGCTCTTTTAATACATTGTTTCACTTATTTAACCCCTCATAACCTACAGTGGATACGATATTTTACGTTTGTGACATTTGAAATAAGGAATGGCGGATTCAAGTGATCCGGTGCTTCATTGCTTCATCTGGGAACAGAGTTTGACAGAAGGTGAAACTATTGTAGTTAAAGAGAGAAAGCAGTGTTAAAAGGGAACACAAAAAGGCAACTCAACTTGACGTTCTGAAATGTATCACAGTATCATACTGTATGTTACGTGACAAAGATGTTTTAGAAGAATTTCAGAGGATAGAGGTGAAAAAAGCAGCTGAAAAACGTGATACAGTGCGCTGTGCTTAATCGCCTCCGTTGAAAGAAAATCCCCTAGCAGTTGCCAAAAAAGAACTGATTCGTGGGGTTTGACTGTCATTTTGCGAATCGCTAAAGTGGTTGATTTAATTGAAGCAGGGGGCAGGTACTATGGACAATGTATGATTAAGTTTTCTACAATTCCAGCCACGTCCAGTAGATAATGAGACGCACCGGGAGATGAAGATGTTACAGCAGCATTCGAGAACGTTTGCTCTTATATTGAGTTCAATCGAGACGAGTGCCAGTGTAAAACCGATGAAACCACGTTGTCTGAACTTATATTTCAAATGTTTGCCAAATCATTGACAAAAAATGGTTTTAACCGCGCATCTTTACCTCCCACTCGGGCAGCTGCACGTCAGCATCCTCTGCGAATATATCACTAAGTTCAAAAATAGCACGGAAACAACAAAAGTCTGTAAGATTGGAGCTGAAAAATATGGTTTGCTGCCCATTAAGGATTTAGCTCAACAGGCGCTCCTGAAAACCATGTAAATATTCGAAAGACTGCAAGGCAGCCCGCGATTGCAGAAAAGTTGGTCTCTAATGTTCTACTATTAATTGCCGAAGGCAACCGTGCACGGGTATCAAGGACATAGAAGAAACTGAAAATTACGATGACGCAATCGACATTAGGATGGAGCATGTAATGCATGGAGAGACTCAGGAACAACAAGTTTCGGACGAGGAAAGTGAAGGGGTGGAAATTGAAGAAAGAGTAGAGCAAGCTTCAACATCAAAACGAAGTTCAATGTAGAAAGACATTAATATTTAACGATAAATTAAACTCTAATATCTGATTACCTATTAATTGCAAGAATTGTGCATAATATCACCTGAAACGTAGTGGAAACCTTTTCTCGTAGTTGCGCAAATACACCTGTGTTCGAAACGGTTAGTCGTAGATAAAAAGTGCTAATTAACTTTTTTGTAAAACATAATATTTTTAGTCGCAAACTCCTCTCTATTTAGTACATTTCGGTATCCTTGGGATAGCGACATGTAAAACAGTCAGCAGGCGTCATCTAGCGGTCCAGTGTCTGTTGCAATCGAAAAATAAATAGCCTGACTGGGCTTAGCATATTTCAAATGTGCTTTTAGAGGGCGGAATATTAAAACATAATATTTTTAGTCGCAAACTCCTCTATATAATCCTTTTTTTACTATAAGGGACGTAACCAGACTGCAACCAACAGCTACTCTCCGGGCTATGTGCCCCGTCGAGCGCTGAATTACAAATTACAAGCCCGGCGCGTTAAGTGTAATAATTGCATATCACCATCAAAACGCTAATGCTTCGATTGCAACAAACACCAGCCGAAAGACTGATCCTACTTAAAGGAGTTCTCGTGTTGCAATCGAAGCACTACTGTTTTGATGCAATTATTACACCTAACACGCCAGGCTTGTAACTCGTAAGTCAGCGCTCGGCAGAGCAGATAGCCCGGAGAGTAGCTATTGGTTGCAGTCTGGTTACGTTCCTTATAGTGAAATAAGGATTTTATAGAGGAGTTTGCGACTAAAAAGATTATGTTTTAATATTCCTCCCTCTAAAAGCACATTTCAACTTTTTTTTAGACAATTTAATACTAATAATCTTGATAATATCTTCCTTCCCCGAAAAGTTAACGATTCAGGAGATACAAACGAAAAACTGAATTTTGCCGCCATTTTTTGCTATATAGCTGCTAACACATACTTCGCACGAGGGGGAAAATTGGTATGTTAAAGACAATCTACAAATAAAGCTTTCTGGAAATTATTTCCGTATTGGGGCCTTTTTGCTCTGGTGCCCGGCTTAAATACACAATTAAATTTCAGACGTTGCGTTGAAGTTGTACTACTGGTAGTTGCTAGGCTAAGGTATTATTTATGACAGCATCCGGAACCGATACTGAGAAAGATTAAAACTACATAACCGATGTATAATTTTACTTACAATGATAGATCCGTTATCTGATGGAAACATCGACTCATGTATCAAAAATAGTAAATATATTATTGAAAAAAATTATGAAAACGATAGTCATGAACCACACCTGATGGTCCGTGATATAGTTAGTCCTTTTACCAATGTTGTTTTAGTAGATAGAACCTTACAAATAACTAAAGTCAGATTGCTGACTGATAGTAATTTAGAAAGTAGAACTAAATTAACTGGAAATAGTACAATGGAACGTTTAACGATGTGTATAAAAACAACTCATTTTGAATTGTAAAACAGTTTCTATCAACAGGATTTTGGTATGGCAATGGGGTCTCCAGCATATTTACGGAAGATTTTGAAAAGACATGTTCAAAATTCTACACACAAACCGATTGTCTGGTTGAGACATATTATCGATATTTTTGCAATCTGGCCTCATGCGGTTGATTTGTTAGATAGTTTTATAAAATATAAATTCAAATTTATTCAGTATCACTACAATATGCACATAAATCATAAAACAACGAAAAATAAATAAGTAAATTATAGGATGAATCACCTAAGCTAAAAGCTTGTAATGTGATGTCCATCTAGAAATATACTAGTTTAATTAATTATATACAAGAAAATAACAGCAGCAGCATACTACAAAAATAATAGAAATACGTTACGAAAATGAAAATGGTAGGTATATATAGCATTGGTTCTCGATAAAAAATAAATCTCTGTGTATGGGTTTTTCTGCAGATTCACTCTCAAATTTTGTATTGCTCTAGTGTTATAAGTATGTATTGTGTATGATGCACATTTTTTCAACATCCACATTATACCTTGGTAAATATATAATTTCCTTGTTGTAAATAAACTAGCCTCATCATGTAAAATATCAGTTGAGTATGGCGATTTTCTAAAAAATAATTTCTAGTAATGTGTTTTGAATTACCTGTATATTATGTAGAGTAGTGTTATATAATCCCCCCCATATGATGATACAGTATCTCATGACTGATTCGGCCAAGGCATCATACACCATAAGCATGTTTTCCCTGTTGAGTACGTCTCTTAATTGGTAGAATTCAAATGCCAGCTTTCTGAGCCTATTCATTAGATAATCGATGTCTGTCCATCTCAAATATTGATCAATCATGAATGATAATAGATAAAATAAAATTGGTCCCACCACCGTCCCTTGTGAGACGCCGGTGGTGATGAGTAATGGGTCGCTATAAGTATTGTTGATTTTAATTTTTTGATATCGATTTGTTAAGTAATCCTAGAACATGTTCATTCAATGTTATACCTCTAACATCTATTTTTTTTAACCTGCCCAATAGGATTTTATGGTTGATAGTGTCGAACGCCTTGGCTAAGTCTAGAAACACAGTAAGACATTTTTTATATTCATTTAACCCATTTATAATATTTTTAATTAACTCAATGAACACATCTTCAGTTGACATATTTTCCCTAAAGCCAAATTGATTTTTAGTTAATAATTTATGTTTTTTTAAGCATTTTTCAAAAATATTTGCAAAATTATTTATAACGGTTATAGGTCTATAATTAGTTGCCATTTTCTTATCACCGGATTTAAATATTGGGGTAGTTATAGATTCTTTCCATTTGCTAGGAATACGGCCTTTTATAAGACATAAGTTTATTATGTGAATTAACGGATTAACTAGAAATTTATGAATATGTTCTATTGTGTATACTGACAGTCCATCTGGCCCAGGGGTAGTGTTATTTTCTAGGCTAGATTATTATTATTATTAGCCGTTACTCGAGTCCGAGTATAAAAATGTTACAGTCGATAAATTGTGTACAATAAAAACAAGTAAAAGGTGTAGTCTATTGTAATTCCCATTCATCTACGGTGCACACGACTATGGCTATAGAGGCCAATTCGGGAGAGCACATGTCGACCGCAGTCAGGACAAACATAGACCTGGTTAGGTCTTGGATTCGGCCTTCTTGCAGCAACATTTCCTTGATAGCTGGCCACAACCCCTCGCCATTCGGTTCTGTCCGCTGCAAGTTGTTCCCATTGCTCGTCTGCAATACCGCAGGATTTTAGATTTTCATGGAGACCGTCTTTGAACCTCTTGCGTTGACCGCCACGCCTTCTTCTACCGCTTAGCAATTCACCATAAAGTGTGCATTTAGGAAGGCGGTTATCATGCATACGATGAACGTGACCTGCCCATCTTAGGCGTGCTCTTGAAATAAGCACCTCAATTGGAAGGCTGTTTGCTCTCCTGAGTACTTCCACGTTTGATATGTGGTAGAACCAACGGATTTTCATCATACTTCTGAGATGTCTTTGCTGAAAACGTTCTAATTCTTTCACATGACGACGGTAAGTGACCCAGCTTTCACATCCATAGAGCAGTGTTGGAATGACAACTGCTCTGTAGACAGCCATTTTCGTTGACAAAGCAAGGTCGTGGTTGTCAAATAGGCTAGATATAAATGTAATCAACACATTTTTGGTAACAGGATTGAGAAAGATGGTATCACTTACATTTTTTTTCGTTCATGGTATGTACTGGTGATCCAAAATTTATTAAATTTGCTATATTGTTACCAATATTCACAAAAAATTTATTAAAAAAATTTGCTTTTGTTTTATTATCCTGAATTAATAATACACCATTACCGTCAACAATATTAACGTTTCGTTGATTATTTCCCATGTTTTTTACCATTATTTCCAACAGAATTGATTTTATTTTTATAATAATCGTTCGTTGTTGTTCTTATTAAATTGTTAAGATAATAAGTTTTTTCATCGCATCTCTCTTTCTAATAGAGTCCAATATACTCTGTGTAATCCATGGTTTTAGTTTAATATATTTTTTATTATTGTAAGATTTGGATTTAGAATGTGTGTTAATATAATAAAGTAATTTATTTCTAAAAATATCATAAGCTAGGTCTGGAATGTCTTGAGTGACATCGTCTCAATTTTCAGTTAATAAAGATTTTTCCAGATTGGCATAATTAATAATTTTAAATTGGATTGTCAAAGGGATATTTTCTTATTTAAAATTATGGATATTAGCTACTGATAATCTGTTATATTAGTTTCAAGAATGATAGATTAAAAAAAACTTTTTTTTTGTAAGTTTTTACTTCCCACTCTAATGAAAATATGATCTATTAAACTAGACGAGTTTGTTGTTTCCCTAGTAGTTAACCTTCAATTAAATTTACTTTAGAAGTAGAAAATATGAACAAACTACCATTTTATACATTTTAATTTAATTTCAGAGCCTAGATGTACAATATATTTAGATATTTTCTTATTGCTACATTTTACAAATAGTCTAAGACTTGCGTATAAAAATTCACAAGGCCATGAGATAACCATTAACCTATATAATCAACAATGAGAAGTAAGATATGAAATAAGCACGATAAAGCGAATTATTGAAACTACTGAAGCTAAGTGGAATGAGGTATTTTTTTTCTTCTTTATTTTTTTGTGTTTATATATTTTTTACACCTATTAGTCGATGTATATCTAGTCTGGGAATGCTTTTAATCCAAGATTTTACTCTATTTTTGAAGAAATTATTAGAATTTACTATTTTTATTTCAATTGGCAATTTGTTATAAAGTTTATATCGTATGTATGTATATTTGTGCAATTGTTTTTTTAGGTCTATGTATTTGATGAGAAACATTTATCATGTAACAGGTGCTATAGGGATGGTCAATGTTTCCAACTCATTTTTGTTTTTATATTGCCTTAATGAAAGGTTGTAACAGAAGAGTTGCCGCATATCAAAGGTCATCGTTTCTAAGTACAGACTTTCAGTTGGGTAGGTCCAATTTCTTTACATATATATACTTTATATATCAATTTTACGTAATTTCTAAGGTTCTTAGATGACTATTTGCTGCATCTCCCATGCTATAATGCCATAAGTAAAGTGAGATTTGATTAAAATATGGTAAAGTGTTTTCATACTTAAATTTACAAAAAAAAAATTGTTTTTAACTTTTGGACTATAAAGTATGTAAATTCCCAGATACTTAATGTTATCTGTGGATGAGATTTCTATATTTGTGCTGCCGATTTTTATACATAATTTTTTATAAGTTGGTAGATATTTCGAATAGGAGGTAAACGGTATGTGGTAAGTTTGGGGTGTAATGGGGTAGTGAAGCGCAAGTTATAGCCTCTCCTACTCAATTGTTAACCTCACCTTCGCGATGAGTTCAATTTGAACTTGGTGCACCCTGTTTTCACTAACGAGGCTCTAACGACCGAGTAAGGGCGGAATAACCCTTACCTTTTGCCGTGAGCCCATCCGCCTTCTCACGAAGAGTGCGGTAAAAATAACCCACCGCACACAAAGGTTGCTTTTGGAATCGTTTGGTTACCCCATCGTCGCAGTCTCCTTCTGTGCCATGGGACCACACCACTCGCCTTCCGCAACCGAGCTGGTCAGTTGCATACCTGCTCCAGCTAAAATTTCAAATGCAGCTTCGTTTTCAGTCGATTAAGGCTTTAAAAAATGATGGAGCGTTCAAGTGGGACAAAATCATCCGGAGGTAAAATACCCTCCCGATCGGATCTCCGGGGGAGGGTGCCCACAGGGACACCTCATCGAATGTCGAAAAAACACCGACAAGTTAAATCCAAAAAAACTAATTCTTTCATCTACGGCGCTTGGAATGTTCGTACTTTGAACGACAGCACTCGCACCGATCGGCCTGAAAGAAGAACTGCTCTAATAGATAGAGAACTTCACCGACTCAATGTTGACGTTGCAGCTCTCAGCGAAACTCGATTTTTGGAGGAAGGCTCTCTCACAGAAAAGTACTACACCTTCTATTGGAAAGGTCTTCCCACCAATTCAAGAAGACAACATGGAGTAGGATTTGCCGTTCGGAATCAACTTGTATCCAACTTAACACAAGTACCACAAGGCCTATCCGAGCGTCTAATGCTGCTGCGCTATGAGCTATCAGATGGCAACGCAGTAAATCTAATAAGCGCCTACGCTCCCACTCTGGATGCAAGTCACGAAACCAAGGAAAGCTTCTATCAACAGCTGGAAGAAACCCTCTGTAGAATACCTAAAACGGAACGACTCGTTATTCTTGGCGATTTTAACGCTAGAGTAGGGAGAGATGCAGACACCTGGCCAGGCATCATAGGCAAGAACGGTTTGGGCAACATGAACGCTAACGGTCAACTACTCCTAACTAAATGCGCCGAACATGATCTAGTTATAACAAACACCATTTTCCGACAAAAGGATAAATTTAAAGGCACCTGGCGTCACCCCAGATCAGGTCACTGGCATCTACTGGACTATGTTATCGTACGTAGGAAGCATCTCAAGGACGTCCAAATTACAAAGGCGCGCATTGATAGCGAATGTTGGACCGATCATCGTCCTGTTGTCTCTAAAATGAAAATTGTTATGAGACCCAAACACCGAAGAACTCAAGTAAAACGCAGACTCCGTCTCTGTATTAGTAAATTGCGTGACCAACAAACCGTCGAACAGCTAAAGCAAAAAGTTCAAGAGAATTTGAGTGCACTAGAAGAAACCAATTCTGTAGATGTCGCTGCTACCTGGACACAAATTAAAGACAGTTTAAAAAGTGCGAGTGAGGAAATTCTTGGCACTGCAGCAAGTAAAAAACAGGAGGACTGGTTCAATGATAATGAAGCTTTTATACAAGAACTTCTTGACCGCAAACATACTGCCTTCCAAAACGCTATCAACCACCCCAACGACTCATCAAAAGCAGAAGCTTTTACCCAATCTAAGTATGAAACGCAACGCGAAATCAGAAGAATAAAGAACGAGTGGTGGGCAAGCAAGGCCAGAGAAATTCAAAAGTACGCCGATTCACACGATTACAGGAATTTCTTTCAAGGAGTAAAAGCAGTGTACGGCCCCAGTCGGAAAAATATGTGCCCTATTAAAGATTTAAATGGAAATCTCCTCAAAGAAGACCAGGAAATAAGAGCCCGATGGAAAGAACACTACTCTAGCATTCTTAACCAGCAAAGTCAAGCCGATCACGATATTATAAATCTTATCCCTCAATATGACACCTTCGAAGACTTAGATAAACCATTAACAACGGAAGAGATCTTAATTGCCATTGGGCAGCTAAAAAATAACAAATCTCCCGGCGCCGACTCACTCCCAGCTGAGATCTTTAAAGCTGTGTCGTCAGAGCTCATACCCTACCTCAAAAAACTGTTTGATGTCGTGTGGGAAAGTGGTCAAGCTCCGCAGGAGTTTCGTGATACACTTTTAATCAACCTCTTCAAAAACAAAGGGAGCGCTGCGGACTGTGGAAATTACAGGGGTATAGCTCTCCTGGCTGTTGGAGGGAAGATACTCACTAAAGCGATGGCAAATAGGCTAACACCTGTTATGGAAAAGTTACTTCCTGAAACACAGAGTGGCTTTAGACCAAACCGAGGCACATCGGATTTAATCTTCACACTTAAACAGCTTCAAGAAAAAGCACTCGAACATCAAGGAGAAATTCACATGGCCTTCATTGATTTAACCAAGGCGTTTGACTCGGTGGACAGGGAAGTGCTCTGGAAAATTATGTTCCGCTTAGGTATCCCTAGAAAATTTGTGGAAGTATGTCGCAGTCTACATACAAACAACAACGCCCAGGTTATGTATAATAATGAGGCAACCGAACCTTTCCAAACTCTCACTGGAGTTAGGCAGGGATGTGTCCTGGCACCCCTACTCTTTAATTTGTTTACCACTGCTCTAACAATTATTGTTGACAACAAACTGACAGTCAGAGGAATAGGTCTCAGATACCGTTTTGATGGCGGTCTCTTTAACATAGGGCGCTTTAGAGCTTTCACGAAGACACGCACACGATTCATTTGTGATCTCCAGTATGCGGATGACTGTGCACTTTTAGCCTCTACGCCGGAAGAGCTTCAAGAGCTTTTAGATGTGTATGCCCAAAGCTATGATTCTTTGGGACTTAAAATCAACATTGGAAAGACTAAGATTATGTCAACTCCTCATCAAGTGAACCAAATAGACATTACACTTAACGGAAATTCTCTTGAAGTGGTGGATCAGTTCAATTACTTAGGCAACGTTGTTAATGACAAAGCAAACATGGACAGCGAGATTCGCAATAGAATTAACGCTGCATCTAGAGCATTCTGGGGACTTAGAGAGAGAGTATTTGACAACCACGACCTTGCTTTGTCAACGAAAATGGCTGTCTACAGAGCAGTTGTCATTCCAACACTGCTATATGGATGTGAAAGCTGGGTCACTTACCGTCGTCATGTGAAAGAATTAGAACGTTTTCAGCAAAGACACCTCAGAAGTATGATGAAAATCCGTTGGTTCCATCACATATCAAACGTGGAAGTACTCAGGAGAGCAAACAGCCTTCCAATTGAGGTGCTTATTTCAAGAGCACGCCTAAGATGGGCAGGTCACGTTCATCGTATGCATGATAACCGCCTTCCTAAATGTACACTTTATGGTGAATTGCTAAGCGGTAGAAGAAAGCGTGGCGGTCAACGAAAGAGGTTCAAAGACGCTCTCCATGAAAATCTAAAATCCTGCGGTATTGCAGACGAGCAATGGGAACAACTTGCAGCGGACAGAACCGAATGGCGAGGGGTTGTGGCCAGCTATCAAGGAAATGTTGCTGCAAGAAGGCCGAATCCAAGACCTAACCAGGTCTATGTTTGTCCTGATTGCGGTCGACTTGTGCTCTCCCGAATTGGCCTCTATAGCCATAGTCGTGTGCACCGTAGATGAATGGAAATTACAATAGACTACACCTTTTACTTGTTTTTTATTGTACGCAATTTATCGACTGTAAAATTTCTATACTCGGAATCGAGTAACGGCTAATAATAATAATGTGGTAAGTTTTACTAAAGTTTACGGTTTGTAATTTATTACTGAACCAGATAAAGCTAGTAGTTAAATCAGTTCATTCTTTAATATATCAAAACTTTCAGCCTTATAAAATATGGCTGTAGGTATCATTAGCAAAACTTACTACTTCACCCTTACTTTTTATATAAAATAGACTGTTTAGGTATATATTAAACAGTATTGGTCATTGGACAGTGCCTTAAGGCAATCCCATGTTCTACAGTGTTATAAATAACTCGATATTAATTTATATGAAGTCCCTGGAAAACCTATACTGTTCAACGTACTGAGAAGTTGGGTGTAGCTGACTGTGTTGAAGGCCTTTGCCAGTCGACGAAAACGCATATTGCTGTTTTTTTGTTGTCAATAGATTTATCAATTTTAGCAATTAATTTGGAAATAGCGTCTTGTGTCGACCTGTTATCTCTGAATCCAAATTGTTTGTCTGATGGTATATCACATCTTTTTAGATAACAATTAATCCTATTTCTTAATATTTTTTAAAAACTTTTCGCTATATTCAAGACCAGAGAGATTGGCATATAATTAGCCATATTCCTATCTTAAACGACCTATTTATTATGTAGATTAGAGGTTTAGCTATTTATTTAGCAATGTTTCGGACCGTATGCCATCAATATCAGGTATTTTTTTATTTTTTATGCCATGGATGGTTTCGATGACTTTCAACTCATTAGTCTCTTTTATTGCCTCAGTTACAGGTTTTTTTTTCTAATTTAATTTTGTTAACGAGATTTTTTTCTACATTCGTATAATAATTGCAGAAAGCATTTTTATCAGTAACTGTTGCATTATCTTGTACTATTTCATTAATTTCATTTTTCCCAATATTCTCGTTTGATCCTTCTGTTATGGATTTCCAGAGGCTAGTTGAGTTATTCTTATTTAAATCCATTCTATTTTGAAAATAATTTACTTTCGCTTTTCTCATTAGTTTAGTTAATGTATTTTTATATTTTCTAAATTCTTGTTTATGTTCTTCAGAAGGATATTTCTTATTTTTTTTATAATTTACGTTCACTCAATTTATTAGACGTTTGGTAATCCAGTTAGTTCGTTTTTGCTGATTATTTTTTATTTTAATCGTTTTAGTGACTCATGTGTGTATTTTATTTCATGTATGTATGTTTTTAGCCAAATAATTTAATTAAATATTAAAAAATGAGAAACAATTTATCAAAGAGGTTCTAATAAACAACCAATATCCTGATGTCTTTATTGATAGAACTTTTGTTAATATTGAAAATAGAAATAATCAAGTAAAATAAAGACATGAGTGCCGTTACACAGCATTAATTCTTTATGTATACATAGGAAACATGACGCTGTACAGGTGATAGATGGCATTTTAAACGGAAAACACTCTGAGATCTATTTTGACAGAAATAAAACCATTAAACCAGGAGCAAAAGTCGAAAATTATTATTTGCAGTGTGAGTGTAACAAACATTATGTGGGTGAGTCGTTCCGACCTCTCAATGCAAGACTGGATGACTGGATGAACACAAAAAGTTGCATAAAAAAATGAAATTCAGAAATCGAAGATTGGGGGCGAGCGTAGGTGCGTCTTTACTATGTACATACTTCGGTATGCGATGTAAAGCAACGACAGGCGCAGTTAGTACTTGGATGGGTGACCACTCCAACGGAAACCGCGTTCTCGCCTCACACATCTTCCAGCGGCTTGTATATCAGTGTATGCGCGGAAGCTATACAACCTTAGGCGAGGGTTGTATAGGAGATATACCATCCTTCGGAGGGGATGTAAAGCCGTCGGTCCCTTGTCTATTAAATGTTAGGCAAGTAAAAGATCCCTACTCTTCTTAAGGGAAGAGGTTCGGCAAAATTTCTGGTTGGGGGTAGCTTGTCTACAGGCGTCGGTGTTAGGCCTCAGTAGCGAAAATAGGCCGACGTTAAATAAACGTATAAAAAAAAAATCGAAAATTTGCGAACACCCAAAACGGACTCAGAATACAGTGCGCGTCATGGTTACCAATATTAAAAGAAGAACCTAACAGACATATCTTTTGACAAGAACGTCACAGGCGCAGGCGTAGAGATTATTTTTCCAATGTATTTTATTATTTTTGTAGAATTTGTGATCACAAGATATATGTGGCAGAAAGACCCATAAAAAGAAAAAAATAAATAGGAGATACACTCTTTCGGTACCCCATCATGCCAATTGTAAAAACACCATATAAAAACAATTTATTTGGAGAATTTTCGAAATGTCCTTGTTACTGTTAAAGAACATGCCAAAACCTTCGATAAACTTTTCTAAACTGTAACAAAATTTGAACATTTCGCATGAAAAGCGTGCTTCACTTGGAAGAGGTTTTTATACTTTAAATCACATTTTCGCTCTACGGAGCGTTTTTTATGCAAAAATATCAGAAACTCATCAAGGAGTGCAATTTTAGAAAGTATACTAAATGTCGTTGCACAGGGACGTAATGTCGCCCCGACCACCAAAATTTAGAAAGTGTAACAAAAATTTCAAAATTAAAAACCCTTTTACGAATCCACGTTGTGCAGCACTGCAACTCATTCGTTGTGTTAAATATGAGGACAAGTTAATCCAGTCTCTAGTCAAAGTATTTCGAGAGTTTTGGCGAAAATAGCCTTTAGCGACAAGGGTGACCATTCATTTTCTAGCAGTCGATTTTGACGGGAAAATGATGGTTTTTAACGGGATTTGCCTTAAACCGGTTCCTCAGTAATTCGGTGTCAGAAAAGTATCTTTACCATGTGCTCATATGTGCATGGGACCGCCTTGCCTGAACGTATGAATATATAATTGCCACAATATAATTCAAAATCATTGCGATTCAAGCATTTTTAAGCTCCGAGGAGCGAACCAAATTACTATTGAACTGATAATACGTAAACAGACAGGCAAGCAAAAGCCCACCAAAAATTTATAAACATTGAACTTTTCTTGAATCTTTTTGTGTAATTGTTAGCTATAAACCGCACATTGGATGGTAGTTGGTACCTTATGAGTCGTTCCGTTCCTCACGGGCCAGACTATAGTTTGTCAATACATTTTTCTTGAACGTTTTGTAAAAACATAATTTTTTAAAAGATTTAATAAATAAATTTTTAACTTTATATTGTCTTTTTCTTGTGTTTCAAAATTCCTTTTTAGGTTTAAATTTAAGAAAGTGTTAGTATTTACTGTGTTAGATTTATAGTGCTACGACGTCCAATTGGTACCATCAGTGAAGCAGTTAAGCAAAAACGAACAGTAAATACAGATTTTGTATTATTCTCCGTCTGAAACAGTCAATTTGAACCCTTCTTTGTGAACGCCTAATATCCACTTTGGAAAATATAATAAAAGTCCTTCAGACGATCGTTCACATTACAAGCATTCAATAACTTTTTGCTTTTCAGTGTGATAATGAACTTGTTTCCTATTTGAATTTTTAGTATTTTTTGAAATTCAATATCTGAGAATGGATTGAAAATATGTTGAAATTCGTCCATGTACAGGGTGATTCACTATAAATGTCCCCCCCTCTAACCTGGTAATTTCTGGACCGATTCGAGTATTTCGAAAACCAGATTAAATCATGTACAGGGTGTTAATTGATTTTTTTAAATGGAACACCCTGTATCTAACTCAAGAATCGCATTCCTCATTTTTCTCTGTTTTCAAAAATATAATATTTCACATGGCTATCTTCTATAGTTTTTCTAATATTTACAAGAACGTCAAAATTAGAAACTGACCAGAAAATTTTAAGTAGGCATTGAAAACAATAAAACATTTTCCAATTTTTTTTAATTGCCTCAATCATTTGATTAAGAGGAAGATTATCTATGTTTCGATCATTTCTCTTAATATATCCTAATATTTAACGCCATTCATATTGCCCTCAAAAAATTTATATATTACCCTGTTATTGAATATTCCAGCCCACAAATTTAAAGTTCTGCGGCCTCGAAACTGGATTTCTTCCACTATATGGAGATTTACTGGTGCCCAGTAATGATTATTCTTTCTATTATTTATTCCAGATGTGCTAAATAATTCCTCATGGTCCAAAAAATATGATTGAAAATTAGTGGATCTTATCTGTGCTTTTCCAGCATAATCTGACAAAAATTATTCCTCACAATATTATCATTGGGATAATATTTTTGTAATACACTTGGTTTTCGAGCTTTATGTTTATATTTGTGAAGAGTTCTTTGCGCCATTGCATAGGAGATATTTAAATTTCTTGAATCTCTGAGGGATTTCTTTCGATCTTCGTCAAAATATAACAAAATATTCAACTCACGGTTTTCAGAATTATTCTTAATTTTTTTCTTGTTTTTCAGTGTCCTTGTATCACTCATCTTGATCAACATGCGTTGAAAAGTTTTCCGGCTTGGAACGGGACGATTTGGATATAGTCTCCTATTATTATTAGCAGATGATTTGCAGATGATTTAAAAATATTCAAAATAATCAAAACTCCAAATGACTGCAAACTACTACAGAAGGATGTGGACTCGTTAAATGTGTGGTGCCTTTCCAACAAGTTACCCTTGAATATACAAAAATGTAAATATATAACCTATACCTTAAAAAGTAATTTTATCCAGTTCAACTACTCAATAAATAATATTCCTCTACACCGGGAACACAAAATCAAAGACCTTGGAATTGAGTTTGACCAAAAACTCAATTTCTCACCTCACATTAACAGAATCGTATCATCGGCCACCCGAATGCTTGGTTTTATATTCAGAAGTTGTAAAGATTTTAAAAATAAGGATTGCTACATGAACTTATACACGGCCTATGTTCGATCACAACTTGAGTACTGTTCTTTAATATGGTCACCCTATTATAATACATACATCCAACAACTTGAGTCAGTTCAACGTATCTTTATGAAGTATATGGCATTTAAGCTAGACGGTGTCTATCCTGCACAAGGTATTGACAATAATATTCTGCTATCAAGATTTTCACTTCTGTCGCTTGAAAACCGCAGAAAATACTACTCAGCTATATTTGTGTACAAGTTAACTAACAACCTATTAGACTGCCCTGAGTTATTGTCTCAGCTAAACTTTCATGTACCTCGTATTCACAGTAGAGATGAGAAATATTTTTATCTCTGTACTCCCCGAACAAATTTAATGACTAAATCACCAGTATATTCCATCTGCAACATTCTAAACCAACATTGTAGTTGCGCAGACATCTATTGGCACTCACTTGGCATCTTTAAGAAACTGATTAAAAATCAATTAGAATCTCTATAGTTGTATTCCTCTCTGTTTTTCACTAACTTTGTAAATGTCACTTTGAACCTTTTATATATTTATATTTATACTTTACTTTAACTTACTTTGCTCACATTATATCTCTATGTTATCTTGTCCTGTAATTGGGTATCCAACCTGTTTGGACAATAAAGGATTTATTTATTTATTTATTTATTAGCCTTTACTCGAGTCCGAGTATAAAAAAATGTTACAGTCGATAGATTGTGTGTAATAAAAAACAAGTAAAAGGTGTAGTCTATTGTAATTCCCATTCATCTACGGTGCACACGACTGTGGCTATAGAGGCCAATTCGGGAGAGCACATGTCGACCGCAGTCAGGACAAACATAGACCTGGTTAGGTCTTGGATTCGGCCTTCTTGCAGCAACATTTCCTTGATAGCTGGCCACAACCCCTCGCCATTCGGTTCTGTCCGCTGCAAGTTGTTCCCATTGCTCGTCTGGAATACCGCAGGATTTTAGATTTTCATGGAGAACGTCTTTGAACCTCTTTCGTTGACCGCCACGCCTTCTTCTACCGCTTAGCAATTCACCATAAAGTGTACATTTAGGAAGGCGGTTATCATGCATACGATGAACGTGACCTGCCCATCTTAGGCGTGCTCTTGAAATAAGCACCTCAATTGGAAGGCTGTTTGCTCTCCTGAGTACTTCCACGTTTGATATGTGATGGAACCAACGGATTTTCATCATACTTCTGAGGTGTCTTTGCTGAAAACGTTCTAATTCTTTCACATGACGACGGTAAGTGACCCAGCTTTCACATCCATATAGCAGTGTTGGAATGACAACTGCTCTGTAGACAGCCATTTTCGTTGACAAAGCAAGGTCGTGGTTGTCAAATACTCTCTCTCTAAGTCCCCAGAGTGCTCTAGATGCAGCGTTAATTCTATTGCGAATCTCGCTGTCCATGTTTGCATTGTCATTAACAACGTTGCCTAAGTAATTGAATTCATCCACCACTTCAAGAGAATTTCCGTTAAGTGTAATGTCTATTTGGTTCACTTGATGAGGAGTTGACATAATCTTAGTCTTTCCAATGTTGATTTTAAGTCCCAAGGAATCATAGCTCTGGGCATACACATCTAAAAGTTCTTGAAGCTCTTCCGGCGTAGAGGCTAAAAGTGCACAGTCATCCGCATACTGGAGATCACAAATGAATCGTGTGCGCGTCTTCGTGAAAGCTCTAAAGCGCTCTATGTTAAAGAGACCGCCATCAGAACGGTATCTGAGACCTATTCCTCTGACTGTCAGTTTGTTGCCGACAATAATTGTTAGAGTAGTGGTAAACAAATTAAAAAGTAGGGGTGCCAGGACACATCCCTGCCTAACTCCAGTGAGGGTTTGGAAAGGTTCGGTTGCCTCATTATTATACATAACCTGGGCGTTGGTGTTTGTATGTAGACTGCGACATACTTCCACAAATTTTCTAGGGATACTTAAGCGGAGCATAATTTTTCAGAGCACTTCCCTGTCCACCGAGTCAAACGCCTTGGTTAAATCAATGAAGGCCATGTGAATTTCTCCTTGATGTTCGAGTGCTTTTTCTTGAAGCTGTTTAAGTGTGAAGATTGGATCCGATGTGCCTGGGTTTGTTCTAAAGTCACTCTGTGTTTCAGGAAGTAACTTTTCCATAACAGGTGTTAGCCTATTTGCCATCGCTTTAGTGAGTATCTTCCCTCCAACAGCCAGGAGAGCTATACCCCTGTAATTTCCACAGTCCGCAGCGCTCCCTTTGTTTTTGAAGAGGTTGATTAAAAGTGTATCACCGAACTCCTGCGGAGCTTGACCACTTTCCCACACGACATCAAACAGTTTTTTGAGGTAGGGTATGAGCTCTGACGACACAGCTTTAAAGATCTCAGCTGGGAGTGAGTCGGCGCCGGGAGATTTGTTATTTTTTAGCTGCCCAATGGCGGTTAAGATCTCTTCCGTTGTTAGTGGTTTATCTAAGTCGTCGAAGGTGTCATATTGAGGGATAAGATTTATAATATCGTGATCGGCTTGACTTTGCTGGTTAAGAATGTTAGATTAGTGTCCTTTCGGGCTCTTATTTCCTGGTCTTCTTTGAGGAGATTTTCATTTAAATCTTTAATAGGGCACATATTTTTTCGACTGGGGCCGTACACTGCTTTTACTCCTTGAAAGAAATTCCTGTAGTCGTGTGAATCGGCGTACCTTTGAATTTCTCTGGCATTGCTTGCCCACAACTCGTTCTTTATTCTTCTGATTTCGCGTTGCGTTTCATACTTAGATTGGGTAAAAGCTTCTGCTTTTGATGAGTCGTTGGGGTGGTTGATAGCGTTTTGGAAGGCAATATGTTTGCGGTCAAGAAGTTCTTGTATAAAAGCTTCATTATCATTGAACTAGTCCTCCTGTTTTTTACTTGCTGCAGTGCCAAGAATTTCCTCACTCGCACTTTTTAAACTGTCTTTAATTTGTGTCCAGGTAGTAGCGACATCTACAGAATTGGTTTCTTCTAGTGCACTCAAATTCTCTTGAACTTTTTGCTTTAGCTGTTCGACGGTTTGTTGGTCACGCAATTTATTAATACAGTGACGGGGGTCTACGTTTTACTTGAGTTCTTCGGTGTTTGGGTCTCATAACAATTTTCATTTTAGAGACAACAGGACGATGATCGGTCCAACATTCGCTATCAATGCGCGCCTTTGTAATTTGGACGTCCTTGAGATGCTTCCTACGTACGATAACATAGTCCAGTAGATGTCAGTGACCTGATCTGGGGTGACGCCAGGTGCCTTTAAATTTATCCTTTTGTCGGAAAATGGTGTTTGTTATAACTAGATCATGTTCGGCGCATTTAGTTAGGAGTAGTTGACCGTTAGCGTTCATGTTGCCCAAACCGTTCTTGCCTATGATGCCTGGCCAGGTGTCTGCATCTCTCCCTACTCTAGCGTTAAAATCGCCAAGAATAATGAGTCGTTCCGTTTTAGGTATTCTACAGAGGGTTTCTTCCAGCTGTTGATTATTACTGAGATATACCGTTAATATATCTAATCTGACATCATTGCTATAATATGGCATTTTGTATCTATAACAATAAACTTTCTCTTTCAATAGTATAAAATTACTAACTATCATAATTCAGATTGACACTTTGGTGTTTTATTGTTTTCAATGCCTACTTAAAATTTTCTGGTCAGTTTCTAATTTCGACGTTCTTGTAAATATTAGAAAAACTATAGAAGATAGCCATGAGAAATATTATATTTTTGAAAACAGAGAAAAATTAGGAATGCGATTCTCGAGTTAGATACAGGGTATTCCATTTAACAAAAATTAAGTAACACCCTGTATATGGTTAGATTTGGACGTTATTATTTTCTCAATATGACGTATAAAAACTTGCTAGAAAATGATTTAATCTGGTTTTTGAAATTCTCGAATCGGTCCAGAAATAACCAAGTTAGAAGGGGGGACATTTATAGTGAATCACCCTGTACATAACATTTCAATTTATCTTCATAGAATAATCATTGCGTATTGTTCACCGTTGGTTTTACGCATATTCACTGCCTGGTAAAATGTTATCAATTTTCTCTGCCGAATGCACTTCTCATATTTGTAAGTTTCGGAACATAAAACGTGTCATATTTAGACCGTATATATTTTTCAGACAAAATTTCAAGGTCAAATATTTAAAATTTGTTACAAGTTTTGGCGCTAATTATCATATTTTATACCGAAACGGTCCATATGTGGTTAGCCAGTGATACGTCACCCAGTTGTTTGCCATTTATCTGAACATAAATTATAATTTGTTGCATTAAAAGCATTTTAAGCCCTATATATGGACTAATTCATTTGAATTAACTATTCCATCATTCAACCAGGATGTATACATGCAGACAATTACACAACGATCTTTCCCTACGACATCGTCATCTGTCGCAGCTGAGACTCGACCTCAAGGAGAGATACATCGACTTGTTTTATTGCCTTTCACACAACCCTGTCTAGTCTACTGCTACCACCTGGAAAAACGTCACTAAACATCCATACCCTAGCCAGGATTCAAACCCAGACTCCTTCGTCTCAAGCATAACGCGTAAGCAATGAGCCATTGGCCCGGCATTATAGATATTACGAGGAAACGGGTAGAAGTGATAAAGATCTTTTTATGATTATGGGGAGTTATCGCAGTCGCCCCATCAAAATAACGCAGTGATTCAATTGTTTTTGCCAGTTAAAAGTTCAACTTTATTAGAATGGAAACAATTTTGATGGTTAGTACGTTGGGTGGCATTAGTACAGAAGGATTAGATCAATTAATTTGAGTATTGTATTATCAGCAAATAATGCCATGTAAAGGAACAAGGCTGAGTTATATGGGAAGTTAAATTTATACCAATTAACCGAAGAAGATACTTTATCATTATACAAATTTAAAAAAGAGGACATAATGAGATAACTACTGCGTTAAGAGTTCTTAATAAAATTAAAACTGATGATAAGCACAGCAAGTGGTAAGGATAATAAAGTTTTCAAATTTAAAAAAAATATATATTGATTATATAGTACAATTTTAAGGCTCATATTTTGTCGTTTGGCGTACCCTAACAGACTATCTGATTTAGAACGGTTGTTTAAATTATTAACAAAAGCTTTATCGAATATTTTAAACATTATTATTATGAATTTCGTCCATAGGTAATCATTTTTTACGCAATTATATAATGTGACATGATCAAATTATAATAAATTGTGGCAGCATTTTCTAATATAAAATTCGAATCCTTATACTTTCAAACAGACAAGATCATAATTTTGTATTAAAATCTTTTACCTGGTAATTAATTACCAGAGAATGTTGCTTTAGGCAAGCGTAGTTAGTGGATAAATTTCTGGGGAGAATATCATGTTGAAGTTATAGGGTTTGGTTAAAAGCACTTTGGTGATATCCTGAAAAAAAGTTATTGTTCCACACAATGCTCCTGTTTATTTGTTTCCTCATTGAATATAAAACAAGACAGGTTAGTTTTAGCTTTAAATTATAACAATTAAAAACAGTTTTGTAAAAAAATATAAACGTTCTTGTTGAGCATTGATCTCCAAGTTTATTTTCATTTAGGTTTATATTTTAAGGCGACATAGGAAATATGTAACACTCCGTAGCATGTTTATTTAAAGATATTATAGATGCTTAGTGTGCTGCGATATCAAAAAACTCTGGTACACAATTTTGTGTTTCATATTTGTTTTGTGCTAATCAGTAGCGGAAAAGACTTGGTAGAACTTTTACATTAAAGAAAAGTCTCTAAACTAAATCCCTAAAATTATAAAAACTAAGATAGAAACACCAATTTAAAATTTGACCCATTTGTAAAATAGGTATTTATTCATCTTTCACTTTTACCCAATACAGTTCATAGTTATATCTGATTTTGCTCGCTTTTAAATAAAATTGTTATCGAATTGATTGCTGACCTAACTCTCATTTCCAAGTCTTCCTTATTTTGTAGTGGAGCTTTATAAACTATATCCTTGAGGTGGCTCCATATGAACAAATCAAGTGGCGTAAGATCTGGTAACCTCAGGGGTCATCTAATTGGTTCATTTGTCCTCATCCAATTTTCTCCAAATCTTTCATTTAAGTAATTTACAGCAATTCTACTAGTATGTGGTGGACTTTCATCTTGTTCAAAAATTTATTGTGCCAATATTAGGAGGTAGTTGGTCCCAAAATCTTCAACGTGGATTTGCAAAAATTGTAAATACCTTTCATCAGTTAATGGTCCGTCAAAAATTATTGGCACAATAATTCTTGTGCCAAGTACCACCGCCAACCAGATATTAAAACCAAATCGTTTCTGATATGTACTTTCCTCATGCATCTTGGGTTTTCTTGAGCCTAATACGTGTGTTGTTGCGATTGAATAAACTCAAATTAGCGAACCTAGACCCGTCGGAATATAATAAATGTCGACGAAAATAATTATTGTCCAAATTGTGTCTACTCAAAAACCAATTGCAATAGTCTAACCTTCTTTGGTAGGCATTTTGGAATAAATGCTGATGCAATACTTGCAAGATTTAAATTCATGTTTTTCCAAAATGCTGCTAGCGATTTCTCAATTTACACTGGTTTCATCTTTAAAACTCCTTACCGAAATCATGGGATCTGCTTCGACAATTGCCAAAATACATTGATTTTCGGCTCTCCATCAACAATAAAATCATTTCCGGGTTCATTTGGTCCTCTTCTGAACTGATCTTCAACTCGTATAAAATAATTGTTCGATTGGTGATTTCTGTCGGGATATCTTTGGGCATACAAATCAGCAGCCGGTCTACTATTTTTATGACATTCGCCATAGATTAATAGCATGTCCAATTTTGCAGTTCTTGAATACATAATAAATTACTCTTAAACCTGTTAATTTACTATAATGTAACAATGACACTTATTAAATTTCTGTCAAACAAAAATTACTTGTCAAACAATAATAATGACGTGTCTTGTTTCACATTTTTCATTGTTTCCACCGCCTTTTAAATATTTTTGTTGTATTAATAATGTTAATCTACAGTGTACATATAGTGCATTCTGTGAGTCGGATGAAACCTCGAAAAATATGAATTTTTTCTTGCCTAATGAGACTATACCCCCCCATTTTCTAGGATGTTGAACACGATAGCGGTGGTAAAATTTCTCCCCGACGTGACCCCCCACCCCCAAACGGCCAAAAACCACCACCGAAAGTGGTAAACCGCGTATCCGCCGTCTCCTACCAGCCAAACCTGTGTTGCCCCCGTTTTCGAGGATACTGAGCACGATGGTGATGTCGAGATTCCTCCTCGATCCCTGCCAATCCTCCAAACGGTCAAAAACCACCTCTGAAAGTGGTCTTCTCTCAACTAAATCCATGTTACCCCCCATTTTCGAGGATGCTGAGCACGATGGTAATGTTGAAATCCCCTCTCGGCCCCCGCCAACCCCCAGACGACCAAAAACCATCCACGAAAGGGGTAACAACGTATCCGCCGTCTCCTACCAGCCAAACATGTGTGTTACCCTCCGTTTTCGAAGATACTGAGCACGATGGTGATGTAGAGACCCCTCTTCAACTCCCGCCAGGCCCCCAGATGGCCAAAAACCATCCAAGTTTTTATCTGCGTATAAAGTTACAGATCCGACAAAACACACCAAGCGATATTTCTGAACGGGTAAAACTTGGTTGATAATGTTGATAATTGCCTGGTGCTTTTACTCAACGTACTCCTGTGCGTATTCTTCGCCGCCGCAAGCCCGCGTATTTTTGAATTAAATTCTTCCGTAAAAAAATAATAATTTAGTCCGTTTAGTAAGAAGTAAGATTGTAATGATATTTTTGTCCGCTTGCTGAGCGAAGAGAGGTCACGATATTTTTTTCATGCTCAGCATCCTCGAAAACGGCAGGTAACACGGGTTTAGCCGAGAGACGATGGCCTATCCGCGATTTATCTCTTTCGGGGGCGGTTTTCGGCCATATGGGGGGTTGGTGGGGGTCGAGGAGGAGTCTCGACATCACCATCGTGCTCAGCATCCTTTGAAAGCGGGGAGTAACACGGATTTAGCCGAGAGAAGAAGGCCTATTCGCGGTTTACCCTTTCTGAGGGTAGATTTTGGCCGTTTGGGGGGTTGGCGGAGATCGAGGAGGGGTCTCAACAACACCATCGTGCTCAGTATCCTTAAAAACAGGGGGTAACGCGAGTTTAACTGAGAGAAGACGGCCTATCCGCGATTTACCCCTTTTGGGGGTGGTTTTTTGCCGTTTGGGGGGTGGGTGACCTCAGAGAGAAATATTACCACCGCCATCGTATTGAGCACCTACGAAAACGGGGGGGGGGGGGGACATAGCCTCGTTAGACTAGAAAAAATTCATATTCCTGTCCGACTTACAGAATGCACTGAGTATCTTCGATGATAATTTTAGTTACAAGCAAACATGGGTAAAAATGAAAGATGAATAAATACCTATTTTACAAATGGGTAAAATCTAAAATTGGTGTTTCTATATTAGTTTTATGATTTCGAGGATTTAGTTTAGAGATTTTTCTTTAATATAAAAATTCTACATAGTCTCTTCGGTTACTGAATTTCACACCGGTTAAACTGGAAGTGAAAAAAAATTCTTGTTTGTACTAAAAAAGGATAATCATACAGTATATAAGTCTACCAAATTTCAAAATAATATCTTTTTAAATAAATATGCTACGGGTTGTTATATGTCTTCTGTGTCACCGCGTATACGGGCTGTCCATTTTATCAAGGCACTCGAGAATATCTCACTTAATATCGGTCGTACAAAAAAAATATTTTTACGAAAATTGTGCCGATTTATATAACCTACAAAATGGTTTAAAGACATTTGAAATCTATGGCCTACTTTAAGAGTTATGGCGGAAAATATCGAAAATGCGGAAAACGTCTAGGGCAAATATACGAGAAAAATTCTAAGACGAAAATTTTTTGCAAAACAGAGTGTTTCAACGAGGTTTTAACTAATTTTTTTTCAAAATCGCTGTATTTTGAGATTTACTCTTCAGGCTGTTAAAAAAATTATTTTGAAACGGGAGGGAAATGGTGCCAATAAATAGAGTATTTTCCTCCATTTTCAACGATATATCACATGCTATATTTATTCATCGGTACTACGTTAGTAATTATCAAAACATTTTTTTAAAACCAATAATTTTTTTTAACAATCATTTTACTTTCCGTGGAGAAGTATAATTAAATATAACGATAAAATAATTCAATAAGTTGTTCAAATCTTTGCTATAATAAAACATTAACACAATTAAGAAGAATAAAGTAAATTCAGGTAACAAAGACAAATTAATATCAAAAAGGATATAGCACACAGAACATTAATATTTATCTAATCTTCAAAATAATTTTTAAGATATCATATCAAGTGTTCAATGTGTCCACCGCGATTTCTTATGCAGAATCGAGTGCTGCGAGGCACTGCATTTAAAACATTACTCAGCATTTCGGGGGTAACTGTAATACATGCCTGTTGAATTCGAGCTTTTAGGTCCTCTACATTTTGCGGTGTCGTCGAAAACACCTTATCTTTAATATACCCCCATAGAAAAAATCCATTGGGGTTATTTCTGGAGAATGAGGGGGCCATCAAATAAATCCATTGGTACCCATCCAATGTTGAGGCAAAATTTCGTCTAAATAATCTAGGCAAATCTGTGAATTGTGGGGAGGAGCACCATCTTGTTGAAAATATTGAAAGCTGTGGAGATTCTCTAAAGGTAGGTCATCTTAAAATTCACTAAATTCATTTCTCAAAAAGTTTATAGGTACCTTTGACCACTGAGGTGACCATCATAAAAATAAGGACCTATTAAATTGGTGCCTAAAATACCTATACACACATTTATTGAAAAACGATTTTGAAACCCAGTCGGTCTATGCCAGTGTGTATTTTCAGAAATCCATTTGTAATGATTATTGGAAAAATTTGCCTCGTCGGACCAAAGTATTTTACTACATATTAATGGATCGGCACGCTTCTTTTCTAACAGCCTCCTTAGTTTGTCCCCCGCCTGTAAATTGTAAACTTTTTTGGCTTTATAACACCGATAATCATTTTTCTTTAAAATTTTTCTAGCACCTGTTTTATTTATATGACAAGCAATTTAAATTTCTCTTAATGATGTTTCCAAATTTGCTGTATTTTTATTTCTTACATAATTAATAACTCAGTTTACCTTATTTCCATTATCAGTAACACTGTTCAACCTTGTCTTCTTCTTTGAAAATGAACCATTATTTTCGTAGCTAATTTTCTGAACAGAGTTTTATTTGGCTGTAGTGCTTGTGGAAATCTGTTTCTATATTCTACTTGAGCTAATCCAGAGTTAAAATTGCATTGGCAATATGTAACGAACCTATTGTAACGATCAATGTGAGTGAAAATCATTTTTGAAAATTCTAAATTAAACGAGTGTGATTGAGTGAGTGTTTAAGTATTAACTGAGATTAAATTGTCAAGTTTGTTTATAGCCAAATATATTAAAATAATTGAAATACTAGTGAAATCATGAAATACAAACAAATGGATATTATACTTAAATTAATTGGTAAAGACATTTTAACTTTCTGAGCAAGGAGTGACGCTTTTATGGAGGACCTCTATACATTGGCATAACTGCGAATTAGTCTTTCCATAATTGATCCATGTTGCTTTCTTGATTATTATTTTGTTTTTGTTACCTGAATTTACTTTATTCTTCTTAGCTGTGTTAATGTTTTATTATAGCAAAGATTTGAACAACTTATTGAATTATTTTATCGTTTTATTTAATCATACTTCTCCACGGCAAGTAAAATGCTTGTTAAAAAAAATTATTGGTTTTACAAAAAATGTTTTCATAATTACTAACGTAGTACCGATGAATAAATATAGCATGTGATATATCGTTGAAAAGGGAGGAAAATACTCTATTTAATGGCGCCCGTTTCAAAATAATTTTTTTAACAGCCTGAAAAGCAAATCTCAAAATACAGCGGTTTTGAAAAAAAATTAGATAAAACCTCGTTGAAACACTCTGTTTTGCAAAAAATTTTCGCCTTAGAATTTTTCTCATATCTCTTCAAATAACGGAGATATTTGGCCTAGACGTTTTCCGAATTTTCGATATTTTCCGCCATAACTCTTAAAGTAGGCCATGTATTTCAAATGTGTTTAAACCATTTTGTAGGTTATATAAATCGGCATAATTTTCATAAAAATAATTTTTATTGTACGACCGATATTAAGTGAGATATTCTCGAGTGCCCTGATAAAATAGACATCCTGTCTATTCAAAGATTTGATTCACCAGTTACATTTTCAAAGGTTCAGATTTCTCACTATTTCTTGCGGAATCAAACTCACTGTGCGGCATTTTATAAAAGGTCAACTTATATTTAGGTAGTGAAAACAATCTAGGATTTGAATTGTGTAAAATATTGTTTTTATTTAATTTGGAATAACCACTATTATTAATTACACTTACAGAAAAACAACATCTTTAGACGTGGAAATGAAATGAGCTTTTGCAAAATATAAGGATATATAAACATTTACCTCTAAATGGCTGTAAAGCACACAAATTTTATTAGAAACTGTTTTGGCTTTTATTTCTAATTTACATACTAAAATCTTTAATTACACTTATCAGTTTTATTACTCCGATAGAATAAAAAGATTAACTTAACTGTCAATAATAAATTTTATACACTCCAAATGTTTACGCAGCACTCACTAAATATGATTTATTATTAATCCCGGTCGTATATCACTATATTTACCACTTTTTATATAATTTTCACATTGCAACTCACATTTTCATACTAACGAAAGTATTATAACCACAAAAAACTTCTTGACTAGTACATGTAAAAAATAGCAATAACTAGCGTATTCGTTAGAGCAGGTTAAAAAGTAAAGTAGAGCAATGTTTACGTCCTATTTTTAGGAAAATCGTAAAAGTGTTTGTAAATCAGGTATACGGTGACGGCAAATAAAAATAAATAAATTGTTATTGGAATTGATGGGTTATAAAATAATAATAAATTAAAATATAATGTATTTATTCATCTTATATATTATTTGTGTGATTTCTTCTTAGTATTTTTATTAATAATTTCATAACAAGTTGATGACTTATATTTAGAACGTACATTCCATATACATGTTAGTTATTTTTATTTGATTTGAGTGCGGTGTACTACCGTTATTTTGGTTATAAAGAGTGTAGAGAGATAAGAATGGCCAATCGGTTGATGTACCTCATTTTTTTTTTCAGTGGTATTTACAATTTTGCAAAATGTTAGCTCTTAAAATAAATAACCGTAATAAAAAATATTAGAGATATCAAAAATAATCTATCTTTTGAACCGCTTGGTCTAGACAATTTAAAAAAATATATGTTGTAGACATAGTAGGCTACTCTTTAAAAAATTTAGAAAATTAATTTGATGATAGGAACATCGAAGGAAAATCTATATTTTTCTCGACTTTTTTTAGGATTCTCTCCTTAAACCATAAACCTTGAAGAAGGTTCTCAGATGCTTACTGATAATTTAAGTAGCTATTGTTTTAAATGATACATTCCTAACCTAGATTGTAAATTGTTTCGGGGGTCGCTTGGCTCGGAGGAGCCTTACTTCACTTAGATCTAAAAGGTTTTTGTGAATTACCCTACAAATAATTATTGCCCAGGATTCCAAGACTTTTTACAAAGCTTGTGATTTTTCTGGGAGCTAATTTCTCTATGTCTTTAGGCGTTATTTCCGTCTGCTCCAGGTACTTTAGCCTAATACGGATTAATATCTTGCATTCACGGAATATATGTTCCGTATTTTCAGTTACAGTATCGAAATATCTGCATTTATCATCTACTAAAAAGGCCTGTGATTAGCCTTAATTCGGACTTTTCGAGTTCGAAAAGCCTTATGGCATTCTTTTCCGAATAAGTGATAAACTTTTTCGCTTGTCTTTGACCTGGGGTATTCCTCCAATAGGACTTTTTCTATTCCTTTTCCTATTTCTGAATCTCCTCCATTATGTGTCCCTTAACCGGGCCACAAAACGGTTCAGGTCCAATTAATGGTGCTTCAGCTCCTTCTTTTGCAAGGCTGTCAGCTCGTTCGTTACCTTGTATTTCCTTATGCCCTGGCACCCACATTAAGGTAACCTTGTTATTGTTCCTATGCAATTTTAGATTCAAAGTGAAGATGGTTGGGGTGCTGGCGAGTGCTCTGGATAGCCTACATTTAGACTCTGGTACGCCCACCCCTACCCTTTCAACCATCATAGATCCATCTGTATACCAGATGAGTGACCCTTCCTAATCTATAGTGTTTTCCAATATTTGCATCTGCACACTATCAATCTTGGTGAATAATTTTTAAGAAATTCAATTCTCTATTATTTGTAATTATGACTGACTCAATGAAAGTTTTCCATGTTAACATTTAGTTTAGAACCACACCTAAATATTTGACCTCTGGCTGATATGGAAATTTATAACCTCCCATTTGGATATTTATTTGGAGTGCCGAGTCTTGGAAATATAATAAAATTCGATTTCTCTTGTGATAGTTCAAAACCTTTGGACTAAACCACTTCCTTAGATCTGTAATGATGTAATCATATGTTCAAGAGATTTAGTTGCACATCAAATTTCTTATGGTATAAGTAGATGCAGAAATCATCGGCATTTTGAATAATATTAATATTTTACGTAATGGAATATGCAGACTGTGTATAAATTAAATAGGAGTGAGCTGAATGATGTAACGGTCCATTTTTATCGTGTGTAAATTTATTGAATTATTATTAAAATATCATGTATAAATCTGTAAACTCATTCTTACGTCTTTTAAAATATCGCGACAGAGTTCGTTTAGCGTTTTGGGGATTCGATTGGTGTATTTTTAGATCGGAGGTCCTGATTGGTTTTAGGTATTTTATGTCGTTTGGATGAAAGCGAGTGGATGCGCAAAGAGGATTCAAGTTGATGTTATGCGGTACGTCAAGATCAAAAAGTTAGACGGGCAATTAAAAAAGAAGCATTGCAACTGTTATATTACCATGAAATAATGTGTAAATTTAAGTTAATTACTGGGGCGAGCGTAGGTGCGTCTTTACTATGTACATACTTCGGTATGCGATGTAAAGCAACGACAGGCGCGGTTAGTACTTGGATTGGTGACCATTCCAACGGAAACCGCGTTCTCGCCTCACACATCTTCCAGCGGCTTGTATATCAGTGTATACGCGGAAGCTATACAACCTTAGGCGAGGGTTGTATAGGAGATATACCATCCTTCGGAGGGGATGTAAAGCCGTCGGTCCCTTGTCTATTAAATGTTAGGCAAGTAAAAGATCCCTACTCTTCTTAAGGGAAGAGGTTCGGCAAAATTCCTGGTTGGGGGTAGCTCGTCTACAGGCGTCGGTGTTAGGCCTCAGTAGCGGAAATAGGCCGACGTTAAATAAATGTATAAAAAAAAAAAAAAAAAAAAAGTTAATTACTTGTAAATTCATCTCAAGTCTGTCGATATTACCTTAATAAGTTGCCGTTAAGGCGGAAGTTTTTTTTGGCTGGTGAAGCCACCATGTACGTATGCTGTAAATGGCTAATCGGCCATACTTATTATGAAATTTTCACATTCGATTCTGTTATAAATACGGTATTAGTCCGTACCTATACTGTACTGTATTAGCAAAGTATAAATCCTAGAAACTTTCCCAGCGAAATAAAGACTTTCTGTGGAAATGATCCTCGTTTAGTGTGGGAGCCCTTAGTGCCTTAGGGAGTAATTTGTACATTTTCGAACTATATACCCTCCAAGTGGGTATTTGGAAGATTGCTGTCAGTGCCTAGTTATGCCTTAAGTAAAAAAGTGCAACGAAACTTGTAAGTACGTTCTAGTTAAGTTCCATGAATGGTTTTCGGCTTTTTATCTAAAATAAGATTCGTGGCGCCCAACTCTCTTTTCGAGATTTTGACTTGAAGAATTATTATGTGTGTTAATATCGGAGTATCTAACTTTAATTTGGTATACTCCATATTTTGTGAAGTTTGTATATTAACTTTTGTTACATAGAAAATGCCAGATTTTGTTCACATTTGTAAATTACCTTTTGTTGCGGTAAAATTCTCTGAATTAGTTTAGTTATTTTTTTATGACTTGATAGCGTATTCAGTAGATTTTGCAGAATTCTTGATTTGCTTTTGACGTTGATTTATTTTTTATGTACTCTGGCCTCCGGGTCACCCATTTTTGTGTTATATAAAATAAGATTTTACATTATTTGTGTCTTATTAATCCAGTTTTCCCTTACACCCTTGCTCTTGAGCTAGCTAGGGCCTTTGAAGTAGACATATTTAAAGAAATTTATACTCAAGAATTAAAAGTTTTTTCAATGCTGCACCTGTGATAGGCCGGTGTTATTTACCTTCGAACCAATTCTTTAATTTTTATTATTTCTTATATACTACATATAATTCGGTTGGAGAAAGGACATATGGAACATTGTTCGATTTTTCTTGGAACAGAAATGAATTTGCATAAATTCTTCTCTAGAATAAGAAGATTTGCTGACTCAAATGTAACCTTAACATATAAATTATTATCTACTAACATATAATATGATGGAAACGTATGGAATAATTCATTATTTCATGGGCACATGGTTTTAAAAAAATCTAGACAGGTCAATTTTTATATTTAAATGTGTATTTCTTGATATACAGGGAGTTTTTTCTTAATGATGTGATTACATTTCAGGGTGTGATTATTTAGGTCATTTGATGAAGAGAATTTCATATGAACATATGTTCGCAACAGCTTAAATCTTTTGCTGCAGGATGTTGAATTTTTTTTAATCGTATTTTTATTATCTCAGAAACTAATTTAGATATTATCTTCAAGTTTGGTATGTGTTAATAGGATTAACAACACGGCCACTGATATTTATTACCAAAAAAATGGTACGCCACTGACATTTTTCCATGTGGATATTTTCTCTGATACCCTGGTCCATTCTACATGGAAACGGTATCTTGCGTTCTTTTCGTCAGATGCACAGTTCTTAATTAAAACAAATTCAAATTGCTCAATTTAGCAGTATTGACTAATAATTTTTGAGCACATAAATCTAGTTATCCTGAAATAAATGACAACAAACATCATAGATCAAATGTGCTTTTAGAGGGCGGAATATTAAACATAATATTTTTAGTCGCAAACTCCTCTATAAATCCTTATTTTACTATAAGGAACCTAACCAGACTGCAACCAACAGCTACTCTCCGGGCTATGTGCCCCGCCGAGCGCTGAATTACAAGTTACAAGCCTGGCGCGTTAAGTGTAATAATTGCATATTACCATCAAAACGCTAATGCTTCGATTGCAACAAACACCAGCCGAAAGACTGATCCTACTTAAAGGAGCTCCCTTGCCAGTCGTCACACACCACTTGCAGACTGCAGTTTCGAGCTGTTGGCTCTCATCAGTGCAAGGTAGGTATGCGACGACCGACATGAGAATCCTTTGACTATAGTACATCCCGGTATTTTTACAATTGCGACATGTAAAACAGCCAGCAGGCGCCATCCAGCGGTCCAGTGTCTGTTGCAATCGAAAAATAAATAGCCTGACTTGGCTTAGTATAGATCAAATGTGCTTTTAGAGGGCGGAGTATTAAACATAATATTTTTAGTCGCAAACTCCTCTATAAATCCTTATTTTACTATAAGGAACCTAACCAGACTGCAACCAACAGCTACTCTCCGGGCTATGTGCCCCGCCGAGCGCTGAATTACAAGTTACAAGCCTGGCGCGTTAAGTGTAATAATTGCATATTACCATCAATCGAAGCATTAGCGTTTTGATGGTAATATGCAATTATTACACTTAACGCGCAATCTGCAAGTGGTGTGTGACGACTGGCAAGGGAGCTCCTTTAAGTAGGATCAGTCTTTCGGCTGGTGTTTGTTGCAATCGAAGCAATAGTTTGAATTTCTTTTTGTGGGGTCATCTTAGAATTCTGCTTCTTTTAATCCCACCATGCGTTGTCTAGAGGAAAATAGTTATTTTATCTCATATTGGTTCAAAAAGAATATCCATATATTGAGGCCTTTTAGAGAAAAAGTTGTTCATCCACACAGCTTCCATCCCTGAATTCTCTAGGAGCAAATAGGCATGTCATCTTATACTGACACAAGTCCATGCGTTAAATTTGATCAAATTTTTTAGAGGTGTTAAAGCGTCTACACGAGAACCTTTATAGCATAAAAAAATGACTGTACACAATATGTCTATAATTTCAGCAGTAAGTTATCATACCACATCGAGGTAAATGGTTGCTCGTGGCCCACAGCCGTTGTATTTTTTTTTGTTTATAATATGCATAATATTTTTAATTGGTTTCTCTTTAAATATTGCCCTATCACGATAGTCATCATATATAATACATAAAACATATTTAATAAAACGGCCAGATTGTCCTAATTAAAGTACTGATCTTATTACTTACTATATAGTGAAACTAACAGGATTAGTTTGTGCATTGTACGGATTCATCTACCCTCTATTGGGACTTGTTACATTATTAATGTAAGACCAATAGATCGCACGTGTATATCCATTCAAAGCGATTTTTTACATACTTACCAGTTAGTTGTACAGTAACTATAACCGGATAAATTAAGCGATTTATTAGGCAGTATACAGGTTGTCCCGAAACTTCGTGTCAATAGTTTAGAAGCGCGTAGTTGGAGTCAAAAGAATCATATAAACATAAAAAAATTTCATCATCGACTTTCCTGTCATCTAACGCAAGGAATAATTTGATTATTAGAGTATATAGCATTGATATAGGCGCTAAAGTTCATCAAAGTATTTTAAGAACTTAAAACACTTTTTGGTGTTTCATATACCAGGTGAGTATTTTTAGTTTCATCATTCTTTGAAAAGAGCGATGAAAAGAAAATATCCACGCCGAACTATATCGGTAATTATTCCCTTATCTTATTTATATTATAAATTGCACCTGTATACAGGGTGTCCCACGACGAACTGCGGTGATCGATATATCGAAACGTAGACATTGGATAATTTTGAAATTTTGGTAGTGAACTAATATCGATGGAGGCAACTCGGCTAAAATATTTACAAGATGGTGGCACTTTCGGTTATACCGGAAGCAGATGTCAACTTGGTTATTTTAAATAGGACACTAATTATTACATTCTTGAATTGTACGCAAAATTTTAGGCCGATTTTGTGTATCATGTCTTATATCTAAGTCTCTCCGGCGCTTAAATTATACGCAAGAGGATCATATAAATGTATTTATAATCTATGGAGAATGTAACAAAGTTTCATCAAGAACATGTGAAATATTTGCTGATATCTAGAGAAACAAAAACCGTCTCCGAACAATATTAAACGAATAATGAAGAGTTTCAAAAATTTTGGCACCGTTAAGGCAACAATTTATAAAATAAAACCAATTGTCAATGACGAAAATATCGAAATTGCTGTTTTGGAATATTTTGCGGCATAGCCTATGACATTTTTAAGACTGGCCTTACAAACAGGAATCTCTAAGAACTCCATTCACAGAATTCTTTTGAAGCACAAATTCCATCCCTATTCTATTTCTATGCTTCAACACCTAAAGGACACCGATTTGGCCAGAAGAGTTCACTTTTGCGAATTTATTTTAACAATGTTACAAGAGTTTCGATTTTTGGACAGCATAATTTGGACTGACATCACGAAACAAAATTTACGAATAGTGGCCTTTTCAACCGACATAATTTCCACTTTTGTTGCGATTCAAATCCCCATGCCGTGAGATTGCGAAATTATCAAGAAACCTGGCAATTTAAGAAAACTTAGGTAATGAATGAATGAGGTAATGAATTAGTATTTACATAATTTCTATTTTTCAAATTGCGTATCAACTTTTTTTAAGAGAAGGATTTTTAAATATATGACAAGCTTTAGATAATGAATATTTGAACAATTTACCGCAATACTTCGGCCGAAAATGGCAGTAACGCAAGAAATAAGCGGCATTCTCGTCAACGGATAGTAGCTCTTTCTTGATACTAAAGCGGCACCTCGTTCCACCATATAATCCCATTGAGTCGAAAGAAATATATTAAGTTTTATCCACCTACAAGAAATGGAAACCACGACTACCACAAACAATTTTAATGACCTAGTCGACCGCATAGAGTAACTGATTTAACGTGCCGCCTTTATACCTAATAATTTGCTCAACTAACTATTCAGTGGTAAACAAACTTGGAAAGAAAGAAAGAAATCGTATGTCCCAGGCGCCACATACTACGTATTTATGTAGGTATATATAAAATAATAATATTTCATAAAATAAAAAATAAATATAATTAAATTTGTTTTCACGCTCAACTCAGCCAAAAAGAAAAACTGGAGTTCTTCTAAGAAAATTTTTAATGGCAGGCATAATTTTATTAGGAGTGGAATACTTACGTAATCCGATATTGAAACTGTGGAATGGTTGACGTTTATAAAAATTTTAACCATGCAAGTTGTTCTTATGGCCCAGCAAGGACTAACGTGGAGGCGTGAGCATATCCCTTGCCGGGAAAGGATGGTGACAGGGTTGTTAATTAGGGAGTAACAGGTTAAAAAAGAAAATAAATAAATAAATAGACTTACAACTTAGAAATAAATAACTGTTCTAACAACATAAATAAACTTTCTTGTTAAAATAGAATAATTAAAAACAAAACATGCCAAAGTTAAAAATAAACAACTGTTCTATAACAACATAAATAAACGTTCTTGTTAAAATAATATAATATAAAACAAAACTTACCAACAATAACTTTCCACAATAAATAATTCATAATATCACAATCACTACCATGACACTATCACAGATTGTCACTCACTCACCACTGTCGCTACCACTGCTGGCTCTTACATTTATTATTATTGGCTCGATCACTGCGTCAATCCGAATATCCGTATTCCACATTTTTTCTTCAACTTTTTTAACGTACCCTATGCATTTTTGCCAATAATCAGCTGTAACTAATGTTCTAATTTAAAAGTTATATTTTCTCTTGCAACAATCCCCTTTACTTCAGCCCAAATAAGCTCAATGGGATTGAATCCACAGTGGTAAGGCGGCAGCCGTAATACCTCAATACTCCTAGCTTAAGCCATTTCATCCACAATATATTTCTTATATATCGGCGAATGCTGTTTCGCTAGGGTTAGCAATTCGGTTTTCAGCGAAGCGCGATCGAATAGGATACCTTTACCATCTAACCATTCCTGAATTTGCGCTTTTCGCCATGCACTGGTTGGTAATTTTTCCAGTAATCGACTGTGGTACGGGGCGTTATCCATAATAACCATCAAAACGCTAATGCTAATAGTGCTAATGGTAATATGCAATTATTACACTTAACGCGCGAGGCTTGTAACTTGTAATTCAGAGCTCAGCGGGGCACATAGCCCGGAGAGTAGCTATTGGTTGCAGTCTGGTTACGTTCCTTATAGTAAAATAAGGATTTTATAGAGGAGTTTGCGACTAAAAATATTATGTTTTAATATTCCGTCCTCCAAAAACACATTTGAACTATACTATAAGCCCAGTCAGGCTATTTATTTCTCGATTGCAACAGACACTGGACCGCTAGATGGAGCCTGCTGACTATTTTACATGTCGCTATCCCAAAGATACCGAAATGTACTAAGTAGTCAAGTGATTCTCGTGTCGGTCGTCACATGCCTACCTTGCACTGACGAGAGCCAACAGCTCGAAACTGCAGCCTGCAGTCTGCAAGTGGTGTGTGACGACCGGCACGAGAGCTCCTTTTAATATTCCGCCCTCTAAAAGCACATTTGAATAATATAATTTTTAGCAAATATATTTTTTTATATATTCTGTGTTAAATATTGATACAAAAAAAATATAAACTTGCTCCAAAGCTGAAAGATTCTTATTACCGAAGCAAGAGTTAAATTTCAAATGATATAAAATTATACTACTAGAAACGGATCAGAGATTGTGTATAAAGTTTAAAGTGTGATTCAAATCCCAAATTATTTGAATAGTTTCGAAACATCTAGTACTTTCGATTAGATGTGTTTGGATGTATATTACTTAATGTTTAGGTTGGCCTTATTTCAGTGTCTCAGTTTATTATTATAATTCAATTAATTCAATTCATTATCTCTTTCTACTCTACCGTTTCTTAAATAATACGCAACTGGCTTATGTTTGAAATTCGTCGTCAATACTAAGAAAATTCGTTTTATTTTTTACATTTAAAGTTGGGTAAATGTTTATTTAAAAAATTCCATCTGACGGTATTTGTATAGCAATTTTTTCATTGAAATTTTTAATTTAGTAAATGTTGCCAATGATACCATTATAGGTAACTTGTGTAAGTGAAATTTATAAAACGCAATACAATAAAATTAAAATTTATTTTTTATATAGCTGTGCATCGGAAGGAAAAATAAAATTATTTGTGAAGTTTGTTATAAAGTACTTTGGTATAATTAATGCAGGAAAGTCTCATCTAATTTCCGAGATTTTAAAATTAATTTACTGTTTGCCTAGAATAATAAATTTTAGTCAATAGTTATCATACACTTTCCAAGACAAATTGCATCAAACCTACACTGTTGAACCATTTGTATTTTGACTTTTTAAACGAATCTTAAAATGCATTCGTAATATTATAAATCATTTGAGAGATTGCAAATTATATCTATAATTTAATTTTAATTATATTTACTGCTGTATTTGTGAACATTGGTAAAACTTATTGTTTTTTCACAACTCAAATAGTAGTATATCGTGTGTATTGAATTAACTTTTTGCGATATGATCATTTTTATCCTGTTTACAAACAACGAGTACGATAGAATGAAGTATCCATTTCCAAGGTTAATTCATTTTATAATATAATATGTGAGATATAATATGTTTAACGGAAACATGGTTAAATAACAATATCCTTATTCCAGGATATCATTTATTTAAGTAAGATCGACTGGGAAATCTACGAGGTGGTGGAGTTGTAATTTACACAAGTTCCCATCCTAAACTTACGAGGCTTGTGAGCATATACACAACTTTTCAAATACGCCTACAGAAAAAAATCACAAACTGATAGGTCTGAAGACCTTGGGGGCCACGGCACATTTCCAACACGTGAAATGAGTTTCCCTGGGAACATATTGCGGACAACATTCATTGATGCGTTGGCAGTATATGCCGTGGCATCATCTTGAAGGTAGCGGTTAGAATTAACGGTGATGATACGCCTGGCTTCTTAAGAAAATAGTGACCAATAATGCAAGTAAGGCCAATGACACACCACACTCAGAATGAAGAGGTTTTTATGGATATTTCTTTTTATCAACTGCTCCATCTAAATGAAAATGAGCTTCGTCGCTCATTAGAAGCTGTAGATCTAGATTGTCTTCCAAAATCACTTGCATTCCCGTAGCGAAATCCTCACGAGTTTCAAAACCTCTTTCCTTTAATTGCTGAACAATTTCTAATTTGCAGGGGTGGAATTTTAAATCCATATGCAAGATTTTCCTAACCGATTCCCGATACATGTTCAACTCAATCGCATGTTTTCGGGCGAACCGTGAAGGACTTCTGATGAGCGCCGCTCTCACTCGCTCTATGTTTTCAGGGGATCTTATGGTACCTTGTAGACCTTGTGACTTTTCTTCTTTATACTGAGAATTGTTCTCTAATTATTGACCCATTTTTTATGGTGTTGCGAGCACAGCTCCCCATCGACCCAATATTAAAGTGAATGCGAAAAAGTCGCTGTGTAGTTATCACTGACTCCCCATTTCGGATAAACGTGTGGTATGCAAACATTCGATGCTCTACTATCAACTGCTCCATGTTACTGCAATGGCACAACATTACAAAAGAAGTAACATCGCATTTGCTCTCCCCTAACTGCGCTAAGCTCCGTACTATGCATTCGAAAAACATCCGGTTCCCGAATGTCCTTTTCCCCTTCTGTAGTACCGACAGCGCAGCAATCTAACGACAATAAAATACATGTTGAACCATGAGGTCAGGCGTTAATAAAATGTGAATTAGGCACAGGTAGTCCAGTTGGATTTTTGAGTAATTAACAATAATTAGTAGACACTTTAATTTCTAAAACATAATATTTTTAGCCGCAAACTCCTTTATAAAATCCTTATTTTAGTATAAGGAACGTAACCAGACTGCAACCAACAGCTACTCTCCGGGCTATGTGCCCCGCCGAGCGCTGAGTTACAAGATACAAGCCTGGCGCGTTAAGTGTAATAATTGCATATTACCATCAAAACGTTAATGCCTCGATTGCAACAAACACCAGCCGAAAGACTGATCCTAGTTAAAGGAGCTCTCGTGCCAGTCGTCACACACCACTTGCAGACTGCAGTTTTGAGCTGTTGGCTCTCGTCAGTGCAAGGCACTTTTAAGTAGGATCAGTCTTTCGGCTGGTGTTTGTTGCAATCGAAGCATTAGCGTTCTGATAATAATATGCAATTATTATACTTAACGCGCCAAGCTTGTATCTTGTAATTCAGCGCTCGGCGGGGCATATAGCCCGGGCAGTAGCTGTTGGTTGCAGTCTGGTTACGGTCGTTATAGTAAACTAAGGATTTTACAGAGGAGTTTGCGACTAAAAATATTATGTTTTAATATTCCACCCTCTCTAAAGCACATTTGAACTATGCTAAGCCCAGTCAGGCTATTTATTTTTCATGTCGCTATTCCAAAGATACCGAAATGTACTAAATAGTCAAATGATCCTCGTGTCGGTCGTCACATACCTACCTTGCACTGAAGAGAGCCAACAGCTCGAAACTGCAGTCTGCAAGTGGTGTGTGACGACTGGCACGAGAGCTCCTTTAAGTAGGATCAGTCTTTTGGCTGGGGTTTGTTGCAATCGAAGCATTAGCGTTTTGATGGTAATATGCAATTATTACACTTAACGCGCCAGGCTTGTAACTTGTAATGCAGCGCTCGGCGGGGTACATAGCCCGGAGAGTAGCTGTTGGTTGCAGTCTGGTTATGTTCCTTATAGTAAAATAAGGATTTTATAGAGGAGTTTGCGACTAAAAATATTATGTTTTAATATTCCGCCCTCTAAAAGCACATTTGAACGCGCCGTCAAAATTAATAGCTATTTTTAAGTTTTTCACACACATGGAATAATCCCATTGTTGACTTACCATCGGGATTATTCATTGACTATTTTGGCGAAAAGAGGTCTTTATTTAAAAAAAATCCATAAAATAATATATATCTAATATTTATATGCTCACACAGCAGGCGAAGTTTAGCCAAGTGACTATTCTTACACTTAACCTGTTCTACAAGTAATCAACAGTCATAGTTTTAAATGCTATCTACTAAATTTTAATTTGAAATGACTTGAAAAATTATAAAGCTAAACACATTTGTGAAGTTATTTCTAACTGACAATCAATTAGCCTATGCTTCATTTGGTGACAAAAGGCATAAAGGCTTAAATTCATATTAGGTTTTACAGAATTGTAGAGCATCGTAGCTAAGTAAGTGAAACCTCGTTGGAAAAGAGCAGTTGAGTAATGAGGTATTGTGAGTGTATATTGATGCCTAATATTAGGGTTATGCACGATATTTCTGAAGATGAGTTATTCTCTAGATACAGGGAATTGACGAATGGAATAAGCGGTACAAAAATGTGAGAATGTAATTTTACTGTATTGTACATCTTTAAACATCTCAATTGTATAAGTTTTTCCGATACATGGTCATAAAGTAAATACATTTGAAATTAGCAACGAATATTTGTTTGAAGGTATTTTTTTAAGACTTACATGTAATAACCAATGTATTGCACTAGGTACAATATATCGCCAACCTAATACAAATATTAATAGGTGTGTAGAATAGTTAGATGAAGTTCTATCTAGCAGAATTCCCCTAGTTGTACATATTGTCATTCTGGGAGATGTAAATATAAACCTTTTTAATTTAAATAATCCCCTCTCAAAATGTTTTGATGCATACGCTCTAAAGCAAATTATAGATGAAGCTACTAGAATCTCACATAATGCACAGACTCTTATTGATCCGATATTTGTTGACTGTTCCGATAGGGCTACTACTCACGGTTCTTTAAATGCTGATATAATTTTTGACCACAGATTCATTTTTTGCACGTCGAATATCTCAGCATCAAGAAATAAACAAAAATTTATTCAGATCAGAAACTTTAAAAACATTGACAATGATGAGATTACTGGAGATTGCAAAATATTCCATAGAATCATAAAATCCATATTCCTGACAAATAAATAAGTAGATTTTCTTACAAATAATATACTTAGATTATTTGATAAGCATGCACCTATATGTACAATAAGAGTAAGTAAACTAAAAGCTCCTTGGCTTACTGATGGAATAAAAATCATGATGAGAGAGCGGGATAGACCTCTTAATAAATATAATATTTCTAAAACTGAACCTGATTTCTTGCGATACAAAGAACTTAGAAACATTACACTGTCTGCCATCAAAAGGGAAAAAAATTACCTAAACCTATTATTTAGGATGGGTGGTGATAAGGAGGGCTGGAAAGGTTTAAGAGAATTAGGGTTACAGTCCAAAAGTAAACTAGACTTGCCTCAGGAGTTAGTTAATGCGGATAATATTAATGAATATTTATCTGAATTTGTCAACAATAATATAGTCTAGTATACTTTAACTTGGCGTGTGTATGTATGAGTTAATATTTCCGTACGGTTTCATTTTCTCTTGTACACAAAGATCCAGAAATATTGTCCACGTAGACAATGTTTGGACTATTGCTTTAACTTTGTGTACAATATGGGAGAAAATGAAATCGTACGGAAATATTAACTCATACATACACACGCCAAGTTAAAGTATACTAGACTCTACTAATCAATATCTTCATACTACTAATTATTATAATTCACATAAGCACTCGTCTAATAAACAGTTCACGTTCAAGTTAGTTAGTATCCGGGATATTGTATGTATTATTAATAGTATAAAGTCGAATGCATTTATTATGATTAAATATTGCTTACCTTATATCACTTATACCTTATAACACATATTATTAATTTATGTTTAGAACTTGGTTTTTTCCTTCGGCACGGATGGCAGCAAGCATTAATTCATCCCATCCCTACAGTCTCTAACCCTAGCTCTCTATCTGATTTAAGGCCTGTTAGTATACTTCCGGTTTTATCGAAAATTTTGGAAAAAATCGTGTATAGGCAGATATCTAATTATCTTATTGAAATTAACTTCTTGCCTGTCAATCTGGTTTTAGAAAATCCCATGGCACCACCTCAGCCTTATTAAATATCACTAATAACATAATTAGAGCATGCGATGATAGGAGAATTACGGCTTTGGTGCTGTTGGATTTTTCTAAAGCCTTTGACAACGTTAACCATGGCCTGTTGTGCGCGAAATTAAAATATGTAGGATTTGATGCTATTTCGTGCAACTTACTTAATTGCCTGTCGGTGGGAAATGAGTATTTCCGATAAATTAGATATTTCTCATTCCCCACAACGGACTCAATATCCCCCGGAGCGTAAAGCAGCACTGGTGTTTCGTTTATCACACACAAGTGCCTTAGATGATAGTAAAGCACTTGTAATGCTGCCTCGTGTCTGTGAATATAGGTCGAGACTGCGTATGTCGGGCAAGCCGACAGTAAGTGCATTACAGTCTCCGCCGCAGCTGACATCAGGGACCTCCATACCCATGACACGACTTCGATAGACCAGGGTGTTAAATACACCATCCTGGCGCAAGTCATTATGAATCCCTCGGTCTCAGACTTCAACCTTAAAAAGGCGAAGGTAAGCCTTTCGGATAAGCCGAAGTCTTCTATATTTTTATAGAAGACTCCGTGCAATGGCTTATTCTTATGGAGCTGCAGAAGGATGTTGTGTTATGCAGCTCTAATGTGGGCTTTTAGTCGAACTGGTTCCATCTCGGTGGCAGAGTCGGGGTTTACCCGCTCGATGTCGAAGATGAGACCAAGTTCATCGGCTGCTCTACATCCTGCCTTAAAGAGAAAAACCCCTACCTCTGCATTTTCATGGTCTCGTACTATGCAAAGGAGGGGATCCGAACTCCTGATGACCTTACATGCTCCATCCAGAACTATCCTGCTATGGAGATTCTCCAAGCTCAAGAGTCAACGGCCTACCCGATGTCGTGGGAGATATAACCGTGGAACGGACGATTTAGGATGCAAGCTCCTATTGAGATGCATCTTCTTGCGGGTTACTACATCGAGTTGACTCAGCTCTTCTCTAGTCCTATTCACTACTCCGAAAGAGTAGAGAAGGATCGGAACGGCAAACATATTTGTAACAGACACCTTGTTCTTCCCCGACAGTTCTGAAGACCAGATCTGTCGGAGTAGGTGCTGATACTTGCCGCGGAAAGCATTTTTCAGTATAATCACTTCTTAGGTGGAGACACCCAAGAAAGCGTACGACTCTCCGGCATTTAGATGACGTAAGATGCTTCCGTCCACTAGCTGCGCGTCCTCTTCGTAGTCACCGCATCATTCTCTCTTGAGAATGCGCATTTGTCCAACACGAACTGCATACCGGCAGCCTGCGGCTACTCCTGTACCACCTTGAGGGATTGTTGGAGATCCAGTTCTGAGGAGGCATAAAGTTTATGGTCATCCATATAAAATAGATGGGTGACCTTATGCCTCCTATCTCCGGGGGTACCGCAGTTGTAGCCACGGGTTTTCCGGAGCGAGACGGATAATTGCAGTAATGAGATGCAAAACAGAAGAGGGCTGAGGGAATCTCCCTGAAATACTCCCCTTCTGAATGTTACCGACTCTGTTTGGACTCTATCGTTACCCGATGTTATGATAAAGCGAGTCCTCCAGAGCGGCATCAGTTCTTCAATACATCTCACTACGGGACCGGGTACCACAAGCCATCGGAGCAAGTGAACAATGAGCTCATGCGATGTCATGTCAAATGCCTTGCGGTAGTCGATCCAGGCCATAGAGAGTTTCGCTTATACTGCATGGAGTCCTGCGTGACACATCTGTCGATCAGCAGGTTCTCCTTGTAATCAGCGACACCTCTCTTCGACCCTCGTTGCTTATATATCCGTTCGTAAACCGGTTCAACTAAGTGGAGCATCCGCATGTACAAGATGCGTGTAAACACCTTGTAACATGCTTTAGGCAGGTTATCGGTCTGTAGTTCTTTGGGTTTGACACATCTCCGTTCTTGGGGATTAGCACTGTCCGCCCTTCAACAACCCAAGAAGGAATTCGCTGCTCCCCATTCAACCATGAATTAAAACTTCTGGCCAAATTTTTGTGGGTGCTCAATAACTTTTTCCACCAAAATTATTTATAACATCGGGACCTGGAGCAGCAAAGTTCTTAGAGCCCTCAAGAGCCCTGCGAACCTCTTCTGGGGTTATTGGTTGGCACACTTCCTGTGGTTGCTGTAACCTTTGACAAAAGGCTTCAAAGTGTGTCAGGGCCGGAGAATCTCGGTTGAGTGGAAGCTTCTCCTCGTACAACGTTTTCCAGAAGTTCTCCATCTGACCTACAGTCGGCAAATTGTCTACAATATGCGGAGACGGTTGGAAAAGGTACGAGGGCTTTTGGTGGAACAGAGGAACAAAAGACTTAAGCTTCCATCCCTACGAAATTCAAGTAGTACAAAAACTTCTGTCTCAAGATTTTGGAACACGCGTTGATTTTTGCGAAAGTTTCGAAGAGCTATTTGCTGAAAACCCGAATTTCGTTAATTACTTGGTAACATCAGATGAAGTTCATTTTCATCTTTCCAGATATGTTAACAAACAGAACTTTCACATTTTTTAAGTACAATTAAGGAATGCTTTTTAAATAAAAAAGTTTTGTTAAAACTCTACACGTGTTTCAGCTTATTAAGTCCTCATCAAGAGTAGGTAGATAATAAATTACAAATTTCTGTTTTGGTACTTTTATAACAATAATTACAATTAATGTCTTAAAGGTATAATAAATTATGCAAATATTATGATAATAACTACTTAAGAATTCAGGAAATACTAATCTTATGCTAAACAGAGATATCCTTAGGATTTAAATAATAGTTCTTAGAATGTTATGGCTCGCGAAAATTTGTTGTTGACTAGTTACATTCTTGTCATTTTTGTTGCTTTCATTATTTCTAATTGTTCTAACAAATCCAATTTTTTGCCTTTTGTTTCTGAGTAATAGTTCAAAGATATTTAAATTTACAAAATAATTGTTTTCTATGCAGTGTGTTGACATGCCTGTGCTACATAATAATATACCGTTCAAAATGGATTTTTTATATTCCCATAATCGTTTCTTCAAGTTTCGAATAGTTTGACCGATATAAATAGCATCACAGTCGTTACAATTTAGTTAGTATACACCTAATTTAAGTAGTTTTTTTGTTTAGTGTTTATTATTCATTAACATTTTTCCTAAATTATTCTTATTAACTGATGGTTTTACATCCTAATTTATTGAGTCTACTACTAATTTCATTGCTAAGGTCTACAATTAATACATTTGTAGATTTTAGCTTGTTATGAGGAGCCGACATAAACCTCTTTATTTAAATTTTTCTTCTGTTTATTTTTTCTTGCATGTCTATTAGTTTTTCACTCGCTATTACTTTGATGACATTAATTTCTTTTCTAAAGTTTTCTTGGCTTAATGGGAACATTAACAGGCGATGGACGTAAGAGTGGAATAGTGCCATTTTTATTGTTTAGAGTTTTTGTGAATGATTGTGTCTGTACAAGTTGTTTTTCAGTAGACGTCAAATTCTAACTTATTGTTTAAATTTTTTATATTGACGTCCAAAAAGTTTAAACCTCCCTCATTTTCTGTTTCTACTGTAAGTTGTATTTGATTATGAAAAGAATTCAAAAGGTTTAGAAATTTATTCAACTATCTTTCTGTACTTTTCCAGATACAAAACACATACATCATCCACATATCGGGTACAGAGAAACACATTGTTCACTAGTATGTTTTTGCAATTAAACAGTTTGTTTTCAAAGTCTGACATGAAAATTTCAGCCAGTAGCGGTGATACAGGCGAACCCATAGGTAATCCATCTAATAATTTGTAAATTTCATTGTTGAATTTAAAATAATTTTGGCTAGTGCACGTTTTAATCACTCACCGGATCTCCCAGCTCTCCAAGTCAAAAGTGTTTTCTAATCGACTGCAAAAACTAAAATAAAATATTCGAACAGAGATTAACGCAATTCCAATTTAAATGTTTGAGGGGGTGATAATAAACTTTTCTTCTAGGCTTCAAGAGCATCAGCAGCGAGGAGGAGGTTATTTGACTGATGTAATATTTAAAGAAATAAAATTCCCGTGTTTCCCCAAGAACCTTGTGTTTAATTTTTGAATAAAAATTTAGCCATTAATAAATCCAACTCAATTTAAAATGGATAGATACTTCATTCTGAGGGACCCGCTATTATAAATTTTTAATTTGGTTATGATTACAACCATAAAATAATTTATTATTTATTCCTGTTAACAGGAAACAAAAACGGTTTATATAAACAACTTATGGGATATGTAAAACACCACGAGTGTTGGTGAGTGGAGGGGACTGTAGTGGAATATACAGAGCTTTCAATAATGATCACAGGACACATGATTTTTTAGTTAATCTTTTAGGCTTGTCATGTTTTAGCCATGTCAGAACCTTCCATACTAGGGATATTTTAATTCGTATGTATCTAAGGGTGCGTATTTATTTTAATCTGTAATGTCATATCATAGACGTAGTAGTAGTGTTTTGGTGGATATTGCATAATTATCAGTTCTTTTTCACGGGTTTTGAATTGTTTTAATTATTATTTGAGTACTAATCAGTTCTTTTCAGAACTACATAATTTACATCAGTTATCTTCCGGTGAGTAATGATAAAGAGAAAAAGAATGTTAGGTTAAGTAATGTTTTTTAAATTTTATTCTAGTCCTGTCTTGCCATGGTTTTTACGCCAGAGCAAGATGTTTTCATTTTGATGGCTCATTTTCGAAGTGGAACTCGCAACGAAGATGGATCATGGAAGTATTCATTGCAATCATGCATCGAACAATTTATGGAAAAATTTCCTGACGCAAATATTCCATATGACGACACATTTTCAAATCGTAAATATGTACTCGTTGATCATTTTGCAGACACACTGCCTTTGCAAGGGAAAATCCACTGGTAGGCCAACTGTTTTAACTGAAGTGGTTATGAACGACGTTCGAGAAAAAATGAATCAAAGCCCGATAAAATCCATACCAAAGTTGTCCGCTCAAACAGGTAGGTACTTTTACACTAAATTTTTTAATTACTGAATACGTTACATACCATTTAAATTTAGTTTCTTGAAAATATAAAATATGAATTTCTTTAGTGAAAATTATTATCAACAACTAATAACGATACCTACTAAAACTCTTGTTTATATATAAAACCTGAATGCAAATAAAAAAATATATAAAACTGGGAATCGGTTCTCTTCAGATGTCTTAATATACCTAAACGACAAATCAACGAAATTTATTTTTTTTAGGTAAGGAGTAAGGTATTGTCGTTGGTTCAACGGAAATTTAAATAACAACAATGTATTGGATTTAACCTATTTTACTGATGAAGCGTGGTTCCACTTAACAGGTTATATCAATAGCCGGAACTACAGGACATGGGCTACAGAAAACCCTCACACTTACGTAGAAACAAGTTTACGTCCCTTAAAAGTTGGTGTATGGGTGGCAATATCCAGAAGGCGAATTATAGGCCCTATGTTTTTTCGTGAAACAATTAATGCCCAAAGGTATCAAACTCTTATTTTAGAGCCATTTCTGGCGCAGTTGCATGAATGAACTGCAAGATGGTTATTTCCAACAAGACGGCGCTACTGCCCATACAGCAAGAGCTTCATTTGATTTTTTACGGGAGTTTTACGATGACCGATTAGTCAGCCAGGGACTATGGCCTGCACGGTCTCCAGATCTAACGCCCTGTGATTATTTCTTATTTAGACACATGAAGAAACAATGTTTTTAAAAATAGATTACATACCATTGACGAATTACAAAAGGTAATAGAAAGAGAAACCCGTAATATTACTATTGATCAGTTACAGAACGTATTCGAAAATATGAAACGAAGAGTCCATGTGTGTTTAGAAACTCAAGGCAGCCATTTTGAGCATTTGTTATAATTTCTTGGCATTTCGTATTAAAATGTATTCATTCATCTTCTAATTTAAATCTCGTGTAACAAAAGTTTTTATTATGTAATTTCTTTTATTTACTATAGATTGTTCGTTTCGAATGTTTATATTCATGTTGTCTGTGGAAATAAAGATTATTTTGAATTAAGTGTAACAATTTATTTCTTGCGAACATTTTTTTTATTCAGATAAAAGGCATCCCATTTAAATTTGCTTTTAATATTAAAAAAGTCTTAAATTTGATGAATAAATGAATTATCATAAATTTTTTACCTTTAACTAGAACGCCAATGGATTTAGGGTATTTCTGTGTAGTGCAATACCATCGTGTATAGTTGGTTGCCTATATTTTTGTGGTCACGTGTCCTGTGATCTTTATTGAAAGCTCTGTAGTAGAGCTATCGTAGAACGGCACAGATAGCTAGCACTATTTAGGATTTATACTACATCAATTAGGATAGTGATACGTACGCTAGGTGAATACTATTCTCTACATACAGCTTCCCCGTTGCTCACCATCACTCGTGGCGTTTACAGTAGTTATCGTTAAATGTAAGTATATTCAACACACCCTGTCGATAAAACACATTAACGAATATTATCTATCTTTTTGTATTAGTCCCATGACAGGTCATTTTGTTCAATTCGCAGTAACAAATGTAAATATGTTTTGTTCCTCCAAATTACGAAGACAATGGCATTGTACATCTAAGTGTTTTGTTCTAGCGCATTTTTTTTGTAGTTGCTAACTTTATCCAGTATCGATTATCCACATTTATGATATGCGGTATCATGGTTGGTTCTTCAACACAGACAATTACACAACGACCATTCTATATGACATTGCCATCTGCCGTATTTGAGACTCGAACTCAGGACTGATACAGCCACTAGCTATGTTGCATCTCACACAACCTCATCTAATCTACTGATACCAACTTGGGAACGCATTAAATATATCACTAAACATCGATAACCTAGCGAGGATTCGAATCCGGGTCTCCTTGGTCTCAAGCCTAACCAATTACCAATTAAACTGCTTTTATTGTTTCTTTTGCTTACAGAGTGTTGTATTCGTATATTAACTTAAATTATATCATATAATATTACAGTTTACAATCGTATTTTGTCATCGACCTGTATACATGCGTATAGATAATGACGAACCGGTCGGTGATTAACGTGCCCAAAAGTTAACATAATCTAATTTACAATTTACCTAGTTAGGTCTTCAAGCACGGAAGATGCGTTTTTAAAAACCAAACAAAATTTGTTGTTCACAAGAGGCTAACTTTATTACGATAATAAGTTACAAGTTGCTAGCTCGAGCTTGGTAACAATCTGAACAATAAATGAGCAGCACTCCTATTTATAAGTCTACTAAGCAAAAGATTATATTAAATAGAACGCCATAAAGTTGCATCAGCAAAGATAGCGCTGTACACATAACTACCTGCTTGATTTGCTGCTTTCCTTACAGATTAAGTGCATTATATTTCTAAATTCTTGTGTCCCAGTTACGTAATTTATTAACAATGTTGGTGTGTATTGAAATAAGTTATTGGTGCAGTGATTATAGGAAACAAAACTGAAATAACCTGCTTGAAATGGTATTGTTTTTTATAAAATAAATAAATAGTTATTTCACAGTTTTTGCATTTGAAATTGTTTCTGCTATTTATTGGTATCTATCGCACCTATGGTGCGCAGGTAAGAAGAAAGGAATGGTGGGAAGGAGGAGAGAGGAAAAGGATAAGGAAGAGAAGGATTGTCGGGTATATCCAATATTCTTTTGTGTCTTAAATGATACGGGTGCATGCACACAGCTATATTCAATCGTTATAGATGGGTAAGTTTTGATGGAGGAGCTTCCATGCACCGGATCATTATGTGACCGTCTGCGTCTGTCCGTCAAGTTCCGTGACAATGTTAAAGAACACGCCAAAACCTCCGACAAACTTTTCGAAACGGTAACAAAATCCGACGAAACATTTCGTATGAAAAGCGTGCTTCACGTAAAAATGTCGTTGGAAGAGGTTTTTATATTTTAAATCACATTCTCGCTCTACGGAACGTTTTTTACGTCAAAATCTTGAAAACTCATCAAGGAGTGTAATTTTAGAAAGTGTAGTAAATGTCGCTGCACGGGGACGTAATGTCGCCCCGACCATCAAAATTTAGAAAGTGTAACAAAAATCGACGAAATTTCAAAATTAAAAATCCTTTTACGAATCCACGTTGTGCAGCACAGCAACTCATGCGTTGTGTTAAATATGAGGACAAGTTAATCCGGTCTCTAATCAAAGTATTTCGAGAGTTTTGGCGAAAATAGCCTTTAGCGACAAGGGTGACCATTCATTTTCTAGCAGTCGATTTTGACGGGAAAATGATGGATTTTAACGGGATTTGCCCTAAACCGGTTCCTCAGTGATTCGGTGTCAGAAAAGTATCATTACCATGTACTCAGATTTGCATGGAACTGCCTTGCCTGAACGTATGAATATATAGTTGCCACAAAATAATTCAAAGTCGTTGCAATTAAAGTATTTTTAAGCTCTGAGGAGCGAACCAAATTATTATTGAACTGATAATACGTGAATAGACAGGCAAGCAAAAGCCCACCAAAAACTTATAAACATTGAATTTCTTGAATCTTTTTGTGTAATCGTTAGCTATAAACCGCACATTAGATGGTAGTTGGTACATTATGAGTCGTTCCGTTCCTCACTATATGTTGTACACGGGCTAGACTATAGCTTGTTAAAAACATTTTTCTTGAAGTTGTTGTAAAACATGATTTTTTAAAGAGATTTAATATATATTTTTGAACTTTATATTGTCTTTTTCTTGTGTTTTCAAAATTCTTTGTCAGGTTTTAATTTAAGAAAGAATTTACTGTGTTAGATTTATAGTGTTACGACGTCCAATTGGTACCATCAGTGAAGCAGTTAAGCATAAACGAACAGTAAGTATAAATTTTGTATTATTTTCCGTCTGTAACAGTCTTTTTGAACCCTTCTTGAACGTTTAATATTCATTTTAGGAAAGTATAATAGAAGTCCTTCAGACGCGAAAAGATGGATCGTTCACATCGATTTTTGAATTTTGGAAGCGAAAACCTTTTGCGCTGTTTCGTTTATAAAACTACGGATACCAGCAACATTGTATCTTTCGTGTAACTCAACAATCGGAGTGTATCTATTTGCGTTCGCGAGTAATCGGAGGAGCTTGTTCTGTAACACCTGTAATCTGTCGCATTGCGCATGCATACGTTATGATGGGCCGAAATATTGCTTTATAAAGTGTTGTGTTAACTTATTATCAGTTATTAACTTACTCCCCCGATTAATTATTAGTCCGTATAGTTTCGTCGTAGTCGCGTATGTCTTACGTAATGTCTGTGTAATATTAAGTCCAAAGCGTTTCGTATCTGGTGTTAGTCTCAGATACTTGACCCCGCATTTTTCCTCAATTTGTCCGTCATTAATCTTCAATTTATTGAAGTTTGTAATATTGGTGAATTGTATGTGTTAATCAAGCCTAACGTGTAAGCATTGAGCCACCGAGCTGGTAGTTGAGGATAAGGCGACGGTAGCTTGCTTTCAGCTTGACTAAGAAATTGGGCCTTCTCCAAGTTTAATTAATTACTGATTTATGTCTCCCGTCCAATCTGCATCTACGTAGCAAGTAAAATTCAGTTCTTTAGTTGTTCGTATCTTTTACTTTAATTTTATAATCTATTTTAAATATCGGGGTTGTCGGGGTTACTTACATACTCTCCTATATAAAATTTTAATGCAGTTGCAATATTTTGACGTGTCGTAGTTGCCATATTATACAGCAGTGCCCCCATGACTTGTCGGTAATTCATTATTAGGTAAAAGATCCTGTTGTATTTCCCAGTTAAGATGATAGGTACTGATAGGCATAGCTAGGGATACTTCTTTTGCTTCCTGTAATCCAAACTTCTCGATAATTGAGTTGAGTTGATCTTCGTTCTTTGATTAGCAAGGAAGCTTCCGCCGTATTCTCGCTCCATTTAAATTCTTAGGTAGTATGAAATGTCTCCTTTATTGATCTCAAAATGCCCATAAAATTTTTTTGATTAAATCTGAGATAATTTATCATTTCTGTGGCTAATTATTATGTCATCTACGACTTTATGCTGAAAACGAACGAGGCCTGGATTTTGAAAATTAATTTTTTTTAAAACCCTTTAGACCTCGTCGTATTCAAACCAGAACAAAATGTTGAGTATTTTGAGCTTTTTACTTTTTGGTCAGGGCTTATGCTATCACCCTGTATATTACACTTTTTGGATTTTACTTCTAAATGAGAATATTTTCATCTAGAATGGAAATCAAAACGTTTATTCAACACTATTTCACAACAAATTTAGAATCTAACGAAAAAATGTCCTATTTAATTTTACACTGGTTTTATTTCTAACTAAAAATTTGTAAAAATTTGAGTTGGAAAAAGTTTTAATTTTAAAGTAATTTTGAGAAAATACCGTAAAATAGATTAGTTTGGACAATGATTGGTTTTAACATTTGTAGAATTTCACTTTGATAACGAGATGATAATTTGAAGAGAGCTGGTGAGGACTTGAGAAGAACTCTTCTTGATCATCAACTCGGACTATATTTATATCCAAAAGTTGTTTACTACTTAACGTCACTTGCGTTTCATTTCGCTGGTACCCATAGGCTCGCTATCACGTGATTCCTACATGATCTTCCAAGGCCCTTGACAAATATGCAAATTTGACAAATAAATCATGAAATTTATTAATGGGGAGCTATGGGTAATCAAAGTTACGTTACATTAGAAGGTATTAACCATTTTTATTAATTTAAATTTATTTGCTTGCTTGTAGTTTACAACAGTAGTGTGAGGCGCATAGGGGCTGCATTTTGGTTTCTGTCCTGAGACGTTTTCCAAGGGATGATGGTTGATGAGTATGATATGTGTAGTTAGGTTAGGTTATTCTAGGGAAATATTGGTAATTTAGGGAGGGATGTTTAGGTTTTTGTCCAAATTTTGAGATTTATGGAAATTAGGGTAGGGACCAGTTTTTCGGCGAAGGATGGGATTAGTTGTAGGATTATATTTTCGTCCAGTGTCGGCGTACCTGTTATATTGTGTAAATAGTTAATGGGGGTTCTTATTGGCAGGTCTGTGGCCCACTGTAGGTGTCTGTTTTGTATTGTCTGCAGTTTTTGTTTGTTTGTGTCTAAGATAAGAGGATACCACACTGGGGATGCATATGTGAGGATAGGGCGGGTGTAGGGCTTTTAAAGAAGTTATACTGTATGGGAAGGAGCGGATTTTATTATTTGCCTAATTTGGACCGAGTGTGCATAAACTTTACTTTTTAAAGATAAAATTTGTTTATTAAATGTTAGTTTGGGGGCGAGCGTAGGTGCGTCTTTACTATGTACATACTTCGGTATGCGATGTAAAGCAACGACAGGCGCAGTTAGTACTTGGATGGGTGACCATTCCAACGGAAACCGCGTCCTCGCCTCACACATCTTCCAGCGGCCTGTATATCAGTGTATGCGCGGAAGCTGTACACCTTAGGCGAGGGTTGTATAGGAGATATACCATCCTTCGGAGGGGATGTAAAGCCGTCGGTCCCTTGTCTATTAAATGTTAGGCCAGTAAAAGATCCCTACTCTTCTTAAGGGAAGAGGTTCGGCAAAATTCCTGGTTGGGGGTAGCTCGTCTACAGGCGTCGGTGTTAGGCCTAAGTAGCGGAAATAGGCCGACGTTAAATAAATGTATAAAAAAAAACATGTTAGTTTGTGATCTATTTTGATATTTAGGTAGGCGATGTCTTTAACCCACGTTATAGGTGTACTTTTGATCGTAATATTTTGTTTAGGGTTAGGCATATTTCGCCTTTTTGATGTGATTATTGCCTGCGTTTTTATGGGATTTACTAGAAGTTACCACCTTTCAAATGGTGACTCTGTCCGTCTGTCTTTGTGCAGGTTTTGTAAGTAGGTTTGCGTTATTTATCGTGCAAATTAATGCAGTGTCGTCTACGTATATTGCATGTGTCAGTCTGTGGTCTTTTGGAGGAGGAATGTCGTTTATGTAATAGAGGAGCAGGGCACGACCGAGGGACGACCTGGGGGACATCATAGAGTAAAGAAGATGAACTTGAACACTCCTGTTCGACTGCTACTCAGAATTGGCGATCTGATAGGTAAGATTGTATTATTTTTATAATACGGATCGGAATGTTCGCGATGTGGAGTTTATACAACAATCTAGGTTGCCAGACTTTGTCAAACGCCTTTTCGAGGTCCAGTGAGATGATTCCTGTTAAAATAGGCCACCTCAATTAACGTTCGTGATAAGAATTTCACTGTGTCTGAAGAGCTGCTGGGTAGTGGAGTGGTGGGGCGGTAGCCGAACTGGTCGATGAGGACTTTTTCGTCTACATCTCCCTCTAGTAGGTGGATTAGGATAAGTAAATCTAGGATTTTTCCCAGGACCAAGAACAGGGTGATGGGACGGTAGCTTGAGGGTAGGTTCTTGGTTTTTTTGCTTTGGTATAGAGATAATTTTTGCTGTTTTTCATGTGGAGGGATAATATGATAATAGGAAACAGGAATTGTACAGTTTTGTAAGAAAAAGAATAGCTTTTGGAGGGAGGTATATGAGTGCATAGGGAGGGAAATTGTCCAATCGTGGGACATTTCTTGGATTGAGGTTTTTGATTTTTACTTGGGAGGGTGATATGGAAATTTCTACTTTTGTCGAATCGAGTGTAGCCTGTAGGAGCCATTACTTGTACTCAACAGCTTTAGCATGGATCGACGGTATATGGGAATTCATCGAAATAAAGGTAGGAAAAGCATTGCAGCTTTTCTTCGTCAGTTACGGCCATACCTGTCGAAGTTTGTAAGGGGAGAATATGGTGCTTTTATCTTAAGAAACCTGGGGAGATAATAGCGCTCGACCATATGGGATGCTATCAAGTCTGTTATTTGCCGAGCTTTGTGGGCTCGGATTTTGTCGGCAATTTGCTTTGTAAGTGAGTTAAATTTCGTTTTAACGTCTGGGTTTCTGCTAAGTTGGAACCTTTTTCTAATTTGATTTTTCTCCTTGTTCAGGGTAATGATAGGTGGAGGATTCTGAAAAAATTGAAAAGGGACGTTTGGGAGATAGATCTTTAAGGTGTATTAAAAATTATCTATGAAACATAAATGTAAAAAGGTATAGCTATCTACTGGTCTATTAGTTATAGCAATTAAAGAAGGACTCATACACCTGCTCGATAATCTTCAAAGCATAAGCTCTAATAACATCCTAACGACGTAAAAATTATGATTGTTAATTAAACAAGTGGAGACTATCCAAACACATTAAGGGTAGTTGATTGTGGCAGCATAGCATACGTACATAATTTGAAGTCCTTATGGACAATACTGAGAACTGAACATACGACATTTGATGAACTTTTGTAATATTTGGCATTACAGAAATATCACGACACAATAATCAGGTTGGCTAATATCTTAGTTTCCCTCGCTTCATCTTTTTTACGTCATGACGTGAAGAGAAATTGGTGAATGCCAGGCTCCTCTTCGGAGGAAGCATTTTAGAGAAATAATAGTATCCAATGTTGTATTCTATATAAAGCATGTGTAAATTAAATTTTCAAATAAGCAAGGGCAGAGTATCAACGAAGCTGCTAGGATTAAATGTATAGTAATACGAAAGAATTTACCAAGGAAAATCTTTCGGTGTATTATTACATGTGATTCCCCATAACCTATGATGAAACAATTGACTGAAAAAAAATTAGACAACATTTCGTCTATAGCTAGTTCCAGAAGATCAGACCTAGTATCGAGCAGTACAATGTGGCAAAAAAATTTGGGACGATGAAATTATTTGAATATGAAGTTTTTCTCTCCTACATGTAGTTTTTAAACAAAGCAAACAATTTTGCCGGAGTTCCTACGATGGCAGTAACGGACGGCCACCAGAGATAGCCAAAGATGTCTCTAAAACATGTACTGTTAGAGAGACAGACAGACATTGAGAATTCTTAGGACAGACCATCAATGACTCACGAAATACGCTCTCTATAACGACAATTTTTTGTTTCATCCACGGGAGACAAGAAAATGTGATTCCGGGAAAGTCAGAGAATAAACGACAAAGGGGAGTCCTCCAAAGTGTTATACAGATGTTACCAAAGAATTATAATAACGAAATATAACCATTTTGTTGGTTAGAGTGTGACAATATTATTAATTTTATTCCTTTACTACATAGTTACATACTTCATAGTTATTATTAACAAATACATTAATAAATTTGTTTCAAGACATTTTATCCAGTATACGTAAACTTAAAAGAGAATTAAATTGTTCTGTCACATTTGATAATACATACATACCTTTCGATACATTGGTAACCACATACAAAGGCAGACTTTCTTCTATTTAGGTCAGGCCCAGGATCATAAGTCAACATAACAAACGACCTGTCCATGATATTAGGTGCAGACCGACTTTTGAAAGGCAAAAATATTTCGTTAAAAATATCATCGTCACTCATTTCTTTCTGTGTACACTCCTTGTTGACAATTTTGCTCTGATACAGCCTATAAGCTTCTATACAATCTTCATAATCGTTATAGTACTCTTTTAAACATCTCTTATACGACATTCTCTTTGTTGAGTTTGTTGGTGTTTCGTAATTATCTAAAACGTTCGGCTCACTCAAACTTTTGCAGACTTCTTTGTGGGATTCTGGGGGGTACTGGACGAGAAAAAACTCATCTCCACCAAGATCTTCCGATTGGTTGTCATAGGATTTTAAGCCGTCGTCAAGTTTAGTATCCAAACATAGATGGCGGTGGTTGGGAAACGGCTCCGTATTTAAACAGGGTTCGGAAACAGCAACGTTCACTAAATAAAATAAAAATAAAATGTTAGTAAAATTGGAATTATGGCCGTTTTCATAATAGTATTCGAAGTCACTTAAACATTTTAAGTCAACTCTAAGGATGAGGTGTTTCATAAAATGCTTTTTTATTTGAGCAAAAATCGATTATTATATTTTTTGTTGGTGACATAAATTAGTGTGGTTATGATGCTCTTTGACAACACTTTTAAAAATATTATTATTCATTTAGTAGACCATCATGCCGCTGCAAGAATGTCTCTCACTAGATTTTTCGCTGGCTATTTGTCAACAGGTGCAGAAGAAGGGAAGAAAGCGTGAGTCATAGCCTAGGGAGATCGAAGCGGTGATGTTTCTTATTAAATTCGAATTGAAATTTGACATCGGGTGTTTAAAGGGTTTTTTGCTGGCCATGTGATATACAGATTCGGCAAAAGTAGTTTAATATATCTTGAAGTAAACGAGTATGAGAAAGAAAACAAAAATCACTTACATGAAAGCGAGACAGATGATTATTATATTACCAGTGCCCGATGAAAGTTTGTCGACCTCCTGTCTCAATGCGACCGCATTCTACACCGTTTTTCGCGACAACAGCGATGCCCTGCGTTGACACACGACAAAGCGACAAGATAAAAATAAGGAAATAATAATAATTTCACGATATGTGTAGCATGCTGGAAGTAGTACCTATATCCGTTTTTCTTTTCCTAATTTTTGTTTTCTTTCCCGCACTAATTTACTTTAGGACATATAAAACTATTTTTGCTGAATCTGTATGTGGAAGTTTTCAAAAAAGATATTTGTTGATTTTAACGTTCAAGAATTTCTAACCTCACTTTAAATGTGTTTAACGTTTCACCGCAGAATAGACAGTTTTAGGATCACATAACGATAAGTCGGCCATATTGCCTGATGAGCAACCTAACCTTTTTCTCCATTGCAAATAATAGAAGTAATCTCAGTTTTAAATTTGAAATAAAAATAAAATGCCATGCTTTTGTACAGTAGTAAAGTGTTCAAAAAGGGCAGAAAAAAATTGTTAGAATTCCTGCTGCTTTAAAAGATCGAGGTGAAAAATTAGAGGCATTATCAAAAGAACGCCAAAAGTATTGGGTTAGATTTTTGAAACAAGATGATTTAAGTGAAACCTTTCTTAAAAACGCTCGAATCTGTATAAGGACGTTCTCAACAAAAAAAAATTCTTACTATCATTTTTAAAATTTTACATATATTTTTATTAATGTTCTGCACACGTGGAAAAAATTTGAGTAGCTTTTTGCGGTACTAGTAAATATTAGCACCTGAAATTCCCATCTTAACATATTAATGTCATATGAATCCCATATTCACTTACGATTCATTTAATTACAATGATAAAGTTTTTAAGATTTTCTTCAAAATCTGAGAGCTATTAGAAGAAGGAAAGAGAAACATTTTTCTCTAAAAAAAAAATTACTGCAAGTGGTATTCGTTTTTCTATAAAATATATTTGAAATTTCTGACTTTTGATCGCTCTCGGCTTGCCTCGGATAAGTTGGTGAACAGGAGTTCGGACTTGGCAACGTTGCAATTACGCGGGAACGATTAAAATGCTGTCAACGCATATATTATGTCAATGAATGCGTGTACTTTACAGACGTTAAGAAAATATGGATTATCGTGAGAATAAAAATTGATATTTATGGCAAATCTACCATGTTTGCTCTCGAAAGCTTTTTTATACTTTATCAAAAATCACAAATATATTCTTAACCTCACAAAAGTCACAAAATATACGATAATGCACTCTAAGTCAAAGCAACAACTCACGTTCCAATGAGTGTAAAAACGAGACGTTGCCAGATTGATTCAAGCGACGCAGTTGGTTTATTTCTGAGCTTATGCGCAGAGGGGGTGAAGCGAAAAAGTGTAGTGCTTGTCAACTAGTTGTTTTGTAGGCATGGTAGTTTACATATAAGAAATCTTTTTTATAGGTTGAGAACGACTGTCCTTTGGAAACATCTTTTGACCCAAGCCTTGTTATTTTAAACGGTACCCTGTATATTTTTCGCAACAAGGTATTGGTTTTTAAAATGACAGTTAATAGGCATTTTTATGGTATTAAATCTAGGTAGCCATGATATGAACCTTGGCAGATATTGAAGCTTAGTGTGGCATGATATCGAACGATCTGTGGTACGCATCGTTGTGTTTCATTTTTTTTTGGGCATGATCAGTAGCTGAACAGTCTAACCACATTTTTCTTATTTAAGAAAAATCTCACAACATCATAAAAACCAAAATACGAATCCCATTTTTTCGTTTGACTTACTTAAGAAATACTCATTTATCTTTTATTTTTGTCCAGTACAATTGCTGTACCTATCCTATTTTGCTTTATTCATTAAAATTAGTATAGAAAATTATTGTATAGTAATAATTTTCGATACTATTTTTTTTTAAATAAGAAAAATCTACGAGTATTCTTTCGTTTTATTTGGGTTTTCTACCACATGTACTGTCCTCTTCAAAAACAAATCACAGAATCTACAATATAATAGAATTATTGGAAAAAAGCCTCTGCGCCTGTGATGTTTACGTGTATGACGTACACAGCAAATAAGTGTTCTTCGAAAAAAAGCTTCGAAAACGGAAAGAGACTACTTTCCGAAACGTCAGCAAAATACATTATTTCTGTGTTTATTCCGATTTATATTATTTGTAAAAAATAACCTCTGACTGTTTCTTTGGCGTAAACATCACACGCGCAGAGGCTTTTTTCCAATAATTCTATTATTTTGTAGATTTGGTGATTTGTTTTTGAAGAGGACAATACATGTGGTAGAAAACCCAAATAAAAGGAAAGAAGAATAATCTAGTTAGGTTCCTCAGCTACTGATTGTGCCCAAAAGAATATGAGATACGAACTACCAGAGGTCTTTGGATATCACGGCACACTAAGCATCAATATCTGCCAATTTTCATATCATGGCCACCTAGACTTAGTACAATAAAATGGCTATTAATAGTCATTTTAAAAACAAATGTCGCGTTGCGATGTATGGTTGAACAGAAAATTTAGAGACGAATCAGATAAGTAAAAAGATATATACAGGGTACCATTTAAAATAACAGATTTTGTGTCACATCGCTTAAACTGGAAATTGAAGAAAACGTTTTATTGGCTCAAGACAAGGATAATTATGTAATACACATTACACAACTCTCCTAAAATTCAAAATTTTAGCTTAGCTTAGCAAAGTTACAGAGTCACTCGGTATATGCAACGGCGAAATATGAAAGAATGGACGTTTGGTTTCCCCTCAGGCAAAACGGCCGACTTATCAAAACTGTGTGATCTAAAATGGTCTATTAAAAAATTGGAATACGAAAAATTTTCCAACATACAATTTCCAAACGTTTATTGCATATAAACAGCAATAGCTGAAAAATCTCATGATACCGCGATGGAAGATATTTTATCCGCATCGTAGATTGTACCAGCGAAATCGAAAATCGAGAGCGGCACAAATACACGAAAAGTTGCAATCGACACATCGATTAGTCAGATTTCATTTTTAGGTTGGAATTAAATCATATTATTATTTAAATTTATAAGGCAGAAATCAACCCGACTTTATCTTTAAAAAAGTAAGTGTTTAATATGATTGGTTTCGTTTATTACTTTTTCAATGTTGCATATTTTGTAGATTTTACAAATAAACTCTTTTACAATAATTACAATTTCGGAAAAACATATTTTTATATTTTTAACACCGAAACAAACAAAAAATGTTCTTAGACATTTTTATCTAAAGTTGATAGTTTTCGAGAAAAAAATTCTATAAATCTCAAAAAACGAGAAATTCTCGATTTTCATGACTCAGAAACTATATGAAAATTAATGTTTTTTAATGCAACAAAAATTCGTATTTATTCTTTGAAGCTTATATCATAATATACTGTAGATATATTTGGTTATTTTTTAGTTTAAGTGTTTGTTTTTTAATTGTTAAAATATGCACGCGCGAGTCTATCAGCGTAACAACGAAAAACTATATTTACAATTGTTGGAGAAAAAGGTGAAACAGCTGATGATGCTAGAATAAATATTATGTCGCATTCGAGTAGAATAAAACTTAAATTGAAATATCCCATGCACGGCAGATGCCTTATATTTGCATATCTTGAGAGTATCTGCGCAAACATATATTTGGAAAAATGCAATATTTTCCACAAAAATTGAATTAGATCTAACACGTATTGGATACAAATATAGGATAAAATGCTTATACCTGTATTTGTGACATATACTATGAAAATGAGATTTTTTCTAAAAAGTACGTCTTACCAAACAAAACGTCCATTTATACAGCAGAACTTATAGCAATCAAGGAGGAAATCAAATAATGCTTAGAATATGATAATATCAATAAATTTGTTATATTCACAGACAGTAAGACCGCAATATTAAAAATACAAAATTGCAACCCAATATCTGACGCAAATTACATAATAATTGGCATAATAAAAATATACAACCAGTTGATCCAACAAAACAAAAGTCTCGAAATAGCGTGGATAAAGGGACATACAGGTATCGTACAAAATGAACATGCGGACAAATTAGCAAAGAAAGCGAGAGAAAATAGTGAAATCATCCCTAACTTTAAAATTCCTAACACAGATATTAACAGGATAATAAAAGAAAAGCATAGACAAAATGGGCAGCAACATACGTAAGCTATCTAGCAGGACAAAATTATAAAAGACTCCAAGACACAAATTAAGTTCACACATCCATGGTTTAATGGGGAAACTAACCGAACTTTCATAAGAATAATATGCCGAATTCGAAGCTCACACTGTCTTTATCCCCAATATAAATATAAATTAAATCTCAAAGACGATCCATACTGCAGTTGTGGAGAAGTAGGCACTTTACAACACTGTTTAATACAATGTCCTTTAAGACACCGGGATATTACAGAAATGTTAAATAAATTTACCCGTAAAAAAATTGTATTACCTTTAAATTTACCCAATCTATTAACATTAGAAAATAAAGAGGTATACCAAATACTCTATAGATTTATAATGCAAAATAAAATAGAGCTGTAAAATTTATATTCATCCCTATATTAAAGTGTATTTGTTATAATGATATGAATGTATATACGTAATATTTGTATACAGGGTGTCCCGAAACTCCCGCCTTCCCCTTTAGATGCTAATTCTCCATGCGAAAATAGTAGGAAAAGTTCCTATAAACATGTGTCCGGAAATGCTTATTAAGGGAGCTACGGATCTCTGAGGATGGCGCAAGAATAAGTGTTTTTACTAATTATCTCGTAAATGATTTGGGAAAACTTTATTAAACTTGGTTAACCATTTTAGATTATTAAAGGTTATTGTTTTACAGTATTAGCCAATATTAATTTTATCCAGGGGAGGAGAAACGAGGGGTCGGTGTTCTTTGTTTCTACATATTTATTTTTCCATTTGACATTTTTAGTATTTTAATACCTGATTATGATTCCCTGGTTAATTCTGCAAAAAAGGTCTTCTTTACAATTTGCCATATGGCAAGCTGTTTTCGAGTAAAAGCGGTCTAAACGAAATATTGCGTATTCGTTTGCTAAATGCGCATTATTTATTTTTCAAAGTAGGTGTATATCATTCAGTAACAGAAATGGCTGAGTACACCTCACAGGAGTATCTCGATATGATTATCTGTTATGGTATGATTTCCTAAAAGAACTATTTTCAATTATTTGGCAATAGTGGTAAAAGAAACATTGTGCAAAAGCTTAATGAACATTTATGATTTAAAAAACACTGAATTAAGATTATTATTATTACAAAATGTGCTCAAAATGCCTTCGTTCCTGCCCAATGCAGGTCTCAGCACGGCGAACAATATTATTTGTGGCTCTTTGCGTCATTTCCCTGGTAGTAGTGTTAAATACCGCAATTATGTCGGCTCGCATGTCGTCCTCACTAATTGTCTCATTAAAATTAACCAAATTTTTTATATAACCCCATACAAAATAATCCATCGAATTTAAATCCGGTGATCGAGAAGGCCAACTTATTGGGCCACTTCTTCCTAATTAACCAAGTTTCATAAAGTTGTCCTAAATCACTTTCGAGATAATTAGCAAAAACACCTATTCTTGCGACATTCTTAGAGGGCCGTAGCTCCCTTAGGAAGCATTTCCGGACACATGTTTATAGGAACTTTTCTTACTATTTTTGCATGGAGAATTAGCACTTAAAGGGGAAGGCGGGAGTTTCGAGACACCCTGTATATGTTTTAGTCGATAGATTGTGTACAATAAAAAACAAGTAAAAGGTGCAGTCTATTGTATAATTCTCATTCATCTACGGTGCACACGACTATGGCTATAGAGGCCAATTCGGGAGAGCACATGTCGACCGCAGTCAGGACAAACATAGACCTGGTTAGGTCTTGGATTCGGCCTTCTTGCAGCAACATTTCCTTGATAGCTGGCCACAACCCCTCGCCATTCGGTTCTGTCCGCTGCAAGTTGTTCCCATTGCTCGTCTGCAATACCGCAGGATTTTAGATTTTCATGGAGAGCGTCTTTGAACCTCTTTCGTTGACCGCCACGCCTTCTTCTACCGCTTAGCAATTCACCATAAAGTGAACATTTAGGAAGGCGGTTATCATGCATACGATGAACGTGACCTGCCCATCTTAAGCGTGCTCTTGAAATAAGCACCTCAATTGGATGACTGTTTGCTCTTCTGAGTACTTCCACGTTTGATATGTGATGGAACCAACGGATTTTCATCATACTTCTGAGGTGACTTTGCTGAAAACGTTCTAATTCTTTCACATGACGACGGTAAGTGACCCAGCTTTCACATCCATATAGCAGTGTTGGAATGACAACTGCTCTGTAGACAGCCATTTTCGTTGACAAAGCAAGGTCGTGGTTGTCAAATACTCTCTCTCTAAGTCCCCAGAGTGCTCTAGATGCAGCGTTAATTCTATTGCGAATCTCGCTGTCCATGTTTGCTTTGTCATTAACAATGTTGCCTAAGTAATTGAACTGATCCACCACTTCAAGAGAATTTCCGTTAAGTGTAATGTCTATTTGGTTCACTTGATGAGGAGTTGACATAATCTTAGTCTTTCCAATGTTGATTTTAAGTCATAAGGAATCATAGCTCTGGGCATACACATCTAAAAGTTCTTGAAGCTCTTCCGGCGTAGAGGCTACAAGTGCTAGTCATCCGCATACTGGAGATCACAAATGAATCGTGTGCGTGTCTTCGTGAAAGCTCTAAAGCGCCCTATGTTAAAGAGACCGCCATCAAAACGGTATCTGAGACCTATTCCTCTGACTGCCAGTTTGTTGTCAACAATAATTGTTAGAGCAGTGGTAAACAAATTAAAAAGTAGGGGTGCCAGAACACATCCCTGCCTAACTCCAGTGAGGGTTTGGAAAGGTTCGGTTGCCTCATTATTATACATAACCTGGGCGTTGTTGTTTGTATGTAGACTGCGACATACTTCCACAAATTTTCTAGGGATACCTAAGCGGAACATAATTTTCCAGAGCACTTTCCTGTCCACCGAGCCAAACGCCTTGGTTAAATCAATGAAGACCATGTGAATTTCTCCTTGATGTTCGAGTGCTTTTGTGTATATATACTTAGGTAAGATGGTATATATGTACCAAGTAGGTATAGGTTATATAGGTTTGTTAAGATAGGTGTAATAGAGAAACATAATAATAAAATTAAAAATAATTAAAAAATAATAATAAAAAAGACAAGAAAAAAAACAAAAAATAACAAGGAAAAAAGAGAAAAAATAATGTGGTTAAAAGTAACAAAAAAAGAGATAATAAAAAAAAAAGGAAAAAAATCAGTCCTAAATCTATACTATATAAAATTAATTAAATTAATATTTGTTTTTAGCTCTTGTTATTATAAACATGTCATTATTCTATTACATATTTGTTTGTAATTTTTATTCCACTTTCTTTTACTTTCTAGACATTACTTAATAGATAACAATTGTCTGGCTAATTGGCTTATACCATTTAACCCAATACACACACACACACACACACACACATACACACACTCTATTTGTGACAAAAAATCCTTTGCCAGATGGCTTAATAAAAGTGTGCAATTGGAAAAATCATGTAGTACTAATGCACGTAACTGTTAAAAAATAGTGTTACTTATATATCTATGTGCAGCTGTGATCTTGACTATAGTAAAAATGTGTAAGTTGTATAATCACTTTCATTGCATTTTAAAATAAACTAAATAAAAAATAAAGTTCAACTTACATTTTAAATCTTATATTACTCTACTGATAATTATTCTACTAATATTAAATACTTGTAACATTTCGTATTTTATACAAATTATGTTGTACTCCTGGATATCGAGTAGCAAATGCTGCAAGTTCTTGATATTACTTTATCACATTCTCCATAAATAATGAACAAATTTAAAAAGTCTTCATGGGTGTAATTTAAACGTGCTGGCATTTTTTGACGTAAGATAATGACTGATTGTTTCTAATCATGACTATTTTGTTGAAATGATTACAACAATTCATGAATTTCTAATAAAATCGCAAATATTTCAAAAAGTTGTAACTTTAACCCCCGCAACGCTTACATCAGAAAAAAGGGAATTCAATTTTGCAAAACTTGACGTAAAAAAATACAGGATGTTCCATTTGACCTAAACAAGTTTTCGCGGTTTGAAGTTGACAAAATGTAACGCGAAAAACGGAACACTTGGTATGCTATTATTGAATTTATTTCAGTTGTAGAAAGTAGTTCTCCTTGTGTTTTTTTCATGTGACAAGAAGTAAATGAGGATCTTTTACCCGAAGAAAGTTATAACGGTTCTTGCAAACCGTTGCACCTGTCAAATTTTCTATAAAATGTCAAATATCTCTGAAATGGCTAGGTTTAGGTATAAGATATGCTACATATTTTCGACTCAGAATTTTATGCTCTTTTCGAAAACCCTAAAATATATAGGGTGTTCTATTTGAAATAAGCAAGTTGGTATCGACTTCCGGTATAAGCGCAAGTGCCAGCTGCTTGTAATTATTTTAGTTGGATTGGCCACACCGACATTAGTAATTATCTAAATTTTCAAAGTATTCTGATGCGAACTTTTCTCTATATCGATCGATTCAGTTCCCGGTGAGACACCCTGTATAATGAGGCGCGCCGCTACGCTGACTGGCGCACGAGCATATCTTAACAATTAGAAAACAAGCAATTAAGCTAAAGAATAACAAAATATATCTATTGCATATTGTAATATAAGTTTCAAAGGATATATGATAAAAAAATTTGTTACATTAAAAAAACATTAATTTTCATATAGTTTTCGAGCCCTGAATATCGCAAATTTAGCGTATTTTTAAATTTAAAGATTTTTTTCCTCGAAATCTCTCAACTTTATAGAAAAATGTATAAGAATATTTTTTGGTTGTTTTGCTATGAAAAATACGAAAATATTTTTGCCGAAACACAAAAGTAATTTTTTCTAATTTACTTATAAAACTTTAAAACATAATATTTTAGTCGCAAACTCCTCTATAAAATCCTTATTTTGCTATAAGGAACGTAACCAGACTGCAACCAACAGTTACTCTCCGGGCTATATGCCCCCGCCGAGCGCGTTAAGTGTAATAATTGCATGTTACGAACAGAACGTTAATGCTTCGATTGCAACAAACACCAGCCGAAAGACTGATCCTACTTAAAGGAGCCCTTGCCAGCCATCCACACCACTTGCAGACTGCAGTTTCGAGCTGTTGGCTCTTGTCAGTGCAAAATAGGCCAGGCTTGTAACTTGTAATTCAGTGCTCGGCGGGGCATATAGCCCGGAGAGTAACTGTTGGTTGCAGTCTGGTTACGTTCCTTATAGAAAAATAAGGATTATATAGAGGAGTTTGCGACTAAAATATTATGTTTTAATATTCTGTCCTCTGGAAGCACGTTTGAACTTAAAAAACTTTGTTTAAACAATTCCTGACCACATTTCCACCTGGCAAACTGTGCTTTCTTATAAAGGAGAAAATGGCACAAAATTTTCCGTCCGAATAAATTTTCCCGGTCGATGACTTATTTCACCCGGACTAAAAGGAATTCTTTCATGGCCGTATTGTACTGTAGTGGTAAAATTTTCTTTGAACCTTACCTGTTGTAGTGGGAGTTTTTACAGTTGCTTCAGGTACATCTACGAAAAATTGGTCCAATATGTTGACTTTAGAGTTAGTTGGTGTTATGTCCTCAATTTCGTTTATTTCTAGCCTGTTGGGTTCGATTTTAACGTTACTCGTTTGTACTTTAAGATTATCGTGGCTCGATTTTGTTTCAGTCTCGATAGGTTTTGGTTTAGCTTTAGTTATGATTTTTAATTTGTTATTATCCTCTGATAAGGAATCGTCCACGCACGTTTCGTAACCATCTTTTTCAGAGAACGAAGACTGAGTCATGGAGGGTTTATCACTTTGAGTTAAACTGTCCGCTTTTTTAATGTTTTCATTTTGATTGTTGTTTATCAAACTTACTTTGGTTAAGGTCTCATTATTGCACGCACTTATGTTAACAACGTTTTCTATGTAGTTATCGTTAGTACTCTTAAAACTTATGTCGATATCACTATCACCAATACTGTTTCTAGTCTTGGTTTGGCTAACATTTAAATAATTATTTTCTAAAAAATCAACATTCGTTATGTTGTTTTGAGCATTGGTTACTTTTTGGCCAAAATCTTCCACTTGTGAAGTGCAAGGGGAGTGGTTAAATGAATTTTCTTCATCTATGCATATATGCACTACGTCTAAGCACTCTTGGTACTCTTCTATACATTCTTGGAAGTCTTCTAGGCAGGTTTGGTCGTCTTCTGTATCCTATAATAAAAAATAATTAGTAAGTACTTCTACACAGAAAAGGGAATACCTGCATAGTGCACATATATATAAATATATTTTAAAAAAATCTACTCGTTTATCAATTATAATGATATAGGGTTTGGTGGGTGTGCGACTTGTGGTCTTTTAAATATTAAATAATATAATAAAATAATGAGTAACAAATATTTACAAAATATTAAGCACTGTAATATTGAAAGAAAAGGGAAAATATTCATAATAAATGTGCAAACTGGAGACCTTCATCAACCTAACAATATCCAAATCGATCAACGAAGGCTCCTAAACATATTGAATAGCATGCTGTGTTATTTCTTGAACAACCATCCTAATTCGATCTTCCAACTCCTCTCATGACTGAGGTTTGGTCTTATAGACAACAGGTTTTAAATGACTCCAAAGACAATAATCTAAAGGACTTAAATCTGTCGATCATGGTGGCCATTCAATATAAGACCAAACCTCAGTCGTTAGAAGAGTTGGAAGATCGAATTAGGATGGCTGTTCAAGAAACAGCACAGCATGCTATTCAAAACTCCTTAAGAGCCTTCGTTGATCAATTAGGATATTGTTTGAACAATTATACATACAATACTACAGTGTTCAATATTTTGTAATAACAAATTTAATTTTTATTAAGCAATAAATATTTATTAAGGTAAAGTGGGGTAATTGTGAAAATGGGGCAAATGTGATATCAGGTCTAAATTTCGATCTCATCTATCAAAACTGCTTTCTTTAGCAATGCACAGACAAAACTTACATCCCTAAACCGTTTGGATTAGTTCAAATGCGAAATTTACCGACCGCGCTTTGAATCAGTTGTGAAGTTGCATCGCTACGTATTTGAGGTTATCATTTCAGTGCAACAGGTGTTTCTTGTAGTTAAATTAGTGCAGTTGATTTTTAGAGTCAGCTTGTTAAGACATTGATAACAAGGGTAAAAACTGTGCATTTTCGATTGCTTTTGCTGGATTTTATGAGGTAATTGCATATTTTTTTATACTGGCCTGTGTTACATTTGCCCCGCAAGAAATTAATGGGCGGGGCAATTTAAATACGGTATATCACGTTTGCCCCATATATTTTACATTTAACCCACATAAATTTTCAGACTGAAAATGGTTCGTAAATACAAAAGGAAACGTGATGACCCAAATTATTCCTCGGAAGATCTACAAGTAGCTTTACAGGAAGTTCGAGCTGGTCGAATGACTATCTACAAAGCCTCCAACAACTATAAAATTCCGTATTGCACACTTTACAGTCGTTTAAGTGGTCTTCGGGGCATAAAAAAACAAAAGAAGGGCAGATTAACTGCGTTGAATTGGAATTATGAATTAGAACTAGCTGGGGGCATTACTATTTTAGAAAAGTGGGGATTTGGATTGTCCAAAAAGGAAGTTTTACAACTAGTTTTCCAGTTTGTAAAATACCACAATATCGAGACATCATTTAAATATGGCATGCCTGGCACTGATTGGTTCCTTTGCTTTAAAAAGAGACATGGTTTAAGTATCAAACGACCACAATCAGTAGAATACGCTAGGAAAAAAGCCACATACTATGGATATTTCAAGCTTTTGAAAAAAACTTTAGATAAACTACAACTTCATGGTAAATCTTCCCAAATTTGGACTCTCGGTGAGAGTAGTTTTTATTGATCCTAGCAAGACAAAAGTTGTTGGTAAACGAGGACTGCCCTGCTCCCGTGTTACTATTACTCCCGGCCGTGAAAGTACAACTGTCGCAATGTTGGCTAGTGCTTCTGGGGTAAAAGGCCCACCATTAATCGTTTTTAAAGGTGCTAATGTTTGGGACCAATGGCAAGTTCCTGACAACATCTTCCTTGGATTATCATATGCTGCAAGTAAGAAAGGCTGGATGGATTCACAGATTTTTTTTGAACTATTTCCAGAACACGGTAATTCCTGCTTTAGGTGAACAACGACCAGTGCTCATCATAAGATGGGCATTCGACCCATGTCACCACAGAAGTCATTAAGTTGGCACGAAAAGAAAATATTACAATTATCAAGTTACCACCACACACTAGTCACTTATTACAACCTCTAGACCTTGCGGTTTTTAAGTCCGTGAAAAACACCTGGGATCAGAAGCTGGTTAAATGGCAAAGACACAATGTGGGGCGAAAATTGCCTAAAAAAATGTTTTCTTTATTTATTGCAGAAATATGGAAAGAGACGCAGGCAAATGTTATAGTAAGTGGCTTTAGAAAAGTCGGTGTTCTACCATTTGATGACAAAGTAGTGGCAAGATAAAAATTCGATATTGAAGTCTTAAAACGATGGAATTCCCAAAATTCCATTTCCAGCAATGGTACTGCAGAAAATATTCCACAAATTTGGCATCCAAATAATTCTGATAAGGTAACCTGTGTCTATGCTTCCAATATACCTCAGGATATGCCAGGTCCTTCGAGTAGATCTGATGATATTGTACCTGCACATGAAGCGCCTTCTTTTGAGAAAGTTTTGCTACAATGTGTTCGTCAACATCCAGCCTCTCAAAAAATTTCAAAGAGAAGGATGGCTCCCGGAGCTGAAGTTATTACAGCACCGATAAACCCGAATGCGGAAATACCAAATTGGAAAAAAATGAGAAGAGAAGAAGTCAGAAAGCATTGATAAATGTTTCTGATGAATCTAGTGAATCAAATGACGACGATACCTTATCAAGACTCAGATAATGATGAAGAATTTTTACAGGAAATGCAGAACTTACAAGAAAACTTACAATCTAAAGAAAGTCAAACAATTGAAGATGATAAGTGGGTTTTAGTACAATATGTACAGTATACACAAGTAAACGGCTTACCTATGGGTAGTCCGTTAAGCCTATTATTGTATACATTTACTTTTTAGATATTACACTGGCACGTAAAGAACATGGGTTAGAACAAGATATTTACAGAAAGCCAACTTCTACTGACATTCTTACACATGCAAATTGTAATCAATCTTGGAAGATAAAAATGTCACCGTTTCATAGCTATGTGCGCAGACTATAATGCCTAAACTTAAATAGGGTTAACTTTGAAAAAGAAGTTAGAATTCTTAAAACGCTAGCAAAAAACAATGGCTATGATGAGTTACTTATTGACAAATTAAAAAAAATAAACAGAGACAATTATTACAAAAACATTTTTATAACGCGCCAAATGTAGAAAACAAAAAGTGGCATAGTATAAATTATGTAAATAAGGTTAGCAATTCAGTATGTAATAGATTAAATAAATTAAGTATTAGGTAATACAATATCAACGAATAGAAATAATTTAGGTCGCTTGTTGGTTAATAATAAAGAAAAGACATAAGATATTAAAAAATCGGGGATATATGAAATAAAGTGTGACGACTGTGATGCCGTATATATAGGTCAGAGTGGCCGTAGCATAAATGTGAGGTTAAGAGAACACAAACAGTCTATTTTATATAATAAAAAATCAACTGATTTCGCCGAACATTGCATTGAGCAAAATCACGTTTTTAACGGTAGTAGTGTTAAACTTTTGCATAATGCAAACAAAGGAAAAATCCTAGACATACTTGAAATTTTAGAAATTAAGAAGGCCCTAAGAAACTATAAAAATGTTAGAAATACACAAACAGAATTTATGAGCAATCCTATACTAGACGCAGTAATAAAATTAAAATTAAGTTCGTAGTTCTGGCCTGTATTGTTAAATTTTAAGAAATAGTAAATCAAGTTATTATCCCCCTCTAGGTGGGTAGAGAATTTGTAAGATATATAAGTACTGTGAACCACCACTTTCAGGTAAGTTTTTAAGACTCTTTGATAATGGTCGCAAGGAAGAAACATATGTCAGAGAAATCTGAACAAAACTAATGAAGCAATAAATCAAGTGCGTATTGTAACTATTCTTTTGAATATTTATAATTATTCTATTGAATATGTTTCATCAAGAACCTACTGCAGATTCGATCCAATTAATAATATGTATAATTTTTATTTATCTGAACTATTAAGTCTAGCAAAGGATCTAGACTTAAACTAAATGTGACATTTATATTTACTACCTCTTTGTTTTTATGATGTCTTTTAAGGTTTCAAAAATTTACTCGTCCATAGATTCATATGTCTTAAAGGTTGTTGGGGTTGGTGAAGCACTATTGAATTTAGGAACTGCTTCCTATGTTAATTCTGTGGTTTTGTTCCTATGTCTGCAACTCCATCAACAACTTCTTAGGCAGAGATCCACTAAATTCCGCTTATTGTTTTATTGTTATGAAACTTTCGGATTTTGGAATTAGGTGCATAAAATATAAAATCTTCCGCTTTTCATTTCAGGAGAGCGCAAAACTTGAATAAGCTTACGTTTATCCCCTACGCTAATTATTCACACCTTCCCTGCATCTTACTTAAATTTTGTAAAATATAACTCGTAGTATCTCGAAAACTAAAAATGTCACTAGGATTAAATTTTAGACGGAAATTGAATAATTTATGACGACTACAACGGTGATGTTAACAAAATGTTTTAATTAGCCATCTTTCAAGAAAGGAGTAAATAACTCGAAGGGAATAAAATATCGTAGAGAAAATGCAGCATCTAAGTACTTTTTGTATTTTTAGAAATACTGTCTGTTATGTAGCCAATATTGTAGCAAAAAGTTCAAGTATAATTTTCGTTAAGGAATATTTACAGCTGACGCAATAAACAAGGACACTTTGTGGTATAGTTCTTCAATGATTTTGTTACAACATATACAATAGGTATTTGATCGAAGTAACTATATTTCAATAATGCTACGTATTTACAATTTCCAGTAAACACCCTGTATGCAGGTTCAATAAATTACAACAAAAACTTTCATGAACCACTGATTTATTAACCACTTAATTACAATAATTAAGTCCTTATAAACAGTAGTACACACTAGTTATAAGTTCCATCTACTATAATCTCACTACTATAATTCACAACTCATTACTGCTCTTATTCCATCTGTTCACTTGCTTGTCTAATATAAAACTGTCCTCGTGCGTTTAGATCCACTTTATATATACCCGCGTCGAATGTACTCGATCACTCTAGAATCATCCAAGCCCGGCCCATTCTCATACATTCAATGAGACAGTAGGCATGCGCATAACAACACTAAGATATATTGTAACAAAGTTCGGCGAGAATACAAAAATATGTGTACAAGTGTATTTCTAGTAGCTGATTCTTCATGATATACGCTCGATAACTACAGTCTGATAATTGAATAATAAAAATTAAATTTGTTTATACTATAATAGGTTCTGTTGCTACAATTCACATCATATTATTTTTTTCTTGTAAAATAATTTAATATTATTTTCTAATGTAACTATCGTAATCATCTTGCATTTTTTAATATTTATCCAAAATTTGATCCTTGTAGCCTTTATATTATTCGGAATATCACGAGGTACATCTCAAAAGGTATAAAGGAGGGAACAATTAATATAGAGGATGAAGAAAGGATCGAATTGCTTTGCGCTCTGCAGGAACAGATTTAAAAAATAATGTTAAGTAATTTGAACCTAATTTTAAAAGCATGTCCAAGAGATACAAGCAATGAGAAAATAAACAAAATTTAATATTCAAATTCAATTGGCTTCTACGATTGCTGTACGGTATCATTTTCCGATATAAAATAATTGATATCTTTAGTGATTAGGATTGCAAAAATTCTTTCACTAAAATTAAACTTGAACTTTCTGCTGTCGCATTGCTCACACAGCCTAGATAACATTTCTAGAAGTACAAAAAGTACCTCCATGCTACACTTTATCTACGATATTCTACTACTATACCTTTAAGTTGTTCCTTTTTTTGAAATGTTGCTCTTTAAAACACTTTTGCAATTGCTATAAATTATTCAATCTGCTTTGATTCTTGCAACAGTTTTAGTTTGGAGATATCACGAGTTATATTCCAAAAAGTACAAATATCAGCTAGAAGGGGTGATAAATTAATATGGGGGATAAACGTAAGTTCGAATCACTTGACGCCCCCCAGAAATGAGTTCAGCAGAATATTTTACATAATATAGACTTTTTAAAGAATGTCCAAGTGTCATGGGACTGAAAGAAAACGCTCCGGACATTAGTTATCTTAACCATCTATATACTTTCCTTCTGTCACTAGGTGTAGAACATTTTGACAATTTATTACTATCTTTTGTTCGTTATAAAAGCATTTAGATCTTTAGATCATGATTTCTGATATTTTGTATTCGAATTTTTTTGTTTTTTTAAATTTTTATAAACATGTTCTTCAGCGCTTGTAATATTACTGACTTTCAATTTGACAGATGTTTGAATACTTTTCTCGTTTTCAAAAATGTAAATTGTTGCTGTGGAAAAAGATACAGGGCGTCAAAGTTGCATAGGAATAGGTGGAGGCCACATCGAAAAGTTGCAGCATATTAGTTCATAAGAAAGTAAGTGAGTTTGCGTAGTTGTCACTTTAGTTTTTACTTACGTTTTTCAATAAATACAATTTGTCCTTTTCAAATTAAGTTTATTGTGAAAGAATTATTAAAGTATTTTGCGGCAGTTTTCTCGAAAATGGTCGATAAATAAAAGTATTTGACCAGTGACCACATATTGATATCTAAATATCGAAACAATATTCACCTATATAAAAGTTTACTTCCTTATGTGTTCGTGGCATTGAATGTCAAACTTGAAATATTTATCTGATGATGCATGTATACTTGCCCTCTTAACATGATCGTTTACCGTAACATGCCAATTAATGGGGCTTTTGCCTTTAGTATTTCGTTAAAAAAATAACTAAACTAAACGACAAGAGAGAATGTTTTTGTTTGATGCCTATAAATCAAAATAACATTCACATATATAAAATTTTACTTTCTTTTAGTTAGTGACATTGTATTTTAATGAGAAACTTGAAATATGAATGTGAGCATAGATGATCACGTTATAAATTTGACACCATTATGAACTCCTATGATTGAAAAATTTTGCAGGTGGACATTTTTTCTTAGCTTTTAAAGTTATTATAAAACCACCTAATGTGTTTGATAAATCTCTGTATAAAGTATACAAGAAATGAGACACATTTAGGAAATCATACCGTTCACACTATTTCTGAATGTCTTCCTTATTTTGTAAGAGTTATTATTTTCTATTTGTACGTGTACTCCATGAAAAAGTTACAAAAAAAAGCTTAAAACACAAATGATGAGACATGGGTACCCCACGTCTTCGAGGGCGCTGAACACGGTAGTAATATTTTTAAGGTTCCCGCCCCTCAGCAACTACCCCTAAATTCTAAAAAACCGCCCCTACTTCGCGTTTTTTCCATCGTAGGCATGCGATCAGTTTTTCTGCAGGATTCGGGTAAGCCGTATGAAATTTAACCATTCAACATATTATCCACCCCCAGGGTTGAAACTATAACCACCCCTAACATTGAAATCCATCGAAAAATACAAAATAGTGGAAAATGTTTTCTCTCCGTTTTCGAGGGCGTTAAACACGATGGTAATATTCATTTCTCCCCCAACCGTCCACCAACCACCTCTAAAACTACTCCCTTTTCATATTTCTTGATCTCTGGGCATGTGGGGACTCGTTGGATCAGTGTATTTAAGAGGATTTCACCATTGTAAAGGGAGTTGAGTGACGAGACATGCCATCGACCCCGGGGTTGAAACTACCACCACGCCTAACATTGAAATCCATCGAAAAATACAAAATAGTGGCAAATATTTTTTCCCCATTTTTGAGGCCGCTAAACACGATGTCTATACTATTTCACTCCCCTTTCTCTATCAACCACCCCCAAATCCTCAAAATCACCCCCCTTGGGCATGCGAGCACTTGTTGGATAGGAACTGGGCATATTTCTAGTTCGCACTTGCCCAGTATCAACAAATATTGCAGTGATTGATGGAGGGTGGGGAGAACTGAATATTACAATCGCGTTGGGCACCCTCGAAAACGGGGATAAACAAATTTTCATGCAGTTTGACATCTTTGAGGATATTTTAGTAACGGGGGGGGGGGGTAGTTTCAACCGAAATAGGGATGGTTTTTTGAGTTTAGGGGTAGTTGCTGAGGTGTGGGAACCTTAAAAATACCACCATCGTGTTCAGCACCATCGAAAACGGGGGAGGACCCATGTTTCATCCCTGTAGCAGAACTTTTGGGGTTTTTCCAACTTCTTCATGGACTAGTGGCCGTCTGGATCCCAGGTCTACTCTACAAAATGCACGACTACCACTTTCCGACTTATATCATTAAACGTATTCACTCGTTCCTGGCAGGTAGATCCCTGCAAGTCTGAGTGAACAATAAACTATCAACACGGCGGGATAATATAAGGATCGTGCCTATCACCAAAGTTCAGTGGCGCAACCAGGATTTCGTTCTGGGGGGGGCTGAAATAATATTAATCTATCCTTCTAGATAAAAACAAAACTTTACTTTTTTATTTGAATACAAAAATGAATACAGACTTACTAATTTCATAAATTGAATTCAAGTCTACGTGGACCTCGGAGTTGAAGTTCGTGAATCACTTCATCAACTGTAACCAATATTTCTCGATGGATATTTAAATGTGCTAGGCCGTTTAATCTGTTTTCTTTCATTGTATTCCTTAAGTAGGTTTTGGTTCTTTTTAAGGTTGAAAATGAGCGTTCCGCTGTGCTGGTAGAAACTGGTAAGGTACAAAATATTTTCAGTAATTTGTGTATATTCGGATAATAGTTTTTGTTGCAAACATTCAAACAATCTATTGCATTTTTTGGTGGGTTTCGTATTTTTTTAAGAGCTTGGTGCCACATATCATACTCAGCTTCGAGTGCTGCTTCGTTGCTTTCTTCAATATCGTTTGCGTAGAATGTACTCAAGTTAATAAAATCTCCCTTTTTTAGCAACTGGTTTTCAGAATACGGGAGAAGTGCATCAAAATTGGCGAGTATGTTTTTGTGTTTTTCAAATCTCGCAGACATGTTACTTAAAAAGGAATCAATCCAAGGGAGAAATATAGCTCTTCTGTAATATTCCTCTTCAGTAACAAATGGGATGTTGCAACGCTTAGTTTGCCTTGATGTCGTTCTAGGTACAGCAATTGTGAACCCTAATCTTTCACTGATTTGTAAAGCTTTCTGAAATAATTGCTTGAATGCTTCCTCTCCATTATCTCTTATTTTCTTTATAGCATCAATGACAATTTGAGCTTCATTAATGGCCAAATGAAGTTCTACATCTGAAAGCTGGAGACTCTTGCTCAAGTTCACTGTGTGGCTTAGTAGCTTCTCTGCGCTAAGTAATGCTACTATAAACTGCGACTGTTTGATAGAACTTATCAAAATAAAGGCATCAGAAGTGGCTTCTTTATCCTCCCAAGTGGTCTGAATCTCTTCTAGTGCATCCACAACAACGAGTAATAAATCAACCATAATTAAAATGGAATCATGTCTATCCACCCAACGAGTTGGGCAAAGTTGTTTTAACTTTTGCGCCTTTGTCTTTGTCACGTTTTCAGATTGGGAAATATGTTTTTGCAGTACTATTTGTCTTTTAGGATAGTTGAAAAAATTATATATTTTAGTGACTATTCCGAAGGAATTTCTAATCGCAGGTACTTCCACTGAGTTTGAAATTGCCAAGTTCAAGCAATGTGAGACGCAATGAACGTAAATTGCAGTGGGATATTTCTCTAAAATTTTGGCTTGTGCACCGTTAAATTTTCCACTCATGGAAGACGCTCCATCATATCCCTGTCCCCTTAAATAATCAACCTCTATATTACAGTCTTGTAAACTACGAATTATGGTTTCAGCAAGATTAACGCCTGTAGTATTTTCAACAGGAGTAAACTGAAGAAAATTTTCTCAAATTTTATACTCCTTCGAGTTAGTGTCTTCTTTTAGATATCTAACACATAGTGTAAATTGTTCTATATTAGAAATATCTGGGGTTTCATCTGCTAAGACTGAAAAACATTTGGTGGTATTTACTTCATTAACTATTTTCCGTTTGATTATTGTAGCACATGAATCAATAATCTCATTTTGAATCTTCCAACTTGTGTAGACTGCATTGCGACTACTTCCAGTCAAATGATCTCTCAAGTTTTGATCACCGGCATCAATACGGAATCTTAATAAAGCCCGAAAATTTCCTTCATTTTGAGGTGGTTCTTCATTCACTTCGAATGGGCCTGAATCCCGATGTCCTCGTAGAGCTAGTCCTTGTCTTCCACAAAATATCACAGTCTTTATAATTGATATTATTTTAGTTCGATTTTCTGCTGCCTGAACGTTTCTAGCTAAATCTATCATTTTATCAATAGGCACTGATTTGCCTGACATACTCTCAAGAAAATTATTTGAGCGTAATAGAGATGCTTTATGGTATTCTAATGTCTCGTGACTGTCAAAACGCTCTGTGGCTTTCTTCCACTGTTTAAATGGTGCGCTAACTAGCTGCCCTGTTGTCTGAGATGCACTCATTCCCACATCTTTGCTAGCAAACAAAAAACAATGTTTACAGTATGCCCCATCCTCTTTCTTGGAATACACTAACCATTTATACCTCTTTAGCCATGTGTAAATAAATTTCCTGTTTTGTTTACCAATTTGAACGACAGGAAATTTGTAGTTTTCATCAGGAACCCAGATATTTTTTAACACTTCCAACTTTTCTTCGGCACTCAAAATTCTTCTATTAAAATGGCATATATCCATATGAGATATCGTTGCCGTTGTTGTAGTGGCTTGTGCTTGTGGGGTCACGCATAGTTGCTTTGAGAGCCAGATGCCATTTCCAAATGGCATGCTTTTTTTTTGGAAGGTACCCCAAAGAAATCTTGAATGGTTCTCTTCTTGCACTCAGGTTTGTTATGACTCATATTGAAATTGCGAATGATTAAATAAAAAATTATTAGTATTTACGTAGTTAATTGCGTTAAGGCCAAGATGAAGTAGGCGGGTATCTAAAAATAAAGAAAAAGTTGAGCTTAGTAAGTAAGTATTGTCTATTGATAGCAAGAAAATATGCATATTAATAATATCTAACAAAAGACATATTAATGTATTTAAAAAGTCAAAACTTGCAATATAGATAATATAATATAATGTAATAACACCCTGTATATTAATTATTTGAATATTCGTTAAATAAAAGTATTTGCCTAATATTATTTTTTTTATTTTCATTATATTTGTCTTCCCTTTGCTATGCTATAACTTTATTCATTTATTTATTTATTTATTACTGTAACAATTTTTGTTTTTCAATTCTCTATACAGTACTTGTCACTGGATTGGGTTTACAAGACGGAAATATTTGCTTCTATAATATCACATCTGGTATAATAAATGGGGAGGCTTAAAGTGCCTTTCCTAGAAATCCTTGAATGTAAACAATGTAGGGTGATGTCATAGTAAAATAAAAGAAGCAAGAAACACATGTTTTTAAATTTAGTACTAATTTTACTCTTGAGAAAGACGACAACTCGAAACAATTTTAGAGTTTATAATAAAATAATTTTAAGACATTAAAAAGCATTCCCTTCATTATATTTAAAATATTGAACATGTTTCACAAGGAGCCTACCGCAGAATCAATACAGAATCCAGCGTATTAAAAAGAATATTTAGTTCTAAGAAAGTTATATCTTATATCCTATTATAATTTTAGAGTAGTATTTAGTATTAACTTACCTTAACTTAAATTCCAAGAACACTGAAAGGGTTTAGCACAATTTATAGCTTTATTTCCGATTTGTAGAACCAAATTGTTATTTGAAAATTAAATGTAGTAATAATAATTAAGTAACAAACACAGAATTAGAGACTAGTAGGCGTGTCTATGTCAACAAGAACAACCGCATTCCTACTGATTGTAAGAATTTCTTGATTTCATAATGGTACCTATTTCAATAGCATAGTGGGCGGCTGTGGCCGGTGATTGGTGCCATTAGTGGGGTGGAGGTGACGCGGCGGTCGGGTCCGGTGCTTCTAATGGGTGTTTTATTTGGGTACCTAATAAGGTATTTAGGTAGGGCATTATAGTTTGTGTGACAGCTATCTATTATTTTAGATATATATGTATTGCTTGGGGGGGCTTTAGCCCCCTTAGCCCCCCCCCGTAGTTGCGCCACTGCCAAAGTTGTACAATATTTACGTCTCCGATTTTCCGGAGTTCTCGAATACTAAGCTGGCCAAGTACGCCGATGGCACAGCCATGTATGCGCATTCGCATAACGCACAAGCGGCTAATATGCGGCTGAAGGCGCACATGGCTCGTGCCACGGCTTATTACGGTCAGTGGAAGATTGGATAAACGTCGAAAAGTCAGAGGCGATAGTTTTCACGCGCCGGTTCATTGAGAACAAAATTCTGATGCCAATTTCGATCAGGGGACACCAAATTCCAACCAAACGGTGCGTGAAGTATTTGGGGGTAAGACTGGACCAAAGACTTGCGGTTAACACCCACATAAATGAGACAATACGGACGGTCTACTCCTTGTCCAGGAGTCTGTATCCGCTCATGGTCAGGGGTAGCAGACTTAACAGACAAAATAAAAAATTATTGTACACAATGGTGATCAGGCCGGCAATCACATACGCGGCGCCGGTGTGATGCAGCATACCGGTCACGACAATGAACAAACTGAAAGTGTTAGAACACAAATTTATGCGCCTTATTTCGAATTCCGACAGGTACACCTCCCTCAGAGATCTCTATGCACGCTGCCACGACATAACGCCAATAGCGGATTACATCCAGAAGATATCTCAGATACACTTTCAAACTGGGTGATAATCCGCTGACCTAAAATATAACACAAATTAGACAGCATAATGCCCCATTTCGAATAAAACACACTTTACCTTACCAGACGCTGCCCATCTTCCGGCAACCTCTATAGCCAAACCTTCACCAACTATAACTTCTTCTTCCTCTACCTATCTGTACTGATAATTCATAACTGGTAAATCTGTCCTATTACTCTTGGTTTATGTTTGTACATTTTTGTCTTATTTGTTCTTGTTTGTTTTGTTTGTTATATAAATTTATCTCTAGTACATCGTAAAATCAAAATTAAATTTAGACCAGAAATTATAGAGTACAAAAGATTCAGCAGTAACAACGTCTGCTCGCCTTTGGAAGTCTTGCAACGGGATCCGTCATTATAGACTTGGGTACCCGCACCAGTAGCACAAAATTAAATAAGTGTTATCAAATTTTATTGTTAACTGTTTTCAGCTACTTAGTAGTGTACAATTATTTATTACTCATTTTAAATTTTATTTGTAAATAGGAGAATGAGTGTGTTGATTGTGTCTTGAATGCATCACTAAATGTATTCAAGATACAATCAACAAGGTTATAAATTGAACCAGCACTGCTCCGCTGGACCCTGTTACCACCAACGTGACAAACAATATACGTTGGTCACAGGGTCAAATGCGAGGTAGATATCTGGTTAAATATTTGTGTAATAATATGAATAAAGTTGTTTTGATTGATTGATTGATGGACTAGTGGCCTTACACAGTTTGATAAAGTTGATTTAAATGTTTTAATTTTCATTTTTTTTTCAAAAATAATATGTAACATTTAATTTTTTTGTGTGTTTTTTGTTAACAGTTGAGTTAATTTGAAATATTTCAATGCAAAAAATACATAAATGTTGGATTTCTTTTTTAAATGAAATTAATAATGTCAAAAAAACATTTTTACAAAAACAATCGTGGAATATTTTCAGTAATTCTGAACCCTTACTGTGAAATTTTGTACGATAATGGGCTTTAAGTCACATAAATGAAACTCATATTCCTATTAAAATTTACTTCAATAACCTTAAATATGAATAATACCGATTCATTTAATAACTTTAAACAAACAATATTGCAAACAATATTCTCTTAAATTAAATACTACCATTTTGTACGTTTTCCTTCTCTTTTCATACATATTATTGTCCTATCGCCTTGCATTGCAATTCTTCGGCTACTTTTCTCAAAATTCTTGGGGGTACTTCAAGACGGATATCCCTGACGGTTTGTTCTAAATGATCGATATTTTGGAAGGGTCTTCTACGGTAAACTTTATTTTTCAAGTAACCCCATAAAAAGAAATCTAGGGGCGTTAAGTCCGGGGATCTTGCTGGTATTGTGAATATCTGCCGATTCATTTGTCTCTAAACAAGTTGTCCAGAAAATGACTTACATTTATAGCACTGTGAATTGGAGCGCCGGCCTTGTCTTGTTGAAACCATAAGACTTCTTTTTCCTCCCACGACATGTCGTCAATTACTTCAGTAATTTCATTCACGAGAAAGTTCAAACATCTTTCCGAATTGAGATTATGCCGAAAATAATAAGGGCCAATTAGTCTGCCATTAAGAATATTGCAACAAACGTTGGTTTTAAAAGAATACTGATCTGGGATTTTCGTCAGCTCAACTCCTGCAATTTTAGGAACTTACTGTGAATAGGATCTGTGTAGCAAAAGATCGATTTTCTTATATTTCTCCTTGTATCCAAGCACAAAATAAAATCTAAAATTAAAATTGCGTTCTTTAAGCGTGCGTAAACTTTGGCTTGTACGGGCGAAATTTGTGTTTCCTCAAAATTCTCCTTACAGAAGCTCTTCCTGCGCCAGTTGTGTTGGAAATTTCCACAATCGAAGTCTGTTTACGTTCTGTTACATGAAGCAAAACGTTTTCCGCATATTCATCAATTCTCTAATTCACGTGTGGTTTTTTGTAAAGATTTCCAATTGAGCCAGTTGTTTTGAATTTTTGGAAAATACGTCCAACTGTTGAATGGGAAACAGACTTCTGGAGATATCTTTGATTAAAAATATCAGCTGTGTCCCCAAAAACACTTTAAGAAATAGTGGTGAGAGGTAAGTGAAACCTCTCAAATGGTCAATTGCTACTATACATCATAGATGTCTCCATGGGCGTATAGTGACTTGCGATTCTGCAAGTACCTGAGAGCGGCGACCTTTCAGACCTAGATGGACTTAATCTACTGTTATAATATATGATTTGCAGGAAATAACTACTCCGCGGGCAAATACCCCGACTTGCATTGAATTACACCTTACAAATCATGAAAGAATGGTAACCAATATCATTTATCAATTCCCTGACCAGACATAGACCGGTTTAGAGCTTATTAGTTCTCATCAGTATGCCATAGGTCATGGAACGGACAAGTGATAGTGGCCAACCTGCTAGTTTTATACAAACTATAGTAAATCGAGTCCATAAAACTAGTAGGTTGGTCACTATCATTTGTCTGTTCCATGACTTATAGCATACTGATGAGAACTAATAAGTTCGAAACCGGTCTATGTCTGATCAGGGAATTGACAAATGATATTGGTTACCATTCTTTCATGATTTGTAAGGTGTAATTCAATTCAGCTCGGGGGATTTGCCCGCTGAGTAGTTATTTCCTGCAAATCATATATTATAACTTTAAGAAATGTTGCATAATCAATTAAAGATTTTAACTGTGATAGTTATACGTTCGTTATCAGTAGACGTACCTACAAAACTATACCTAGAGTATTATAAAATATTTTATATTTTATATTTTAATTATATTTTAAATTTTATCTTGTTCTTGTAAACAAATAAATATATCCTATGTAACACAACTGTTGATTTGTATCTTTATGAACAGATAAAAATTTTTGATTATTTCTTAAATTTAATCCATTTTTATACATTAGGCATAGTACCTAAACACTGTAGACGGTGTTCAGGTGAATATTGGACCATACTTAACTTCGTTATTATTTGAAATCCCGCTTTATTATTCACTTGAAAGAAAACAACTGAATCACATTGTATATCATGTATTTTATAACACTTAACAGATTTAATTAACATCAATTATCACAAAGTGTAGTATCGCTCATTAAATAAAATTTCTTATTCAACTTTATACAAAAATAATTTTAAACGTGCCAGCCATTTAACATATATCAGATACATCATCAGGTAACAGTATATGTACTAAAGCTAAAAATCACACTTATTTTGGACATTTATGTAACATTGACAAAATTGTACATTTCTTGTGTCTTTTACAAGCCCTCCATGCAAACATTTAAAATATTTTTTTAAGACATTAGATGGCAGTAGAACCACTGACTATTTAGGCGTCTAATATTTATTAAATAATTCGCACATCAAAAATAATAAAAAAAATGTTTATACTTTACGGTTCTTATAACATCACCTCATCTCAACAGCTATAAAATAATTTGACACGTTTTGTTGTACTGTTATAATTGACACAGTTATGAACAATGTTGTACAGTCTCAGCCATTAAATCATTTAGATATTATTAGGCACTATACTGTAACTTTCATAACCAATATACTAACAGACCATGATAATTTGAATCTATTTGCTAGGGACTATCAAAATAATATGACAATCTCATTCTTTTACTATCAATGTTGTGCAAGGAGCGCTTTCAAATTTTATAAAAATATATAATTAAACATTATTCTGAAAAGTCAGTGAAAAATATTCCATATGAAGGAGTAATGAAATTAGGGTAACGCCTTTATAATGTAAAAGAATTTATATCAATCCCTTTCTCTCTCAAAGGAATATATTCATTTACGTTTAGATCTTTACCATTTCAGATTTATTGCATTTCCGATATAAGCACATTCTGTAAAATGTGTCTAATAATGATGTTTATTTAAAAAGTTTGTTATATAGCTAACTTTGATAAAATATAATAATATTGAAGTGCATTACCTTGCATCCAAAAATATTTTTTCTGGTACTTTAAACCAGGTAAAATATGGAGAACCATTAAATGCACCAATTTAATCACGGATATTTTTACTTGACTTTGTTTAAATGTACGAATACACGTTTTTAAAAGTAGGATCTCGAAAATGAATGGATATAAAAAAAATTGCAAGATGTCAAAAAGATAATTTTCATATTTTTATAAACCGAAAGGGAAACATGCACATTTTGTCTTTGTGTGATAATTTTTTCGAAAAGCGTTCGGAACCGTCGATCGCATTTATTATCACGGGGCTACGGGGCACACTTTTATTGAGTATTTGCGATAGCTTAACTTCAACCCTTAAGTGGTAGGATCCACTCCTAAAATATTAAATGGCGACGATGGTATGTAGCATATCATTTTAAAGCGGTTCTTAGTTGTTCTTAAGATTGCATTAATAATTTTCGAGAAAGTGCGTTCTAAAAACGAAAACCTATGCCTCTGGGGGCTTTTTGAAAAAAACATATTAAATGTAAAAACAAACTCGTTTCGTTTTTGTCTAAATTTAAAAAGTAAGGTATTGTAAAGAAAATTTAATGAGTTTTAAGACGATGTGCTACCCGATCCCTTTGACATTTAAAATTTTAGGGTTGGGTCCTACCACCACTTAAGAGTTGAAGTGGCGCCGTCGTAAAAACGTAAAAAGTGTCCTTCTTGATAATAAAATCGACAAATTAGAGCGTCTTTCGAAATAGCGATCACATACGCAGAAAACACATCCGTTTTGTTTTTGGCGGGGCACACGTTGGCGTGCAACGAGATAATGGTACACCCCCAATTTTTCTTTAGCTTTAAAGATAAACTATTGAAATTTGAAACATCTTATATACTTAATAAACGTCACTTTTTGACATATAAACGAATTTTTTTCACTTCCGGCGTAACTGAAAAAAAATCCAACTTCTGATTTTTAAATAGAACACCCTGTATATTATTGCATATTTCAAATGAAACCATTTGGTACCATGGTATCATTTATTAATACTATTAATTATGAATTTATTCATATGTCTTATTAAAATGTGCGATAAATACAATCAAAATTACAGCCAAAAAAGATTAGAAAATTCAATTTCCATTTCCATTAACGTCAATACACTTCTGAACTCGCATAGCTGTATTTTGAAGAACATTCGCCAATTGCTGAGTCGTCATGCTATTAATTGTGCGTCTTACTTGTAGCTCCAGGTTGTAACGACGGTTGCGTAGACAATATTTTTTAAATGATCCTAAAGAAAGAAATCTAGGGGAGTCAAATCAGGTGACCTTGGAGGTCATCTGACAGGATCATTCGGCAAAATGACATTTTCTCCGAATCTCTGTTGAAGGATATCAGTTACTGTTCTTGAATTATCGGAAGGAGCGCCATCTTGTTGGAAATACATTCGCTGTTTTAAATGCAAAGGTAATTCGTCTAAAATGTCCTCAATTTATTTTACAGGAATCTCAAGTATCTGGCACCAGTCAAGGGTCCCTCAAATATTATTGGACCAATGGTTGTACTACCGATTATCCAAAACTAAAATCCTTCCAAAAAATCATTGTTTTGCCGTACGTTATTCTGTAAAATTCAAGTGCAATCATCCTACGCTCGTGATCATTTTTGTACAAGTGTTGGTGCAATTGGTATTTAAAAGATTTATAGATAGATAGATAAATGTATTCATCATTAAAATATTACAATTGATTACTATGTAACATTTATCGGACTAGTCAACAAACGATAGACATTCATACGTCCTTTCATACATTTAAACATAATACAAAATAATTATTCATCTATCCATTCAGTGATCGTGATGAATTACATACACATGAAATATTGTAAAAATATGATAAAATATAATAATAAAATATAAAAGTATATAAAATGACATGGCTATAATAATAATATGGCAATAAAATAGTAATATATATACAAACTATCCGAAGATTTTAAAATATATGTATTAAAAACCAAAAATCTTCAACTGTATAAAAAGCATTATCAATTAAATGTTTCGATAATGTACGTTTGAATTTATTAAAGTTGTCAATGGGACCAGATATGTTCAGAAAATGATTATAACAAATGATCCCTTTGTATAGATGGGAATTTTCGCATATACTCAGGCGTGATAAAGGAAGCATAAATCGCATCTCTGAAGAGTATTATAATTATGAACTATTTCGTTTGTGATAAAATTTAATCCATCTTTTTAATGTCTAATATTATTAAATATAATTATAGACACGGTAGAGCCAAATTTTCCAATTTAATGAATAACTCATTACAATAACTTCGTGGTTTTGCCCCCACCATGAATCTAATTATTTTCTTTTGAAAAATAAAAAAACTTTTTCCATATCTGATGAGTTTCCCCAAAATATACCATAGCCCAATACTGAACAAACCAAGCCATAGTAAGCCATCTTTAGCACATCAAGGGTCACCGTTCCTCTTAATTGCCGATTTACAAAATATATGCTACTTAATTTAGTTATAGCAGTTTCAATATGCTTTTTCCAGGTTAACTTTTTATCAACCGTAATGCCAAAAAAATTTGGTATTATTAACATGTTCAATAGATTTGTGATTGATCTTTATAAGTGGTGAGAAGTCGAGATTGATATTTTTTTGTTGTAAAATTATAAAAAATGTTTTACTTATAGTACGTTATTTATACACCATTGGTAAAAATTGTTTGCACAAATATTAGCTGCAATTATAGATTTCTGAAGTGTATTTTCAGCGATCAATTGGTCATTAGCGTATATAATGGATGTATTTTGTTCATTACATGAGAATTCTATATCACTCATAAAAATGATGAAGAATAATAGGCCCAGAATTGAGCCCTGAGGGGCTCCCGTGAATACTTTCTTTGACTGTGATTGACGTTCATCTATCGTTACTATTTGGTACCTGTTAGTAAGATGCTGCCCAGTCATTGGTAGTGCCTCGAACCCCAATAAAATACAGCTTGTTTAGTAGTAGTTCATGGTCTATTGTATCGAATGGTCTGGTAAGGTCAAAATATAAAGCAATTGGATATTCCTTGTTATTCAGATATATAAATTTTCACATAGTCCTGTTATAGCAGTTTCTGTAGATTTTTTATGTCTAAATCCGTGTTGACAGTTTGGTAATAGTTTTTTTGTAATAAAATATAACAAAAATTACTATAGTTGCTTGCGTCATTTATAGAACCTTTGTTTTTAAATATTGGAATTGATTTGGACACTTTTACAATTTCAGGATATTTTCCCGTACAGAAACTAACTGACATTTATTATGTGGGATAGTGGATTATGGTTATATTTATGTAAAATTCGGCTTACTGTTTAGTGACTGATTTCTATTTCTAACACAATTTACTTTGAAGAAACAGTTTTTTCAATTTCCACTCGAGCCAAAACATTAATTTCCGTTCCTTCTTCAATAATAAAATTTTCTTCGGGATCATTATTGGGAATTGATTTTCACGTTTAAAATAATTTCTCGCAGGACATTGTCTATCAGGATATCGTTGGGTATAACGGTCAGTAGCCGCAACTGCGTTCTTTTCTACATTCCCTATGTATAATTAACATGTCCACTTTCTTTATCTCTTGTATAAGTTTGCGGCATTTTGAGCTAAATTAATAAGAATTTTAAACAATTTTTAAAGACGTAATAAAAACACCGGTAAACCAACAAATGTTTGACAATCTATTTCAATATTTTCAAAGACACCTTAGCAACTTCTTACCATTTAATTACGACAAAATTGTGTTTTCTCATTTTTTTTAGCTGTAAATTTGATTGTATTTATCGCACATTTTAATAAGGCATATAAACAAATTCCTTATTAATAGTTCTAATAAATGGTACCAATATTAAAAAAATTGAAATTAATATTGACGTTATGTGGTATCATTGGATTCAAAAAATTATACAGGACACAAAAATGCAATTATATATAGGGTGTTTTATTTGAAAATCAAAAGTTAGTGTCACTACCGGTGAAACTGGTAGTGGAAAGAAAAATCTCTCTAAAGCAGAATTACATGCGTCAGAGACTATTATTTTCCAATTCAGGACATTTGAATATATCAAATAAAACTGCTTTTCAATGGGCGGTCATAAATATATTAGCTATTTTTTATTTTTTATAAAGAACACAACAGTTTATGCGTCAGATGGGTATATAGCGCTTCATAAAAATAGAAAATTAACTAATATTATAAATATCTGATGGGATGCTACAAATTTTTCTACTCTTTTTTACATAATTGACGGCCTGCACTGTCAACGGGCAGCGTTCGTACAGCTTAGGATTCAACTACCTGCCATTTCTATATCTTAATTAACAATATTTCACAGGAAATAAGTGGGCCGCTATTATATTTTAATTTAGCAGCCAGCTCCAGCTCTTTAGGGAGACAGTGAATACAAACTTTGATGGAAATAAATAAAAGCCCTTATCCTAATTTTATATTTGCTGCATATCGCTGATACAAAATTAAATATCACCGTGTGATGCGTATAGACATACATGCATCGTAACGTAACAGCATCATAAAAAAACTTTCTGTAGAGGGACGAAGATATAGTAAGATGAAGATACGCGGCATCCCATAGGTGCGAATACTATACGGTCTCATCATTCGGTTGATATTTGGTAAATAAACACCAAAGATGCACATTGCCATAACATTCCCATTGTAGAGAATAAAACCTACGAGAGCACCATTAGCAATTAATTAATATATATGTTAAATAATTTTGATAAATTTAAAGTGCTGTGTACTTCATTGTGAGAAATATACGTATTCCATTACATTTTGCGTCTAATTAGTAAAAACGTGAGTACTAAAAGCATTCTGTAAAGTAATTAGATCGAACAAGGATACATTTAATACCCATGATACTATAAAAAAGGAGATAGGTTCCTGCACAAGATTTCTCCTACCGCAGTTACACCAGATGACATTACAGGAAGGGCACGGACCGGTTTTTATGCTACTTGTGGTCATTTAACTTAATATTCGCTCTTCATTCTTACATTCTTCATTCAAGTCTTACGGTTTTCGAGCTATTCGTAAATTTATGTTTTTTTTTTTTGTAAAATCCCGCAGATCTATAATTACACATTATTTACGCAATAATGAGAGATGTTAAATTGCAAAAGTAAAAATACTTCAAAAAAGTTCTGTAATTTATGATCTTTCGAACTGTACTTGCCAAGCGAAAGTACCGCAAAAATTGTTGACGGGAAGCAGGCAAAATGTGCCATCGAATAAATTACTGTTATATGCACGCATACGCCACTGCCTCGTAGAATATACGAGAAGGGCCAGAAACACCGCGAAGGAGAGACTGGAACGTTCGAGAATAAAATGCCTCAGATTTGTCTGGTCGATAGCCGAGTGGGTTAAGGACCAAGCTCCTACGTAACAAACGTGAATATATACCGACATTAATCGACGATGACGTAATATATAGTACGGACAAAGACAAGGCGGACAGGATTGCTAGCTTTCTGCAGCATGCCAACACCACCCCTCCCAATTCTTCCCCCTTCCATGAGCACATTACATTTAACGCTAACCAAATCCACCCATTTTACCCTATTCCACCCAGTAAACTGTCCAAACTCCGTGTTTCTCCAGCCGATCTTCATAAAATAATTAAAGCCACTCCTAATTTAAAAGCCCCAGGGCCAGACAATATTCCCAACCTCCTCTTAAAAAATCTCCCCCGCAAAACCTTACTCCAGTTTTCTTACATTATAAATGCCATCCTCAGGACGCAGTACTATCCTGATGCGTGGAAGGTGGGTATTGTGGTACCTATCCTGAAACCAAACAAACCGCCGCACCTGCCGAGCAGCTATAGACCGATTACACTGCTCAACATAATGGGAAAAATTACTGAAAAAGTCATCCTACAAATTTTAAATAAATTCGTTGACAAAAAATCACTCATACCGGCGCGGCAGTTTGGATTCAGAGCAGGCCATGGAACCACCCTTTCCCTTGCCAACGTGGTCAGGGATATAATTCATGGGTATAATCGGAAGCAGTGCACCGTCTTGTTGTTGCTGGATATCCAGCGAGCGTTCGACTGTGTCTGGCATAACGGCCTTGCATTTAAATTACAAAAAATATGCAAATTTCCTGACTATATTGTCTCGCTTATTAAAAATTACTTATCTCAACGGCAAATTATGGTGTGTGTGAATGGCTCCTACTCGGATAAAAAACCAATATCGGCCGGGGTCCCTCAAGGCTCCATGCTCTTCCCCCTTTTATACAACTTATATACTTCTGACATTCCCGCTAACTCTACTGCTAACCTCCTACTTTACGCTGACGACACCTTACTTTACGCCAACTCATTCCATGCACAGACTGCGACGTATAAAATTAATTATCACCTGACAAAAATACTAAAATATTACGCTGACTGGAAAATAACGATAAACGAGACCAAATCGCAGACAATAACCTTCCACCGCAAATTTACCAACACAAAGACAATTACAAAACTTAAAATTAACAATGGAGACATCGAGGCAAAAACCACGGTTAAATACCTCGGTGTCTCCCTTGACACTCGACTTTCATTTGGACCACATATAACGCAGACAATTAACAAAACGTATGCGACGCTCAGCAAGCTCTATCCGTTGTGTAATCGGAGGAGCTTGCTGACAACAGACAACAAACTGACCATGTACAAAGTTATATTCAGACCCATTTTGACTTACGCCTGTGCTGTCTGGAATATGATTTCAGACACACAGTGCGCACGACTTCAACGGACGCAAAACAAATTACTTAGACTTCTCACCAATTCAAGCCGCTACATTGCGATAAACGAACTACACAGAATTACGGGACTTTTGACCATTAGAGACTACATAACACAAGCGTCGCAGAAGTTTTTCACTTCTAAGATTCATAGCTCCGAGCTGACGCGTGACATAGCAGACATAAGACGACATCATAACTATAGACATACACACAGATTAATTCACGAGAAACTGCCACTCTACAACGAACCAACACCTGACTGACGACGTTTTCCTCCATCAAATCTCCCTTCCTCTTTGCCCCTCATCTCCTCTACATTTCACCCTTCCTTCCACTACTCCATTATCCCCCGGCTGATTTCTTACGTCATCACCCTTCAGGTCCAAAAATATAATCTGTTATAACCTTTTAAATTTTCCCTATATATTTCACTTTAAATAGCATGGGCATTAGCTGAAGCAGGTTTTTTGTATATTTTTCCTGCACAATAAAAGGAGTACTCTCATTTACTCGAATGTTTGTTTCCCCAATTATTTTCAGCCTATTGCTGGCAAAATCATTAATTTTAATATACCGAATGCTGGTGCGAGCGGTTATTAATCGACAGATATTACCAAATGTGTTAGTTTCTCTGCAGGCCTTACCAACCGGCCCCTGTGAACGGGTCTTGGCTGTGTGTCTTGTGTCACGTCGCAGTTTAATATTTGACTAGCTATTGTTAAATAAAATCAATGAGATAGCATGGAAATAACACGTATATTGTATATATATTTTAATTGATAATAAATGTTTTTAATTGGCAAAAAATTGGCGAGGTGGCAATCGCGATTAATCACATAGGCATCGCACCATCGGGTTCGAATCCTGGCTCCGGCACTATCGGAGGAAATGGTTGTATGTCTGCGTTTTTTTAATGTGTAACCCCCTTCCGCACAAGCCCTGGCTTCCGGAATTGGGGGTTGTCTAATTTCTGTGATGTTTATTGTAGATATATAAGATGGATCCCGTGCAGGAGGGCAGTTTTATATTAGATGCGCAAGTGAACAGATGAAATAAGAACAGTAATAAATTGTGAATTATTGTAGTGAGACTATAGTGGTTGGAACTTGTAATTAGTGTGTACTAATGTGTATAAGGACTTAATTATTGTAATTAAGTATTAAATAAAATAGTAATTAGCGAAAAGTCTTGCTGCAATTATTTAGACCTAAGTAAAGGGTATTTACTGGAGATTGTAAACGCGTATTAATACATATATTGCCAAAACAATAAGAGATACGCCAGCATGTACTTTCTTGTTGAGATTTAATTCTTTACAACTTATTTCTATAGTTTTATACATCTATTACTATTAGTGCAGCGTTTTTATTTTAAGACGAATTTTGGGCTTTACATTTGTATCAATTGTGAAAAAAAAATTATTTATTTATTAAATTGCTATATAGTCGTGTGTATATTAATAGTCCAATGAAATGGGAAGAAATTTGTCGATTTGAATAAAATAATTCAGAATGGGCTGAAATTTTGGGAACATACTTATTTTGTGCTACTTTTTAACATATCAAGAATCCTCACCCATAGACGCCGGCGGAGGGGAGGAAGGAGGGGTGAAAATAGGTAAAAAACGGTTTTTGTCAAAAACATCGGAAAGTATCAATTTTACACCGTAAAATATGTACACATAAAAATTATAGGTAATAAAAATCCGCACAAATTTTTAAAATTCGTTTTGACAGTTTATATATATATATATATATATATATATATATATATATATGAAAGTAATGTAATAACCTAATAGCAAGGTATATTTTCTTTAAAAAAAGTTCTTAAAATACTATTTTTGTTCAGAAAAATTGAACCAATATTTTTTTTTTGTAAATATATCGTTTCTTTTGACTTTACGACAAAATTTCATAAGACCTAAATGAGAGCTTACAAAATTTTCTACAAACAACACTTTTTTGTGTATGATTTCCAAGCGACAAGGAACTGACGATTGAAGTTGATTTTTAATTTTTAGCAAACGAGCAATTTTTGCCACGTTTGACGTACAAAAAAGTACATTTAATAATGTTTTTTTACTTTTTAAAGTATCAGATGTTATTCTGTGGGCATTTCTGAGTCGCTTCATACTGGGCCCATATTTTAAAAAATTGTTATGCACAGTCTTGCAGGAAAACCTTAATTTATAATAAAAAATAAATTTTTACTCATAGCTTTAAACAGCTGTAACTCGTGAACCATTCATCGTATGAAGGCCACTTGGAGCTCATTTTACAGATAATTTAATTCTCTTCAAAAAACCTTTAGTGTCATTATTGCCTAAACTCAATCAAAAAATAGCTATTTGTCGAAATGCACTTGAAAATGACAAAAAACGCAACAAAAACTTTATGACCTCATTAAAATACCGTACTCTCTGTACTATCTCGTCTGCAAATTGAATCATTTACATTTTTAGGTTATTATTGTAAATCGGTTTGTTTGATAGGACCCATGCGTAATGGTTCACCGGCGTTAATAATTAGCTCATAAAGTTTTTCTTGCGTTTTTTGACTGCCCAGTAAATATGCACCCGACTATAAGAGGATAACGACTTTTAATTTTTAGCATTTATTACTATTTTCTTATTTTTCTGTTGAAATGCCTTGGCATTTGGCAAATGTCATTTCTATATACTTATTTCACAATGCTGCAATCCGCCTGCGAGAGCACTGGTTGGGTAACCTGTCATAAAAGCCTTCACTGTCTGTCGTAAATCGCAATATCAATTTACTATGCGTATGGTATTATTGTGTACGGGTAGCTTATTAGCTAAACATCGCCCTGTATATGTTTGATTTTTTGAACAAAGCTAATTATTTCCATTATTAATATTAGCAGTTTAATAGTTATCGCGAACTCGATTTGATAATTTCTCACAGTGTCCCAGTCCAAGCTGCAACGCATACCGCGCTTATCTCCTATTTCATAGTATCATGTAGCCCATATAGTTGGACGGGGAATTTATTTAAATAACAAGATTTGTAAGTAAATATTAATTAAATGGAATGCTATAAAGTTAGCCACTCTTTCCCAGATATGCAAAAATGGTCTTTGATGGGGCATCAAAATCGGAAACTAATGGAATGACGACGAGAACTGGCCGAATTGGATACACGCTTGTGTTACGATGTTCACTTGTGTGTCCATATTCATCTTAACATTTCTATCACGAATTACAATAGGAAATATTCAAAATATGACTTGGCGTTATAATTCCACACTTATTTATTATAGGTAATATAATCAAATTGACTGTATTATTCCTAGCGCAGCCCTAATTCCTTTTTAATTTATTTCTTAATCTCTGCCTTTGTAATCAGTTCTGAAACAAAGAAAGAAATGTATAAATGAACAAACATTACTGTAAAAACCTCGAACTTACCAACATTAGGATTCCCACCTCATCAGACCATTCTTGTAATAATTTCCGTACAAACTAAAAATACAACTTTCCGTTAGGTTTTTTGAACTTCTTTCACACCTAAACACACACAAAACACAATTCTTTAGTTTTACGTAAGATTATTTTGTACCGCTTGCAATGCTTCTCTGCTGTTAATATTCGCTATTTAATAAAGTGTAGAATGTATGCATAAATATTAATAAACATCATAGTAAAGTAAGAAAAACGTTTCATATGTAAAATGTACTAGTAAAATGAAAAATATTTTTCAATGTGACTGTATTTTAAGTTGATTTCTTTATTTCTCAGCATAGTCTGGATTCAGGTTATTCAATAAATACGGAGCTTACTAATTAATATTTTAATATATGAATTTTGATCCGTAATAAATTATTCTTAAATATAACAATAAAACGACTTTCTTGGGAAAATGTAAATATACATGTATAAGTACATTACATAGAGTTATTTAAAAGCCACATGGCTATTCTTACACTTAACCTTTTAAATCACTTAGAACTATATAAAGAAAAAAGAATAATATATCTGACATGCAGTATTGCACAATATGCGTGCATTTATATATAAAGTATTTATATGCAGAAAATTCAGAAAAGAAATTATACATTTAAATAAATATGTTAAGAAAATAATAAACAATGATAATAATAATAATAAAATAATCAATTATAAGCAAGAGGCAAAATGGTACCTAAAAATTGTCTATAAATACCTAGGTATTTTTTGTATTCATAAACTAATCTTTGATATTATTAAGGAATATATTAAATGACAACAGATTTTTATATATGGGATCAATTGATTTGTATAAGAACATGGACGTGTAAAAAAAACTACGCTGGAATAACGCAGAGTAATGTTGCGGTATTTTAGAGCGTACGGATGTCTAATATTTATATTGTGAACTGTGGATCTGAAAACTAACTTTCTCTCAAATAACTTGGAACAGAGGATTTTATTAAACTTAAACAAGAATACAGCGAAGTGAAATTTAACGAGCTGCTCCATCTTTAACCAACGCAGCTCAATATATTTATTTGAAACCCGATCAAACTTATACAAATTGTATATAAAGCAACAACAACAATTTTGCATAACTTGTAGCCGATTTTTGATCGCATGATATAAGCAAAATAAATACATAAAATTGCAATAATTGAATAACTAGAATTTCATAAAGTCTTTTCGTTATTAAAAGTTCAAAATATACCTGTTTGCATACAGTACTTTTAACCGACAATAAAATTTTTGTAAAACCATTTTTATATATTGCACACACCGTAGTTTTTTGTTTATTATTACCCCTAGATTTTTGGCAAAAGTTGAAATAGATTTTCTTGATTAATTTTCAATCGAACATATGTCAATTATTTTCTGGGAAAAATAGGATAACAACCGATTTCATTGAGTTAATTTTAATATTATGTTGATATGAATATTGATAGAAGCTGGTCCTAATTAATCAAATTAGTGGCGATGTCTGCTTTAAATGGGTCAAAACAATGAAGAAGTTGAGTATCGTCAGCGTAGGCTTACAGATGCGAACTAGTTACCTTAAATATATAAGATACAGAAGAGGTCCAAGGATGGGCCCCTGGGGGACTCCTGATGTTGCTGTCTTAAAATCAGATGCATTTTTCGCACCTGATACACATTGAGGAGACGTTCACTTAAATAAGAATTAAAAAATTGCATACATTCTATCAAAGCCATAGTAAAAAAATTGATTGCGACGGACTCAATCTTCCCGATAATGATAGTGATAGCGAAGGAATCTCCGATAGCGAATTGTTCTGCCTAAATCGTTATATTGTACTCAGAAGCAATCGTGAATTTCTTCTGCGAATACTAAAAAAGAGGGTGGGGTTATCTTGTCTTAATAAAGTTAATATGGTTAAAGTAGAAATTCTTTCTATTTGTGATGGTTTCGCTAATATGAAACTTATAGATATTCCAGTTGTTAATCTAAATTTAAAAAATCACACGTTACACATAATCATAATACCGGGCGTCGACGGATCATGGCATACCACCTTTTTACCTTATTTTTTAAAATGTCAGAATGAAACTTGGTGGGTGCATTGTATGACCAAGAAGACACTTTATGACGTAACTGTCATTTTTTCCTCTTTCGGATCCACCGGAAATGACCAAGTTTTGATTTTTAAATGGAACAACCTGTATATTATCATATTTTTGGAATCCTTGAAAAATTCTGAGTACTGTGATACCTCATAAGTCACATTTCGACTCCATGGAAAAAAAATTGAGTCGAAATTTGTTGGTGCATGACCAAAAGAAATTGCTTGCAAATAGAGCGGTGTGATGTCGGAAAAATCAAATCGAGCATAAAAATTTGGGAATGTGTATTTCATGGGTCATCAAATATGGCCTGAGCAGTTTTTTTAACAAAACTTAATTTCTTCAAATGGAACCATAATGGTAGAGTAGTACCGTAGCGGATGTTCTAAGGAATCTGTGGATGTGCCCAAATTTTTTCTGGTCATGATGCACCAACAAATTTCAAGTCCAATTTTTTTCTTGGAATCGATCACTTATGGGGTATCACTGTGCTCAGGATTCCAAAAATATAATAACATACTGGGTATTCCATTTAAAAACCAAAATTTCGGTCATTTCCAGTGAAACCGGAAGGAAGAATAAAATGACAGTTATGTCTTGGTCGTGTAATACATCTGCTAAGTTTCATTCCGATATTCTAAAAAATAAGGGAAAATGGGGTCTACCATAATCTGTTGACACCCGGTATACATACCCTCAGCATGCAATAAAATACTGATTTTGAACTACTCTACGAACTTCCTTGTATTCCATTTATGGATGTGACATCCTAATTTTACGTGATTTTAATATAATGAATTCTCTAATTGTGTTAAGAATAACGTTTATACAATCATTTTCAATTCCTTGTTAAATTCTTTCAACTTCTTTGACTTAAAACAATATAATTACATAGCCAACAGCCTAATCGAACTTTAGACTTAGTAATATGCAACATCAACTCTTCTGTTAATAAGGCCCCTGAAGTTATTTCCTTGAAGATATTTATCAAGCTGCTCTGCTCATCGAAATTGATGTTCACAATCCAAATACTCACAACTTTCCATGTGAAACGATCACAAAATATGTTGTATGAAGAAATTTCGAATACTGACTGGTTCATATTTGAACAATGTACTACAGCAAACGATTCACTTGATCTGTTTTATACTAAATTGAATTGATGACACTTTTTCATAACATATTCCAAAAACTAAGATTACCAATCAATGGTTAACGGAGAAATTATTTATAAAATAGAATTGAAAATTAAATCTTTAAATATATATTTAAAAAACGGGCTCTGCATACGTATTCGGTTTTAAACAACTACGAAAGCAAATTAAGCATGTGATTGATATGTCATATAAACTATATCTTGAAACAATTGAAACAGAAATTAAAGCCAACCCTAAAAACTTTTGGTCTTTCTTCAATTCAAGGAATAATATGTCGCCTACACCGTCTACCTTGACTATAACAACGAGGAGATAGAAAATCCACAAACAGTTGTCGATAGTTTTGCTGATTATTTTGACAAGTCATTCTCACGATCTGTTAGTCAAGAACCAAATTTTCAGTATAATAATAACGACCTAAATAGGTTGAGGTTAGATATGTTAGAGTAAAATTACTTTAACTGAAATAACCCATATCAATGAAGAATAAAACATTTTAAAACGTTTTAAGTAACACCATATCCTCCGCCATTTTCTAGAAAACAACGTATGCAAAAGCATACCTTACGAATTCAAAAATAAATGATTTTCACAATTCTTTCACTAAAAGAATGTTGATGTTTATGGGCAAGCTTTTAAAATGCCCAGCAAAATTTATAGAACATTGTTTAAATTTAAACTCGAATTTAATGATTTTGAACGAAGGAACCTTACACCACATCATAGTAAGCCTCCTCATTTTTATGGCTTACCAAAGACACATAAACAAAATATTCCTTTAATACCAATTGCTAGTTATATTAATTCACCATGTCATAATTTGGCAAAACTTTTACTTAAAATTATTTATCCATTATCTGGAATGCCGATTCATATTTTAAAAATAATAAACATTTTATAGAAAAAATTTATGAAAACAATATTCATGAATCACACCTGATGGTTAGTTTTGATGTAGTTAGTCTTTTTAACAATGTTCCGGTAGATGAAACCTTAAAAATAGTTAAAGACAGGTTGCTAAATGATAATAATTGGAAACTAGAACTAAATTAAATGTAAATAGCATAATGGAACTCTTAACACTGTGTGTAAAAACAACCTATTTTCAATTGAAAAATGAGTTCTATCAACAGGATTTTTGTATGGCCATGGGATCTCCATTATCATCAATTTTAAACAACATATTTATGGAGAACTTTCAGAACACACATGTTCAAAATTGTATAAACAAACCGGTTGTCTGGTGGAGATATGTTGACGACATCTTTGCAATTTGGCCTCATGGTGTTGATTTACTAGATAGTTTTTTAGAAAATATAAATAGTAAGAAACCGTCTATTAAATTTACAAATTCACATTAGAAGTAGAAAGTACGAATGAACTACCGTTTTTAGATGTTTTAATTGTAAGGGCAAATAATACAATTGAAACAAGCGTTTAGAGAAAACCAACACATACTAATAGATATCTAAATTTTAACTCAAATAAATCTTAAGGGGTGTTGTAAAATGTTTATACGATAAGGCCAAAATAATTTCATCTAATAATGAAATATTAAATAACGAGAAAAAATTTATCAAAGAGGTTCTAGTACGAAATCAATACCCTGAAGCCTTTGTTGATAGAGTTTTCATAAATGTTGAAAATAGTGACAATCAGGTACAACAAAAACCTGAACGTCATTATACAGCAACAATTCCTTATGTATACGGACTATCGGAGAATCTCGCCGTATAGGTGACAAATTTGATGTTAGGACGGTATTTCAAACGGGGAACACTTTGAGATCTACTTTAACAAAAACAAAACCGATAAACCGGGAGCAGAATTCAAGAAACTGTATTTACAATATCCCGTGCGAATATGATAAATGTTATGTGGTTGAATTATCCAGACCTTTCAGTGTGAGGTTGGAAGTGTACAAGAATTACATTAAAAAGAATGAAATTCAGAAATTAAAGATTTGTGAATATGCTTGGGAAACGGACATAGAATAAACTGGGACTCGGCAAAAATTTTAACAAAAGAGGCAGATAACAAAAAAAGAAAAATTAAGGAATCAGCAATAATATTATCAAATGAAGATAAATGCGTATCGACTTGTTCTGTAGATATTTGTATAACCTGGCTACCAATGTTAAAAGAAGAACTTAACAAACTCAACATTATCTAAAAGAAAATACGAAAATGTATTTGACATACACAGCAAATAAATGTTCTTCGAAAAAAGCTTTGAAAACGGAAAGAGACTACTTTCTGAATCGTCAGTAAAATACATCATTTCTGTGTTTATTCCAATTTTTATTATTTGTAAAAAATAATCTCTGGCTGTTCCTTTGTCGTAAACGTTACAGGCGCAGAGGCTTTGTCCAATAATTCTATTATTTTGTCGGTGATTCGTTTTTGAAGAGGACATTAAAGGTGGTAGAAAACCCAAATAAAAAGAAAGAATATTAGCTCTAGATGAATCAGTTCGGCAACTGGTATTCCTCATTGTCGAGTATGGAGAACCCTAAAAAGAGAATGTTATCATCCATATCATGTCCAGAAGGTACAGCGTCTTGAACAAAGCGACGAAATCTGCCGCCTGGCATTTTGTCGTTGGTTGTATAACCATGACCCGGTCATTTACAGAACCTTATTTACGGATGAGGCACAATTTACGAAGGATGGAGTAAACATTTCAAGAAATAATCATAAATGGGCACAGAAAAACCCGCATGGGACATTCTCACGCCATTCACAACACAGATTTTCTGTAAATGTTTGAGTGGGGCTTGTAAATACACATTTGATAGGGCCACATTTTGTTGAGGCGCCCCGGTGGTGGTTACACAATCCTGGTCACCTACCACCTTCCTCGAAGAAACGCCTTCTACAAAATATTATTTTTTTCCCAAAAAAATGTTCCACCCCTTTGAAGGGTGACAACACCCCCGGGGATGGTTACATAACCGTGGTCACCTGCCACCTTTCTCACAGAAACACCACCTGTAAAATATCAAATTTTTTTCCACCACAAAAATTTCAATTTTTCAACCCCCTAAACGGTTTGAAGCCTGATGTAGAGGTGGCTGAGGTCAAATCCCTCGAGGGACTTTCCGTTCTACTCGAAGGAATAACAGTTAGTCGAAAAATTGGGAAAAATAAACGGGTTCACCGAAAAGGGCACTTTGGGGTTAGTTTTTGGCCAATTTGAGGGAGTTGCCGAGGAAAAAAATTGCGGGACCCCCACCATCCTGTTCGGCGACCTCGAAAACGGGGGAGGGTCTCTAGATTGGTACTCTGGCAAAAAAAAAACAAAAACCACAAAAAACCCCGACTCCTGACATCGACTATTATTGGTTTGTTGTTTATATTTACTTGGATGGATATTATTTTATTTAGTTCGCTTTTAATTTGTTCTGCTTTCCAATTTTTATTAAGTATGAAATATTGCCGATTTTATTGATAAAAGTAACTTGTTGCTTAGGCCTAAATAATAATAATAATAACAATAGCGTCTTTATTTTCCACTTAAAAAGATTTACTTACAATTTCCTCTTATATACACATTTGAATGGAATAATAGGCGAAGTTCAGCAATGGATTTACAATATTGACAATTAAAACAAAAAGATATTCTTAAAGACTAGCTGCTCTTCCACTTAACCTAATCCGCGCACTACATTCAGTGAGAATACACAGAAAATAATTGTACTTAATTGTAAATGTAAACAATAAGAAAATTTTTTTTACTATGGTTACTAACAAAAAGAAAACATTAACTTTATTAAACTAAAATTTTAAATTAAACTAGGGGGCTAATAGTATTAATTATGCCGATTATAAATTAATATTTTTAATTTTTTTTTTTAAACAATTAAATTTCATATCTTTCAAGTTTTCAGGTAAAGGGTTATAAACTTTGCAGATCTGATACCTAAAACAACGCTTAAATTGTTCTGTTCGGTGGATAGGTGGAGTTAAAAGACCTTTGAAACGTAAATTGAGGTTATGTACATCGGTCCTAAATTTTATTTTATTGTATAAATATTCGGGAGATTTTTTAACTAATATTTTATGATATAAACATGCCGAATGAAACAATCTGCGACTCTCCATATTCAACCAACCCGCGTCCTTTAGCTTATATGATATTCTCTCACGTCTGCGAATACCGTAAATTAGCCTAAGGCATGAATTTTGAATTTTTTGAATCTTATTCTTGTATAGAGTAGTTAAATTGGGGACATATAAACAGCCGGCAAAATCTAATAAAGACAACACCAGGCTTTCACATAACATCACTTTCACTTTTTGAGGTAAATAATGCCTATTTCCATAAATTAATTTAATAGAATTATATGCTTTTTGTGCAAGTTTATTTATGTGTTTTTCAAACCGAAGCTCACTGTCAATAATAACACCCAGGTTTTTTGAATGTTCAACTAATTCAAGCTTTTCTTGATCTACACTTATATGAATGTGATTTTTAATAATTTGACGAGAGTCTTTTGGACCAAAAAGTAGAGCGTTCGACTTGCTGGCATTAATGATAAGGCAGTGTTCTTTTGTTACTTTTAAAAAAGATTTTAAATCCTCATTGATGTGTAAACATGCACCATCAACCTCAGAAGCATTAAATGAGTAATAAAGCTGTGTATCGTCAGCATATAAATGAATTTGGCAGTGTTTTAAACATAAAATAAACTGACTGGTATACAGTGTGAAAAGTAGTGGCCCCAGAATAGAACCTAGAGGTACACCTGATCTTAATAATAAGTCTTCTGAGGAATCGTGCTCAATACAGACTTTTTGTTGCCTATTTTTTAAATAGTTTTTAAATAAATTAACTGCTTCCTTCGTAAGACCTATATGTAACAAAATTGATAAGAGTATTTCATGATTAAGCGTATCAAACGCCCGACTAAAATCTAATAAGATTAAAATTGTACATAAACCCTCATCTGATGCTCCTATTATGTCATCAATCACTTACAAAAGTGCCGTAGTACAACTGTGTCCAGCTCTAAAACCCGATTGTGTTTTAGGTAGTATTTTCTTATCCGATACATATTGCCTAAGTTGACTTTCCATGATTTTTTCAAGTATTTTAGAAAATGTTTAAATAGTTTTATTACCTGTCATTTTCAAAAAGGGTACCATGATTGAATAAATATTTTGTTAATTTATACCTGATTACTTATTAAAGCTATATTTTTTACCAAATTTGACCTTTAAAACGTGTAGAAATTAAGATTCGCCCAGACCACCTAGCCTCAATAGAACTTCTGCAAGGTTTATTACAAAATTATTTATTTCCCGTGACTTTCATTTAATATTGTTCTGGAATCCATATACTTGTACATTTAACACCGTATTTAAATAACTACAAAGGTTTTCGCAAAAAAATGAAATAGACCATTTTGTTTATTTTCTGATTTTCCGAATATCGTATAGGAATTTCGGAAAAAAATATACAAGGTCATGTTTTTTTGACGTACAGAAGAAACATAAATTTTAGTGACTACGGACATGGATTTTTGTTCATGTCTTACATATACTTCCGAAGGATCGTTACTGTATTAGCTGTAGCAAATATAACTTCATTATTCCATTCCCTGTCAAAGTTATAAAACACTCTGAAACTTCGTAGTGAAGGCCCAATGAGAACTTTTTAAAAGAGGTTCTGATTACCACTGATGTTCCCTACTTCCTATTAAGAAATGTCCCTTTCATAATGCAAGACCCTGTTTAAATTACTATTTCAAAGAACATTTGTTTTGCAAAAGGGTTCGTACATTGTAGAATATATACGTACTGAAATTAATACGATTTTTGCAAAATACAATACAATACTGTTCTGATGATGAAATTTTATAATTAAATGTTAAAATGTAATAAGGATTAAATGCTGTCGATCGAAATCGATTTATAGTAGATTCTTCTAAAATTTTATGATTATATTCAGAACTAAAAGATACATAAATGAAGTCTTACATGATCAAGGAGTTATTTTACCGCAGTAGAATTTATGTGAATTATCTATTATCGACGATAAGTTTCTATGGGAAATTTTATTGATGATTCATATGTATTTTGATCTTACATTACAAAAAAAAAAATATCCAAAAAGTGGGTGGAGCTTCAAAAGTTTTATACACTTTTCTGATACTTGTAAGCGTTTTCTACTTATTTGCGTAATATATCGCGTTCTAGTGATCGAATCGGAATAACAAAAATATCTGCTTATTCGTAATGAAATTCTTTAAAAATTTAAATGTGTACAATATTCAAAAATCAATCCGCCATCTAGGTATCTAGGTTGGAATATATTTTTTAATTACATGTACTGAAAGCCAAGAACTTCTATTTCATAATATTTTTTATTGAAATCGATATTGTAATTTGTATTGTCACAATCGCCGCAAACACAAAAGTAGCACTAGTTTGTAGACTTTCTTGTTAAATTGTTCTTTCACAATAAGTCTAGTTTGTTTAGATGAAACTAGCGTGAAATAAAAGAGGATCAACGAAAAAGTATTCTTGAAATTTTTTTAAAAATGTGCCTTTTTCAAAAACAATGATTTTCTTAACTTTTTAACTTATAGTGGGGTCGATCTAGCATTAAAAATTGAAACGACCTCGTTTTTTTTGAATTTTTTTTTGTGATATGAAGTCGGACTCCCTCTATCATCCGGAAAATTTTCCGGTCGAACTTTTCACGTGGAGGGGGGGGGGGAATTTACATGTAAAGATAGGGAAAATCAGTTTTTCGGACTTAACTCGTTTAGTTTGATTCAGATCGAAAAAGTGTGAAAGAGATAAAATGAAGGGTTCACGAATGCGCGTAAACTGAGTTTAAACTCGCCGAAATCGGTCAAGCGGTTCCAGAGATATTGTGATTTGAAAATAAGGATTTGTAAACGGATCTTTCGCTGCGGCGAGGGCCGTTTTCGCGATTTTCTCAGGGAAGAAAGTGACTTGGCCACCTTTTGTTTCTTCCTCCGATAGACTCTTAGGACCTAAGTACTTTGTCCGAATTTCAAGTCGCTAGGTTGATTAGGGGGGGAGGGGTAAGGGTAAACATAAATAAAATTAAAACTGCTGTTACTGCAATTTTTGCTGTAATAAAAACGGACGAGCGGTGTGGGACGTGTATTTGTGAGAGAAAAGGGAGAGAAGTGGGAGCGCTTAGGCTCCTTCCCCGGCATCTCGCTGCACGGCTGCTAAATTGCCGCACTCGTTTTTATAAATGTATGACGCGCGCGTTCAGGCCCTGATTAAGTTAGAGCTTCTGGATAAAAAAATCTTGAAATAGAATTGATTGCCCTTGAAAATGAGCTCGGCCCCAAGTCCCTAACCCTTTCCCTTCCCTTCTACAGGGCAAAAATTTTGTGGGCCTCCCTCTCCCCTCCTGATCATTCGATCGTAATCTGGTCAGGCTTAAATCAAAGAGAAAGAAATTCCACATTCGATGGCGAAAAAAAAATTTCCTTCCTGGCGAAAAATGACTTTTTCTAAAAAGAATAAACTGGTTATTTTGCAACCATTTGTTTATTTATGGCGAAAATTGAAAATATCTAAGCGGAACTCAAAGTAGGCACATTAGTGCACAATGTCACGTTTGCTGCGCGATTTGCGGAAAAAATTACGGAAGTTATAGCAGTTTTAATTTCATTTAGGTTTACCCTTCCACCCCCCTCCCCCCCTAATCAACCTATCGATATTTGGATACAGTACTTAGGTCCTGAAACTCTTTCGGGGGAAGAAACAAAAAGTCGCCAAGTCACTGTCTTTGTTAAAGAACGCTATAACCCCGATATACTTTTCGACGTTGTAACAAAATCCGACTTAGGAAATACTTCGTAAGAAAAGCGTGCTTCACGTAAAAACGCCGTGGAAGAGGTTTTTAATTCTTGGAAACATATTTTTGCTCTTCGGAGCATTTTTTATGCCAAATTTTCGCTAACTCTTCAAGGAGCGTTAATTTAGAAAGTGTAGTAAATGTCGCTGCACATGGACGTAATGTCGCCCCGACCACCTAATTTTAGAAAGTATACTAAAATTGGACTTCATTCATTCATGAACTTCAAAATTTCCAAGATTAAAAACCCTTTTATGAATCCACGTTGTCAAGCACTGCAACTCTTACGAGGTATTGAATATGAGGACAAGTTAGTCCAACGACTATTCAAAGTATATCGGAAGTTATAGCGAAAATAGCCCTTAGCGACATGGGACCCCCATCATTTCCTAGCAGTCGGATTTGACGGGGAAATGATGTGTTTTGACGGGGTTTGCCCTAAACCGGTTCCTCAGTGATTCGGAGTCAAAAAAGTATCTATACCATGTACTCACACGTGCATGGGATCTGCCTTGCCTGAACGTAAAAAGTTGTTATTGTAAAATACAATCGAAGTAGAGACGCTTCAAGCAATTTTAAGCTCCGAGGAGCGATCAAAATTAATGTGTATTAATAAATACGTTTATAAGACAGGCAAGCAAAAGCCCACCAAAATTTCAGTTACATGAAACTTTTCTTGAATCTTTTTGTGCATCGTTAGCTTATCAAACTGCATATTGGATGGTAGTTGGTACCGTATGAATCGTCCCGTTCCTCACCATGTGTTGTACACGGGTCAGACCATTGTTTGTTAACATTTTCTCTTGAAAAAGTTGTTGTAAAAACATGATTTTTTAAAGATTTAATATATATATTTTGAACTTTATATTGTCTTTTAGTTGTGTTTTCTAACAAAATTCCTTTTCAGGTTTAATTTTAAGAGAGTGCAATACAGACAGTGTTAGATTTATAGTGTTACGACGTCGTCCAATTGATACCATCAGAGCAGCAGTTAAGCATAAACGACAGTAAGTATGATTTATCCATTATTCTCCGTCTGAAACAGTCACGTTGAACCCTAAAAATTTTGTGAACGTAATATTTATTATTTAGAATTAAGAAAAGGTTGAGGAAAAAGAAAATTAATTTTTTCTTTTTCCTATTTTTTTTAATTTTTCTAAGTTTTTCGAGCAGAAAATACGTCCTTCAGACCTCCATTAAAACATGGATCGTTCACATCTTCTCCGAAAAAATCACAAAAACGACTCTCGCCGTAGCGAAAAATCCGTTTACAAATCCGTACTTTCAAATCGCAATATCTCGGGAACCGCTGAACCGACTACGACGAGTCAAAATTCAGTTTACGCGCATTCGCCAGCCCCTCATTTTATCCCTTTTACACTTTTTCGATCCGAATCAAACTAAACGAGTTATGTCCGAAAAATTGATTTTCCCTATCTTTACAAGTAAATTTTTCCCCCCTCTTCGTGAAAAGTTCGACCGAAAAATTTAACGAATGAAGAGGGGGTTCGATTTCATAACATCCCCAAAAAAAAATCTAAAAAACGAATCCGTTTACAAACCCAGATCGACCCCACTATTAATACTAAAAAACCTACGATTTAAAAAAAGAAAAATTGATCTACATCGCCTCCTTGATTCTTGGCGTAGGATTCAAAATTATAGTTTATCACAAATTTCTTACCATTCTATTTGACTTACAACGTCCACGTTGAATACATTAGATGCGCTTTATTTCCACCAACAGTGGTGAAATCAGTCGCTCTTATTGTAAAGACATTCGATTTTAAATTTTTCGACCATTTTTGGTGATTTAAATTTTTTTCAAGATGGTGGATCGACCTTTGAATATCGTATAGGTGCAGATTTTTACAGAATTTTATTTCGAATTAGCTGGTATTTTTGTTATTCCGATTTGATCGCCAGAACGCGATATATTACGCAGATAAGTTAGTAGAAAGTGAATGTAAATGTATCAGAAAACTGCATATCTTTTGAAGCTCCACCCACTTTTAGAAGGAAATTTTTTTTCATAATCAGTAAGTCAATAAAATTTTCCCTGGAAAGTTGTCGCCAAAAATAATAAATTCGATTGTACCATTTATAATTTCACGCGCACTATTTAAAAGAAAAATCTCAATTTTATTACAAAAAGCGTAATTTTATTTCCCATTGAATATTTGTTGTTTCATGCCACGTCTATCAAAGTTATTAATAAAAATATATTCTTCCTGAATCGAGCTAACGAAATAGTAGCCAAAATTTTAAAAAAAATCCCAAGAAATTTCTATATAAAATAATAGCAGCGCTTATTTTTATTATAGCATGAAACGTTTTTCTTTTAGTGTATAAATAACTTCAAATCTTACCTGACTTGCATGTGACACGGAATCGTTGGTGTTTAACGGTTTGGCAACAGTGATCTTCACGATACCCTTCGGTGCTCCTTTCAAAATTTGAACAGCAACATCTAATGTAGCGTGTTCAACGTTAATGTCGTTGACTGCTAGAAGCCTGTCTCCCGGAATTAGCCGTCCATCGGTTTGTGCCACACCACCAGGTACTAATGAACGAATTACTATCACAGTTTCTTGTGGGTTTAATGGATCCTGCAAGAAACAGTAATGTAATCAGAATATATTTCTAATTTGTGTTATTGTCTGTTAGTTTTAATACGGCACAAAGGAAACAGTAATACAACCAATGTTTAGAGTTTAATGGTTATAATTGATCGAACTAAAACGTTTATTTTCTAACCTGTGTTGGAACTTATCCTAAAAACTTAACTTTCGTGAACATATAAAATAAATATATTCCCGGTAGGTTCCTATAATTCCTTTTCTCTATTATTCTAGTATTTAAAAGCAAACATCTAGTAGAAATATATATCAGTAATTGCAGAATATGGTTTTCTAAGATTATATTATAGCGAAAAGCTCCATTCAGCGCCCCTCTCTAAGAAAAAGTAGAAGCTTGTCCATAAAATGATGTAACGCTTCCATCTAGCGCGGTCCTCTTAAAATAACATTATTGATCCAGGTCTTAGCGTTCTCTTCCGGAATGAGCATTCTCCTCAAAACTAGGTCCAAATTTAGCTACCACACGAAACGCCCACTAGAGCGCTTGTGCCTATGAAATTCTACATGAAAATATTAATGATTTCTAATCACAAGAATGCATGTGGAAAATAGTTTACATAGTAGTTCTCAAGTTAGTCCGGCTTTTATCATTTGACGTATGACAATTTATTACAATTTATTAGTGGAAAGTTAGCGTTTATTAATAATTAATATTACTATGTGTTAATTAGTACATAAAAATGTTGCCAAATAGTCCTTAAAAATAGCACTTGAAACAATAAGAGATGGAATGATCAACTCTAAACCAAACTGATATTTTGGAATTACTTAACAATTTGATCAAACATGAAACTTTCTATTATATTTGATATTATTGGTAGTAAACTGATGGAATGCACGTTAGTAAATCTGCACAAGATTTAGCGTTCCAAACGTCTACAATAGACCGGGAGATGATGACAGTTGATTGTCAGATTTAATCTGATTTGTTTTCCAGAATATGCACTTCTTTGAAATTTTTCTCAAAGGACATAGCAGTCAACATGCCATTTTCTGGTCGAGCCCAAAAAAGTATTTTATTATTAAATAATAAATGGCATGGTGAATGATATCAAGGAACTTTTGTAGTAAATTTTATACCAACTTAATTAATTATTGGATACTATTTTCGCACTTTGCTCAATGTTGGGTTCCAGCAATATGCATGCTATTTTTTATTAGAGCTTAAAACAATATTATTGCAAAAAGGCAAAAGGGCATACAAAACAAATCTACACAAATTTTCCTTTTTTTCTGTAAAGTTTCTTATTATTTTTGATGTGATGGTCTTCCTCGGCATGCACACCATTTAAATTTTAAGGACATTTTACATTATAAAATTTACATTTAACTTTATTTGCTGTTGTTTAAGGGACTTTTCAAAAATTTTCCACTTTTGGGCCTGCACGCAAATTTTTTTATAGGGATTTTATGACACAAACTTTAATTCTTTTCAACGGCATGCAGCATGAGAATGCGAAAAATTATATTTTCTTAATAAAAATAAATATATAGTAAAATATACAGTGTGGTCCGTACGTAATGGTCCATAGAGCAACAGCGGGATCTGACATTTAACAAAAGTTGATATTAACAGAGTTACAGGGTGTTAAAGTCAATACTATATTTTTAATTTTCTCATAAAACTTTTGAAGTTTTTCAAGTAATGTTGTGAAAATTAGTAAATGTGAGTTTTTTGAGATGAAAAATTCAAATCTGCTCCCATTTTTTTTGTAGAGGGAGCCATATAAGCATTGTTTAAGGCGTAAATGTACTCTTAACTTTTTACCCGTAACGTTATCCCTTTTCTTATTAAAAAATCCTAAACCTATCTCATTTTAGCGAAAAAAAAGTATACTTGTCATTAGTCTTAGAAATTGACTGTTTTCGAGAAAATCGCATTTTAACATTCACCCACATAAATCATTATAAGAAATATTAACGTATTAGGCGCCGATGCCAACAATACTTTTGATATTTAAAAATTATAATGTTGACACTATTACGTAGAATTAAAGCACGAATTATCAAGTTAATTAATTTTATTTGAAAAACAATGAAGAGAAAATTTAATTAAACAAAATTATGGTTTAAACAAGGGCTCAACGAATAAAAAACAGAATGGAAAACTCAACAAAAGATATATTATTACAGAGTAAATGTTCAATATGCCCACCATTCTCCTCGATACACTTATCCATACTATTCATAAAAGATCGCCTCATATTAATTAATACCATGGGATCAAAAAAGGCTGCTGCTGCATTTATTTCTTGCTAAAGTTGTGCGTAGGTATTTATAGGACTTTTGTACATAAGATCTTTCATTGTGCTCCATATACCGAAATCCCATGGGGTAAAATCTGGACTACGTGCTGGCCAAGGAAATAAACTACCACGACCAATCCAGCGCTCATGAAAAATGGTGTTTATATAAAATCGTACTTGATTGGAAAAATGTGGCGGAGCACCATCCTGCATTAACAACATATATTGCCTCAAATTCAGTGATAGTGCATCCCACATATCAATAAAATTATTTTGTAAAAAATATAAATAATTGTTACCATTTCATGTGGCCCTAGAAAATGGTCCCCAATGATCCCAACATTGATTCTGAACTCATGTTGAAAATGTCGTTCTCGCTTTGTATGAGGATTTTCAACTTCCGAAAAATGATTATTTCTTAAATTGAAGATACCTCGGCTGGTAAATACAGCTTCATCCGTAAATAATATTCTGATAACGAATGAGTGGTCAATATTCTGTCTGTTTCGAATATCACTTGCAAACTGATGTCTTAGTGGAAGATCGGCAGGCAATAAATTTTGAACGGGCTTAAATGGAATGGATGATATTTTTCTGCATGCAATATTTTTAGAATGGAAGATTTACTGATTCCTGTAGCTGCACATGATCGTCTTGTGGATTATCTGCAATGCGAACTAATATTTCTTCTTCTTGGTCAGCCGTAATAATGTTCAGTCGACCTAAATTATTTAGGATGAAATGAACCACTTTCATCTAAATTTCTGAACAAATTTTGAAATGGTCTACGATCAGGTTGTAATCTGTTTAGAAATTTTCGCAAATACTCACGTTGGGCAGCACGTCCATTGTAATTCAGTTGACAATAAATATTAACCACATCTCTCATATTTGAATTTCAATAATTATTATGTCTCGGCATGTTCTGATTTTCGTTAATTAACTGATATTAAGAAAAATAGATAAATAAAATTGCAAAAAATTAATGTCAAGACAATTTTTAAATGTCAAAAGTATTGTTGGCATCGGCGCCTACTATGTTAATATTTCATATAATGATTTATGAGGGTGAATATTAAAATACGATTTTCTCGAAAACGGTCAAATTCTAAAACTAATGACAAGTATACTTTCTTTCGCTAAAATGAGAGGTTTGGAATTTTTTAATAAAAAAAGGGATAACGTTATGGGTAAAAAAGTACATTTTTTACACCTTAAACAATGCTTATGTGGAGCCCTCTAGGATCTACACAAAAATGGGAGCAGATTTGAATTTTTCATCTCAAAAAACCCCCATTCGTCAATTTTCACAACAATACTTGAAAAACTTCAAAAGTAATATGAAAAAATTAAAAATATAATATTGACTTTAACACCCTGTAACTATGTTAATATCAACTTTTGTACTAAGATAAGTTTAGTTAAATCGTAATATTTTAATGTCAGAGACCCACTGTTGTTTTATGGACCATTACTTAAGGACCACCCCAGTCAAAAAATATCACAATTTCCTACAAAAGGAACTAAATTCATTGCCACCTATCAAGGTACACAATGTATCCTGAAACTTGCGACATACTACGTCATCAATCGGAAAACGCAAACAAAAATCTGACTGCAATAAGCCCCCAGCAAACAGATTAATCCTAAAGCAATGACTACAATGTAGGACTGTTATGTATCACCAGCCATAGACTAGTTTCAAACTTGTTGGCTCTCGTCAGTATGGCATAGGTGAATACACGACAACACTACACTGTTCCTCTAGTTTATCAAATTATAGACGAAAGATGTCCGCAACTTGTCGAACGGTTCCATCTGGTGGCGACTTACTGAGTTGGCAACGTACTCAGACTAAGTTACATTTAACAAAATGTAAGGCCAACGCGAAGTGGATTAATTATTATAAAAATAAATATGTAGTAAAATACATATATCTACGATAGTCCAAAAATATCACTATTAGTGGGGTGGATCGAGATTTTCAATTCGTAGTTCTCAAATTGAAAAAAAAAATTATTAAGTCGGATCTCGGCATTGTTTCCCCACTTACGTTCCACAGATCTGAGGGTCGAGAGGGGGGAGGGGACCATTTAAAAATACGCGAAACCGGTTTTTCGGCAATAAGTCTTTTGTGGTGTTGATTCCACAAAAAAAAATGTAGCTCCAAAAAATGAAGAACTTGACAAAATACGCAATTTTGGTTCTTTGCCTCATCGACGTCGGACCATTATTTAGTGAGGTATCGCGAATTAACGTTACAGGAAAAAAAAATTTTCAATTATTTTTTTCTCGGCTCGACATGCATGTAGGACTTTTATTATATTTTTCATAGAAGGGTAACGTCACTCATTTTAAGAGGCCGGAGACTGGGGAGGTGGAATGATTAGGAGGGGGGAGAGAGGGAGGGCAAATATCTTTTAAACCCCGATAACTCGTGACCGAAGAGGTGGATCGCAAAAAATCAAAGTGACAGTTCTCCAGTGTTTTACGTAAAACTCAATAAAATCGACAGAAATCGAAAAAAACACGCAGCTGGCGCGCGCGCGAAAGAGGTTTTAATCTTTCTTTCATAAAAAATTCTTGTCATGAAGGGAAGGGGTGGGGGAATAATTTTTATGTCAATGGATGGCTTTATTTTTTATCTTCAATGTCCGCCCAACTAGACCGCAATCCGATAATTAGGAAGGGAGAGTGCAAAGTTTTTGCTGTATAGCGGGAGAACGGAGAGGAATAGAGGGTTCTGGCAGGGCTCAAACAGAGGGAAAACATTTTTATTTCTATTTATCCCCTCCCCCCTCTCGACCCTCAGATCTGTGGAATGTAAGTGGGGAAACAATGCCGAGACCCAACTTAGTCGATTGGGAAAAAAAATATTTCAATTTGAGAACTACGAATTGAGGATCTTTTTCTGCGCGATCTACTCCACTATAAGGAATACCCCTCTAAAATATTTTAACATATTTAAGTTACACCCTTTATAACAGCGGAAGTCATATTTTTCGATTTTCGTCTATAATTAACAGAAAAAGAGCAATCAACAAACCAATATATGTTATAGTACAGGTTATATTCTGTTCTTTATACAAAGTACAGTAACTGGCAATATGATGTCAAATAAAGCTTTAATTCCTGCCGCAAATGCCCACAATGGTTTTAGGTCACCATTACGCTAATTGGAATAATATACACCCTCACAGTTGATTTTGGTCAATAAATCCTGTTGGGTATTAATGATGAATCGTTCTGATTAAACCAACAATCACGAAATAAAAGAAATTGTAAAATCAAGTTGCTTTTAGATAAATATTCTGTAGCAGTGTTTGGTACACATTACTCGAAGTCATAATGATATTTCATATCAATTCCATTTAATTCAAAAATTGTTTTTAATATGAAGATAATTTGATTTTTTATTTCTAAATCTAAATTATCTTCCATTGACGTTTAATTATTTATTTACATTTAAAATGTCAACACCCTGCAGGATTATGCCATTTGTCCCAAAATTGATATACAGGGCAAAAATTGTAAAAATGTACCTGTAAAATTTTCTCTAAAAATGTTGCCGAATACGGCCCTCTGAAAATTGCGCCTAAATGTAGGTGTTTAATGATTATCTCGGAATTACTTTGAAAAAACTAACTTTATGAAATTTGGGTTAAGATTTGGCATTATTAAGGCTTATTTTTGTACAGTACAAATCAACATAGTTTCGTCCATAGACGGAGAAACGAGGGACATTTACCTTTTTTCTCAACTTTTTTTGTTAATATTTTTTGCTTTTTGACACTAAATTTTGATTCCTCCGCTAATAGTACATAAATAGACCGTCTTGATAATTAACCGTACTACAAACCGTATTCAAGGTAAATCAATGTAAACGAAATATTGAGATAATTATTAAAAACCCGCATTTCAGCGCCGTCTGCAGAGGACCGTGGCTCCCTTAGAAATAAAAAAGTTTATTGGAAGCTTTCGTACTATTTTTGCACGTCAGATCAGTATTTAAAGGATAATGCGGATAGTTTCGGGCACCCTGTATATATTTTTAAATTTTAGGTTTTCGAATGCTTTTTTTTTCTCATTTTATAATTTTTTTAAAAATTTGTATTTAAACAAAGGGATTTTGCAACTAAATAAGATCATTTACAACAAAATTGTTCTGGTTTTTAAACAGCACGTATCTGATATTTGTTAATGAACAATTAGACTTATTTAACGTCTGCTTCTTGCTAAAGGTTCAAGCGTGATTTAGTGAAACGTCAAACCAGACCACAAAAATGTTCCTTTTCGCACAGTCATTTTACCTTTGATTTTTGACTTCCTGTATACAATAAAACGTCATACTCCCTTTTTTCAACATGGTATCATGCGGTCCTTCCGCAATAGTGGTATTTTTACGCAAAATTTAAAAATTGTGTGATTGAATATCATTTAAGAACATCTATATAACCAACGGCGCAAACTTCTAAAAGAAGCTAATCCTCAGCTGCATACGTACAGATAAAACTGTGGAAAATCTGACAGTTAAAATTCAATAATTGTATATCATGACAACTAGTATTTCCATGAGTGTTAACCGTAGACTAAAAAATATATCACACTTGGTACCCTCTTTCCACAATATTTCATTTTCGCAAAAGAAAGAGTCACTTTTAAACATAATTTTTAATTATATTCCTCTTCTGTTACTGATCCTTGACTTATTTAAGTAAGTTAAATAAATACATAAATATCTTAATTTGAATCAGATTGCTACCCACCTGATAATCCAATATAGAAAAACCAAGTCCATGATCACCCTTGTTTAATTCTACGACAGTGGGTTCATCGCTCCACATTGGCAGTCCAGCTATTAATTCTAAAGACCTAGATCTACTGGCTGTAGCTTCACTGGCTATGCTTGAAGCTATAGATGTTTCAGATTTTGCCTTAACTAATCGATTGGGTTCATTTATAGGTATGGGTATCAGAGTTTGGAGACTGCCTGCTAAAATTTTCTGAAAAATATACATACAATTTTACTTTATTGGAATAGTTTTGAATTTTTGTTTTGAAATATAAAATAGCTATTTTGGCATTATATAACTCCAACAGTAACAATGCTAATTTCGCAAACTCATTTGACATCACGATTTAAATTTTTATATAATATGCTTTAAATCTTGTGAAAAACGTGAATCCAAATATACTTTAAAACTGTATTGTTGTTTAAAACATAATATTTTTAGTCGCAAACTTCTCTATAAAATCCTTATTTTACTGCAACCAACAGCTACTCTCCGGGCTATGTGCCCCGCCGAGCGCTGAATTACAAGTCATAAGCCTAAGTGTAATAATTGCATTTTACCATCAAAACGCTAATGCTTCGATTGCAACAAAAACCAGCCGAAAGACTGATCCTACTTAAAGGAGCTCTCATGCCAATCGTCACACACAACTTGCAGACTGCAGTTTCGAGCTGTTGGCTCTCGTCAGTGCAAGGTAGACATGTGACGACCGACACGAGGATCACTTGACTATTTAGTACATTTCGGTATCTTTGGGAGAATATTATGTTTTAATATTCCGCCCTCTAAAAGCACATTTGAACTGTATTGTTATTTGTATTCAGCATGTTTCTTTATTATTAATAAATCTACCTCCATGTTTCTTTTATAGAATATAAAATAACTACTGGCAAAATATCATATTTAATAAGGGAACTTTGGAAATGAATTTGCTATAGCCAATATCTTGAAAAAAATTATCGATGTATCAGTACCTAGTAGAATATTCCTTGTTGCTGAAGTACTAACAAATTCTCATCATTATACTCTGTTGTGTGGGTACAACTAATAAATAAACACCACAGAAATTAGACAACCCCCAATTCCAGAAGCCAAGGCTTGTGCGGAAGGGGGTTACACATTGAAAAAATGCGGACATACAACCATTTCCTCCGACAGTGCCACTGCCGGAGCCAGGATTCGAACCCGGTGGTGCAATGTCCGTGTGATTAACCGCGATTGCCACCTCGCGCCTTAACCCACTCGGCTATCGACCAACTAATTAAATGTTCTTCAGACGGAGTTATTTATTAAACAAAACTTTAACAAAAAGTGGTTACGAATCTTAAGTTTAAATATACGAAGTGAATTGTTTGAGAACAGACATATGACTGACCTCTTTTGTCTGCATTTCGGCGGTCTCTCGTATACCTATCGAGGGATGGGTAAATAAGCGTAATTTCCAAATTATTGTTGGCTATTGTAGTTGGCCATTACTGACTCCAGCCTGTCGGCATTTTTGCCTTAAAGGTATATAATTATTACTAATTATCGTCTATATAATGGTTGTTAATTTAGCACTTTTGTGTGAATTTTACCACTCTACCTGAACGCGTTGTCATGGTTTTTTCTGACGGCACTACACTATCACTGTTGTCTCGCACTTTCACTGACACTTAATTTTTGCTTAGCGCCGTGGTGGTGTCCTCTTAGTTCTGGCCTAGGATGTGAACTGGTTTCAACCTGTCTATAGTTACATTAACTTTTTTTTCTCCCCGTTGTATGATATAGTTTCGCTCCTTACGTTTGAGCACTTTAAAGGGACTCTCGTAAGTAGGTGTCAGAGTCGCGCGTCGTGTCTAACGAAAACATAAAGTGTTGTTTTTAAGTTCTTAAAAACAAAAGTTGAACGATTTCCGTGTTGCCGTATGGGTGTAGGTTTTAGGGTGCTCATGTGTTTGCGTAGATTTGTGACAAAGTCGCTAGTATTTGTTGTAGTATCAGGGAATGCGGAGATTATTTCGCCGGGTAAGCGTAAATTGTCTCCGTAAACCATTTCTGCTGCGGTGGCATCCATATCTTCTTTAATCGCTGTTCAGATGCCTAGGAGTACCATCGGGAGGCTGGATACCCAGTCATCCTGTTCATGACACTTAATGGTTGCTTTTAATTGTCTGTGTAATCTCTCCGCCATTGACGGCCGGGTGATAAGCTGAAGGCCTGAAGTATGCCGTGCCGATTAAGCATGTTGACTTTTTGAATAAGCACGATTCAATCTGTCTACCTTGGTCTGTTGTGATTGCTTCGTTTCGTCTAGTTTACCTGGAAGCGGGGAGTATCGGTTGTGAGGGGTAGAGGGGACTGGGGTGACCATTTAATTTTTTTCTTTTTAATCGTGATTTCATTCCTAAGCTTAGAGGGATATTTTCGCTTAATGGCGATAATGTTTTTTTCTGTATTTACTATTAGTCCCCATTTTTCATAATATCATGTTGTATTTTATTTATGGAATAAAAGCGTAGATATTAAAAGATTTGGCTAATATAATTGCTGCACCCCTTAATCACATAATAAAAGGTCATTTAGTGAAGGTGTGTGTTCAGCGGCCTTCAAAATGGCGGTCATTAAACCAATTTACCAAAAAAGGAAATAGATTAGATGTGACTAACTACAGAACTATATCCCTAATCTCAAACTTCGCAAAAATTTTTGAAAAAATATTATAGCTAAATACAATATTCTATCAGATCAACAGTACGGATTTAGGGAAAAAATATCAACAGGTGATGATATTGCTAAGCTCACAGGTAAAATTAATCATAAAAAAAATAAAAAAAGCCGTCTATATGCGTCTTTGTCGATTTGGCAAAGGCATTTGATACGGTCAGCCATGCCCAACTCCTTCAAATTCTAGACAACATCGGTTTTAGAGGAACTCCATATAAACTTATAGAAAGTTATCTAACAAATAGGCAACACTGTACAAAAATAAACAATACACTAAGCTCAACACAAGTCGTGGAATATGGAGTTCCACAAGGTACCGTCCTTGGGCCGGTATTATTTAATATATACCTGAGTGATCTCTTCAAAGTAAAAACAGAAGGCGATATAATAAGTTTTGCAGATGACACCGCCATTTTCTACAGCGAAACAGAATGGAACACTTTAAAATATAAAGTAGAGAGCGACCTTAAAAATATAAGTCATTGGTTTAGAAATAGGCTGCTGACAATAAATTTTAACAAAACTCATTATATCCCATTCACATCTTATGCTAGATCCTTACCAACATTTAAAACATTAAAAATCAATATTAATGAGCACGATAGTTTTGAAATTTCTTCCGTGAGCAATATAAACTACCTAGGTGTATATATCGATAGCCATCTTAAATGGGAGATACAAATAAATTACATAATAAAAAAAATAAGAATCATGGTGCATAAATTTAAATATCTCTCAGATATACTTAAAACTGACCAGATAAGAATATTGTACCTTGCCCTGGTTGAATCACACTTAACGTACGGTATAATTACCTGGGGAGCCGCGACAAATAATTTCCTTGGAAATTTACAGAAATTAAAAAATTATATATTAAAAGTAATATACAAAAACCCTAGATATTTCCCAACGGACAACCTCTATAAGGAAACATTATCATATTTGACCTCCGACAACTGTTTTGTCAAACCCTGTTACTTAAACAATACAAAAACAAAAATAATCTTATTGAAATTATCCACAAATATGATACAAGACACATAAAATTAATGCTTCGAGATTACCTAAGATTGAAAAGACAATTGCTCAAAGGTGCCATAGTTACTTGGGATCAAAAATATATAATCTACTGTCACCTGAAATAAAAAGAATCAATTCATTTAACCTATTCAGAACTGAAATAAAAAAGTGGATTCTAGAAATACCACGAAAACAAATGCACAATCTTATGGACACGAAAACCCCGTATTATAGTATAAGAATATAGAATAGAAATTTATAACTATATTATATAATTATAATTATTATATTATTAAAATATTATTACATCACTATATTATTATTATTATTGTATACATAATATACAAAACTCTGTTAATTGAATATATTTTTATGTAACATTAATCATGTATAACGGTAACTTTATTATAATAATCATATGGCTTCTGGAATTGGGGGTTGTCTAATTTCTGTGGTGTTTATTTATTATTATTATTATATATGATATACTCACTCATATTCATTAAGCATGCAGGTTACCAAAAAATATATATAGCAAATGTATATAATTATGCGCAAAATACCCACTCGCAAGGTTACCTTTTGTGGGTGTTGCCCCATTTATATACTGCTGCTTACTTGTTTTCACATATAGACATAGGTATCTATAGATCTATGTATATTGTTAAATAGTTATGTTTTCTCTCAAATAAGTATTGTTAGCATTACTATTATTATTATATATATTATGATTTACTTGTACCACCCCACGCACAAATATTTTTGATATTTTGTGGAGTACCATGTTTATTTATATAGTGGACTAATATCCCATTGTGTATGTATTATCTTATCTTAAATAAACATTATTATTATTGTCTGTTTTTGTAAAATTTTGGTAAAATATTTGGATATTTTGACGCGGCATCCCCTTAATTTGCTCGCATAGAGTGTACTTCAGGAAAGACTGGCGGTATCTGAGCATTTGGTTGCGGATCTGAATAAATTTACTTCTAATTTTTCTAATAAAAGTTCAATGATGGTGCAGCACGTAGCTTACTATCAAACTTAAAAATATTTAATGACGTTTTTATTATAATTTGATTTGGCGAGCGTATTCGGCTGTAATTTAACTTGGCTTTGAATAAAATTTTTATTAAGATCTGAGTGCAAATGAAGAGGCATGAAGACACTGGCAGCCAAGTATATGTATATGGGGCCTGATTTACTTGCGAAATAAACGAACATCCGACTTTTAGTATACACAGATAAATACGGGCTGTTATGCCTATTTGTCATATCATATAGTAGTCAGTACTATTATAGTTGTTACTGGCAGGGTAGGAAAGCTTTTTTAATAGTTCAATTTACAATATATACGTGTGTCAGAGCATCTAAGAATTATAATTATCTATATAAGGCGTAAATAATGACTAGGCCCTAAGAAGAATGTTTTTAACATAAATAAATTCTTAAAATAACAAAATAATATTGAAATGAGAAAATAATGGATTACAATAAATTTTCAAATATGTCCCCTTCTTGAGCTAAACAATAACCTAATCGATCATGAAAATTTCTAACATTTAACAACATAATAGGGTAAATTTGTTAGAATATTAACTGTTCTTGGTCCAAAGCGATCATTGATTAGCTTGTTAAAAAACTGCAAAATTTTAAGACTCCATTTCAATTTAGTAATGAAGAGCTTGGAGATTTTATTTTTGTGTATGGTTTTTCCGTCGGAAATCGAAGAGCTGCAGGGAAAAATACCAAAGACGTTTTTCAAATCGGTCTTCGCCAAATCATAACACATTTTCGGAAGTATTCCAATTTAGAAAGCAACACGGTAAATTTGAAGTGACGGTGATTTGACATGAAGAAGAAGTATTATGGGTCATCCATGATAAATCATCGATAAGTCCGTCATCAGTACCTAAGACGAGAGTATGGTGAACATTAAAAAAGTAAAAGTTACATAAATTTCGTAAGAAGATTCAAAGACTCGAATACGACGACGGCGAAGAACTGTGTTGAGAGTTCTATTCACGGGTGAAGACTAGTTCACATGTGGAATTAACATTAGTAGGAACAAGCATACTTGGCAACTAAAAATCCTCAATTCCTCACACAGTGGTTGAAAGAAATTCCCAAGCACATTTAATATTATAATGTAGTGTATGGAATTTATAATAACCGTCTAATAGGGCCTCACATCTTTGAAGAAAGGTTGACTGAAGAAGTTTATTTAACCATTCTAAGAATTCTCGTTCTCCCATTTCATTATATGCATTTAGATTTGGGACACCCCTGTATAATAATCTAACAGTTTATAAAATATAATAATCTGTAGTCAAGATTACTGATTAGGTATACTAAGATATAGTGCGTTATTTGTTCGTGATGAGCATATAAAACAATATTTTTTTTATTAGCAAATTTACCAGCGTTGTGAAGTTTAAAATAGATATTTTTACCAGTTTGGTATATTACATACTCTGAATAGGGCACTACCACTATTAGCATTTTGATGGTTTCTGTGGCATTTACCAGATCTGCATAAATTTAATAAACCTACACCAAATATAGTAAATTACAGCTCCACTTTAGCTACATGCGGTTTATAAAGTATAATCAATACATTAAACCGACTATCCGTAATATTAAAGTGTTTGTCCACGACTGTTCTACAATATACTAATTATACTTGTGTTTCTACAATTATAATTATATACATTACTCACTATTAGCAGTGATTAATCATTAATAATAGAAAAATTAAAAACTTTCTTGGTTCTATTGATTTTCACTTTATTTATAAGTCATCACAACAATTGTTTCGCCACACAGTGGCTTCTTCAGATGGGTGCTATGCACTGTATATATAATATTGACGCTACTCTACTCCCCCCTCTCTACTAATAAAGAAAATCCTTTATACATTATTTAATGGGCAGGGAAAGTGATCACTTTCCTGCCTAAGCAGGGAAAGTGACACTTTGCTGATTGACATTAGTCAGCAAAGTTAGTACTTTGCTGTCAATCGACGAAAAAAATATATGTATAATATCTAGTAGCTCCTTGGCGCAAGTCATAAAAGCAGTGCGATATTGTTTTCGTGACTATTCTCCTCCTTATCACTACTTTGAAGCTCGCTTATGTCAGGTACCAAAGATTTGGTCTCAATTCTCCATATTACCATCAGTTTCTTTTCAAGTTTACCTGTGCGTAGTAGAGCCTTCTCCCAGAGATAAACTGTTAATCTGATATTGTGATAGAGGTGGGTTTTCGTTTGAACATTTAAGATTTTTGTAGAGTCGGACTCAACAATAATACTATTATTTCGAATTTAAGGAAATTTCCAGTACGCATCACATATCAAACAAATTTCTGCATATTTTAATAGTGTGCTTTACTCCGATATTGCTGGTTGCATGACGTATACTGGTTTCTTCGACGATTATAGCTCTTCGATGAATCAGACATACTGCGATTGTACAATCAGATGCTTTGGTTTATTTGAGCTCCCCTCGAGTTCGGTCAAAGCAGGAAGTGAAACATCCTCAACTTGAGCAGGCTCTTACTCTTCCAGTACCTTCATAAGTTTACTTTTGCCTGTGTGTAATATCACATTAAGCATTATATATTAATTAATATATTATATTTAATAATATTTTTCATTTATCAAATATATTCGTTTAATAATACTTACCTACTTCGTGTAAATAAAAAATTGTTAAGTGAGATACTTTAAGTATATTTTAATTATATTCTAATATATCTTAATTGTATTTTAAGTAGAAAAAGAATTAAGTAATTTTTCTTTAAAATGTGTAAACTCTTAAATACTTATATTACTAATAAGACAAGGAAAGTATTTTGTATATCTTTAAGGCTGTATGGCAGTATAAAATTCTACAGTTTTAATCAGAAATCTATGTAAATTGTTTCACGCCATATCAAACACATTTATCATATAATTTTCTATACAAAGTCTAAAAATTATAACCACATATATTTTGTATTTTGTTGTTATAAATAATAAAGAATTTTAAACTTATATTTATTTGAAACTATACATTGTATCACTTTAATTTTTCAAAACATTATACATCAAATTACATAATTTGTGAATTTTCCCAATTTTATAAATTTGTAGCGTATGAAACTGGTTGTTGCCTTCATTGGTCTAAGCAAACATAAATTAATGGGGAGGGACTTAACTATTTGTATTCGTTGAATGAACCATAATCCAATAAAGATGTCGTAAAAAAAACAAACAGGATGATTTTTTCAGGGTTGCTTGGGGACTGCCTCCTGAGTATCCAACCAAAAGATCACATTAAAACTCCTGGTACGATTTGTGCTAAATGGGTGGTTTCCTAAAAAAAATTTTAAGAGCAAAATGACCTTAATAAAAGTTGAAGATCAAATTCTGAAGAACTTTTCGTTATAATTTTTTTTTGTATCTCTAATACTTAACGAGTTGCTGTGCATTATGTGACAAAAATTTCGCACGCTGCAGGGGTGGTCGTGTAAACATTTTTTACAAAAAAATTACCTTAATGAAACTTGTATGGCAAATTATAAGGAAGCTGAATGAATATTGCCTGCGAATTAGTGTATGCTGTCGTTAGTAGGAAATTAAACTTGTCATGCGGAGAAAATTTTTCTGTTGCAATGTCATTCTTTCAAGTGATGAAAAGTTAATTATACCTCAATCCGGTAACAATGGCTGCCCTGTCATATTTACTTTGAGAAAATATAATACGGTTCCCAAAGAAGATCACTACAGCACCAGTTATAAATTCTTAAAACAGCACTTTGGTTGTGCAGAAGTAGCAATAGAAGACAAAATTCTCGGGCAGGTGAATTTAATTTGATAGAAATCCACATTTTGCGTAATAATTGAGTTCATGATAACATTTTGATTTTGAGGGATATGATATCACTTTTGCTTAAATTTTAGACCTATACTTCTTATTGATTTGGTAGATTCTTGTAGTTTGTAATGAGAAAATAACTGCATAAAAATTTTCCTACACTCTTTGCTACATAACAAGAAAAATTCGAAAGCAAATCAAATGACATTGAAGGTTACGAAACGGAGTAAGTTTAGCTGTATAAGAGTTCTATAAAGTGCGGAAGATTGTAGCTACATAAGTACATAGCTCAAAAACAGAATTTCAGTTGAATAAATGCTTTATGAAATACTCCTTCTACTGTACGTAAACAGCATTTGTATATAATCTATATTAGGGCTGACGTAAATGGCATTTGGCCTAAAATAACTACATTGCTGTAAAATTTTGCTTTAAAAACCTTTAAAACTCAATGTTATAAAGCCATTGTAGAGAAATTGCTAAGCTGTAAAACAGATGTATAAATGTTATATAGAGGTTTATACACCTGTTATAAATACACGTGGTGTGTATCTGTATAATAGACTTTACTAAGCCTCTTATAAACTAAAAAAACTGTATAAGATGCATTAATAAAGAAGCTTTATATTCATGCTGTGAAAGCATTTTACCAGCAATCTTATTCCGCCGAGTTACTCTATAAGCAGTTTAGTGTTGAATAAACTTCTAATATAACCAATTTTCTGTACAAGTTGCCATAATGTATTATTAAGCTTTAAGTGTTATAAGATGATGTGTTACTTGGGACATATTTGCTAAATAAAGATATAATTAAAATGTATTTACTCTATTCTTTTTCTACTTAAAATATAATTAAGATATATTAGAATATAATTAAAATATACTTAAAGTGTTTCATTTAACAATTTTTCAATTACACGAAGTAGGTAAGTATTATTAAACGAATATATTTGATAAATGAAAAATATTATTAAATATAGTGTATTAATTAATATATAATGCAAATTATTCATAATTGTGGATTTTTTAGTGATTAATTAACTTTAAACAACGTATTATTTACCGAGACTCACGGTTGACCTTGAATTATGCTATGTGTGGTTAAGCGCTGCGCGCTCTCCGCGCTCTATCTCAAAAGCGATTAAGCGTATAAAAAAATGTTTGCAACAAAATCTGTAGAGAATTTTATGCTCTACAATTTTCATAATAGATGCAAATATCATCAAAACCATAGGCAGCGAGATATTGGTAAAAAACCGATTTTTGTGACATTTGACCCTCAATATCTTAATACGCGGACACGAGATTTTATGAGACTTTTGAGACAACTTTTAGAATGCCACAATAAAGGTTTATACAAGTTTGTAGCTTATTATCTCTCATTCCGAGGTGAATCCTCTAATGTGACTGGAGTATAATGGCGACAAATAATATCGTCTACAAAATCGCTAATAGTTAGCCATGGAATCACAAATGTTTTGGAATATGTCATAAAACTCGCTTGTCAATATGAAAGATGTGTTGTAGTTTGTAACGTCAGCAAGAAATCAACATGACAGGTAACCAAAAAATTGTTAATAAAATGAACACCAAATCATACAGGCTCTGCTCTTTTTGCAAAAATTCTGGAGCACATTAAAGCCTATTATAAAAATGTAAAGTATTTGACATATCTAGTGGAAGAATCTAAATTAAATCCGGAGCAAGAAAATCTATTTTAGGAGATTACTAACATTTTTCGTGAAGTTGTGCCTTATAAATTGGTGTCGCAATATTATTTGTAATTTATGAAACACAGACATATAGTGAAAAAATCAAGGCTCTGACTTTACACGCCACTGAGGAAATAAGATGTACGGTCGTGAGCAAAAAAAAATAGGACAAGTCTTATAACGGTATTTTGCTAAAATCTAGTTGTGTACATCTAACTTTAATTTTTGTGACATTGTCAGTTAGTTGTCATAATTTATTGCAAGTTTGCAAAAAACTCATATGCCTCATATAAGCGATTTAGTTAAATCTGGAGTTATTGCTAAAGCAGAAGATGGATGGTCAATGAGACAAATTGCACTGCGTTATAATATTGACAAAAATTCGGTGTGTAACATTTTAAGAAAGTGGAGAATAAACGGTACGATTAGTAGAAATCCTGGATCAGGGCGACGAAGGATATCAACTCAACAACAAGATTTGCAATTGGTAAATGCTTTAGTAGAAAATCCATTTTACTCAGTTATTCAGGCCGCTGAAGAAACGAATTTTTCTGGATGGAGTAGTACTGGTCGCCGGCGAGTAAGAGAATCAGAGCTACGCTGTCATGCAGCAGTACAGAAATACTTACGTAAAGCTGAACATAAAGAAGCTCGAGTAGGATTTGCGCTTGATGTAAATTTTTGGAACAATGTAATCTTTACAGACGAAAAAATTTTCCAGTCAACACACAGCGGTCGTATTCGTGTTTACCGCCCTCCGAATACTCGATTCGATGAAAAATATATATCTAACAATGATAAAAGTAGTAGATTTTCCGTCAATATGTGGGATTGGATATCGGCACGTGGTCCTGGTGTTTTGTGGCATATTGAGGAACGATTTAATAGTGAAACATATATTAGGATTTTAGACAATATTATGCTCCCTTCTGTGTCACAATTATTTCCTAATAATGAGTTCATATTTCAACAAGACAATTGTTCCGTTCATACTGCTCATACCGTAACTAACTGGTTTCAAGATCAATGTTCTTAATTGGCCCAGTCATAGTTCAGATCTTAACCCTGTGGAAGAAGTATGGGGACTACTCGTAAGAAGTATCCAAAAACGAAATGTGAGACTACGAAATGCCGAAGAATTACTGGAAATAGTAAATAATGCATGTGAAAATATTATTACTAATGATTATTGTATAAGGTTATTTAATTTTATGCCAAACAGACTTTGCCAGGATTTTACAAATTTAATTTAAAATAAATATAGAAATAATTTACATAATATAAACGCTATTGTCTAATCAGTGCTGTCAAACTAGAGAAATGTCCGCGTATTAATCACATAGGTAGATGCTCATGGGTAAGTAAGATTTCCAAAAAACTTGTTGTTTGTCATAGCAACAAAGACAAAATAAACGTGTCCGATTGGTTAATAATGATTGATATAAAATTTTCACTTATAATATCACAAGAACTTAAATTATTTCCAGGAATATTAATTAATTTCACTGCTTGTCAAGTTGGCCAGGGTATTGCTGTTTTTGACATATGTTGATTTGTCATTTTTGTTTAACCGGTTCTGTCACAAAGCTTAATAATTACTAGTTTAAAAGGACTGTACGTTGAGTTTAATAAGTTTATAGCGAAATGTCGCGATTTGGTAAAGAAAATCAACAAGTAATTAGACAAGAAATTCAAAATATAACACCAGATAACACCCGAAAATCAAAATCAAATGTATGGAAACGGTTTGTTGAATTTTGTGACGAAAATTTGTATAAAGTTGTATAAAAGTCGTTTTTTGAATTATAAATTGTTAATGCATAATAATTTAACAAATCTGTGTTTTCTGTTTAATGAAACTTTATAGCGAATAATAAATAATAATGTTAATTCAGAAATTTTGCATTATTCACAGGTACATCTACATTATTTAATGATTGTAGATCATATGTTTACCTTTTCAACTGTCAAAAAATTTTCACTTAAATATCGTGGCGCCTCGAAAAAATTTCCGGAAATTTTTTTAATTGCCATGGTAACTAGTCAAAATTAAGGTATCTTATTGGTTAAAAAGTAGAGGTGTGAAATTTTCAATAAAATTTCCCCTGGAAAGTTGTTGCTAAAAATAATCAATTCGATTGTACTACTAGAGCATCTGTAGTTATTAAAATTATTTCTCAAACATGCAAGAATACTGCACTATTTAAACGTTAAGCGGTGAACAAATCTTAAAGTAACATAAATTGATGTATAATGATGGTAATATATGATTTATTTCATTTTCTAATCATCATCTTTAAAAGTAACAATACCGTCAGCACATATAACTGTCCTTTATAATTCGATATTCAACAATAAATGTGAGCCTGGTGCAGTTGACACAAAAGAGAATTATTACCTACATTTTAGACAACCTCAACGAATCAAATAGTCATCAATTTTCATCGTTGCCAAATTGTGAATCAATACCATATTACTTCAGAAAGAAATAACTCTCACATTTGTCAATACTTACCCTTGCTTGAAAAGCCTCTCTGTGTTGCGATGTATCTATAACTCTAATAGGAACCGGATACCGAGCACAAACTAAGCTGACGAAATTTGGCAGTTGCTTTAATATCGATACTACTTCTAGGTGGTTCAAACCCAGCAGTTGGATACCATTTACCTAGAAATAAGACAATTAAGTTCGTATATTTGATGATATAATCCCAAGATATTTGATATTTAGCTTGTATTAAATTAATGATGTGGAAACGGGCTAAATACACACGAGAAATATCTAAGGGTATTTTAATATTTGTTTAGGATGTTGACTCGTACTATACGTGCGTTATTCGTTTTTAAAGTCGCCTAAAAAGGTATAGGATAGAGTTTAACTTTCTGTCGGAGTACAGTTTTAAAGATTTTGCAATTTTGCAACACATTTTACATTTGCATGCATAATTTTTAGTTGGTTTCTGCATTATTTTAAAAAGAAAGCACGTGCCTTTAATCTGCTGTAAGTTGCAGCACCGCTTGTTTAAAATTACCCTAAATAGATTTAGTTAAAGGGTTAATAGAATATAAATTGTAGAAAAAAATTTATACACAAGTTGCAATACTTAAGTTTGCGTAGTATAAATTCCTCAGATCTTTCACGACTATGAACATATTGGTATTATAGGAGGTTATTATGAAATCAGCACGCTACCTACCTCTAATAACTCATCACCTGACTGCAAATTACCATTTCTACCAACAGGACCATCTGGAAGAATGTTTCTAATGTAATGATGTGGTCTCACCTCCTTACCGTCTTCAACATCTACTGTGCCTTCTAAACTGATTCCCAATCCATTGTTAGGCTCTTTATGCATCTGTGCGATCTAAAAATAAACAAATGTGATTAAAATTTATTAGTTAAATCGATAGATAAAAGAAATTAGTTCAAGTGTGCTTCTAGAGGGCAGAATATTAAAACAATATATTTCAGTCGCAAACTCCTCTATACAATCCTTATTTTACTACAAGGACTGTAACCAACAGCTACTCTCCGGTTATGTGCCCCGCCGAGAGCTGAATTACGAGTTACAAGCCTGGCGCGTTAAGTGAAATAATTACATATTACCAACAGAACGCTAATGCTCTGAATGCAACAAACACCGGCCGAAATATTAATTACTACTTAAAGGAGCTCTCGTGCCAGTCGTCCCACCCCACTTGCAGACCACAATATCGAGCTGTTGGCTCTCATCAATGCAAGGTAGGCTGTGACTATTCGACTATTTGGTGCATTTCGATATACTTAGGATGGCGACATGCAAAACAGCCAGCAGGCGCCATCTAGCGGTCCAGTGTTTGTTGCAATCTAAAAATAAATAGCCTGACTGGGCTTAGCATAAGTTCAAGTATGCTTCTAGAGCGCAGAATATTGAAACATAATATTTCAGTCGCAAACTCCTCTATAGAATCCTTATTGTACTATAAAGAACGTAACCAGACTGCAACCAACAGCTACTCTCCGGACTATGTGCTCCGCCGAGAGCTGAATTACGAGTTACAGTCCAAGTAAGGACTTCCCGAGACATAAAAACGCAACAGAAAGTTTACGACCTCATTAAAATACCATTACGCTTTCTGCTACCTCGACCGCAAATCAGCTCACTTCATAGGTTTTTAATGTGCGTCGGGTCGTTTGATGCAGCATGCCGCCATGGCCCAATAATAATTATGTATGTAGTTTTTGTTGCGTTTTTCATGTATCGGGAACATATTACTTGAACTATAAATGCCTGGCGCGTTAAGTGCAATTGAAGCATTAGCGTTCTGTTGGTAAAGTCGAGGCAAGAATTCAAGCGATGCACGTCACGAGTGATCTCATTAAAGAAATTTTAATACTAACATAATTTTTAATAATTAATTACGTTAAAAAGAGTAATTCTTGACACCCAGTTATTACGCTTTTTTCAGAAATAGGTACAGTTTAATGAGGCTTCATGATTCTTAGCAGTATTGTCTTATTTATAGAATCGATCTGTGACGTGCATCGCTTGAATTCTTGCCTCGACTATAATATGTAATTATTACATTTAACGCGCCAGGCTTGTAACTCGTAATTCAGCGCTCGGCGGGGCACATAGCCCGGAAAGTAGCTGTTGGTTGCAGTCCGGTTACGTTCCTTATAGTAAAACCATTATTTTATAGAAAAGTTTGCGACTGAAATATTATGTTTCAAAAAAAGTGGGTTCGAAATGCAAGAACAGTGTAACCAATTTTAATTTTTAATGTATTCAAAGGTGTCTCCTGAGTATTTTATCAAGTTGGTGCAGTTGGGAATGTGCGTTAGTCGCCATCTTGACAAAAAATCCAAATATAAATGTCACGCGAACCGTTAATGCTGTCATAAATAGTAAGTACTTTTTGTTCAGCACTTCATTCTCTTCAAATTCATTCCTAGGCTCATTATATAGAAATAGTCAAGAGTTACATTGCATAAAATTTTACAGAAAGTATTTCTTAACACCTGTATGTTTGTTTGTTGGTTTGTTAGTTTGTTAGTTCGTTAGTTCGTTAGTTCGTTAGTTCGTTAGTTTGTTAGTTTGTTAGTTTGTTAGTTTATTAGTTTATTAGTTTGTTAGTTTGTTAGATTATTAGTTTGTTAGTTAGTTAGTCTTTGAACATGATTCTCACCCACTTCAAAACGTCAGATTAAACTGAAACTTTCCACACATATCAAAGCCCGATCACAATAAAATAATTTGACAACTTTGTCCTAATATCCCTACCAGGATCAAAATTATAAAAATGACCAATCTCTTTCGAGATATTACCGGAGGAGCCGCTGTTCTTAATATATATTCTAACTAACTCAAAATACAATAATAATAGAAAGCGTGTTAATTAAGTGATTTTTAGTAAATTTTAAAAAATTATAGATTTAGAGTTATTGATTCACTGTATTCTCACAAATTTCATCATAAATATTTTCAATGTCCACAGAGTTTAGTGGCCAATAATATGAAAAGATTGAAGTTAATATTTACAATATTTTGTTCATTTAAGTTTCTATATTTTTTACAATTTGTTATATTTGGTAGATTCTTGTTCGAAAAATTTACAAATATAGTAATCAGAGATTCTAGGACATGCATGCACTATATAGATAACATCATTAGTATTCGTTATTACAAAATCTACAAGTGTTGCAGTATCATTAGTATATCTGGTTGGTTTCGTTATGAGTTGTGATATGCCATATGTGTTGAATATATCTTTTATTTTATTTGCATAATAAGAATTTCTGGATAAGTAATCTAAGTTAAAGTCACCTAGAGGTTAAACACCTATTATTATAAGTAAATACTGAATCACAAATGTCCACAAAGTCTTCCGAAAAGATAGCATGTGATGCACTAAGAGAATGATATAAACAGTCAATTAACCACTTAGTATTCAAGATATTGATTTTTATAATTTTGCATCAAAAGCTGGTTTCTAATACACAAGTTTTAAATATCGGGACTTGGATGCAGTTTTTAATATACAGTAATACTCCACCTGTATGTCTACTACTTGAATCTCATCTTATAAATCTTATGAAACTATAAAACTATAGTTCTCAATGTAAAGTTCACTGTTGAAAATATCTTCAGTTCGTCTAGACTCTCTTAGCAGAATTATACTGGGATTAAGTGATACGACTAATTAAATGAGTTGGTTCTTATTACATAGAGTGCCCTGTATGTTGAGATATATAATATCTGAGTTATACGGTATAATAGGATTTATTTCTATTTCTTTTTACTTCTGTTGAGTATGTTTATCCACGATTATAGGTGTATTATTTATACAGGGTGGGCAATAGTATGTCGGACTTCGATATCTCGAGTTCTATGATAGCTAAAAATTTTTTTAAAAATTGCAAGTAAACTAGTTAAAAAAGTCTATAACTGGAAATTATTTTCGAATATACAGGGTGAGCCAAGACGAAATTACAGGACCAAGTGTCCTTTCTTTTAAATGGAATGCTATGTATATCAGTACATTTTTTGAAACCTTTTTCTAGGCTCTATACCATTTGGATGTAATGAATTTTTTTTTAAATAATGCAATTTGCAAATGAATATTAAAAAATCACCACAGTTACAATCATGGGTTTTAAGAAAAACTTATGTGAATATCAGTTACGAAACATCTAATTAATGTTTTTGAATCATTCATTTCCTAAAAATGTACAGGGTGGCCAAAAATTATTTTTCAATTAAGAACATTTTAAATAGAATTTTCTCAATTTCTTCAAATGGAACACCCTGTATATTTTTCGACGATGTGATGTAGAAATTAAAAACGAACATTTTTTGTAAATACTTGCCGTTTTATTGAGCAATAATTACAAAATTCAAAAATAAACTTAAAAAAAGAGGTTTCTTCAAATAATTCAGTAGAAAAAAATTATAATGAATGTTCCACATATTGCCCATTTTGATTGACACACATCTCTATGCGCTTTTGAAATGAGGTTCCCACTGTTCCTAAAACCGCCGGTGTGATAGATGTAAAGGCCGTTATTATTCTTTACTTTATATTTTGTACTGTTGTTGGTGTCTCTATAAACGATTTCCTTCACGTATCCCCATAAAAAGAAATAAGTGGTCTCTAACCGCCTATAAATTATGTGACACCATCTTGCTGAAACCACATCCTATTTCAAATTCTTTCAGGGAAATTTCCCAATAATTGTGGCAGATAGTTTTCCAAAAAATGAAGATAAATAGGTCCAGTCAATGCACCATCAAAAAAATGTGGCCCTATTACATGTTCTCCAATAATTCCTCCCCAAACGTTTATAAACTATCTGTGTTGGTTATCAACTTGCATAAAAAAGTGAGGATTTTCCGAAGCATAATAATGGAAGTTGTGCCTATTAACAAATCCATTTTTATGAAAAGTTGCCTCATCACTGAATAAAACAGTATTGAAGAAGTTGACATCATGTTGCATTTCACCTCTGGCCCAATTACAAAATTGTAGGCGATTTTGAAAATCTTCATCAGATAATTTCTGGTGCATTTGAATATGATATGCATGCAACTTATTTGTTTTTAAGATTTGACCCACATACCCTCTACTTATTCTTACTAATGAGCTCACTTCTCTTTGACTAACATGGGGATTCTCAACCACAGAGGACTCATTTTCTTCGTTCACAACACGTTTTATTCTTTCACTTTTTTTATATTCAACATTTCCAGTTTCCAGAAATCTATCAAAGAGGTTTTGGAAGCTGCTAACATCAGGAATCCTTCTTTTAGGACAACGTTGGTGATAAATTCTATTGGCAAGTAAACAATTTCTGTCTGATTCGCCCAAAACAAAAGTCATGTCTACAAGTTCCGCTTTATTAAAATTCGTATTGTAAAATTCCAAATATTTTAAATTCAATACAAATTGTAACGACCGATAAGTGTGATAAATGCTCCTTTGTACATGACAATTTATACCAAACTGAGGTTTTATTGCTTGTCGAATAACGAAAACAGCAAAAAAATGCACGGAAAAAACATTACAGTAAAGGACCGGTTAAAGACATTTCAATGGATTGAAAGAAATGGTCCCACTAAATGGCCTCATTTCAAAATGTGTCAATCGTCAACGTGTGTCAATCAAAATGGGCAACACGTCGAACACCTATTATAAATTTTTCTAATGAAATATTTGAGGGAACTTTTTTTTTAAGTTTATTCTTGAATTTGACATTTATTTATAAAACGGAAATGGTTGCAATTAGCCATAGGGAAGTACTTACAAAAAATGTTAGTTTTTCATTTCTACATCACATTGTCGAAAAATATACAGGGTGTTCCATTTGAAAAAATGGAGAATATTCAATATAAAATATTCTTAATTGAAAAATAATTTTTGGCCACCCTGTACATTTTTAGGAAATGAAAATTATTAAAAAACATTAATTAGATGTGTCGTAACTGGCATTCACATAAGTTTTTCTTAAAACCCATAACTGTGACTGTGGTGATTTTTGAAATATCCAGCTGCAGATTGCATTATTTCAACAAAAAAATTCATTACATCCAAGTGGTTGGGAGATATTCAATGCTAATATAGGAATGGATAGAGCCTAGAAAGAGGCTTCGAAAAATGTACTGATATACATCGCATTCCATTTAAAAAAGACACTTGGTCCTATAATTTCGTCTCGGCTCGCCCTGTATGTTCGAAAATAATTTCCAGGTACAGACTTGTTTATCTAGTTTACTTGCAATTGCTTAGAAAATTTCTAGCTATCGTAGAACTCGAGATATCGAGGTCCGACGAACTATTGCCCCACCCTGTATATTTAAGGGTTTTCGAATTATCTCTTTTATCTATTATTTCATTTAATTGTCCTTTTATACTTTGAAAGTAGTCTCTTTACATTTTGTTTTATCTCCAAGCACTTTTACACTGGGAACTTTTATGGATTTTTTATTCTTCAAAATATACAAGGCATCTTCTGGTTAATGGAGAATAACTTTGGTTGGGCGATTTTTAGTATCTACATATTTACCTAGACTGAATATTCTAATAATATTTTTGTCAATTCTCATTTCGCTGAGTATATTTTTTACAGCATCTATGTCATCTTTCTCTCAGCCATTGAATTTTGTTGTGATTACTTTATATTCAGCATTATAATATTTGATCTCTTATTTTGACGATCTAGCATTTCACTGATAATGCTCTCTTGAGCAATCATATTGAATTGTGGCACAGCAGTAGTTTGCAATTTTTTTAGTTTATTTATTTTTTCTCGCATTTCTGCCATTTGATTAATTAGCAGGGGAATTGGTGCCAGTCCCTGTTAACGTTCTTCACAATAAAACCTTAATTTTATGTTTCCGAGACGCATGTACTTAATCTCTGTTGTTGACAGGTTTGACCAAGCAGTACATAATGTTTCATAGCAGATATCACGGGTATACATTTTAGAACTTTCTGCACTAGCTTCACATTTAACTCATTCAGCCATATTTTAAGATAACTTTTTACTCTCTGATCCCTATCATTAGTTTTTACACACAATGGATATATATTTATTATCTTTTTGTTTAGTCCACTGTGTATATATAAATATTCGTTCCACCAGTTCATTTATATGACTTTTTGTATGGAGCAGATAAGTTTTATCACACTTAAGGTCGCTATATTTATGAGAGAGAGATTCGATAGGGAAATATTTAATGTTTTTGATCATAACTTCTTATTCTAAAACACATATTGCAAACAAACAAAATATAAGACTACCTAAGTAGAACTATAATAAGAGTAGTGTTATAAGTTTTCACTCAATAATTTCAAACATATGCGAAATAGTTATATTTGAATTTAAAAAATGTTACGGACCTCTAGCGTATGCGACCCACCATACGCTTTAGCGTTTTGTGGGCCGCATTATAACAACTGCTACACGTCCGTAACACATTTCGCTATTCTCCATGGGAGGGCGACACATTTGTGACACGTGATCAACAGGGGAAAACGGAAGCAGCCATTTTTGGTTGGCTTGGCTTGGCTTGTTGGTTAGTTGTTATTCTGTGAACCTTGATTTTATCCAAGGCATCCGCGTGGATTTTAGAATAATCAACTCAAGAAAATTTCCTCAATCTGTTGTTGTTCCGTTTAGCGGAATATTTTGTGTCTGTGAGTAAATTTTATCTGCGGAAGCAGGATATTGAATTACACAAGGTAAGCTAACCTCTTCACGCCATCTTGCCCGTTCTCTATCCACGTGTTTCGCAAATTTGCAGGCTTTCCTGTGGAAATACAGTGTCAACTTAAAAGGCGGACTCGACCCCATTTATCCGACTGTGGCTTCCCGGAGTATTGGTGGATTGTTCCCTCATCAGTGAGTTAAATTATGTTTCATTTGTAGGTTATGTCAGAATTTCTCACATTAAGCACGCTTCACGTGCATTTCTGACTGTGAATTAAATCGTGATATCTTTAGGGTTCTACGGACGTGGCTTCTACACACTTCAGTGAGAGTTCCACTGACGGGGCATCCACACACAGTGGAAGGTTCCAGGGCTGGTGAGGCTACCATCAACCCCATCCTTGGGTCCATTTCTTGTGTCCCGAAGACATCTACGTAGGGCTACAGTTCCTCCACGTCCGGACTCGGTATCGTACCACCCTAAACAAGTGTGTTGTGTGTTGTATTTTTTTTACTTACCGGGGACCACCTTCAGTGGTTCCGCTGGACATCAATTCATACTTTTGGCATTTTAACCTGTACATATTTAAATATTTTATGCACATGTTTACATATATTTAAGGAGGTTCTTTAAATCAAACCTTTGTGGCTGTATTGATGAGCAATTCATGATCATATTGTAAACCGATGTGTAGCTACACGAGGCATTTTATGAATGTTATAACTTATTAATCGTGAAATATTGGCCACAACTGTGAACATCGCCAGGTTATATTCTAGAGAACCAATTTTGTAAATTGCTTAATATAGCGCATTTCATTTTCAAAGAAAGTGTCATTATTTCGTCTGCGACCACTACATAGGGAAACCTCAATGAGTTGTTAAGTAAGTAAACTAATAATTTATCATAGTTTGTGTAAGCTTGGGCTTAACGCCCTGAGATAGTCTGAGCTAGAGAAATTTTATCGTAGGCACGTACATCACTTTCCGGGTAAGCCAGTGCCTACGGTATCTGCTACGCTACAGTAGCCCAAGTGATTTCGTTACGTAATATCTGATAATCATTAAGATCCAACGTATCTATTTGTTTATGTACGTTCAACTCGTAGCAGTGGCGGCCAACTTAAATAGTACAGTTATCTCAAGGCGATAGCAGTGGCGCCCAACTTAAATAGTGCAGTTATCTCAAGGGGATAGCAGTATCGCCCCTAATTAAGTTTTTTTTTGTGATAAATTGAGTGTTCCATATGTTGGTGGTTTGCATATGAAATAATAGCCAGACACATAGTAACGTACGTGACACACATCAAAAGGGGGTTACTTTGCCTCAGCGTAATCGCTTCGCTTTTTTTTGGTAGGGGGGTGACTTCGTTTTTTTTGTCTTACTATTTCATGAGCGGATTAGTAAACAATAGTTGTTACGTATAAACCATTGGAAAGATTCCTAAGTGCAGCCAACAGTTTTTTTTTGTTGTTGATACGTACCGACGCCCAGCGTCGTTTTGTTAATTTACCCGATATTGTCATTTTTACACATTACTAGGTACTTATTAGTGTTAGTAAACTTTTTCTGTGTCCATACAGGTACCGACGCCCAGCGTCGTTTTGCTAATTTTCTAGATTTTGTCGTTTTTATACATTATTAAGTACTTATTAGTGTTTGTAAACTTTTTTGCGTACCGACGCCCAGCGTCGTTTTGTTAACTTACCTAATTTTGTCGTTTTTACCCATTACTAAGTACTTATTAGTGTTGGTAAGTTTTTTTGCGTCTATATACGTACCGACGCCCAGCGTCGTTTTGCCAATTTACTTGATTTTGTCGTTATTATACATTGCTAAGTACTTATTAGTGTTGGTAAGCTTTTTTGCGTCTATATACGTACCGACGCCCAGCGTCGTTTTGTTAATTTACCTGATTTTTTTCATTTTTTTTTGTGTGTTTGGTTGAAAATTCAATATGGCTAGTTCACAAATCAAGTTAGATATTAATAGGTTAGTTAGGGATGAGCTTGTTTATGAATTACAAGTACGTGGCTTAGGAGATGGTAGCGATCTTACTGTGGCAGAGTTGCGCACTGTTTTAAGAGAAGCCATGCATTTAGAGAAAACTACTTTGGCTATTAAAAGTCCTCCATACCCGTACCAATTCACTGTCGATTCTGAAGCTCTAACGGTATCCCTAGCTACTATTCAAAAACTTATTGATGAATTTGTAGGTAGTGAGCACGATAGTAAATACAAGGGGATTGTTTCCAAGATAGCTCATGCGTTGGGTCGTGTTAACAAGTCCATGCCCACTAATGACGAGCAAAAAGGTGTGAAGTCCAGTACTCGGCTTAAATTATTGTTAGCTTTTGATAAACTTAAGGATAAGGCCCGCGGGGATCGTAAGCTTAAAGAGTCAGCCATCCTCGATATGTCGGTGTTGCATAATGCCATGGCTCAGGTTCAGCCTGATGCGCATAGCTCTGCAATAACTACTGATTTTAGTTCAGATGAGGAGGAGGCTGTGAAACCTAAACCCGTACCGGTTAGAGACTGGGGCTTGAAATTTACTGGCCGAAAGGGCGACATGTCTTTTTCAACTTTCTTAGAACGTGTTGAGGAGAAACGGAGGTCTCGTGGTATTTCACGCGCACGATTGTTTAAAGATGCAGTGGACTTATTTGAGGGAGATGCCTACAATTGGTATAATCTGGTGAAAGACTGGGTCACCGATTGGCCATCCTTAGTGGAGGCAATGAGAGAACAGTTCATGCCAGAGTCTTTTGACCGCGACTTGTTTGAGGAGATTAAGCGACGTACTCAAGGTAGTCAGGAAAGTATAGGATTATACATCGCTAGTATGATTGGGTTGTTTAAGAAGATGCACACTCCAATACCTATGGGGACCCAGCTCGAAATCATTTTGGAGCGCATAGATCCATACTATCATCCTTTTCTTGCTTTTGAAAATATAACTTCCGTCACGCAACTCCTGCAATGTTGTCGAATGCTCGACTCTAAACGACAATTGGCTAAGTCGTATGTTCCTCCTCCACCTAAGAGTAAATCTCTTATACCAGAGTTGGCTTATGCTTCCACTAGTTCTACTACTTCTCGTTCGACCTCTTGTTCTAGTCTCGTCTTGGATGAAGTCCAACACTCTGAAATCATATGTTTTAATTGTGGTCAAGTAGGTCATGGGCATCGGGAGTGTCAGGCTCCAAGGAAGAAGTTCTGCTATAAATGTGGTAAAGCAGAGGTTACTATTAGATCCTGTCCTAAGTGTTCGCGTTCGGAAAACTGTCCAGGGAGACGCTAATTGGTCGAACAGTTTCTCCCGGTGTAAGTGAGTCGACCAGCAATGTTGTTGACTTAAAACAACAAATTTTTCTCGATTATGTCATTTCTCATGTGGTTGGTGATCAGCGTCCTTACTTACAACTTTCAGTGTTAGGTTTTCCTATGATGGGTTTGTTGGATTCAGGTGCTACCAGGACAATGGTAGGATCATCTGGTTTTGAGGTCTTCCAGCAGATTGGTTTAAGTTTGAAGCCTTCTGTCAATGAGTGCAGAGTGGCTAATGGGCAAATCTGTTCCGTTATAGGTTATGTATCTGTTCCTTTCTGCTTGGGTGACAAGGTCCATGTAATAGATGTCCTAGTAGTTCCGGAAATACCGCATAAGTTAATTCTAGGGATAGATTTTTGGGTGGCGATGAATATTATACCAGATTTACGACAAGATGTTTGGCATTTTTCTGAGCAGGAACCACTCGTTGAGGTTAACAGTGTCCTTGACGAAACTTCTTTAAGTGTATCACAGAAACTAGCTCTGGATAGTTTGGTGGACGAAAACCGGAAACTGATGGGTACTTCCCTTGGTCGTACACATCTCGTTTCTCATGAGATCGAGTTACTCCCAGATACCAAACCTATCAAACAGAGATACTATCCTGTTTCGCCTGCCAGACAAAAACTGATCGATGATGAAATTAAGAAAATGCTGGAGTTAAATATCATCGAACCGTGTAAAAGTCCTTGGTCTTCCCCAATATGTTTGGTGCAGAAAAAGGATCAAACTCTGCGTTTTTGTGTAGATTACCGGCGCCTTAACGCTGTTACTAAAAAGGATGCCTATCCTCTGCCGCTGATTTCCTCCATATTAGATCAGTTGAGGGATGCCAAATATCTAAGTTCATTAGATATTAAGAGTGCATATTGGCAAGTTCCGATTGCTGAATCTTCCAAAGACTATACCGCTTTCACTGTCCCTAATGGCCTGTATAGGTTTCGAGTTATGCCTTTTGGGTTGTCAAATGCGCCTGCGACTTGGCAGCGTCTTATTGACACCGTGCTTGGAGCTGATTTGCAGCCTTCGGTTTTGGGTTATTTGGATGACATTGTGGTAGTGTCGAAGGATTTCGAATCTCACCTAGAGACGTTGCAGAAGGTTTTTGATCGCTTGCATTCTGCTGGGCTGATAGTTAGTTTTGACAAGTGTCAATTTTGCCGTCCTGAGCTTAAGTACTTGGGATATGTTGTTGATAAGTACGGTTTACGTTCTGACCCAGCGAAAGTAGAGTCGATTTTGAGTGTACCTTCTCCGAAAAATGTTAGGGAAATTCGTAGATTTATAGGCACAGCATCTTGGTATCGAAGGTTTGTACCGCAGTTTTCTACAATAGTGGCTCCTTTGTCGAACCTCACTAAGAAGAATGTTAGTTGGTATTGGTCGCCTGAGTGCGAGAAATCTTTTAAACTTCTTAAGGAGTGTTTGGTTACTGCACCTATTTTGACCTGCCCTGATTTTGAGCGTACCTTTTATGTGCAGACAGATTCGTCGGCATTCGGTGTCGGTGCCGTGCTCACGCAGCAATTTGATGATGGTGAAAAGGTAATTTGCTATTTGTCCCGTTCTTTGACTAGCCAGGAGCGCAAATATAGCTCAGTCGAAAGAGAGTGCATCGCCGTAATTTGGGCAATGGAGAAGCTACGTCATTATCTTGAAGGCTTCCACTTCAAAATCATAACAGATTGTCATTCTTTGCTATGGTTGCAGCAGCTAAAAGATCCCCAAGGTCGATTGGCCAGATGGGCACTTCGTCTGCAGCCTTATGATTTTGAACTGATTCATCGCAAGGGCTCTGAACATACCGTCCCTGATTTTCTGTCTCGTTCAGTACCAGTAACGGTGGAATCCGTTGAGGTATTCTCGGTCACGGACCATGCCGATTCTCCCACCGATAAATGGTATTTGAGAATGCTGGAGCGAGTCGAACGGTCTCCTATGCGTTATCCCTTATGGCGTATACAGAATGGCCAGTTGTACAAGTATGTACGTTTGCGTTATCCCGAGTTAGCAGTTCCTGCCGACACTTGGAGACTGGTTTTACCCAAAGAGAAACGCCTAGAAATAATTAGGTCGTTGCATTGTGATGCGAGTTGTGGACACGCAGGGGTCCATAAGACTGTGGCTCGAGTAGGAAATAGGTATTATTGGCCAAAATTAAAGGCCGATGTGGCTAAGTTCGTTAGGCAATGTGAGATTTGCATAAGTACTAAACCCGAACAGAAGTCACTTATGGGAAATTTGTTGAGTAAGACACCTACCGTTGGAAAACCTTGGCAATTAGTTAGTGCCGATCTGATGGGTCCATTACCCAGGACGGCCAAGGGTTATCAGTTTATTCTTGTCGTGTGTGACAATTTTAGTAAGTTTGCCATGGTGTTCCCGTTGAGGTCAGCTACCGCTAATAGCATATCGCAGGTCATCGAGGATAATGTAATTCTCTTATTTGGCGCTCCGAAGACTATAGTGGTAGACAATGGTCGTCAGTTTCAGAGTAACCGTTTCCAAAATCTTGCGAAAACTTACAACATCGAAATAGCGTACACCGCAAATTACCACCCTCAATGCAACCTGACTGAAAGGGTAAATCGTGTTGTTAAGACAATGTTATCTGCATATGTAAAGGATAATCACAGGGCTTGGGATCAATTTTTGCCGAAAATAGGTTTCGCCATTAGATCGTCCAAACATGAGGTTACAGGCCTAACGCCTAATTTTGTCAATTTTGGTCGTGAAATTTCGTTAGATGGCAACAGTGATAAGTACGTACCTTCTGAGTCTGAGTATCCAGTTGTAAATCCTGAAAACCGTAAACTTGCCTTCGCTAAGATTTATAAGGATGTTCAGAGTAGAATACTAAAGGCCCATAAATCTAGTAAGAAACATTATAACCTAAGACGCCGACCCGATAAGTTCGTTTTGAAGCAAAAGGTCTGGAGACGTTCTCACGCCCAGTCTGATGCTTCTAAATACTTCACGGCAAAGTTAGCACCTAAATTTGTGGGTCCCTTCACGATTAGAAAAATTCTCTCACCATGGACTTATGAGCTTGAAGGTTCTAACGGTAAACGTTCGGTGTGGCACATAAAAGATCTGAAAGCACACCCTCCCGATGACAACTAGTTGTGGGCTGTTAGTTCCGTTGACGTACTTAGGCATCCGAATAGGCAATGACGAATTCGTTTTTTTTTTATGTTGGTCTTAGTAGTAGTAATCACTTCTGTCGTTAATTTGGTAGTAACATTTGCTTTTCTGGTTCATTGGTCTTGCTCAGGTGGCTGAAACCCACTGAGTAAGTTTTCACCTCTTTCCGCCTCACGAGGAAGTGTCTTTGTTGGATCTCTGTGATGGGGGATGCACGAATACCATCACCGTGGTGATACCTGCGAGGGGTAAGAGTCCCCAAAAATAGTCTTGTGTGGCGCTTGCGTCTTGAGGGACTCCGTCTCGTTGGGGGCGCTCACATTGCTGGCAGCTGCCTTTAAAGGTATCCGTCTGGAGAGGCTCGAGCTTGGGAGGTGCTGCTTGGAGGTAGCCTGGTCTAGGCCTGGTTATCATTACCCGGGTAGGCACTACTGGGCTTCAGACTAACCTCGTTGTTTAGCAAGGGTGGTCGTCGTGGTGTGACGGGGAACACTCCCATACCTCATTGTTTTGCTGGTGGAGTAGCCTTGGGGCGAGCTACTTCCTAGCTGTTAAGTCCTTGTGCGTTTTTGTTCTTTTTTTTCCCTTCTCTTTCTTTTTTTTCTCTATGTATTTTTTTTTTGAGTTGTGTTGTTATACCTGATGGTAACTTGGGAGACGAGTTAGCCATCCCCGTGCATTTAAGTCTCCTTATTTTTTGACATTATTTTTGTTGTTATGCCTGATGATAACTTAGGAGACGAGTTAGTCATCCTCGTGCATTTAAGTCTCATTATTTTCATTGTTATGCCTGATGGTAACTTGGGAGGCGGGTTAGCCATCCCCGTGCATATTAAGTCTCCCCACCAATTATCCATCCTCTGGTGAGAAGCTAGTAAGAAAAAAAAATCTTCGATTTTTTTTTTCCTGCGAGTAAAGGGGGAGTTGTTACGGACCTCTAGCGTATGCGACCCACCATACGCTTTAGCGTTTTGTGGGCCGCATTATAACAACTGCTACACGTCCGTAACACATTTCGCTATTCTCCATGGGAGGGCGACACATTTGTGACACGTGATCAACAGGGGAAAACGGAAGCAGCCATTTTTGGTTGGCTTGGCTTGGCTTGTTGGTTAGTTGTTATTCTGTGAACCTTGATTTTATCCAAGGCATCCGCGTGGATTTTAGAATAATCAACTCAAGAAAATTTCCTCAATCTGTTGTTGTTCCGTTTAGCGGAATATTTTGTGTCTGTGAGTAAATTTTATCTGCGGAAGCAGGATATTGAATTACACAAGGTAAGCTAACCTCTTCACGCCATCTTGCCCGTTCTCTATCCACGTGTTTCGCAAATTTGCAGGCTTTCCTGTGGAAATACAGTGTCAACTTAAAAGGCGGACTCGACCCCATTTATCCGACTGTGGCTTCCCGGAGTATTGGTGGATTGTTCCCTCATCAGTGAGTTAAATTATGTTTCATTTGTAGGTTATGTCAGAATTTCTCACATTAAGCACGCTTCACGTGCATTTCTGACTGTGAATTAAATCGTGATATCTTTAGGGTTCTACGGACGGGGCTTCTACACACTTCAGTGAGAGTTCCACTGACGGGGCATCCACACACAGTGGAAGGTTCCAGGGCTGGTGAGGCTACCATCAACCCCATCCTTGGGTCCATTTCTTGTGTCCCGAAGACATCTACGTAGGGCTACAGTTCCTCCACGTCCGGACTCGGTATCGTACCACCCTAAACAAGTGTGTTGTGTGTTGTATTTTTTTTACTTACCGGGGACCACCTTCAGTGGTTCCGCTGGACATCAATTCATACTTTTGGCATTTTAACCTGTACATATTTAAATATTTTATGCACATGTTTACATATATTTAAGGAGGTTCTTTAAATCAAACCTTTGTGGCTGTATTGATGAGCAATTCATGATCATATTGTAAACCGATGTGTAGCTACACGAGGCATTTTATGAATGTTATAACTTATTAATCGTGAAATATTGGCCACAACTGTGAACATCGCCAGGTTATATTCTAGAGAACCAATTTTGTAAATTGCTTAATATAGCGCATTTCATTTTCAAAGAAAGTGTCATTATTTCGTCTGCGACCACTACATAGGGAAACCTCAATGAGTTGTTAAGTAAGTAAACTAATAATTTATCATAGTTTGTGTAAGCTTGGGCTTAACGCCCTGAGATAGTCTGAGCTAGAGAAATTTTATCGTAGGCACGTACATCACTTTCCGGGTAAGCCAGTGCCTACGGTATCTGCTACGCTACAGTAGCCCAAGTGATTTCGTTACGTAATATCTGATAATCATTAAGATCCAACGTATCTATTTGTTTATGTACGTTCAACTCGTAGCAAAAATACGAAGATTGGCATAATTTTTAAAATTAAATTTAACTATTTTGCAAACAACTGAAACTATTGAATGAAAATTCATATCACTACACATGTATACTTAGGTAGTCCTATATTTTTTTATCAATATATGTATTAAAAAAAAGTTATGGCCAAAAATAATAAATATTTCCTTATCGGATATCTCTGTCTCTCTCTCTTGGATATGCCCACCTTAAGCTTCGGAATACTTATTGTTTGTTGATATTATAAGTTTATTATACGAAATCCTGGATTTTAATTTATTCCACTACATCAACTACTTCTTTACACACTATCTGATATAGCGGTTGTAATGTGTGCTATTCTCCCGAAGTGTTACTGCAAGAGGATAATAACCATCCAGCTTTGTTTATCGAAATAGATGGTTCACTCAGTAGAGAAAATGAGGAATTTCCTCTGGGTAACTCGGCGAATGATCTATCAGAATTTAATTTTAAAGAAGCTAATTTTCAAACTTTATACCAAGAGTTATCGTCAACGGACTGGTCCTGTTTATCCTCTTTCACAGGTGCAAACAGTGCAGTAGATGTGTTCTATAATATGCTAAGAAACATATTTAAAAATATATATCAGTAAATATAAAGTGAAATATAATAGGCAATTTCCAAAATGGTTTTCGAAACCGCTCATTGATCAATGGAAAGCAAAAGAAAAAGCCAAAAGAAAATATAATTCCTCCAAAAGTAACGATGATTATAACGAATTTAAACGTCTTAGAGCTTCACTTAAAACTAATATTGGGGTAGCATATAGCAGGTTTGTGAGCAATGCCGAGGATTCAGTAAAAAATAACCCTAATAACTTTTGAACTTTTATCAATTCTAAAAAAAATACTACAGCTATTCCTTCAACTATGAATCATAATGATCAAGATGTCGATAACCCTCAGGTGATAGTAAACACTTTTGCCTATTTTTTCTCAGAGGCTTTTGTTACCTCAGAAGACTTTACAGATGACATAAACATCTTCAACAACTACAATGCCCTAAATATAGTGAGAATAACTGAATCTGATATTACAGCTGCAATAAAAAAGATTAAAAATAATATGTGCATGGGCCCGGACTTAGTGCCAGCATTCCTGATTAGAGACTGTGCGATAATATTTTGTAAACTATTGCTCATCTTATATAATTTGATATTAACCTCTGGGGGTTTCCTAATGTCTGGAAACTATCTAAAATTACTCCTGTTCACAAAAAATGTGCTAAAAACAACTTCATCAATTACAGACCCATAGCCATTTTATGCAATTTCTGTAAGGTATTTGAGATTATTTTGCACAGCTTTATATCGCCTCATGTTTCCAATATAATTATGCCTGAAGAACACGGGTTCATACAGGGTCGTTCTACAGTTTCCAATCTTTTGTATGTGACTCAATTTATATCTGAAGTTGTTGATGAAGGAGGTCAGGTAGACGTCATCTACACTGACTTCTCCAAAGCATTTGATAGACTTGATCATGCTCTACTTTTAAACAGTCTCAACAGAGTTGGACTTTGCACAGGCCTGTTAAGTCTTTTCCAGTCATACCTTTACGGAACGCTTTCAATTTGTGCAATAATCGAGGTTTTAGATCTAACTATTTTCCTCAAACTTCAGACGTTCCCCAAGTATCAATTTTGGACCCCTGTTCTTTATAATATTTATTAACCATATTGCCAAAAATATCTATGTTCACTATTTGCTATACGCGGATAGCCTCAAATTATATTGTAGAATTTCTTCCGTCTCTGATTGTGAGAACCTTCAAAATAATATCACTACACTCGACAATTGGTGCCATAACAACAAATTGCCACTAAATCCAAACAAGTCCTGTTATGTCCTGACAAGTTATGTCCTTTTATCGTAAAAAATCACCACTTTTATTTGATTATGAACTTGACGGTCAAATTCTCGAGAGGCCTGACTGACTATGTTAAAGATTTAGGAGGCTTCTTTGACTCTGACCTCAGTTTTTCCCATCACATAGATGTATGTTTGGCTGGTGCATACAAAAGTCTTGGTTTTGTTTTACGCAATTCTAAGGATTTTAAAAACATTTCTACTCTGCGCTTGCTATTTATTACTTTCGTAAGATCTAGGCTTGAGTATGCTTCAGTAATATAGTGTCCAATATACACATCGTACATAACATTAATTGCAAGAGTTCAAATCAAGAATTCTTCAAATCAGCTATTTTTCTTCCAGATGGTGTCTATCCCGCTAGAGGGACACCTCATAATCAGTTCCTCGAGCGATTTGACATGCAAAGTCTTGTCATTAAACGTACACTGCATTCTGTCAATTTTCTGTTTGAATTAATTCACTATAAGATAAAATGTGAGTCAATTATTGCGAAGATTATATATCGAGTCCCTAGAATCAATAGTAGACATGACAGCTTATTTTTGCTCCCTCAGGTGCGCACTAACCTTCTCTTAAAGTCGCCTTTATATCAAATATTAAATAACTACTCAAATGTTGATTATAATTTGTATATTTTATTTTGTAGTCTGAATGATGTCAAAAAATGTTTTATGTAACGTGTTATTTATATAATATCCACGTTTTTATTTTTATGTATTTTTTTCTTCTTTTACTATATTTTTTTTACAATACTTAATGTATGTACTACACTAGGATACTTATCCTGTAATTGGGCACTGCCCGTTGGATATTTTATAGTAATAAATAAATAAATATAGATTTCAATAATTATATTTATATATCTGCTGTACAAAGTCCCACTAATAATCTCTGGCTTTGACTTTGTATCTATTAAGGTGTTTAATTTTTTTTCAGATATTTATATATTTTACCAATGCATTTAGATAGATAAAATCAAAACATACACATCAATTGCCCTTTAAAAAACTAGTAGTGAACCCATACATTTTATAAATATGCAGTTACCTACATTCATAATGGTTATATTGATTTTTTATATTTTTTGTTATGCGTAGTGTAGTTATTTTCATTCAACATACCACAATTTGAACATCCTTTTCCAGCTTTTCTCTCCATTTATCGTAAATTGACTCGTGACTAGCTATACTAAATTGTAAGGATTTCTTTTTACCACCGATGACTATTTCCTTTTCTTCATTAACGGGAGTCGTGGCTTCTAATAAAATGGCAGAATCAAACTCGAAGCTTGTGCGTGATTCTCCATCAGGTTCAATGTTCAAATAATCCATTTGCTTAAAAGTAAATTGACTAGTTAAAGCACTAACAATAAATTCTATTACTACCTACTATAAGATTAGTGCGAAAATTGTATTAGTGTTAAAATAAGCACAAGAAATCGCCTAAATACATATGTAAAATATATATAATTTTATATCAGAAGGTAGGTTTAATTCCATTCTTCTAAAGGAACTACATTCATTATGTGAAATGGTTTTCCTCTATCATGTTTTATCTTAAGAATGAAATATAGGGAACTGTAAAAAGAACATTTATTCTTAGCATAAAATTAATACGAATAATTTATTTAAAAGATGTGACAAAAGTGTAATTACCACCAAACTCAGCGGCACTTTAGGCAATGAAGAGGCTGTCGTAGATGGCGGCGAAGGCGGCCTCAGTTCATTTGCTCTGATGGCTTGTTGCAATTGCTCATACTTAGGGCCTCGAAGATATCTTTCTACTTTTATGGTTACGCTCGAGCCCGTGTTTCTCAGCAACTCAACTGCTTGGTGATTCGTATAACCTATCACAGACATTCCATCTACCTGAAATAAAATAAGTTGTAGTAATTCACTCTTTTTAAGAAACGCGATTAAACTTAAATATAATTAATTATTTAACTGTATTCGCTTATTTTAATAAACTGATTTTTATAGCATTTTTTTATACCGCCAAATACGTACTTTATACAGGGTTACTGGTAATTCGATACATTCCTTTGGAGATGTGATGGGGCATGAGCTAAGGAGTAAATCTAGCCCTAACATACATTATGCAAAACTCAATAGTTTTTGAGATATTTCAATTTTTTTGTTTTTCTCAAAAAAGTAAATCTTAATGTCTTAAAAGTTAATTTCCGAAAAATCTACTTGACATTTTTAAATTTTTTTTTACTGGATTACTTGTCCAATATTATAGATATCCGTTTGGAATGAAAAATATCTGGAAACATTTCGACGTTTTTTTTTTAATTAGCTAAGAAATTTACCTATTAGGTTTTTTCAAAAAAATATTAACGTAACACGCGTACAAATTATTATAAAAACTGCCTTATTTCAATAGCTATCTAACAAGGTACAAATGTTCAATGTACCCTTAATAGTTCTAAGAAAATACTAGTAAAAATAACACAAGTAGTACGAATTTTATTTTTAGATAAACAGTAAAAAACATTTTAAAAGTAGAGTTTAATTCTTCATTAATTTCAAAGTTGTACTATATTTTTTATATGTCTTGCTCAAAATGGGAGCCCCTATTCCATATACAGATACGGCAGCGTTTTCTTATTTCCGTCCTTGTTACTCTGGTTGTCAGATTATGCCTTATGTGTTGGGCAGCATCGACTATCCTTTGTCTAAGGTTTTCTATAGTATTGACTGCATAGACCATCTCCTTCTTATGACTCCATACGTAATAATCAAGGGGTGTTAAGTCAGGGTTTCGCGCTGGCCAAGGTACTGGGCCCGCTCTTCCAATCCAACGGTTAGGAAAACGTTGATCAAGTAACTGTCGTACTGTCAGCCGATAATGTGCTGGACAACCGTCGTTCTGAAACATCATTCGCTGTCTGACGGCGAGAGGAACATCTTCTAAAATCACCGCCAGATCATTTCTTAAACAATTTTCATAGATTTCCCCGTTTAAATTTTGAGGAAGAAAGTGTGGCCCTATTAAATTGTGGCCAATGACTAATGACTCCCATCCAAACATTAATAGAAAACTTCATTTGGAAACTAGTTTCACGTGTTAACTTGGGATTTTCTTCTGCCCAATAATGTAGGTTGTGGAAATTTGTTATACCCTCGCGATTAAATTTCGACTCGTCCGTCCATAAAATACTTGTTAAAAAATTTGCACTTTCTGCATCTGAATTTAACATAAAGCGGCAGAATTCCACTCTCCTTCCAGGATCACCTTCCTCCAAGCCTTGGACAGGGGTATAGTGGTAAGGATGACATCCAACTCTACGTATCGTAGACCAAACTTTCCATTGTGACGCTCCGGTTAGTCTTGCGACTTTATTAGTTGAAATAGTTGGGTCTTCCTCAAAATACCTCAATATTTCTTCCTCATCATCTGGTTCATAAACGGGAGGAGCACCAGCGTCACTTCTTCTACATTTCACGGAGCCAGTTTCAGGGATATTTCGATATGCCGTACTGAATACACGTGCATTTGGTAAGCGGCGGTTAGGGTACCAAAGACCATATTCTTGGCGAGCTTCAGCAGCGTTGCCGCTACAGTATCCATAGACAAACAAGATATCAGCGTATTCTGCGTTGGCATACGCGGCAATGGCACAGAAAATACAATAACAACAACTAATAACAACAACTACGAGCAAAATCAAAATCACCGTTTTAACAAGACCAACAAACTTAAGGGACACGGAGATAAGAATGTCAGTTAATGACATATATGCACAAACGTCAAAGTCAAGGACTGACTGACTTAAATGAAAATGAACGATTAGTCGTTTAATAAATTCCGCCACCAGCACTATCTTTACTAATTTTTTATCAGAACTATCAAGGGTACATTAAACGTTTCTACCTAGTTAGATAGCTATTGAAATAAGGAAGTTTTTATAATAATTTGTACGCGTGCTACATTAATATTTTTTTGAAAAAACCTAATAGGTAAATTTCATAACTGATTTAAAAAAAAAATTACAAGTTTTTATTTTAAATGTTCACATGATCGAAATGTTTCTGGATATTTTTCATTCCAAACGGATATCTATCATATTGGACAAGTAATCCGGTAAAAAAAAATTTAAAAATGTCAAGTAGATTTTTCGGAAATTAACTTTTAAGACATTAAGATCTACTTTTTTGAGAAAAACAAAAAAATTGAAATATCTCAAAAACTATTGAGTTTTGCATAATGTATGTTAGGGCTAGATTTACTCCTTAGCTCACGCCCCATCACATCTCCAAAGGAATGTATCGAATTACCAGTAACCCTGTATATCATTATGGGTAAGACTTTTTCAAACTGAACGAATTTTTGTGAAATTAAGTATGTATAGTAAACAGTGAATGATCTATCCAACTAAAATATTTTGACAGTTCTGTCACATTCGCTTATACCGGGAGTAGATGTCAGCTTTATTATTTTAAATGGAACACTTGCAGACTTGATAGTCTACAAAATTTTAAAGATTTTGAACATATTTGATATTTATAAATTGAAAGTTGTGACCACTTTTGTACTCACCCTGTATAATATTTAAATGTTTTTAGTTATCTTGAAATAACTTACGGCTGTACTGATTACTTCCACAGTAAAATATATTCAATTTTTTCGGTGGGTTATTCACAAGAAGAATTCTTTAATGGTCTTATTACGACCTAAATTCAGGACAAGCAAACAAGGCCCCAGATCTTACGAACTTTTGTAGTAAGAGCGAACAATAAAAAGAATAAGTAAAGCGAAGACAATTTGTTAATACAATATGCAAAGTACAGTACAAAGAAACTTTAAAGGTAAAAATCTTACTAACGTATATAACTGAAGTACCCCGGATGTAGCCCATATACAAATTTAATTTTTTCTTATTTATTTTTCAAATTCAAGTAATTATTGCAGTTAATTCATTTCATTTTACATTTATTTAGCCATTTAGTACTGAACACAGTAAAGTTACCAGAAATGCAATTTAATTTACATCTTTTTAAAGCAACATAAATGCTACACTTCTACGAAAGAATTTACTTAAAAATCGAGTGTAGTAATAGATGTTGTTTACAATAAGATCAATAAGTTTCAAGTACTTCAGTCGCATCAAATAGGGTGAGAAACTACGAAGCCAGTATTGAAATTTGTAATGTAAAGATTTCCAAGTATGTGACCACAAGTCGGAAGCTTTCCGTAGAAACTGTGACGTCATTTACAATATAATAAGAGGATGACACTGGTCAACAGGGGATTGGAAGATAAACGACACCTGAAGGCAGAACCCTTTAAGCTACGGCGCGACATTTTTAGTTCGCTGAAGGCTTTGGAACTAAAATTGAGGAAACAACATAGAGTACGCCACTACCGTTTGTAATTCGCCGAAACTCCTATACCTGCCTTTGCAACATTCTACACTTCGTCGAGATTTACTTAATTCGCCAAGCTTAAGCAATTATTCTGTGGATATTTTCACTAAATCGGCCGCCTAAACTGCTAGCCAGACGATATTAAGAACTACATCTTATTTTAACGAATTCTTCTCAACCACCGACTTGTCGGAGTAAACATCGCAAATTCTTGATGATGGGCAATTGCCACAGCCTCGACAGGCTCGACGAGGACGTTAAATATGTAGAACCTGAGGGAGGCCATTTAGTGGCGATATAACGCTATAGAGAGCGACAAGTAATTCCGCTGGCATAAATTTCTAAAAATGATAGTTTGTTATTTTGAATCTATTTTATTATTTGCAATTGCATTCATATTCTGGTTTCGACGGGATATGATAGGGGAAATTGGCGCATTTGTGACACTAAAAGAACATTAGATTTTTTCTTATGAAATACTAGCTTTGATTTTTTTGATTTTTAACAAGAGAACATGATAAAATTTTATTACAATTTACTCAATTACTATTTCATTTAATTAAAGTCCACATTCTGAATATTTTACTAGGGAGATTTGAGTTTATAAAATAACAAGTTTATATTTAAGAACTATATATTTAGAGCTATGTAATAACAAGGTACTTTATCACAGACCAGTCAAACTTCGTGTCAATTATTATTCTACAGTTTTTATAAAACAAATAGTTGACTTTCGTTTCCACCACATCCCATGTAAGGTTTTTCAAGAATGCTTTAAAGTACACTAGGAATATTTTCCTATTGTAACCACAAGGTTGTCTGATTGTTGAACATTTTACCTACAATAAAATATTATAGTTACGAATTCAGCGTATTATGCATTAACAAAGCTTTGAAACATTGACAACGGCCAATTGGCTGGTTCGGTTCTCAATTGGGTGCCGTTATAACGAGGCATGGTCAATATTTCAGGCAATTGTCTGGTCACTTGTTCAATTGAAGGGTGATGCAACATCACTTTCTTACCTTCGCGGATTCGCGTCTTAGTATGTTTGACAATCATAGGCAATTTTCTGGTTGCCCTTCTATTTAATTACTATAGGGAGATTTTCCCAGCATTCTAAAAGATTTTACGTGAGTGTAAATTCTCATGTCAGCAAGATTAATATGATCATCTGAACTATTGTTCATACTCTACTCTCAATCAATAAACAGTGCAGTTAATTTCCTCAACATTATCTGATATTAGACATAAGTATTTAATTCTCATTTATCACTTATACTCTACGATGCACGAACATGGCATGATTCTTGTCCCCTGTTTTGCATTAAGCCAATTTCATCATAGCTATTGTTAACAATTCTAAATACCAATTATCATTACCTAGCGATTGCTAACAACTTTATTTATAAACCATGATTACCTAGCGATTGCTAATAACCCTAATTATAAATCATCTTTACCAGGCCGTTGCCACTTCGTCATAGCTGTTATTAACGCCACAAGTTCAATCATATTTAATTGGCTATTTGCTGCAGCTCTAATTACAACTGCAGAACAATGATGTACAAACATGGCATGATTTTTTTCCTTTGTTTTGCATTAGATTCATTATTTAGCTATGGCTAGCAACTTTAATTATAAATTATTATTACTTAACAATTGCTAACAATTTTCTTTAATTATAAACCATTATTACCTAGCGATTGCTAACAGCTCTAATTATAAATTATGATTACCAGACCATTTCCACAACTCTAATTACTATTAAAATAACACAGCATACTTTTGTGTAACTCAGTTCTTGCTATTGCATCAAACCACTCAGCATATCTATAGTATGGTCATTATTATAGCTACGTGAGTTTCCCTATTATAATATATAGACAATAGGGTTTTCCCACTAATTTTATTTTAACAATTTGTGTCGTGAAAATGATATAATAAAACATTTTATTAATTTACAACAATTTACTTTTCTAATAAGAATTATTTCTAAGAGAATATCGTTAAAACAAATTGCTGATAATTTCACTGCTTTTTAAAACGGGCATTTTTACGCGCCAGAATTACGTATCTACCCGGAAAACCAATGAGATTATGGATATAATTAGTTTGTAATAGATTCTAACTGTGTGCTAAAGAATGCTTTCCTCTAAAACTTCTCAGAATTTCAATTTGTAATGCTTGTACTGTGATTGGTCTAAAGCAGTGGACGTGTAAATATTGGCCAATCGGAATCCAGATAAATGCCGCACAAGTTACTCGTGAAAGCATCGGACGTTAATATTTTGTACTGTAGTTTAGGTTTAACCTTCACCGTCAGGTGACTAACCTAAAACGTTAAATTTGTATTGTTTGGAGTGAAAATATTATTTTATCAGTTCCTGGTTTATGCTTTATTAATTCTACAATCAAAATGGAATGAAGTGGAAGAGGGATATGTTAAAGGTGCCGCTGATAATTTACCTAAAGTAGAAAAGTGCTGAGTGCTGTCAATAAATAGAGGTTATGTTATATTAACAGAGACCAAGATTAATAAACAATCTTGAACAGAGACAACCTCTGTGATGTTAATTCTGTGATTGGATTTCAGGGTGTTGACGTCACAACGCGCCAATTTATGGCTGTTTAAAATGAACCCAATATTTTTCAAACTTCAAGTTTTTTTTTGTTACTATTAGTAAAATTAATAAGATAATAAATATGCCATAAATCCTTTTTTACGTGAGTTAAGTATTTCAGCAATAATTTTTTTTTCTGGGAAACCCCTATTGTCTCAAATATTTGTATTGTTTTTGATTTCATATTCAACTACTGTCGCATAAATTAATATGAAATAAAATGGGTTTTTATGACTATTTTTCTCATTCAATTGTTATTGGAATACTACTTCTAGACGATAACCTGCGTATTAATCCGAATAAATCGAAATTTCAAATAAATAAACCGAAATATTAATTGAAAATTAGGTTAAATTTAGTTTTTGATCCGGTATCAAACCGACTAGCAACCACGTGTCTTTTAACTAAATTAATCAATAGCAAAGTTTTCGGCTCAATTCCTTGATTTAAAAAGGGAGTTTGAAGGAACTTGCCTGACTTTTATAACCATCGTAACTCACAAAAACAAGGGGAAATTACTTAAACTGATAGTTCGACAATTTGACTGTCAGAGTACCAACTTGTAAAATGTTAAAAACTAAATCGATTTTTATGGACCTTCGATCATTAACTATATATACACTATCATTTTGTAGACAATTTTTATACACTAATTATTATAATAGTATAAACTATTTAAATTTTCCTGGCATACATAATTATTTTTAACGAATTGGTATGTTTACCTAGTGAGAGCCATTTGTTGGCGAAAACCTTAAAGGTGGTAATCGATTAGTAAATTAGAGCGTGGGACTAAATGTGTAATTTATTACAACGTATTGACGAATTCATCGACTAAAACCTGTTATTATTAGTTTGTGGATGCTTTTTTTCGACCATATCTTGCTCGTTTATCACAGCCAGTCAAGGCATGCAATCCTAGTAAAATATCACATACAGGGTACTTTAAAGTATCAGCTGCTACGCTAACTGGCGCGCGCATACATATCTTAACAGTTAAAAAACAAACACTTAAGCTAAAGAATCTCAGAACATATCTACAGTATATTGTGGTATAAGATTCAAGGAATTGATACAAATTTCTCTTACATTAAGGAACATTAATTTTTATGTAGTTTTGAGCCCTGAAATCGGAAATTTGGCGTCTTTGAGATTTGATGAATTTTTTTCTCGAAATTTATCAACTTTGCAAGAAAATATCGAAGAATATTTTTTGTTTGTTTTGGTGTAAAAAAAACGAAAATATTTTTTCCGAAATGAAAAAATCTATTTTTATAATTTGTTGAAATAAACTTTGTTTAAACAATTTCTAATCACATTTCCACAGCGGATGGACAACCAAATCCGGATACTCTGGTCATTCATGGAAACTCTTGTAATAAAACTCAAGACTGTGACTGTCAATCTGTTGAAAAAGCTAATAATATTAAATATCTCGGTGTCATGATTGACCATCACCTAAAGTGGAAAGAGCATGTCACTTATTTGAATATTAGACTTAGGAGATTGTTTCATAAATTTTATCTATTGCGCGATATATTAAATAGAAAAAATCTATTAATTGTATATAATGCTTTAGTTGAATCGATTTTAAACTATTGTATTGTTGTATGGGGTGGCATATATGATCAGTTCTTAAATATTCTTAATGTAGCACAGAAAACAATTCTAAAAATAATGTTTAAAAAGGAAAAAAGATATTCATCAACTTCACTATTTTCAGAAACAAAAGTATTTACAATAAGTAAACTATTTTCCTACCAATGTCTTCTATGGATGTACAAAAACCAGCTAATCCATGCAGAAATAAGTTATAAGCATGACACCAGGACAAAAGAGAATCTGTCTATCAAACTACCTCTTTTCACAAAGTCGCACACCCAACGATTTGTATTTTATTACGGCCCAAAATTATTCAACCTTCTACCTCCAAAACTAAAAAAACTGAAGCAAGCTAATAACTTAAATCTAAAGAAAATAAAGGTGGAAATAAAAGCATTTGTAGACGATAATTTTGAAAATTTTAAAAACATTTATAAACACAAATAAAGCATTAAGTATAAAATAGTACATACACGTATATATAAATGTTTTCGTGGTATCTATATGTCTTCATCCTTTTGTTGCTTCAAGTGATAACTTTCGCCATCAAACCACCACCTCGTCGTCTGAATGTATTGTGTCCTTCTACCCCTATACCTATATACTCTCGGAAATTTATATTTTGTTTTTCTTATGTATTTTTCATTGTATTATGTAATCATGCTTTTCAGTACGCACACAGGCAGTCTGTTGCCTAGGCGGCTTATAAAATTACACTTTATAGAGATATTATATATTTAGTATAATACTTTGAGAAAAAATATTTTGTATTGCATGAACTCTATTTTTGGGATAAATAAATGAAATGATTGATTGATTGATTGATTGATTTCCATCTGACAAACTGTACTTCTTATAAAGGAGCAGGCACATTTTGAATAAGATGGTACAAAAATATCCTTCCGAATAAATTTTTCCGATCAATGACTGATTTCGCCCGGACTAATTGGAATATTTCTACGACTATACATTCTAGATACTTCTATGACTACGGTCAATGTCTCCAGAAAGACATACGTACAATTTCAATTTCTTCTTGCAATGATAATTGAGCGGCTCTTATCTCATTTTCCCGCGAAAGATAACAAATACAATTTTTGATCCACAGTTATTATGACAATAATTATTTCACCTAGTTTGCAATCACTAAACCTGTATTAATGAACAATTAATTGTTATAATGTAATAAAGTCATAGCCCACTTTTCATTTCATTTAACTTACAAATTACTGTGCAATGTTCAATATTTTTGAATTGTAGTTATTAGTCATTAATAATAAATTTGGTTGGTTTTTAGTTATTTTAATTAAAAAAATTATTTTCCAACATATGTTGTGAAAAGTGCGTTTATCGAATAATGTACGGCATACTTTCAAAACTCGATTCTCTGAGGTGAGATACTGTGATTGGCTATATATTCAATTTATTTCTTACCGCTGTACGTTTATTGAAATAATGTACTTATAAAATGATATACGGCGTGACTATTGGGATTCGATGTTTCAGAGAATATTGTCTACGGTGATTCCTAAGTCGATTCTACCTGTAAGTCTCTGATTGGGCTCGGGGACTGTGTGGAGTCCACTCACGAGCAAACCCCCTGTTTCCATGTCGAGGGGGTTTGAGCGAGAGACACACTTAGATCATCTGGACTGTGCCTTAATACTCTGGATATGCTGTAATCCCCTTTTTTTCTGGCGAGTTTTTTTTTAAGTTTATTTGGTGTGTTTTTTACTGAAAACCAAAATAACCTCAAAAGGCAACATTATCATTTTATGTGTATTTGGTAATATAAGTTATGCATAATTCGTGACGATAATGTTAAAGAACCCCACCGTTCACCGATAACAACCGACCCGTTCAGATGCATGAGAATCTTCCCCAAAGGGGATTTTTAAGAATTGCGATTGCGTGCTATATTAAAAAATACTATTGAGCAGATTTGAGAGCGGAGAGAGCAAAATTTGAGCAGAATTTATAATAATATAATAACAAACTTTGTAAAATTATAGCCCCTGTATAATCATCACAATAATGGTTGATTCATAAATATACATAATTTTTATTAACATTTCAAATGAAAATAAGAACAATTTGGTATGTCTTTTTGTGATTGCTAATATTATTTTTTAGTAGGTTTCTTTCTTTGTTTTTTTATGATGAGTGAATATAGTTAGTATGTGTTGAAATTCGTATTAATTTAAAGATCCATTTCTGTTTGTACGTTTACATTGGACACTGCATTCGCATATTAACTAATTTTCAAAATAAAATATTGTTGTGTCACCTATGAATAAATATTGAAGACAGGACCCTATTGGTATAAGTGACATTATTTTTATTTATTGATTTGACGATGATGATTGTGTTGACAGAGAGCCAAAATACCTCATTAGGTAAGCGAGATTTGTCCTAATATTATTAGTAGTAGTATAGGTTTTTAACAGTGTCATGTTTAAAGATTATATTTATTCCTCATTTTTTACCAAATTTTCATATATATTATATAACGCTTTATTTTTTAAATCATTTTGAATAACAAAAGCCTTATACTGTGTGATTGAAGATGAATGTTTTTTTATTCATGTTTATTGTAATTTATATACTTCTTGTTAGTTATTTGATTTATGTTATATTGTTGTAGTCCTGAGGAAGACAATAAAGTTTGTCGAAATGTCGACTTAATGAGAATGTGAGGTTTTCTTTTTCTAAGAAATTATCCAAACCGACTACTTTACACGAGATTATTAAAAAATACGTTCGTGAAAATGTTTAGAAGTACAATAAAAATCGAATTTCCGTTGTTTCCTTTGGAATCGTAACGGGAACTTTATTTTCATTACCCCTTTATTGTTCCCTTTAGGCCGTGAAGTAAAAGCGGCCAAAACATAAGGAAGGTTGACAAATGCGTACAAATAGATGACACTTTAGGAATGCTGTCAGATCCGATAAACGTCATTTTTTGTGACAGTTGCCTAAAATCCATTGTATGGGATATCAAATTAAAAGTGTTGAAAGGGCGATTCCAAAAATATACAGTGTGTCCTGAAATACAACGGCCATACTTAAACTGTAGATAGGGAATGTTATCCTTAGTGAAAAATGTTTAATGAACAACGAAAATGCTTTCTAAGAGAGTTACAGCCCTTTGAACATGGTGTCCACTACAATATTATTTAAATTTCAATACTATGCGAGATTCAGTTTTGAATTCTTGTAGTTAATTTACAATCCAAAATAGCTACAATTGAAGCCTTGTTGTCATAAAGAGCGTGGGGTCATAATAATAATTTACCTAGTTTTCTAAATATAAACTTTTCAGCTCTTTAGCATTTTCTGAACAGAATAAAAAACGCGCCTAAATTTTCTTCAGAATAAAAATATTAATATTTGTGTGTCGAAATGTACATATTGGTGCATTGATAGGATCTTGATGGCAAAGTTGATTACGTCAAAAATAATATTGATATTTTATCAGGCACTTTGTGTTGTATTTTCATAAGAAAAATATTAGTACCAATGCCAAGACACACATTTGAAAAAGGAGAACACATTGTCATGCATTTCCTTTACGGGATTCGTAATGGCAATACAAGACATGCTGTCAATTCATATCATTTGGGGGAAGGGTCGAAAGGTCCGTTTTCACATTTCTTGTGAATATTTCGAAAACGGCGGCCTCTAGCGGAAAAAGTGTCATAAACAAAATTAAAGTAAATGAAATTTACTAACAGAATAATCTTATTCATTTCACTGCAATCAATATTTACTGAGATGTGGGGGGGTGGAAAAATGGAAAATTCTGACTTTTTAAATAATCCCTGCTATAAAAACTATAAATACATTTGAGCGACGCGATAATGACGGCCGAGGTCAGCCACTTCCCTCCTTTGTATTGTGCGTTTTTTACCCGTTACTATCCTGACTTTTACCCGTTACCATTCTGAGACGCATCTGTACAGTTGCCGATTTTCACGCTGTATATGCGACCTATCATGAGAATTGCGACAAAAAAATGTTCATAGCGTCTGAACGAACCTTGAGAAAAAGAATACGCCCAGAGGATGAAGGAGTTTCTGAGGCAATTGAGGAGATAATTCAATACATTGAAGCAAACGGTGAGTTCCAGTAACTCTGTAGTAACGCAAAGGGAATAGTACCTGATACGCTCCGGGCCTTTAAAGACAGCTTAGCAACAACGAAAAGGGCGAAACTCAAAGTAGAAAATAAGCTGACTACTACATCCACAGAAAGTTTGGGTCAAAGAACTTGGTGGAACTACTTATAAGTTTGGGATTTAGTGGAAATTATCGCGAAGCTCAACAACTAGAGTTATCACTTGTCCACCACCCTGACATACCTGCTCCAAAGGAAGTATTTTGTCAATACATCTTCGGCAATGCCGATTTTCCAGTTATTACAGTAGAAGCCATTTTAAATACTATTTTCTGCCGATGTTCCACTGTATGTGGAAGTCGTTGTGGATGCAGGAAAAGAGGGATCCGGTGTGCGGCATGCGCCACGGCACATGTACTGATGGTGCCCCAGCCACTCGACGACTATGAATATTCCGATGACCTTGGCGATTTTCTCTTTTAACATTTACATAATCATTAACCATCAAATACTTACTTTTGCCATTATTTCTAAATTTGTTGTACACATTCATTTTACTCAAATAAATCGAGTTTTTCAGACTTATCGATATTTCTGCTCGCCATATCTCGGTAAGTATTGATCGTAGAGAAAAATAATAGAACTATTTTAATAAGAAATTTAATTTACTTTAATTTTGTATATATAACACTTTTTCCGCTAGAGGCCGCCGTTTTTGAGATACTCACGAAAAATGTGAAAACGGACCTTTCTACCCTCCCGACGCTCACACCCCAGCGGGCAAGACTTTTAATATGTTGTTCAGGAAGTAACCTCCTCCTACCACTGTACAAAAACCTGGGACTATACGATTTATTTCCTCCCATTTTGTTTCGTTGACTGGACTATTAATGTCCTTTGGCATCGGTGTTTTTAATTTGAAAAATTTTTCTACACAATGCATCTTGCTAAAATATATTAGGTACATTAAAGAAATTAAATTATTTGAACTGCAACTTTTGCAAATGTATGCTTGACGAGGTCATCCGCGTATCGTTAATCAGATAGATGACAATGTTCAAACTTTTCGAGATATTTTAAGAACAGTTGGAACATCTATAATTAATATCCTATAAAAAGAACATTTAATTACTTACCTCTACAATCCTATCGTTGATTTTGATATTTTTTGTAAGGTCTGCCGCGCTTCCTTTGCTTATACTCTTGACAAATATTCCAGAGATTTCTTCTGAAATAATAAAAAGAGTAAAAAGTATTAAAGTGTGTGATATATCCACTAACATTAAATATATATAGATGATTCATATAACCTATATTCGAGGATTGATACTATTTATTTGAACCTAATTCTTTGACATGTTTTATCTCTCTTATTGAGCGTTAGGAAACTAAATCGTGAAGCGACGATCCCTAGAGATTTCACGTTTCAACTAATGCGTAAATTACGATAATCTCTTCCGTTATTGGTCTGCCTGTTTGTTGAAACCCTATAAGGATTTTATGAAATATTTTCGAATCTGCACTATTCAGACGACGTAGATCACGAAAGATTACGATTTCATAAAATACTTAATGGCAACTTATGAAATCATATTCTATATATTTAAGCCTGTTTCCTTGGGTACAGTTTATATTTCATAGGATAATAAGATAATATATTCTTTTCTCTTAAAATGTTATATTATTATGTTTTCCTTTAGTGACATTCATGTGTTAAGTTTATAAAACATAAATTTAATTAGAGTGCTGTGGTGACAATTAACATAAATTTAGAAAACTGTGAACAAGCTTGTTAGTTTTTATTCAACATTCAATATTCAAACTTTCTATAAAACGGACGTTTATATTTAATATAAGTGTTTGATTTTATTTTGTAAATTAAGACCCGAAGCTAATATCAGAAGGTGGGATTCGCTTGCTGAAAGTACCACTATGGAGAAGACTTTTAGTCGAGCTATTAAAAACGATAAAAACGGTAAATGTGGAGTGACAATGGGCTGTTATAGATACAGGAGTGGAATACAGTTTGCTCTCAGACGAAATGGCGAAATTAAATATCGAAATGCACGTTTATAAAAATATAAATGATTTTGAAACATTAAACAATAATCATTCCCACAGTACTCGGTATGGTAATACTCTGCATTCCAAGCCACAGAACCACTTCTTTTAAACATCTTTCACTGCATAGATGTATAATTAAGTATGTATAATAAATAAACATAAGAGGGTAACTAAAGACTTCTTAACTGACAATATGTACTATTCTGTAAGCAATTTTTTAATCGGTTTTTTTCGTGTTTGCCTCTGGTTTGATGTTTTTATAAACTTTCTGCATGGACCAGTCATCAGGGTGTCGAGAATGCATAAAAATCATTTTAAATCGGACAAAAGATTTTACTGTTGGAGCCAATTCATTATACCCCTCTTTTAGACATACCAATCGCTTAGAAATATTTTTTTTGTGCAAATATCTCGATTCTGAATGGTCCTACGAAAAAAAAGATGATTATTATAAATACAGATAAGTAAATTCCCTATCGAAATGTTTCACAAACATTTTTACGTAGTATTAATGTTATTGGCGTTATAGGCGCGGGAAGTAAAGCACCGTATCGCATTCACTCTGTGTTATTGACACTTTCCTATACACTTCCACACGTTCTACTTGCTATTACGTTTAACTATCACTTTTAAAGTTTAAGTAAATATGTTTATCATCACTTTTGAAATTACAAATGTCTTCAACTAGCGGTGGTAACTACCATTATACGCTCATTTCCACACCATCTATTCAGAAGGATTTGGTCCATCGAACTTTCGAGGAAAAGAAGGTGTCTGCTACTAGCATGCTTGCTGTTCTTGTTCTGCTCTACTCCTTTGGAGTAGTGAAATGGACGGTAGATGAGCTGCGTCAATTAGATAGAGGTACCCGCAAGATGATGAATATCCATAGGAGCATTCATCCAAAATCGTCCGTTCCTCGTGTGTACCTCCCACGTTATCGGGGAGGCCGAGGACTCTTGAGTTTGTATTGCATGCATGGCCGGGCAGTACTGGGTATAGCATGTAACGTCCATAGGAGCTTAGATCCTCTCCTGCAATTAGTGAGAAATCATGAAAATGCAGAAGTGGGCGCAGGATTATTCAAGACAGCAAAGAGAGTCGCAGATGAATTCGGTCTCGTATTCGACATCAGACGAGCAGCCTGAGGAGGTGCCGACCCAGAGTCGGTCACTGAGCTTCCGTCAAATCGTCTGAAAACTCAGATTAAAGCCGCAGAACAGGAAAATCTGTTTAGACGGCATGTCGATAAACCCATGCACGGTGTATTCTATAAAACATAGAAACACTGGGTTTATCGACCAAGCTGACGTTCGCGTTTTTAATGTCAGCTGGGCTTATGTCGGAGACTAAGAGATTCATTGAGGCCTGCCAAGATGATGTAGGGGTTTCTGATACCAACTGCAGGATCTGCCGTGAAAATTCAATATTCAACATTCAACATTCAATATTCAAGATTCAATATTTAATATTCTATTAAAAGCAAAACAAATAAAATAAACTGTTACTCTGTGAACGTGAAAAAGTTAAATCAATAATAAGTAATTTATAAAGTTAATATTATTTGCGAAAGTGATCTCTTGTACCAGTCTGATTTTACTCGTCCATGAAAAATAATGGTAGTAACACAAAATTATAGTAGAAAATTAGTATCATTTGCCTTTGGTACCAAATCAGCTAAACAACTTAGTATAAAATTAAGATTTAAACGCATTAAATATGACCTCGGGGTGTAGATTGTCAAATGCGCCGGGCACCTTTGAACCAGTGGCGGAAATACAGGGTGTCAAGGGTAAAAGTCTCGGGGAGCACAAATTCAGTCGTTTAATTTCGAATATTTTCATCATAATTTGGAATCATCGAAACCGATTTCATATTAATGTTTTATATCCGTTATCCGTGCCCATTCTGCCTGCCCTAAAGAAGTTTTATAACTTTGGGAATTACCCAATGCGTGTAACTGTAACGATTATACGATACCTACATAAATGACTGCAAAGCTTTGGGTGAACTAAATGGTGGCATACAATGGCATTTGACCGTTAAAAGTGCACTACGATGTAACAGATTCGTAGTAACAGATTTAAATTTATTTAGGGCTGAAATCACTAATAGAGTAAAATGGCCGAACGCCATTTTCAACTTACAAACAACACTTAACACTTCAGTACAAAAACAAACTTCCTGGCTATACATTTATTTGCAGTTTTTAACGGTAATATTTTTGATATTAAAATGATTACTGCCTCAATTCTAACACATGAACTTTCTCTTAATTAAAAAAAATCGATTACTAGCGTGTAAGCGTATGAGAGACTATTATAAGTTCAAATCATGAATGCTGTTGTTTACGTCATCAATTTATGTACTTATCAAATACATCAGATTTTCTCATCTTTGTAAATACAGAGTGCATAGGATATAAATAACAGAAAGTCATGTCTGCAGGAGCTAGAAGTTACAACTGTAACGATACGTTTTATAAATGAATAACACAACCATCTGTTGTAGACGGAACCAACGTTCAGCGTTTTGTCAGTACTCTGTCAGTTTAGTAGCGTGCAATGAACGTTGTAGTTCTAGAACCACAAAATAAAATAGACGAGCTATAGTGGGGTCGATCTGGATTTACAGACTCGTTTTTTTCGTTTTTTTTGTGATGTTATGAAGTCGGACCGCCTGTATCATTCGGAAAATTTGCCGGTCGAACTTTTCATGAGGAGGGGGGGAAAATTACATGTAAAGATAGGGAAAATCAGTTTTTCGGGCATAACTCGTTTAGTTTGATTCGGATCGAAGCAGTGTGAAGGGGATAAAGAACTCGCAATTGCCCGTAAACTGAATTTTAACTCGCCGAAATCGGTCCAGCGGTTCCAGAGATATTGCGATTTGAAAGTACGGATTTGCAAATGGATTTTTCGCTGCGGCGAGAGCCGTTTTTGCGATTTTATCCGGAAAGAAAATGACTTGGCGACTTTTTGTTTCTTCCCCCAATAGACACTCAGGACTTAAGTACTATGTCCAATTTTTTTTGAAGTCGCTAGGTCGATTAGGGGGAGAGGGAGAAGGGTAAACGTAAATGAAATTAAAACTGCTGTAACTTCCACAATTTTTTTTCGCAAATCGTGCTTAATTTGAATTCCACTTATATATTTTCAAATTTCACCATAACTAAACAAATGGTTGTGAAATTTTTAGAAAAAGTAATTTTTCGCCAGGAAGAGTGAGATTTTTTTTCGCTATCAAATGTGGAATTTTTTCCTCTTTGATTTAGGCCCGACTAGATTGCAATAAGATGATTAGGAGGAGAGAGGGGGGGGGCGTAATGTTTTTGCCCTGTAGAAGGGCAACGGAAAGGGTTAGGAACTTCGGGCTGAGCTCATTTTCAAGGGCAATCAATTCTCTTTCAAGATTTTTTTACTCCAAGGCTCTAACTTCATCAGGGTCTGCACGCGCGCGTGATACATTTATAAAAACACATCAATATATAAAATTTTTGTCATTATAATTTATAATCAAAATTCGAAAAGTCTTGTTGATTTATTATTTGTTATTCGCATTCCTAGGTTACCGAAAGAGAATATAACTTTGGAGTAGGCCATCAAGTGGCTAGTGTGGTGTAGCGTATTCGCTTATCCATAATTCAGCCATCTTTGTTTTATGTTATTTTTAAATAACATATAGGCATCATGGTGATAAAAATAAGATTATAATTATTTTTCTAAAAAATGTTAATACTATTTTAATGCACTAAATAAATATTCGAAAAGAAATATTTTGTTTTCCCCGAAAACGCAGAACCTTCAGCTGAGATTCCAGAGCCCCAGTCCGACGTTGAGTTTCTCACACCTTGACCAGAATCTCCTACCCATACCGCCATCCTTCGTGGTCGAAATTCATGGTCGACATATAAAAGACATTTCAAGGCTGCTGTGTGTGCTAGCAACTGGAATAATTAAGAAAAGACTATCACATTAGTTAAAAATATGTACTCAATAGGCTGTAGAAAATTTACAGTTTGTAGCTGCTGTTGAACGACTAACACACCCAGATGCACCCAAGGAATTCTAGGTGCAATTGGCAGTTGGTACCTTCATTGACGACATAAAAGACAAGGAGATCAGGCGGTTCGTTACATTATCTCGGCATATGACTATTAGTGAAGCTTTGATCCAAACACTTGAGGTAGAGGCCGCCTATATGGTCCCTATGGCAGAGATTACGAGCTGTCTTTCTAGAAAAGCCCCAACCAGAGGAAGCGAATTTGGAGACCACACTAGATATATGTATATACAGGGTGATTCAGAAGTTATCCGTAAAAATTTAAGGGGATACGCATCCTTAAATTTGAAGTCGATACCACAAAAAAATACATAATAAAAGTCTAATAGAACGGCCGCAAAAATTATTAAAGTTATGGTCTTATAAACACTATTTACTTGGACGAATGCAATCAACAGTGTGGCGCATATTGCACGATGCCCAATTGTATCCCTATCACTTTTTATAAGATTTTACTAAAGTATAGTCGACCAGACCAAATAAATACCAGTGACGTACAAGTACATATTTTTTAATGATTTTGAAAGTTGATTTTTTCATTTTTGCTTTGCGTTATCGTATTTGTATGGATCGGTCCGTTGTACATCCCCTTAAATTTTTACGGATAACTTCTGAATCACCCTGTATATAAGAGGATTGTATACAGCTAATTTTACCATCTACCGCATCTCTAAATCCGTCTTCTTCTAATCCTCTTTTTTGCATAGCTTCTTTTATTCCCTTTTCCCAGCTCTTTCTCGGTCTTCCTCTTTTCCTTCTATTTGTAGGTTTCCATTTCCAAATCTCTTGTGGTATCTATCTTGGTCCATTCTCCTCACATGTCCATACCACAGTAGTTGTTTCCTTTCAATTTGATCTATTAACGATGTGTCAACTTCCATTATTTCTCTTATTATTTCATGATATAATAATGTCTTTTTACAACATCGTCTGCAATACATCATCTCCGTTGCCAATATTTTATTCTTTTATTCTCCACCTTTTTGTTCAATGTCCACACTTCACTTCCATAAGTAACACAACTTTCAACAAATGAGTTAAACATCCGTGTTTTTGTTTTATTTGAAATATTGTGATTTCACAGCATGAGATGTAGTTGTGTGATTATAGTTATTCCTTTTTTTATTTTATTTAGTATATTCATTTCGTCTTTAACATTGGAAATTAATGTGGCCTCTAGATATTTATAATCATTTGTCGTCTTCATTACTTCATTGTCTACAATTAACTCTTCTCCTTGCCCTCCGATTACCATATATTATGTTTTATTCATATTTATCTCCAAACCCCATATCGTGTACTCTTCTTTTAATTTCCTAAACATATAATTGATATCATCTCCGTCCTCGGCTCGTATAACCTGATCGTCAGCGAACTCCAAACTGTACATGTGTTGTTCCTCAAGAAGCACTCTCATTGTCCTCTACTTCCCTCTCCAATCTCTTAGTACCTTATTTACATATACTTTAAATAGAGTTGGTGATATGCAGCATCCCTGCCGCAGTCCTTTATTTACGATGAACTCATCAGAGTAATTATTTCCAACTTTCACCCTGTTATGTTGTTAGCATTAATATAGTTTTTTTGTACCCCCTGTCATTCATTGCCTGCCATAATTGATTTACAGGGACACTGTCATATGCCTATTTTAAGTGTATAAATACAATATGAAGTTCTCCAGTCAGTTGTTTTAGGCAGAATATATTATCGACACAAGATCTTCCAGGTCTTAAGCCACTGTGTTCTTGATATTGCTACTCATCCATACAGTCTGCACATAGAAGACGTAACACTAATTCCCCTATAGTTTTCGCATTTCATCTTACTTCTTATTATAGAGCTTACAAATGCGATTTTTTATTCCTCCGGGACTTCACCTCCCTTTAAACAATCTGTAAATAACCTGGCTATTCCTTCTAGTGTTACGATTGGGGAGTTCTTAATGAGTTCTATGGCCATACCTCCAGGACCCGCAGCATTGTTATTTTTTATATATTTCACTGCTTCTACAACTTCCTCTATTGTTACTTCTCTTGCGTCTTGGTTGACCAGTTCACTCATGTAATCATACATACGAAAGATGTTTACTCAATTAATGACCAAGACAGATGTTCCTGCAAAACAAAGAAACCGACAAGGAGGTGTAAAGCCAGGTGGAGGTCTAAAGTCCACAGACCATACCAGATTGATTGCCGTCCTGATGGACATACATAAAATGGTCACGCAAATGAGTAAATTAAATTCTCAATCGGAGCCGAAACAAGAACCGCATCCACCAAAACAGGAACCGCAACCGGTAAGTGCCGCGGATGTAAAGAAAAGACAGGATGTGGCAACAGAGAACGCAGTTAAAGAAGAGAACAATTGAACAACAATGAAATTGGACCTATACTGAGAGCGAGAGAAAAAGAATCCGTCCGGAATGGAACAACGTTTCAGACAGAAGTGTTGAACTGACGGCTTCATAGGTGCAATGACACTTCCTAAATATTATAAATAAATAATTAAATAAGTAAAGTGAAGTAAAATGTACAGTGACAAATACTGAATTATATTGATTAAAAGTAGATTTAGTATTGTAATTATAAGGACTAATTATTGTAGGTTGATTAAGTGTTAAATAAATTCGTGGTTAGTGTTATTTATGTTGCAATTATTGAATCCACACTTGGGGCGTTTATTAAAGGGTGTAAACACGTAACACTACTTTACCTATTCACATAAATCACATAATATATCTGTTGAAATCCATTAAAATGTTAATAAACGCTATTAAAATTATTAGAAGTGAACTCTATTAAGCCTTCAGGAAATATTAATAAACCAGTTACCAATTAATTAATATCAACTAATTAATTTAAATACTTTAAACATTATTCATTTCAATATCTTAAGATCAGTGAACAGTAATTAATATGACTTGGAAAGAACATCTTGAATACTATGTAATCACCAATTAAAAGATCAAGAGTCTTCTAAACGATATGTAAATAATTACAATCTTTTCATAATTGATAGCGACAGTTGCACAACATTATTTAGCCGACTCTTCATTAAATTCGATAATGAATTATTTCTTAATAAATTAAGAAGGCATTGTTATTACGGATCTTTTAATGGGTAGCGTAGGCTTTAGACGTGTGCTCCACGAAATATAATTAATGTATCAGGAAACGTTAGAACCAATTTATTGTTACCATTATGAATTAAAACTTACTGTTGGGAAGTATAAATGAGGGCAATACAAACTTTATTAATTAATGTACGTGGATCAGGCTATTATGTGGCAACTGGGTCCTATTTACACAGAGGAGAACTTAAATATAATTTGAATAAATTTAATTTATTTGTATTAGCACAGGGAAAGTTCCGCCTTATTCCAGAATTAATTGAAGCAAAGGTAAGCTTTAACTTGACATAATTAATAACAAAGATATTGTTTTAGGGGCATAAAAGACTTTGGATGGCCATTTATTTCTCGATATTTGTTCATATTGTGGGTCCTAATATTTTCAAGTAATGAGGAAATCGATGTATAGATGTATATCTTTGGAGAAAATAGATATGAAAATTTTCACTTTGCTCCAGCTGCTCCTCAGGTATTGCACATTTCATCTGCAGGATTTGCTCTTCTCTTTTCTCAAAATCAGCTAACATCAAAATATCCTTTATTTGAGTCCTGGTAATTAGATTGTTAATCAAGGTGATATTTAATTGTTTGTTCATAATAGTAACCCGCAAATTTAAATTAGCAATTGTTTGCCTACTTATTCAATACATTGATAATAACTGCAAAATTTTGTAGCAATAAACTTAAGGACAATAATTTATAGTTTAAGCAAGCACTAAGTACCGAGATGTTCCCTTGAACAGTGTTGTAATGAAACTAATTTTAAATGGGAAATTTCATATATATTTTCAGTTCAACTTTGTGTCTGAATATATTTTTATTTAATTTTTTTCATTTATAACAATTATTAAACCGAAGATGATTTAATTCGATTCTTTTCCGTATCCGCATAAATCTTTGATTTCAAACCGACTCCAAGTAGTTTCTAACGCAAAAACTAATCGTTTAAATAAGTTAATGTTAGAAACTATCAATGTAAACCAGCTTCAAGAATATCAATTTGATTATTTGAATAATTGTTAATACTTTGGCTATTAAATACATTCTTTTTCCGAAATAATACAACTAATTTATTTATCAGCAATTCCAGCCGTTTAAATTGTAGAGAAATTATTATTTATATCAAATAACACTGCTAGTTATAAACATTCCGCTCCGCCGCCGGCTAATGACTGCTTGACTCATATATGGCCGCACAACCTGCGCTAGATAGATTGGGGATTGGGATAGGGTGTAATGGGGTAGTGAAGCGCAAGTTATAGCCTCTCCTACTCAATTGTTAACCTCACCTTCGCGATGAGTTCAATTTGAACTTGGTGCACCCTGTTTTCACTAACGAGGCTCTAACGACCGAGTAAGGGCGGAATAACCCTTACCTTTTGCCGTGAGCACATCCACCTTCTCACGCGGTAAAAATAACCCACCGCACACAAAGGTTGCTTTTGGAATCGTTTGGTTACCCCATCGTCGCAGTCTCCTTCTGTGCCATGGGACCACACCACTCGCCTTCCGCAACCGAGCTGGTCAGTTGCATACCTGCTCCAGCTAAAACTTCAAATGCAGCTTCGTTTTCAGTCGATTAAGGCTTTAAAAAATGATGGAGCGTTCAAGTGGGACAAAATCATCCGGAGGTAAAATACCCTCCCGATCGGATCTCCGGGGGAGGGTGCCCACAGGGACACCTCATCGAATGTCGAAAAAACACCGACAAGTTACATCCAAGAAAACTAATTCTTTCATCTACGGCGCTTGGAATGTTCGTACTTTGAACGACAGCACTCGCACCGATCGGCCTGAAAGAAGAACTGCTCTAATAGATAGAGAACTTCACCGACTCAATGTTGACGTTGCAGCTCTCAGCGAAACTCGATTTTTGGAGGAAGGCTCTCTCACAGAAAAGTACTACACCTTCTATTGGAAAGGTCTTCCCATCAATTCAAGAAGACAACATGGAGTAGGATTTGCTGTTCGGAATCAACTTGTATCCAACTTAACACAAGTACCACAAGGCCTATCCGAGCGTCTAATGCTGCTACGCTATGAGCTATCAGATGGCAACGCGGTAAATCTAATAAGCGCCTACGCTCCCACTCTAAATGCAAGTCACGAAACCAAGGAAAGCTTCTATCAACAGCTGGAAGAAACCCTCTGTAGAATACCTAAAACGGAACGACTCGTTATTCTTGGCGATTTTAACGCTAGAGTAGGGAGAGATGTAGACACCTGGCCAGGCATCATAGGCAAGAACGGTTTGGGCAACATGAACGCTAACGGTCAACTACTCCTAACTAAATGCGCCGAACATGATCTAGTTATAACAAACACCATTTTCCGACAAAAGGATAAATTTAAAGGCACCTGGCGTCACCCCAGATCAGGTCACTGGCATCTACTGGACTATGTTATCGTACGTAGGAAGCATCTCAAGGACGTCCAAATTACAAAGGCGCGCATTGATAGCGAATGTTGGACCGATCATCGTCCTGTTGTCTCTAAAATGAAAATTGTTATGAGACCCAAACACCGAAGAACTCAAGTAAAACGTAGACTCCGTCTCTGTATTAGTAAATTGCGTGACCAACAAACCGTCGAACAGCTAAAGCAAAAAGTTCAAGAGAATTTGAGTGCACTAGAAGAAACCAATTCTGTAGATGTCGCTGCTACCTGGACACAAATTAAAGACAGTTTAAAAAGTGCGAGTGAGGAAATTCTTGGCACTGCAGCAAGTAAAAAACAGGAGGATAATGAAGCTTTTATACAAGAACTTCTTGACCGCAAACATATTGCCTTCCAAAACGCTATCAACCACCCCAACGACTCATCAAAAGCAGAAGCTTTTACCCAATCTAAGTATGAAACGCAACGCGAAATCAGAAGAATAAAGAACGAGTGGTGGGCAAGCAAGGCCAGAGAAATTCAAAGGTACGCCGATTCACACGACTACAGGAATTTCTTTCAAGGAGTAAAAGCAGTGTACGGCCCCAGTCGGAAAAATATGTGCCCTATTAAAGATTTAAATGGAAATCTCCTCAAAGAAGACCAGGAAATAAGAGCCCGATGGAAGGCACACTACTCTAACATTCTTAACCAGCAGAGTCAAGCCGATCACGATATTATAAATCTTATCCCTCAATATGACACCTTCGAAGACTTAGATAAACCACTAACAACGGAAGAGATCTTAACCGCCATTGGGCAGCTAAAAAATAACAAATCTCCCGGCGCCGACTCACTCCCAGCTGAGATCTTTAAAGCTGTGTCGTCAGAGCTCATACCCTACCTCAAAAAACTGTTTGATGTCGTGTGGGAAAGTGGTCAAGCTCCGCAGGAGTTTTGTGATACACTTTTAATCAACCTCTTCAAAAACAAAGGGAGCGCTGCGGACTGTGGAAATTACAGGGGTATAGCTCTCCTGGCTGTTGGAGGGAAGATACTCACTAAAGCGATGGCAAATAGGCTAACACCTGTTATGGAAAAGTTACTTCCTGAAACACAGAGTGGCTTTAGACCAAACCGAGGCACATCGGATTTAATCTTCACACTTAAACAGCTTCAAGAAAAAGCACTCGAACATCAAGGAGAAATTCACATGGCCTTCATTGATTTAACCAAGGCGTTTGACTCGGTGGACAGGGAAGTGCTCTGGAAAATTATGTTCCGCTTAGGTATCCCTAGAAAATTTGTGGAAGTATGTCGCAGTCTACATACAAACAACAACGCCCAGGTTATGTATAATAATGAGGCAACCGAACCTTTCCAAACCCTCACTGGAGTTAGGCAGGGATGTGTCCTGGCACCCCTACTCTTTAATTTGTTTACCACTGCTCTAACAATTATTGTTGACAACAAACTGACAGTCAGAGGAATAGGTCTCAGATACCGTTTTGATGGCGGTCTCTTTAACATAGGGCGCTTTAGAGCTTTCACGAAGCCACGCACACGATTCATTTGTGATCTCCAGTATGCGGATGACTGTGCACTTTTAGCCTCTACGCCGGAAGAGCTTCAAGAACTTTTAGATGTGTATGCTCAGAGCTATGATTCCTTGGGACTTAAAAGACTTAAAATCAACATTGGAAAGACTAAGATTATGTCAACTCCTCATCAAGTAGACCAGATAGACATTACACTTAACGGAAATTCTCTTGAAGTGGTGGATCAGTTCAATTACTTAGGCAACGTTGTTAATGACAAAGCAAACATGGACAGCGAGATTCGCAATAGAATTAACGCTGCATCTAGAGCACTCTGGGGACTTAGAGAGAGAGTATTTGACAACCACGACCTTGCTTTGTCAACGAAAATGGCTGTCTACAGAGCAGTTGTCATTCCAACACTGCTATATGGATGTGAAAGCTGGGTCACTTACCGTCGTCATGTGAAAGAATTAGAACGGTTTCAGCAAAGACACCTCAGAAGTATGATGAAAATCCGTTGGTTCCATCACATATCAAACGTGGAAGTACTCAGGAGAGCAAACAGCCTTCCAATTGAGGTGCTTATTTCAAGAGCACGCCTAAGATGGGCAGGTCACGTTCATCGTATGCATGATAACCGCCTTCCTAAATGTACACTTTATGGTGAATTGCTAAGCGGTAGAAGAAGGCGTGGCGGTCAACGAAAGAGGTTCAAAGACGCTCTCCATGAAAATCTAAAATCCTGCGGTATTGCAGACGAGCAATGGGAACAACTTGCAGGGGACAGAACCGAATGGCGAGGGGTTGTGGCCAGCTATCAAGGAAATGTTGCTGCAAGAAGGCCGAATCCAAGACCTAACCAGGTCTATGTTTGTCCTGACTGCGGTCGACATGTGCTCTCCCGAATTGGCCTCTATAGCCATAGTCGTGTGCACCGTAGATGAATGGGAATTACAATAGACTACACCTTTTACTTGTTTTTTATTGTACATAATTTATCGACTGTAACATTTTTATACTCGGACTCGAGTAACGGCTAATAATAAGATAGATTGAATTCTAGTCCAAGTACCGTGAAACGGCTCGCTGCTAAGAATCCTTTTGGTTCCAGCGCCCGAGATATTCAATCAGCTGTTTGGTAAGAGCTCTATAATTTAAATTCTCATTTATCATTGTGATAGTAAAATACGGGATGACATATTGTCGCCAATAATACACCTGGGGACGCTGCCTTTAAGTGGGACACTCCAGAGGCGTCATACCGAAATTTTAACTTTGAATTTCTGTTTTATTTAATTTCTGAACTCATATTTGACAAACAGATTATTTCCGCGAAATAACTTCTTTGGGGACATTGTCTTTAATTGGGACACTCCAACCGACTCAAACTGTATTTGATGTCATAAACTGTTAGAGGAATAAATAATTTTCACACGCTATCGCTATACATAATGGAAATATCATATCTGGTAAACTATTTAAAGTAACCGTTGATTTTCTTGCTCTAGTTTTTGTTTGATTAAGACTTGACGTCCAAATCTGTTTGCTTAGTTGATTTTCTATGTAATAGTATTTACACTGGGATATTTCTTGCAAAATTATTAGGCTGGGGACGCTGCTTTTAAATGGGACACTCCAACGGAGACGTTCCCAAGGGTGATTTGATTTCGGATTATTTTTGTGTGGTAAAATAATTCACTTATTAAAAATAGTGACAATAAAGCTTTTTGTCTAAGCTCGATACTATTTAAGACTGATGTCATTTTTTGCAGTGTAGATTTCCATCCGACCCATTTAAACGAAACTCAAGTTAGAAGAAATCAGAAATTATTCAATAACAGGCAAGTAAATAAGAAATATTTATTGAAATTATATTAAAAACAATCTATTTTATCTAATCCTCGAGTCCAATTACTTTTCATTTATAAAACTTCATGACATCATAACTAAATAGCAAATTCTTGCTAAATCACGCCTACCACACGTGGCTACGATCGGCTGGGGCACAAAAAAGGAACGAGCCGAGGGTTTGGCTGGGGTACAATTAACGCAACGGTCCAAATTTTGATAAACAACTTTAAATAAATAAATGCTTAGGGATTTATTCGAAGAGAGCCTCTCTTCGAATAAATCCCGGATCTACTACTCGTAGTACTCAAATATTTTCACTAAATTAATTTAATTTTCTGAATTATTTTATAAAATCAGTGTTTAAATTAATTAGCAGTGCAAAAATAATTGCCAGTTTTATATCAATCTTATCTATTCCAACCTGCATCCTGAAACTAATGATATACACGGTATTTCGGGTCTGATCGATATCTGCGTGGGTTAAGGCACGAGGTGGCAATCGCGATTAATCAAACGACCATCGCGTCACCGAGTTCGAATCCTGGCTCCGGCACTATCGAAGGAAATGGTTGTTGTTCATGTTTTTTCAACGTGTAACTCTCTTCCGCACAAGCCTCTGGCTTCTGGAGTTTCTGTGGTGTTTATTTATTATTTATTTGCTGAAATTCAGACCAATCGAAAGCGTGCTCTGGTGAAGTGCATGGATAGTTCTGAGGCCGATATAGCTTTGTGATTTTTCCAAAACTAAGACCATCGTTTGTGTCCATTGTGACTAACTAATGAATGTTCCTATAAATTTTCTATATCCTCAATCAAAATCCGAAAATTTATTGTCCACAGTAGGATGTAGGTTTCGATATGTTTACGATGGGGTGGTCCTCTATAAGAAAGCAACAAGATGTCATTGATTTCTTATATATGGATGATAATACCGTAATGTTAGTAAAGTATTAAGAAATAGATCCGTTAGACACAACGATACGGGCAAGCGCTAGTTGAGGTTATCTTGTGCGGGGGCAATGTACAATTGCCATTTTAACTGCCTTTCTGATAAATTTATAATAAGAAATCAGCAAAAATAACTTGGATTTGACATATATCGAAAAGACACCAACAGTCTTAAATATGCTCCTAATGAATCATTTTGGTCAGCATAAAATTCTTATTTCGTATTTCTTAATTTCTTGATACGTCATTTATTAACTTTCCATCGGGATGAACAGAATTTTTAAAAGAAAAAAAAATGTTTAGAATATAGCTAACAGTAATGGATACCCTGTAAGTTTAGTTGATGAAATAAGTAAAAAATGTAAATTTATAGAAACTCTCCTGAATTCCTCGATTTTTCAAACTATACCAGAGAATTTTAAATTCAAATATCAATCCCGTACGAACCCACCCGTGGTCTAAGTAGGATTTTACTAAATTTTGAACATAAAAAATATTCATAGAAATGTAACATATTAATACTGAAGAATGTATATGGTCATACAGTTCTTTTTAGTACAGAATAAAGCAACAATTAGCTAATTGTATGACATAAATTTTAACACAAGAAATTTAAACAAATTAAATAATAGATCACTCACTAAATTTCATGTCAGTCGGGACAAATATCAAGTGAATTTTGAGATACGCTCCATATTACCAGACGCCCTTATAATAAGCAAATACATCAAACATACGTAATGCAAGTGAAACTTTAAACATATGCCAAAGAAATATGAATATTTTCGCACCTTAATGTTTACAAAATAAATGCAGCTAATTTATAAAAAAAATCCCATTAGTAGGTTTTGAGATATAGGAGTGGCTCTTTGAAACCTACGACGCGTTGTAGAATCTATATTTAAAAAAAGATTGTCAAAAAAATTACTTAGTAAGGTATCACATTATGTCCACAAGATTAACAGTTTCTCTAATATTGCGCCATTTTATCTATTATGATTCGGTGATATAGACAAGTTCTACAAATTTTCATAGATTATGGGTTCTCCAAACCAAGGTAATGCGAGTAATATTGGGAAACGACCGGTTCACAAGCAGTCGTTTGATATTCCGTATATTTCAATAATAATGATACTTTATTTTATCCATTTTGATCAATACAATGATATTGGACAAGTAATTCAGAATAAATTACAAATATACAATAAATACAATACACAAACATTATATTAAACAAGTATTACAGATAACACAGAAATATAATACAATAAAAACAAAGTGTAAACCAGAACTGAAATACATTAGCAAACATATTAATTATTGTAGTTGAAAAAAATTCAGTCAAGCTATAAAAACATTTATCTATGAGATAGTTTTTAAGTTGTATTTTAAAAATATTAAAATTTCTTTCTTCCTTGATATCTACAGGCAAGTGATTCACAAACTTGATACCCATATAGGAAGGTGCCTTTTCGTATAAACTGGTCTTATGATGTGGTATTTTTAAAAAGGTTTCCATGTCTAGTTTGATAGTTATCAGAATTGTGCTCTAACGAATTTATATTTTTGACAGCAGATAGTATGCATTTGTACATGTAAATACAGGGAAACGTTAATATTTTATGTTCCTTGAAGTATGGTTTACAAGAGTCTATTGGTTCCAATTCAAATATCAGGCGAATAATTTTTTTTTTTTTTTTTTGATATTAGTATTCTATTAACATTTGAGCTGCATGTATTGCCCCAAACAATAACATTATATGACAATAAATTAAGGCATAATAGATATTTACGAGTTGTTTAGTATCAAATATTGTTTTTAGTTGAAGAAGAGCATAAAAGCCACTGTTAAGTTTTTTGCATATGTAATCAATATCAATATTTTCCAGCTCGTATCATAATCTATAAACGTACCAAAAAATTTAGTGCATAGAGACAAGTTAGTTATTTTGTTGCTTACTGTGATATGGAAAGAAGTATTATCCCTTTTTTACTACTAGAGCAAAACTGCATACATACGGTCTTCTGAGCATTCAATATTAGAGCGTTTTTATAACACGATCAGTAACATCGGCCGATAAAGTGTTTAGCTGAGTTTGAAGCTCACCGGGGTTATCGGCAACAGCAGCCATTGTAACGTCATCTGCATACAATACTGTACAGTCTGTGCTGATATATGACGGAAGATCGTTAATGTATAGTAAAAAGGTAAGCGGACCAAGTACAGAGCCCTGTAGAACTCTTAGATCCACATCTTGTGTATTTGACATTTTATTATTGATTTTAACATGAATTTTCCTATGCTAAACAAAAGACATTAGCCAAGATAGAATATTGCCGCGAAAACCAACAGCATACAATTTTGCTTGAATAAAAGTTAGGTCCAGACAGTCAAATGCCTTGGATAGATCAAAGAAAAGTGCACCTACGCATTTACCATTATCTAAATGTTTGTAAATATATTCAACGAAATCATAGGTAGCACTTTCCGTTGATCTACTTGGGCAAAAGCCGCTTTGGTATTTAGATATTATGCCATATTTATTGAGGTATGATAATGTTTTTTCGTATAATACTCTTTCGATAACTTTACATATTATTGTTAGAACAGTAATACTTGTGTAGTTTTCGATTGACAAAGGACCATTCTTTTTGTATATGGGAGTAACTATACTGATTTTTAATTTATCAGGGAAAATTCCCATTTCGACTGACAAGTTTATGATATAAGTTAGCGATGGTTAGCGGTTTTATTTTCGTTGTTATGCAGTCAATGCCCATAGAATTTGTATAGGTTTTGAATCGCATTTACAACGTCTCCAGTTTCTACATTACGGAAATGTATTGCTTATATTTATGTTTGCTAATGTACATTCAGTGGAAGTGGTACTTCCAAAATGATTTTGTTTAACTAACTAAGATTACGAAAGCGTCAGTCAGAATGTCTGATTCCTCAGCCACTGCGTCATTGATAAACAGTTTAATGGGTGTAGGGTTTTTTATTTTACCTGTTTTTCCTCTAACTAAATTCCAAACATATTATTGCCTTTTATTATTATTATTCTTATTTTCAAGTTGATGTTGATAAAACTGTTTTTTAGTAAAATTAATTTTCACTGTGTATTCCTTTTTTAACTCTCCATAATAAGAATCTAATGCAAAATCCATGAAGTTAGTTTTCAGCCAAAATGGGTCTCTCAATTTAATACCCATGTCAATAATATCTTTGGTCACCCAAGATTTTGTATTTTGCTCTGTCAATGTTTTTATGATTATTGGGCAGTGTAAGGCATAGAACAGTATATTTAATAATGCATTATTACAAATGCACTATTTACATCGTCGACACATTCATATACAGGTTGAAATGATTCAGTCTGTAAAAAAATTTGTAATTGATTCAAATTATTATTGCTCATATTCCTATTTGTAATTTTATCTGACGGTTTATCAGGATAATTATTTATGTAATTTATTTTTACTGTGACAATGAGGGCATAATGATCTGCTATATTTAGATTTTTAACAGACTCTAGATACATTTCTCGTGAGATATTTGTAACAAAGTAATCAATTTTGGCTGTGGAGGTGAAACAATTTTTCTTACAATATATCCTTGTAGGTTCTATATTTTGACATTCGAGACCATAACTATCAAAGAGATCGCATAGTCTACTTCTTTGTGCTGAATTGTTTAAATAATTAACATTGATATCGCCACACAACAAAATATTATCAAATTGTTTAGTACACAATTTCAAAATTTGCGCAACTCTGTCTATAAATATTTCTATATCACCACTTGGAGGACTATATACAGTTATTAAACAGTATTTTACTTGTTTGACATAAAATGAAACAGCACAAAATTCTGCATGCATTTCAACCGCAAAATTGTTGATATTTACTAGATTTTTGTATTTTATATTTTTTTAAATAAAAATAATGACACCACCATGAATTTGATTTAGTCTAGCATAGAAACTAGCAATGTTATAATTTGGTATCGTTACATCACTGTCAATATTTAAGACATTACATCATGATTCAGAAATACACAGAATTTGTGGAGCCTCATTCTATGTTAAAACTTCAATTCCATTTACCTTATTGATAATAGATTGACAATTTAGATATACGATTTTAAAATTATCTGAATTGGTAGAGTCGTTTTTATTGGCGCAAGAATCAAAAGGGCCGTTCGGTGTACGCTACACTTATCGGGGCGAAATTCAAACCTCTTCACAACAACACCATTTGGCCAGTGTGTCGGTGAATATAAAACATTCCAAATCGGTTTCTACTCTGTATGAGGAATTTATACCTAGTGATGATAGTTTGATGACCTCGAATGTATGTCCAGGGGATTTTTTTTCTAAATATGCTTTGATATTTTCGGGTTTTGAACTGGGTTATATTTTTTTGTTGACTATTTTCAATGTTTACACTTTTTTCGATATAATATTATTATTACTAATCCTAAGTTCATTTTCATTAGCGCTTACTTGGTTTATACATTTTCCACTAGAGATAAGTCTCACCAACTCAATATTGGAGTGTCTCAGATCGTTTTAATAATTTTATTTCATTTAGTAAAATATCACATTGTTCAAGAAGTACGGATTGACGAATAATTGTTTTCATATTTCATTTAATGAGAAGTTTACACTATTTTGACATTTACTGGTATCCATTTTAAGTGCAGTACTCCGTGTTATCGTAGATTTCTTTGGTGTCATTATAAAATAGATATAAATAAATGTTTAACTCGAACAGTCAGCAAAACACGTCAATGCTCGTGAACAGCTCACACATAAGGTTTAATATAAAACAGTTTCTTTATTTTCAAACTATGACAGCCAATTCCAAGAAAAATTAGAATAACTTTACCCTAACTTTTTTGTAACATATTTATTTTAATTTACATGTTAACCACGGATGGATAGACTATTTTATTATTACTACAACGATACATACGATAGAAGATGCCTTTGAATCACACTTTCAATGGTTCGTTGTTTGTCATCTGCATCAAGAAAAAATAAAAAATCGTAAACCAAATTTTTAAACTGTTTATACCGGCGCATTCGTCAATTTTTAGACATGTTAAAAACAAATAATTTTTTTTTGCTATAACTTCGAAACTACTTGCTCATAAATTTCGGAGAAACTCAAAGATAAAAATAAGTATATACTTGAAGCGGGTTAGCTTCTTAAAGTTGGTTAAATAAAAACACACACAAAATTTCGTTAGTGTAGAATTTAATCGAAATCAAAACTTGTACTTAATGGTGTATTATATTTCAGTACAATTTGTTTTACTTCGAAACCTGACAACTAATAAAAATACGAATAAATCGTTCCGCTATTATATTGATAAATATAAAATTAAAATCTTCGAAATATAATTTATAAAGATACACCCATGTCAAAGAAAAAATATGAAGGTATATTGACAGTATCACGTGTTAAGAGAAAGTGACGTCTTTTTTATATAAATTGTTTAATGTTGTTGTAATAAAGTAGAATGTCAAAAAAGTCGTAAGCGAAACATTTGGAACCTCATTTACAGAAACAAATCATGTCCTCGACTTGTATGCGATGGGAGATATGCCAAGGCATTCCTATTATTCATGAACCCTAAACTTATCAAGTATAAGTGCAGAGATTCATTCATATTACATCTGTAAATTTTGGCATGAATGTTATATAAAACATACACAGGGATTGATGATAACTGATGTACCGCCGCGATTCTTAGGGAATATAACGCAATACAACATTAATATTGTAAAAGATTTGATGCAGTGAAGCAAAAAAGGCATAACAAAGTTCGACACACGTATAAAGTTTTTGATGCTACATCAATCAATCTTAAATTCTTCCAATAAAAGATCGTCACTTCTTAAATCCTGCCATATTTACTTTTCCCCAGCTACCTTCTTTTTGTAAACTTCATTCACGCTTCCCTTTTCGTACCCTCCTTCATAAATTACCACACTACGTAGCAACCGATATTACCACACCATCTTATCCCAAATTCTATCACAATACTACGAGCTAAATTGTTACTGATTGCTTTTAGGCAAGGAACTTAATCCCAAAAAGACGTCTGAAATGGAGGAACCGACTAATGGTGTATTAATTGCAAATTTATTTTTTATCACAATATATTTATGAATATGAAACTTTTTATTTCAGGTTTTACAATTTTTGAAAATGTTATTTTTGGTATTTAGCAGTTAATTTTTATAGATTCAATATTTATTATTCGCAGATGTTGTCCTACATAATTATTATACAGTAGTATGTATCAAAACACGCAGACCAGCACAAAAATAATAAATAAATAACACCACAGAAATTAGACAACCCCCAATTTCAAAAGCCAGGGGCTTGTGCGGAAGGGGGTTACACATTGAAAAAACGCGGACATACAACCATTTCCTCCGACAGTGCCGGAGCCAGGATTCGAACCCGGTGGTGCGATGCCCGCATGATTAATCGCGATTGCCACCTCGCGCCTTAACCCAATTACAATTACAATTTAAAAATCTTTATTTGTTACTAAGTACATGTCATTTTTGTTATTTTATTTCACGGGGCTATCGACCAGATAAAAACGTTTAAAACGAGTAGATTCATTACCATATCTGAAGCTGCTGATACACTCTTAGGACTATTAATTGTATTACTTTATGTCGATCAGTGAAGATGTGAGAATTTTAGTGTTTAAGAAAGTGGTTTACAGTAATTTGACTTTATGTCTCTTCCTCGAATAAGAAACAAAAAGTATTTTACTTCTGTCTTCTTAGTTTTATGACACAATCTACTAAATGCCTTGATTTCGTTACTAGACACTGTTTAATCAATGTAAGAAGAAAAATCGTCATTAAAAAATACCTCTAACCTCTCGGACTTAATGGCTGAAACTTGCTTTCTGAACTTCTGGAAGCTCAGTTGTTTCCAGAAAAATATTGTGGAACAGCAATACATAAATTGTTCTATAAAAATATTTTGTATAAAGAACACATGAATTTCATTTCAAGGTAATGTTAATTATACAGTTATAAAAACTGACCTCATAGCAAAGTTTTGTTTACATATATCGATAAAATTTCTTCTAATTAATTAACAAAAATTATTAGTTTTAATAAGCGACGAATGCATAAATTCGGATTGATCGGTTTAATTCCGCCTTTAACCACTCAAGTGTCATATTGATATTAAATATTTATAAGGAATTATTGTATACTAGTGTTACTATTAAAATTGAATTAGAGACCACTACTGTAATATCATTGAACATAGAGAAGTTTTAATATGTTGGAGTTCTTATGTATAATATACCGAATAGTAATTAACCCTGCAGCAAGAAAAAATAGATAACATTATACAAACGCAGGGGCGAACGTAGGTGCGTCTTTACTACGTATATATTTCGTTAACAACTATACCTTCCACTAACCCTATCCACCTTTTACTAATATTTCATACCTTTCGCTCATCTTTAGTTCTTTCCTGCCCCCCCTCTTCTTTTTCTGTTTGTGCATTTTTGTTGTTTTCTTTGTTTTCTTCGTTTCTTTTTGTACATGTTTGTTTCTAAATTCATTTCACATCATTAATCTTTAACAATCATAAACCTTTTCGAAAATCCAAATTTTTAAAATCAAAGTTAAGGCAAGCCTTGCGCAGCCCCGCATTGGAGTATCTTGCAGACGACGCCTCGTCAACGCGGTGGTAGCACGATCGGTTCCGGAGCAGACTCTGGGGAGGCAACTGTTGTATTATTAATGTTAATAAATATATTTTGAATTGAAAACGTACATATTTCGCTATGCGATATAAAGCAATGTCAGGCGCGATTAGTACTTAGATGGGTGACCATTTCAAGTCATATAATATCTGTCAATCATAAACAATAAGATATAGAATACAATAAGATATAATTCAAACGTTTCATAATTTCAAAATAAACATCATATTCAGTTCATAGAGTCAAAATAAAATAAAAGTCATTCTGATCTTTAAATTTATCAAAAACCACAACAATATTACACATTATCGTCCTAAAAAATAACACCCCCACATGAACTTCAATCATATCAATGCCTTCCAAATCCATATTCACAATATTTTATTTCTATTAATTTTAATTCATATTATTCAATGTCTAAATTTCGCATCATTTCAAATTATCTAATCTCAATAGATAAATCATACACTCACCGTTCCCGAAAGTTAACTTTTTTCATCAAAACTAATTTCCGTTTCAACGAATGCCTAACTCCTATACATAACTCCAGGCCCGTGCGTTAGCTGCAAAAGCTTTCTGATACGAACATTTACCATTCAGATCGAAATGAAATCTTTTGTAATATCTTACGGGGCCACACAAATATCCGTCCGTCTTAGCCTGAATCGTAAATAATTCAATAGCCGTTTCAGATACAGTCCTGAATTCTCCTCCAAAAGGTGCCTTTTGTCAATACACACATTACTATATAAGTGGCAGTTTTAAAATATTTTGTTGTCTATGCGAAAATCGATTCCTAGCCCAATGAATGGACGAGGCACGGCAAGCGAAAGCAAAAAAATGTGAGAAAATGTTCTGACGAGGCACTGTCCCCGTTGAAACAAAACGCTACCGGACCTATAAGGCTGAGAATTTTTCACCTCAGCAAGTCAGCCTTCAATGATCTATTACGTGTTATATAATATCTTCGCGTGTATGGTTTTAGCAGTTTTCCCTAATAAGTGAAATTAGTGTTCTGTTGGTTTTCAACTAAATAAATCCTTTTAGTGCCTCTAACTAATTGTAGCACAGAAAAGGTACGCGAAATCGGGAGCCATATGGTCGAACAGTTTTTGCACAATCATTTTGTAATAACTTGTTGACTTTTTTTAACGCTTATTTCTCAACGATATAGCGGTTCTACAGCAATCTGCGGGTGCGCAAATTAAAGATCATGATTTATACTATCAATATCAAAAAAAAAATTCAAAATTAGCATTAATTTTTTCGTTATAAACAAATAGAATATCTCTTCGGCAATGCATGGTATCGAAATTCTGGCAAAAGCATGTTTTTACGAATTAAAAAAAAAAGTGTTTCCGATCAATAGAAGCCGAGATAGATTTTTTAACAATCTCTGTGGCGTTGTTTATTAATATTAAGGAATGATTTTAGCTGGAATCTACAGAGGAATATTCAAAGAATCCTATGCAAAAGTTTTCGACTCGATTATTTAAAAATTGTTGATGTGGCAATTGTTTAAAGTTGCCATTGCTCCGATAGTCACTGTGGGAACGATGGTGCGGGAAGTCAGCCACGTGCGCCCGAAACGAGTCACGGGCGCTTCAAATTCGTTTCGCCGTAAAAAATTGCATTTTCTCGACAAATATTGAAGCTAGAACCTCCATTTTTTGTTAAATTGGGGTATCTCGATGAAATATGAATAATGGAATGTATATTTTCTTTAAAAAATTATTTTTACACTTAGTAATTTAACGAAAATTCGCATTTTCGTATATTTTGATAACTGTTTTCAACAATTTAAAACCATTACTTCATTTGGTTCTTTTTTATATTGATAGTATATAACATGAAATTTAATTTGCGCACCCGCAGATTGCTATAGAACCGCCAACTCACTGAGAAATAAGCGTTAAAAAAAGTCAAAAAAATTTATTAACAAATTGATTGTGCAAAAACTATTCGACCATATGGCTCCCGATTTCGCGTACCTTTTCTATGCTACAAGAGCCTTTTCTTATGGTAAGAAATTTGTGAAACATGTTTTCCTATTGTTTATTAACAATTGAAAAAACAGCCATTTTAGCATGTTTCTTGCAACGACATAAACAAATTAACCGATTTTGATGAACTAGGTCTCATTAAAAGCTTTTATTAAACTTGCAATGTTTGTTTGTTTGTTTGTTAGTTAGTTCGTTTAGGTCAAATCTTGCAATTAAAATTTCGATTAGTTCTAATTAAACTAGAGCTTTGAAATTTTGCACATGTGTATAACTCCGGTGACAATACAGTTTAACATTTTCATATAAGAAAAAACAAAATGGCAGCTTCAAGATGGCGGACGACTTCATTGTTTATGATCCGATTCAACTCACAATCAATAGCTGGGGGTTTTCAAGATCGTCAATTATGAATTCTTGGTCGAAATTCAGAAATTCAAAATGGCGGCGCCAATATGGCTGACAACTTTTGTCATTTACATTCAAATCGATCAAAATCGATATCTGGGGGTTTTTGAGTTCGCCGATTACGAAATTCTAGTAAAAAATTTACTTCAGGATGGTGACTTCAAGATGGAGGGCGACTTTATCGTTTATGATCCCATTCGACTCAAAATTGATATCTGGGGGTTCTTGAGATCGCCAATTATGAATTCTTGGTCAAAATTCAGAAATTCAAAATGGCGGCTCAAATATGGCTGACGACATTTGTCATTTAGATCCAAATCGATCAAAATCGATATCTGGGGGCTTTTGGATCCGCCGATTACGAAATTCTAGTCAAAAATTTACTTCAGGATGGTGACTTCAAGATGGTGGACGACTTTATCGTTTATGATCCCATTCGACCCAAAATTGATATCTGGGGGTTTTTGAGATCGCCAATTATGAATTCTCGGTCAAAATTCGGAAATTCAAAATAGCGGCGCAAATATGGCTGACGACATTTGTCATTTAGATCCAAATCGATCAAAATCGATATCTGGGGGTTTCCTAGGTCGCGGATTACGAATTTCTAATAAAAAATTTAGTTCAAGATGGCGGACGACTTTACCGTTGATGATTCGATTCGTCTCAAAATCGATATCTGGGAATTAGAGCATATCAAAAGACTAAAATGTAAAAAATCAAATTATGTAAAAAAATATTTTTTAAGAAAGCTTTTATTTAAATGCTCTGAAAGGAAGAAATACATTTTGAAGTAAATCAAACCCATCATTTTGTTACATTATATAATTTTTTTATGATATAGAAGCTTATCGCGAGCAATCTCCTTTACACGGAAAAATCTCGCGACAAGCCTTTATACCATAAAGAAATATATATAATGTAACAAAATGATGGGTTTGATTTACTTCAAAGTTTATTTTCTACTTTTTAGAACATTTAAATAATAGCTTTTATATAATTTTTTGTACGTATTTTCAAGACGCACAACTTTTAATAAACACTTTTCTTTCTAAAATCAATAGTTTTTTCTAAATCTCGAAAAACCCATTTTCTCACACCTTCATTGTTTAATAAAAAAATTTCCACCGAAAAGAATTGAAGCCTAATAAATCCTACAATGCTACCATCATTCTGAACATCCTGGATTCGGCTTATACCTAGAAACATTTTTATTTTCGTCAAAATGCTAATTCGACTGGAGTAAACGAACAAATAGTTAGGCCATATTTCTTTGAGGGGAAATTTGAATGCGGAACGTTTTCTAATTTTTTTCCAAACTGAATTTTCAATCGAAATTGAAAACTTACCCCTTATTGCATACAACAATGTGATATTTCAACTTGATGGAGCCCCATCCACAATGCAATGGTAGTATGGAATTGGCTAAACGAGAACTTTCCCCAGAGGTGGATTGGAAGAAGTAGCCCTTTTATTAATTGGCCTCTGAGATCACCTGACCTCACGCGCCTGGACTCTGTTTTATGGGGGGTTTCTAAATGAACAATAACAGAAAGTCAATTGAGACATGAATTAAGGCTGATGGAGGTTTGATAGAACATAATATTTAATTCTTTTGGTTCTATTTATTACTCATTTGTGTAAATTGTTTAAAAAAAAATTAGAAATAATTTTTATCAAAATGCCTAAAATGATTTTTTTCACCAACACCTCATTTTTTAGAATTCAGCTAAACTTCGGATTCAGGGTTTTTGATTTCGTTAATAAATTTTTTTGTATAGAAAATGCCTACTATGATTTTTGTTTTAAATAATTAATCATCGTAAATGGCCTTGCAATTAAAGATGGAATAAATGGACCTTGGTGACCTCTATCTTTTAAGAGCAGTTTGATTTAAATCGGACAAAAACAATAGTTATTTGTTTAACTAGGCAGCAAAATCGTAGATACGCTCGGCTAGGAACTCAGCCAAGGCAGTCAATCTATTTTGCTGCTGAGTTGAACATATAATTTTTTCGTCGATTGTTTAAATATATTCTAAAATAATTAATTAAAATAATTCAAGTCAATCAGCAAAATGTCACTTTCCCTGCCTAGGCAGGAAAGTGTTCACTTTTCTGCCTAGATGAGCACTTTCCTGCCTAGGCAGGGAAAGGGACACTTTGCTGATTGACATTAGTCAGCAAAGTTAGTACTTTGCTGTCAATCGGCGAAGAAATAATTATTACGCTGTTACACTCTTAAGTGAGATACTCTGCATATCAATATATAAGTCTACAAATAAATAAAAATGGATGCAAGTCTATTACTTGATGTATATCATCAATTAAAAATTAAATTATCCCACCGAACGTTAAGTGGGTTAAGTCCGAAAAGTAAGAATAACTTACTTTTCAACTAAAAGGAACACTCTTTGCCAACATTAAGAATTACCTCCGTGTAAGATTTAGTTCAATAAACATTTTACTTTTACTCATTTTGTCAGCTTGTACCACCATTAAAAAGCATTTAAAGGATTGTGTTTATTGGTACTTACGTAAAGTATAATAATAAAATTTATGTTTTATATTTAAGGGTTAATTTAAAAGGTTTATCTGCCATAACTTACATTATATTATGACTGCTTCATTGCATTATAAACACATTATTTGATGTGGACCGGGAATATTTTTGCCAAAAGAAATAAGCCCAATATAGTTATTTATGTTACAAGTCCTGAAAGTGATGTGTATGGGGGCGAGCGTAGGTGCGTCTTTACTATGTACATACTTCGATATGCGATGTAAAGCAACGTTAGGCGTGGTTAGTAGTTGGATTGGTGACCGTTCCAACTGTTGTAGGGTATGTCCCCTACCAGTCATAATGAAAAAGCAAAAAATTCCAAAAATTAGTAAAAAATCAAATAATCTCATGCCACCTGGCAAACTATATAAAGAAAGTCAATAAGACCTCAATCTTATCAAAAAAATTGTAATTCAACTCAAAAAAATCAGAGAAAATTAGCCAATCATCGATAATTCACAAATAACCATAATTCATCAAATTCAGACATAAAACATTCATTTCCACTCATCCGTAACCATCCGAAAAACAAAATTCAAAAATACAGCCCCCATATATTCTTTAACTTAGTCCAATTCTTCATCTAAACACAAATTCTCATCATCGCCCTTCAATACGTCTTGACCACCCCTCGTATATGTAACTATCTTAAATTCAACCATCGAGCCCGTTTCCCCACGTTAAAAAGCCCATTTCAAATAATTTTCCATTTTTACTTTTTAATCAGCCCCTGTATACGTCAATTCACGTTCCGTGCCTCGAGTCCCAAAAGCCCGAATATCGTTTCACCGAATTTGCCCAATCCCACTGCTATTATAAACTTTCCCCTTTTCAATCACCCCCGTATAATAGCAGACACCCATACTATATCTCCGTTCAGATCGATTCATACCCGTATTGTACCTTGTTAATATCTCATCTTATTACCTGACGCACGAACTGGATACCTTTTAACGGAGTTACAGCCTGTTAACAGCGGACCTTCGTGATACCTTACGGGTCGAGCCGGATTTCAAAACTTCAAATAACTCCCAAACGAAAAATGATCCGACCTTCAGTCAAATTTTAATCGATTCCCCTTCACATAACCGATCTGCCCATATAAAAATTATTTTCAAAATCCAAAATTTTCAAGTATTGCACAACATGATGCAATCGATGACTCATCCTTGCCCGCACTGAGCGATTTCAAGCCTTTCCAGCTCTCCGCGAGACTCGACGGGGCGAGAAAAACGAAACATTTCTAATTTAGTATAAATACCGGTGCATCGCAAGACGTAGCCAAGTTCAGTTTTCGGCAGTGACTCCAAAGTTTAGTTTTCGCGACGTGATAAAGTGGGACAAGTTTCCTTGTAGTGTAATAAGTGTGTACTAGTGCTTCGGTCCGGTTAATATTTAAATACCCACCGTCTAGACAGGCTTTCTTAACCACCCATCCTAGCAACTTCTCGTGACTAACTGTTCCGATCTAGCTTCCCAGACCGAAAACTGGTTAAAAAGAGTTAGTTTTAAGTATCGCCTTTAGTGCCCCCATTTTTTATTTTATTTTAATATTTCTATTTTCGTCCAAAGCGACATTTTAATTCCCGCCGACACGGCCAAGTTAAAAAATATATTCTCCAGTGAATTTTCTCAGATTTATCTACAATTTTAAATTAATTCAAAAAGCATTTTAAATAAATTCTATTGACAGAATTTATGTTGTCGAATAGTTTCAACCAAAAAGAAACTTTGTAAAAATAAATAACTCTTTTCAACTCTGTTAATCAAAAAACTAAAAATAAAAATATTTGTTCGTTCCGTTTAAATAAAGTGTTAAGTTTTTCAAAGAATTATTATACAGGGTGCAGTCATTGACCCTTAACGAAAACATTTTTAATAAAACAGTGTTCAACAACGATAAGGTTGTCACTGCAGTGCTTCGACTGTTCCTGAATACAACTATACAGGGTGTAGCATTGACCCTAACCTTCACCACAGAAACAAACCAGAAGACTTCTCACAACAAAATAAAGTGCCCGAACGCCCTCGAGGGTCTCAGCTCTAACCCCCTGCAGTTCCAATTTTTTATTTTCCCACTTGAAGAGGCGTGTCCGTGTTCACAACTATTGTAGGGTATGTCCCCTACCAGTCACAATGAAAAAGCAAAAAATTCCAAAAATTAGTAAAAAATCAAATAATCTTATGCCACCTGGCAAACTATATAAAAAAGTCAATAGGACATCAATCTCATCAAAAAACTGTAGTTCAACTCAAAAAAATCAGAGAAAATTAGACAATCATCGATAATTCACAAATAACCATAATTCATCAAATTCAAACATAAAACATTCATTCCCACTCATCCGTAACCAAATCATCACAAAAAATAAAATTCAAAAATACAGCCCCCGTATATACTTTAACTTAGTCGAATTCTTCATTCAAACACACATTCTCATCATGGCACTCCGATACGTCCCGATTTTATAAGCAATTCCCCTTTCCAAAAAATTCGAACTTCTTGACCACCCCTCGTATATCTAACTACCTTAAATTCAACCATCGAGTCCGTTTCCCCACGTTCAAAAAACTCATTTCCTAAATTTTCCATTTTTACTTTTCAATCAGCCCCTGTATACGTCAATTCACGTTCCGTGCCTCGAGTCCCAAAAGCCCAAATATCGTTTCACCGAATTTGCCCAATCCAACTGCTATTATAAACTTTCCTCTTTTCAATCACCCCTGTATAATAGCAGACACCCATACTATATCTACGTTCAGCTCGATTCATACCCGTATTATACCTTGTTAATATCTTATTATCTGACGCACGAACTGGATACCTTTTAACGGAGTTACAGCCTGTTAACAGCGGACCTTCGTGATACCTTACGGGGTCGAGCCGGATTTCGCCCACTAAACTCCAGATAACTCCCAAACAAAAAATGATCCGATCTTCAGTCAAATTTTAATCGATTCCCCTTCACATAACCGATCTGTCCATATAAAAATTATTTTCAAAATCCAAAATTTTCAAGTATTGCACAACATGATGCAATCGATGACTCATCCTTGCCAGCACGGAGCGATTTCACGCCTTTCCAGCTCTCCGCGAGACTCGATGGGGCGAGAAAAACGAAACGTTTCTAATTTAGTATAAATACCGGTGCATCGCAAGCCGTAGCCAAGTTCAGTTTCGGCAGTGACTCCAAAGTTTAGTTTTCGCGACGTGATAAAGTGGGACAAGTTTCCTTGTAATGTAATAAGTGTGTACTAGTGCTTCGGTCCGGTTAATATTTAAATACCCACCGTCTAGACAGGCTTTCTTAACCACCCATCCTAGCAACTTCTCGTGACTAACTGTTCCGATCTAGCTTCCCAGGCCGAAACCTGGATAGAAAGAGTTCGTTTTAAGTAATCGCCTTCAGTGCCCTATTTTTATTTTATTTTAATATTTCTGTTTTCGTCCAAAGCGACAATTTATTTCCTGCCGACACGGCCAAGTTAAAAATATATTTCCCAGTGAATTTTCTCGGATTTAATTACAATTTAAATAATTCTAAAAGCAATTTAAATAAATTCTATTGACAGAATTTATGTTGTCGAATAGTTCAACCAAAAAAAGAAACTTTGTAAAAAATAAATAACTCTTTCCAAACTCTGTTAATCAAAAACCATAAATAAAAATATTTGTTCGTTCCGTTTTAAATAGTGTTATTTTTTCGAAGAAATATTATACAGGGTGCAGTCATTGACCCTTAACAAAAACATTTTAAATCAAACAGTGTTCAACAACGATAAGGTTGTCACTGCAGTGCTTCGGCTGTTCCAGAATACAACTATACAGGGTGTAGCGTTGACCCTAACCTTCACCACAGAAACAAACCAGAAGACTTCTCACAACAAAATAAAGTGCACAAACGCCCTCGAGGGTCTCAGCTCTAACCCCCCGCAGTTCCAATTTTTTATTTTCCCGATCAGAGGGTCCTGTTCGTGTTCACAACGAAGACCACGTCCTCGCCTCACCCATCTTCCTGCGGCTTGTATATCAGTGTATGCGCGGAAGCTATACAACCTTAGACGAGGGTTGTATAGGAGATATACCATCCTTCGGAGGGGATGTAAAGCCGTCGGTCCCTTGCCTATTAAATGTTAGGCAAGTAAAAGATCCCTACTCTTCTTAAGGGAAGAGGTTCGGCAAAATTCCTGGTTGGGGGTAGCTCGTCTACAGGCGTCGGTGTTAGGCCTCAGTAGCGGAAATAGGCCGACGTTAAATAAATGTATAAAAAAAAAAAAGTGTTGTGTTACGGTACGAGTTAGATGTTTACGGACGAGACGACGTAGGAGCCGAGCCCGAAATTTCTAAACGAGTACTGTAACATCACTTAACGGATGTGTAACGTACAACATTTTATTTCATACTGTGCTTTTAATATTCCGCGATTTAACTAAAGACACATCATATCTAATTTCATTTGTACTTTCGATATTCCGTGATTTAACCAGTCACATTACCTGCTTTTAAAGTTGCATAGCGACGGCATGCTTTATTTGTTAATTTATTTATTTGAATTTCATTTGAATTGTGAAAAATGGAAGCTAAGTTAAAACAGTCCGGAAAGTTGCTTAGCAACATTTTTCCGGCTCTGATCCCGTAATAACCTATTTTCCGGACTCAAATTAATGACGTAATCAAACAATTACATGACAGTATGAAATAAATAGTTATTTCAACGTTATAGGTTCAATCCCACGTGAATTTTTCATTGAAGGCAAAAGGTCTGATTTTCACAATTTTTTTTATTAAGCTACCAATTTCATAAACAATTTCTACTTCGCTAGAACTTGCTAGGTTAATATTGTTATAACAATAGTTCTCATATTTTGTTGAGGCTAATTGCCCTTATTTTCTCTTATTGATTTAGACGAGAGTTTGGACTATATTTATTTATTATTGATGTTGATTTTTACAAATTATAATTCGATTGACAATTTTTTATACGTAATATTTTTATTTTCTGTCATGTTATTGTTTGACATTTTTCGAATTTATGAAACATGCAATCTTCGATAAAAAATATAAATTAACTTAACAAACCGCCGCCCTTGAAAGGCTGGACTTTTAAAGTAAATGTACATAAAACATTAAGAAAAAATGCATCTTACAACACATATAACAAAAGTATTTAGAACATTAAATTATTCACAATAAGACAATTCTAAATGTCATTTATGGATACATTGGTCTCTATTGGAAGAACACATATTTTTGCTACTGCACGCTGCACTATGTTTTTAGCAGTTTTTACACTCACCACGCGTACTCTGTCGTCATCTCCTGCGTGTAACTTTACTATTCTTCCTACAGACCAGCATAATGGAGGCAAATTATCTTCTTTCAGTAGCACCATTGTTCCAACACGTATGTCGTTGTGGTGAGTTTGTCTCCATTTGCTTCTTTGCTGAAGAGACGAGAGATATTCGTTTTTCCATCGATTCCAAAAATGTTGTACAATTTGCTGTAATCTTTTATACAACGTTAGTCTGTTAGGAGCTGTTTCTTGTACATCTCCCTGTGGGACTGCTGTTAATATATCTCCTATTAGGAAGTGACTGGGAGTAAGAAAAATGAGGTCGTTGGGATCTTCAGATACTGGGGTTAATGGTCTTGAATTCATGACCGCCTCTATTTGTACGAATACAGTATTTAGTTCCTCAAAAGTAAAATGAGTACTCGTATTGCCAATAATCCGTTTAAAATGGTATTTTGCAGACTTAACTGCTGCCTCCCAGAGGCCACCAAAATGAGGTGATCTTGCTGGTATAAAATGCCATTGAATATAATTTTGGTTTAAAAAATTTGAAATGCTATTTTCGTTTTTAATATTTGACAACATTTTGTTAATTTCTTTTAGTTCATTGTTTGCGCCATGAAAATTAGTTCCGTTGTCTGACCAAATGTTTTTACATATTCCTCGTCGAGACGTGAATCTCTTTAAAGCATTGACAAAGGAATCAGATGTCATATCCCCGACTAATTCAAGATGTACCGCTTTAGTGGAAAAACAAACAAAAATGCATAGGTAACATTTTACTACGGCACGATTCCTAGTCTTGCCATCTTTGATATAAAATGGTCCGGCATAATCGACACCACAATTAATAAACGGTCTTTCATTCTGAAGACGACATTCCGGTAAGTTTCCCATTAGCTGGGTTACACTCAGTGGTTTAACCTTGAAACAAGTAATGCATTCACGTAACACTCGTTTTACTGTAGAACGACCTTTTAAAGGCCAAAATTTTGTTCGTATGGCAGCCAATGTGGCTTGTATACCTGCATGTAAATTTCTACGATGCTCATAGTTTATTAATAGTTTTGTAAACGGATGATTGTTAGGTAGCACCATAGGATGTTTGTGATCATTGGCAATGCTTGATTTTGACAATCTTCCGCCTACCCGAATTATACCCTCTTCATCTACGAAAGGATTTAATGATATAAGCTTGCTGATTCGTGTGACTGCATTTGACTTTTTCAAAGATGATAAGTCATGTTCGAATTCTTCTGACTGACATAATTTAATGAGAATAGTCATAGATTCGTTTAACTCATCTATTGTTAAATTACCGGTAAGTTTGCAAAACTTATGTGTGGTAAGATTTTTCTTAAATCTTATGCAGAAAGTTGCTACATGATGTAGTTTAGTTAAAGATGAATATTTGGAAAAAAGGGTTTCATTGAGAGAATATATGCAAGATAAAGTAGTTATTTTAACTTCTAATAATTCTTTTTCCGGTAACTGATATGCTGTAGGCCAAAATTCTGAATTTTCCAGCAGCCAAATCCTAACCACCTAACCACCATTGTGATAAATTCAAAATTTTCTCTGGATTAACTCCGCGTGAAATTATATCCGCCGGGTTGTCGCTCGACTTAACATGACGCCATTCAACATTAGAACCAAGTCGTTGAATTTCGGCTACTCTATTTGCTACGAATGTTTTCCAATTTGTAGGTTGAGAATTTAACAAAGAAAGAACTATTGTGGAGTCAGTCCAATGAAATATTTTACTTACATTCATGTGTAAAGCTTCTACTACTTTATTTGATAATTGTGCTAAAAGTAAGGCCCCACAGAGTTCTAGTCTGGGAAGAGTAACACTTTTGAGTGGCGCTACCCTAGACTTCGCACATAATAAACGAATGTATGATTCACCAAGTGCATTTGTGCTTTTAAGATATATAGCTGTACCATAAGCTATAGTTGAAGAATCGCAGAACCCATGTAATTCGATGTCTGTCCAATTCGCTACAAGAACTTGTCTTGGTATTTTTATATTAGACAAACAAGATATTTGTTTGCAAAATTGTATCCACTCCGTGAATATATTACTGGGTACCGATTCATCCCAATCGAGTTTGAGCCACCATAAATATTGTAACATGATTTTAACCTTTATTATCACAGGGCCCAATAGTCCAAGAGGATCGAAAATTTGCGATACTGTTGACAAAATTATCCTTTTGGTCACCCGTTGATTTGAATGTTGAATGTTAATAGCAAATTGTAAGCTATCGCTTGAAGAATTCCATAAAAGTCCTAGCATTTTAATACACGAATCATCCGTAATGTAATATTCCGAAGAATTGTCTTTATTATCCTCAAAGTTATTTAATACGTTTCTGTCATTGGAAAGCCATTTGCGTAGTGGAAAACCCCCACTTTGAAGTAAAGTACTAATTTCACGTTTGACCTGAATTATTTCTTCTATTGTGTCCGAACCCGTGATTAAATCATCCACGTAGAAGTCCTTTAGAATTATTTGGCACGCCGTTGGAAATTTATCATGATTTTCTAAGGCTATTTGTTGTAAGCTTCGAATGGCCAAAAATGCAGCTGATGCTGTACCGTAACTAACCGTGTTTAACTTATAATGATCTAACGGTAAATCGGGATGTGTACGCCAAACGATTCTTTGTAAATTGCGTTGATGTTCTGTGATTTCTACCTGTCTGTACATTTTCTCTATGTCCGCAGTAACTACATAAACATGTTTTCTGAATCGTAGTATTATGGAAAAGAGATCGTCTTGTATAGTGGGACCTACCATTAAAATATCATTAAGAGATGTACCTGAATGGCTCTTGGCGGATGCATCAAATACAACCCTAAGTTTGGTAGTAATTCTGTTTTCTCGTATGACACCATGATGTGGTAAGTAATACCTAGAATTATCAGGAATGTCAATTTCACTAGTATCGATTTTAGACATGTGTCCTAATTGAACATATTCGTTCATAAATTCGATATACCGATGCCTTAATTGCGGATTTGACGTAAGTTTTCTTTCAAGTGACAAAAATCGTTTGATAGCGCCTTCTTGAGAATTTCCGAGGTCTGGAGCGTTTTTGCGAATTGGTAATGAGACCTTGAATTGTCCCGATTCTAAACGTTCTGTGGTTTCAACGAAACATTGTTCGCATTCGAGTTCTTCTGTTGTAAATTTGCTAATAGTTGGACATTCCTCTATTTTCCAAAATTTTTCTAATTGATTTTAAATAGTTTCTTCAATTGATAAGTTGCACGAAATGTTTTTTGATCTTTTAATAAATTGAGAATTGATAGGTCCAGATATGATCCAGCCGAAATGAGATTTTTGCAAGATTGGGTTACCTTTGCCAAGTCGTATCTGTCCGACACAAAGTAGATTGAAAAATACTTCTGCGCCAAGTAAAACATCGATTTGTCCAGAAGTATTAAAAGTAGGATCAGCTAAAGTTAAAGTTTCTGGAATATTCAGATTAGATGAATTGAAGCCTATCATAGGAATATTATTTGTTATTTTTTCTAACACAAGAAACGTGAGATTTTCAGAATATGCATTATAACATGATTTTATAGAAGCTTCGGCCCTTTCCGAAACTTTGATTGATGCCTGATTAATACCAGTTACTGGCCAATTTATTTTATTAACTGATAGCCCCAACTGTTTTGAGAGTTGTCTTGTGATAAAATTCGATTGGGAGCCTGAATCTAATAAGGCTCTGCATTTTACTAATTCGCCTTTATCATTTTGAATATAGATTAAAGCGGTTGACAATAAGATATGCGGTATTTGTTTAAGAGAGCAATGCGTTGTAATTGTTAAATCTAATTCTGAATTATTATTTGATTGTGGTAAATGTGATTGTAATAAATGATATGAATTTTCTTGTTGTAACGTATTCTCTTGTGCCGATTGTGAAAGCGTTGATTGAGATTGTAAAGCCGTTTCGTTTGCATTAGGAGAGTCCTCCTTGTATATATGTAGCAAAGTATTATGTCTTTCGTTACATTTTTTGCAAGACATAGATTTGCAATCAAAATTCGAATGACCCCATCGTAAACAATTTGTGCAGAGTTTCAATTTTTTAACCTCAGTGAACCGAGATTTTACAGGTAGTTTTAAGAAATTTTGACAATTATAAATAAAATGCGTTCCCTTACAGAAATTGCAATGCTTCCAGGTTTCATCTGTTGAAACGTGTGAGAAAGATTTAGCATCCATGCCTTTCTTAAAATGTTGTTTATTTAGTTGAGAAAATTTATTATCAACACTAATACTCAAGGTCTCTAATAATTGACACCGATTATTCAAAAATGTTATAAATTCTTTCATTTTAGGTAACTCTTTCGTTGTTATTGATTTTTCCCATTCGCGTTTTGAGAAGTTGTCTAATTTTCGAGATATGATATTAATTAATAAGGCATCCCAATGCTCAGTTGGTAAACCTAAGTTTTTAAGTGCCCTCGTATGTTTATGGAATTCGTCGACTAAAGTTCGCAAATATTTATGCGACTCCTTTGTTAATACTGGTAAGTCAAGTAGAGAATTAATATGTGCGTTTACAATTACTCGTTTGTTATCAAAGCGTTCGCGTAAAAGCTCCCATGCTGTAGTATAGTTCAAATCTGAAACCTCGATCGAATGAGTGATCGCCGCAGCTTCATCTTTTAAGCTCGAATTTAAATATAGAAATTTCTGAACATTACTTAAAGAAGAGTCTCTATTCACTAAAGCCTCGAATGCATCATGAAACTGTTGCCATTGTTCATATTGACCGCTAAAACTAGGTAATTCTAATGTTGGTAATTTTACTTGTCTGCTTTGAAAAGTATTTGTATTTACTGATTTCACTGGTGTGAAATCGATAATTAAACGTTTTGCCTTTGACACAATGTCAAAAAATTTGCTTTCAAAAGATTCACGTTCGTTTACTTGACATTCACTGTCATCGAATATTTCAATGTCTGACTGAATAGCGTTAAATTCATTCCAAATGATTTCTATTTTGTCTAAACGGGTTGTTAGCTCAATTACGCACCGATTTTTGTCAAAATTAGTCACGAAAGTAGCAAATCTGGTTAATTGTGACTTAATTTGCCCGCGTTTTGAGACAAGATCACGTAGTTCTGGTTGATTTTCTTCCATCTTAAAAGTATTTGGCAATATACTTTAACAAAATGATAAAATAGCTATAAAACTATGAAATAAATCTGAACTGCATGTAATTGTTGTAGTTTGCAATCTTATGAAAGAGATACTTAATACACCTAAACTATAATGTAGAATGTGAAGCACATGAAAAGTAATGCTAGAAAATTTGAGAATTAAATTCAAAAATCGATTACTGTATTCATACAAATATACTTGCGTAGGAACTGCTTAACTTGGTTGACTGCTCCGTCGCCTCAGATGTCCAAGACGTCGTGGTACCAAGCCGTGTTCTCCACTGAATACAATTTTCGTTGGTTATAACGCTGGTTGGTTACAATTCTGCCGCTGCTGCACGTGTAGAACCGACAATAATTGCCTGAGAAATTCTGCTGAATGCTATCCGAGCTCGAAGGACCATATGTTGAGGCTAATTGCCCTTATTTTCTCTTATTGATTTAGACGAGAGTTTGGACTATATTTCTTTATTATTGATGTTGATTTTTACAAATTATAATTCGATTGACAATTTTTTATACGTAATATTTTTATTTTCTGTCATGTTATTGTTTGACATTTTTCGAATTTATGAAACATGCAATCTTCGATAAAAAATATAAATTAACTTAACAAACCGCCGCCCTTGAAAGGCTGGACTTTTAAAGTAAATGTACATAAAACATCAATAATAAATAAATATAGTCCAAACTCTCGTCTAAGTCAATAAGAGAAAATAAGGGCAATTAGCCTCAACATATTTATTGCATCAATATCTCACATTTCAAAGTTCTACTACTCATTAATTATGTCTAATAAAGCAGTTTAATAAATAAAACGTACACAAAGCAGGGTTTTTCTTAACTTCTCTTCTGGGGCTTAGACAATTAAAACTGGTTATAGACTAAAAGCAGGTATGAAATTTATTTACAATATTTCTTTTCTTTTTATACATTTATTTAACGTCGGCCTATTTCCGCTACTGAGGCCTAACACCGACGCCTGTAGACGAGCTACCCCCAACCAGGAATTTTGCCGAACCTCTTCCCTTAAGAAGAGTAGGGATCTTTTACTTGCCTAACATTTAATAGACAAGGGACCGACGGCTTTACATCCCCTCCGAAGGATGGTATATCTCCTATACAACCCTCGCCTAAGGTTGTATAGCTTCCGCGCATACAATGATATACAAGCCGCTGGAAGATGTGTGAGGCGAGAACGCGGTTTCCGTTGGAATGGTCACTCATCCAAGTACTAACTGCGCCTGTCGTTGCTTTACATCGCATACCGAAGTATGTACATAGTAAAGACGCACCTACGCTCGCCCCATTTACAATATTTCAGTACGCGTAAAAATGTGTAGGCAGATCATTATAAATTCACTGAACAAGGAGTTGAAGGTCTGGCACCCTAGAGCGATGCTCTCACAGAGAGTAAAAAATTATCAAATTGATATATAACAGCAGTTTAGTATTTTAATATATTGAATTTAAGGAGATTTTATATAAACAAAAATACTACCAGATCAAATATGTTAAAATAAACACTGGGACACGCGTCTCGTGCGCGCCTCTTTATTAATATATTTTTTTTACTTTTAATAACATTTCGATAGCTTTGACTTGTGTCAGTGAAAATACAAACATTTATATAAACAATCAATTCACGTTTCTATTCAAAAATATAAAATATTATTTTGTTTAATAACAAAATGCTAAAACATAAAATATCTTGACAAATATACATCATAGAAAAAACTTTATCTTAAGCTGTTCATTTTTTAATAGACTTTTAAGGAATGTAAAATATTTCATATTTGAAGTATGTTTGAATATTAAGATTTAAGAAATTTCTCTGTTTTTAAGGCTGTTTCATAAGGATACAAAGTTTTACCAACAACTACGGTTTTCAGCTGTTTCAATATCTATTCCGAGATTTGAAATTCCGAGATAAGATTGTACTTTGTAAGAGCTTTGTTTTCCTTACGTTTAATTGAAGTTTACCCATATTATTAAAAAGAAACAATCATTTGCTTAAATATACCTAATTTTGCAATATACATTTTTTTAAATAATGATAAAAATCGGAGTTAATTCTTGTTTATACAAGCTGTTGAACAACAGACGCAGTTGTTCTACTTCCCCAGAAGAATTAAGTATAAGCTATTTCTTTCCAGATATTATTTTTTACACGCTTTATATTAGTTTCACCTGTATGTTTGTTTGTATGTATGTAACTTTTCAATATTTGAACGTGATTTTCACCCACTTTAAAACGTCAGATTAAACTGAAACTTTGCACACTTATCAAGGACCGATGACAATACAATAATTTGACAACTTTGTCCTAATGTCCTCACCAGGATCATCAGGGTCAAATAAAATTTAAAAATGGCTAATCTATTGTCGACATTTTGCCGGAGGCGCCGCATTTATTAATATAACGTATTTGCCGTTGTATAAGCCCTTGTTAAACGTTAGTTCCAACTTTAATACATACATACATGAATGGCAAGAGGGTGACTAAAAAAATTATAGTTTAAAAGACTAAATAAACATGCTTTAATAGCAAACCGAAATAAAAAGAAAAAAATAATGTTTACATATTTTAAATATTTTATTGGAAAAAGCGTGGGGTGCAATAAAAATATAGTAAAAAGCACCCCACGCTATATACAATAAAATATTAAAATATGTAAACATTATTTTTTACTTTTTAGTTCGGTTTGCTATTAAAGCGTGTTTTTTTAGTTCTTTTAAACTATAATTTTACCACTAAATCTTTGTAGGTTCGTTTTATTACTTAATATAAAGGTGAACTTTGATGAACTAAATCAGTCAATATCTCATCTTCTTCAGAAGAAAATTTTCCTCTCATTTTTGAATAATTTATTGATTACTAAAAAAATTAAATGTGGCGCACTGTCCAAACAAGTCAAGCTCCTTAAGGTACGGTTTGTTAGATCAGTGCGTCGCGTATGCTGCAGTCAGCCAAGCGCGACTTATTTTCAGCTCACCAACAATATAGAGGATGAGGATAGCCATTTACGTTCATCAACTCTCAACATCTGATCTAGCGGCCGTGAAGGTGGAATGTTTGGTGGCAGGCAAACCAACAAATATTGTCTTAGCATCAATATAGCTCCCTCAATACTCGGCCACTCCACCACCAACAAGGGAGATGGAGGAACTGGTACCATACTGCCGCAATCAAAACCGGAAATTAATCATGGGCTGTGACGCCAACGCACACCATGTGACCTGGAGCAGTGAAAACAACAATTCAAGAGGTAAGTCGCTTTATGATTATATTACCGGTAACAACCTTAGCATAAATAATAGAGGCTGTACACCGACATTTATTAACTCTAGAAGTCAAACTGTAATAGACGTAACACTATCAACGTGGCATATATCCAGCCTAATCCACCAGAATTGTCATGCATCTGATTGTGTAACACTATCAGGCCACCAATGGATAAACTTTGAAATTAATCTTATCAAGGCACCCAAAAAATCATTCCGAGATCCCCGGAGACCTGATAAGGATAAATATCGATGTCAACTCAGGGAGAATTTGGAAGGAGGGGCGCAGAAGGAGTAGTGAAATAGAGTAATATGTCAAAATCTTGCAAACAGCCACGAAACATCCTGGCCATTGAGGTCCTCGCAACAGCCCAATGAGGCCACCAAAGCGGTGGTGTCAAAGGCTGACTGACCTCAAGAAGAAGGCTAGGATTTCGTTCAACAAAGCAAAACTGATAGGACAGGAATCAGATTAGGAATCATACAAAACCAATCTGAAAGAGTTTAAGAAGCAAGTCAGACAGAGACAAAGAGAGGCGCGGAGAACCTACTGTGAGAAATTAGAAGATTACTCACAAACTGCTAAGTTATGCAAAATCCTCGCCAAAGACAAAGACCTTGACCTCTGCCTATTAAAAAGGAGTGATGTGAAAGATGCTTATGTACGAGGAATGGTTGCGATAGGCTGTCCGCAGGGAGCTGTAATATCACCACTGCTATGGAATCTCGTTCTTGATAGCCTCTTGTGCCGCCTCAGTTCAGAAGGATTTCACACAATTACCTACGCAGATAATTTATTAATAATGCTTAGAGGTAAATTCAAAGGAGTCCTCTGTGAAAGAATGCAAGGGGGCCTAAGAATAATCGAAAAGTGGTTCAGAGAACACTCCCTGTCTGTGAATCCCAGGAAGACGGAGATGGTTCTCTTCACAAGGAAACTACGAGCACTGAAGGCACCTGTCCTCCTGGATCAACACTAAGTTTGCAATCAGAAGTGAAATACATTCGGGTAATCCTCGATGCCAATCTAACATGGAATCTTCACTTAGATAGAAGACTAAAGAAGGCTTACATTTCTTATGAGCAATGCAGGAACATGGAGAAAACTTGGGGAATGAAACCCAAAGTGGTCATGTGGATATACACTGCCATCATAAGATCAATGATAACTTATGGAACTGTGGTCCGGTTGCCTAAAAGCAAACATGCTACAGCTAAGGTCAAGTTCAGCCAAGTGCAGAGAGTGCCTGTCTAAGCATAATCGGAGCTACGTGGACAACGCCAACGAGAGCTATGGAGGTAATGCTGTGTCTGCCACCACTAGATATATATCTAGGAGAAGTGGCTCTGGCAACAATGGTAACGCCTCAGATCCATATACATACAATCAAATGTAGGCTGTGGAGAGGCCAGAAGTCGCCTGTGGAATGAGGCTGTCAGGAAGATGCCTCTTTTACAGGCGTACATAGATGACATTTTTCCCAGGTTTGTCTTTGACAGGCCCTATATAATACAGACGAATGGTGAGAACGCGGCTGCTGGCGAAGGTGTAATCAACATCTTCACAGAAAGAAGGATGGGGCATGATGTGAAATATACTCTGCAAATCGAATATAAATGGGCTATGGATGAGAGAGCCAGCGTAGTACAGGCGGAACTGACTAGCATAACCATAGCCGCAAAATAAATTGTCGGGCAAAACAATCAGGATTTACACATATCGTAGGCTATCATTACTAGTCCTGAGAAGTTACAAAATTACCACAGGAGCAGTATAGGAATGTCACCAAGCACTTGTGGGTGCCTCCAGCATGAATACTGATATGCTGGATGAAAGGACATGCACAGTGTAGAGGCAGCAAAGTAACCAACAGAATGACCAAGAAGGTGCTGCCTTCTTGGTCTAAGTATCTCTGGACCAGGCCCGACCAGTCTGTTACCAATCACGGCGATAACAGAAATAATTAAAAAGAACGCAAGAAGCTGTGGGATGAAACAAGCAGTTGTCAGCTTGCTAGGGAACTTTTAATATGTCCCAACAAGGGTACAGCAATGCACTACCTGGCAATGTCCAGAAGGAACCTATGTTTTATAGCGGGAATCCAGACTGGACACTGTCCGTTAAGGAAACATCTACATAACATGAGATTAAGCGAAACACCTCTCTGTAGAAGTTGTCAACAAAAAGATGAAACGGTTCAACATGTACTCTGTGACGGTTCTGCCGTCTCATCAACCAGAGCATCCATTTTGGGAGAACGTTGGCCTACTTTGGCCGATGTAAAGGAGATGCTCCTAGGCAGCATCACCACATATTTCGCAATATTAGGAGGCCTAGACAAGTGTCTTACAGGGAGGAAGTACAAGATACCTAGTGGCGTACGAAAAAAATGTATAGAAGCTTTAAGGTAGACAATTTACAGATGTACAACTTTTATAATATGTGTTGTTCCCGTTTGGGCCATAAAAACTGAGTTGCGTAACTAACAAGTGTTATTCAGGACAGGACAAATAAACACAATAAATTTTTTTTTTTTTTCGTAGAGCACGAATTTAGCACAGAGGTCAATTTTACAGCTAAAACGCCTGGAGTATCAATATCTCATATGATATTTAAACGACACTAGAATTTAAACATCACGCATTTATAGTCGAGTACATCTATTCTCTGCACTCAAAAAATTCAACAAAAACTTTACATCATTAGTATGCCGTTGGACCAAGCGGCATAATGTCATCAAACAAGCCGACGCACATTAAAAACCTGAAACGGTAAGCGAGCCAATTTGTGAAAGAAATAGTACAGAGAGTATCGGTATTTTAATGAGGTCGTAAAGTTTTTGTTGCATTTTTTGAGTGCAGAGAATAGATGTACTCGACTATACCTTACATATATTCATTCAACGTTTAAATATTATCCTTGGATATTGACTACATACATATTATTTCTGAATATGTAGCACATATGGTCTTAATTGGGATACAGAGAATTGGGGAGCTACGTTCAGTGATTTTTAATTAAATAATTAATTAAGCTTTCAATTTCATTATACAATTAACAATGCACAGGAAATAAAGCGGCGAATTGAAATTTCATATTAAGAGTTTGCTTTTAATTCAATCCAACATTTAGAATTTATAATTGGAAATTTATGGAACGAAGATTGTTTGTAAAGGATCATAGAACAAGCGACCAAAGCACTGGAAAAGTTTCTTCTATTAAATCACATTAAGCTATTTGCTGCATTTAATCTGAATTTCCAAGAGGGACAAATTGCCAATCGGTGCTGATGATATTGGCAAAACTAGAATTTTATGAGTACTATATCTGTACTCTGTACAGTTTGTTTTTAAAGTAATGTATAAACAAATTCGATAAAATAATAAAAGGAGTGTCAAAAATCGCTTGAATAGATATTTTTCAAAAATATTTGTAAAACTTCATTCACGGTTTGTTTCTTAGTTTGCAACTATCACATTTCTTTCATTTTACATATTACTTTTTAAGTCAAAATATTTTGAATGTTTATGAAACTTAATAAATTCAATACAATCGTTTAAAGACAATTATAAAAATCACTATTAGTTTACTAATTGTTCTTTTTTGCTAACAGTCAAGTGACTAAATTAGTTTTTGAGTGTACCAAATAAATAAAATGCTGTTACACTTATACTGTTGGTATTAATTCATTTGACTTGTTTATATTTTATTGCTTGGCAAATAAATTTCCAGGTCAATAAGAAATTATAGAAGATGAACATCTATAAAAATGCAAATAATTAGATATTTTTTATATGTATGGAAGTTTCGTTTGACGAATGCCTTAATTATGGATTCCTCTATTAATGAATATTATTTCTAGAATCCGCGTCGCAGCGATAGATGACATTAAAACCAGAAGTAACTCCAAGTGAAGTGTTTCTGTTAAATAACCTACCTACATAATATACCAAATATCGATCCGTTCTAAACCAGTAAAAATCTCCTTCGACGGGATTTTGCGGAACTGCAATGGAGTCCAACTCCGAAAATATCTTGTCGGAAACGCGTGTGACACGTAAAGATGTTGTCGGGAAAAAAATTTGGAAGTGGAACGAATGTTCATGAGATGTGATTCATAAAACGTTATTTCTGTAACTGAGGCGAAATTGCACAAAACGGGACGTAATCCTCGAGATGTCATTCACAAGATGTCATTTACGTAACTCTATCGAAATTTGAGAAGACGGAACGTGATCCCAAGATGTAATGCACAAGGCGTCATTTTAGAAACTCTCTTGAAAAAGTACTTCATTGTAGTTCATTTTGCAGCTATTATTTTTCAGCTGCAAAATAAGTTTCTAAAACAAGATTTGCATAAATTCGATCGTAATGGTATTGTTCTTGCTAAGGAAGAGGGAGCTTCTTATCTAAACCTCCCTTGGAAAATCGTCATAAATATTATGATCTCTGTTTTGTCTACAAACTAACTGATAAAACTACTGTCCCACTTTACTTCAGTCATAGCTAAACCTGAAGGTGCTATCTAAAAATACCAGATCACAAACTTACATTGAACCTATTATGGATGCATAACACCAATTAACAGAAACAATTTCAGCATCTATAGAAAAGACACTGCCATTTTCAATGACTCTTACAAATTTGTATTGAATTTCTCATGACTCACTAAGACAGTATCCATATTACTTAACGTAGTAGACACGACAATTCATACGGGTGCGCGTTATTTTCCTAACATAAAAGTATACTGTGCCATATGTTATTATATTCAAAATTCAATAAAAAGAGAGAATTTAAAAGAAAAATCTACTTCAGTGGCAATTTAAGTTACAGCAGCCTACTTTGTAAAATACATTTTTAGTTGAATTTAATAAAAATACACTTTTTCATTGTTTGTTATTACGGTTTTTTAAAATCAATTGCAAAAATATAACTTTAGACAGTCTAAACAAAAACGACTTTTTTGTTCTGTGATACTTACTTTACAGTAAAGTTTCAATTTTATTAATTTTTTTTCGTTTTCTAGTGTTCATAGCCTGATTTCAATTTTTTATATTTTAAACTAAACACAGTTTTACTCAGGAGCAATTATAGACATTGTTAAAGAATTTCTTCTAACTTATCAATCAGGCTTTCGAGGTAGAAATTCCTGTGAAACAGCTTTACAGTTCATATCTAAACGGAAACAGCAACTAAACAAACCGAGAACAGGAATATGTGCGGTATTTATAAATCTTAAAAAGTTTTTAAGACTCTTTCATAATACTCGCAAGACCGAAACATATGTCAGAGAAATATGAACAAAACTAATGAAACAATAAACCAAGTGCGTATTGTAACTATTCTTTTGAATATTTATAATTATTCTTTTAAAAAGGCTTTCGAAACTATTGATAGGCAGATACTATTATTAAAATTAAAAGCATATGGCTTTGCAAATACGGTGCTGCATTGGTTTGAGAGTTATCTTTCAAATGGTAAACAAATAATTAATATAAATGATAATAAATCCGGACGTATTTTAAATAACTTCGGGGTGCCAAGGAAGCGTCCTTGAGCTACTGCTATTTATACTGTGTATCAATAACCTGGCGATTGTCTTGAAAAAATGTAAAATCCACCTTTTTGCAGATGATACGTTGATATATTATACTGACAATGATTTCAATTAGTTGGTGGAGACAGTAAATCTGGAATTAAGCAACGTCTCAAATAAATTCAAAGAAAATAAGTTAAAAATAAATTAAATGAAATCCCAATGGATGTCTTTTGGTTCAAATTGTTTGTACAACTCTTTTAAAGAACTAAACATAAATGTCATCTTAAGTAATAAAAATATGGAACATGTAAAAAATATGAAATATTTAGGACTTGTTATTAATAGGGAACTAAAACTAAGTGATCATGTTGGCTCTGTGTTGAAGAAAATAGGTAAATAAGTGGTTTCTTTAGAAGGATCAGTCAGTGTATATAACTTTTTAATCCTGCCACACTTTGCATACTGCTGTTCACTAATCTATACCGCAAACGCTAATAGGGTGACTACAAAAACTTCAAAATAAAGCAATGGGAATTATTTTATTACAAACATTAAAACTTACATGCACATAATGATTTTTATTTATAAAATTGTTAATAATTTACTACCAAATTAATTAAATTAAAAATTAATTAAAGAAATCAAATAAAATTTATACGTGATGTCCATCAATATAGCACTAGGCAAGAACATAACATATACAGGCTGTCCATTTTATCAGGGCACTCGAGAATACCTCACTTAATATCGATCGTACAAAAAAAAATATTTTTACGAAAATTGTGCCGATTTATATAACCTACAAAATAGTTTAAATACATTTGAAATCCATGGCCTACTTTAAGAGTTATGGCGGAAAATATCGAAAATGCGGAAAACGTCTAGGTCAAATATCTTATTTGAAGAGATACGAGAAAAATTCTAAGGCGAAAATTTTTTGCAAAACAGTGTTTCAACGAGGTTTTATCTAATTTTTTTCAAAACCGCTGTATTTTTAGATTTACTCTTCAGGCTGTTAAAAAAATTATTTTAAAACGGGCGGGAAATGGCGCCATTAAATAGAGTAAAATAGGTACCAATGAATTTATTCGATGGCCCCCTCGTTGTCCAGATATAACCCCAATGGATTTTTTTAACAGGCATATATTACAGTTACCCCCGAAATGCTGAGTAATGTTTTAAGTGCAATGCCTCGCCGCGCTCGAACATGCACAAGAAATCGCGGTGGACACTTTGAACACTTGATATGATATCTTAAAAATTATTTTGAGGATTAGATAAATATTAATGTTCTGTGTACTATATTCTTTTTATTATTAATTTGTTTTTGTTACCTAAATTTACTTTATTCTTCTTAACTGTGTCAATGTTTTATTATAGCAGAGATTTGAACAACTTATTGAATTATTTTATCGTTTTATTTAATCATACTTCTCCACGGCAAGTATAATGCTTGTTAAAAAAAATTTATTGGTTTAAAAAAAATGTTTTTTATAATTGCTAACGTAGTACCAATGAATAAATATGGTATGTTATATATCGTTGAAAAGGGAGGAAAATACTCTATTTAATGGCGCCATTTCCCGCCCGTTTCAAAATAATTTTTTTAACAGCCTGAAGAGTAAGTCTCAAAATACAGCGGTTTTGAGAAGAATTAGATAAAACCTCATTGAAACACGGAGATATTTGGCCTAGACGTTTTCCGCATTTTCGTTATTTTCCGCCATAACTCTTAAACTTAGGTTATATAAATCGGCACAATTTTCGTAAAAATATTTTTTTTGTACGACCGATATTAAGTGAGATATTCTTGAAGGACCTGACAAAATGGACAACCTGTATATTAATACAACCCCTAAAACCAATTTTATGAACAGTTTGTTCCATTCTGGTCTCATCCAATATACTATTTTAAATAATGACATAGAAAATGCTAGTTCTGTAAAAGTGTTTAAATATACCTGTAACAGAAAATATCCTCGAGATAAATAAACTTCATTCATTTTATAATGGTGGAGTCGCTTTGTATTAATTTTATCGCATATAAATGAGAACACATTTCCCTTAAACACATGTTTGAACAATTTATTTATAATATTTACAGTTCGATAATATCATCCCTATGAAACTTTTGGGGTACTCGCTTCTTGACTTCCTAGAAGGTACAAAGATTTACTTCTGAATTAAATACAATCATCTGTTTTTTAACCATTACCAAAATTTAACTGAGTTGAAGATTATGGTTTAAAAATATAAATAGGAAGCTATTTTTTAGCAGCCCGTAAATTAGTCACGATGATTCAAGATTTCCGTATAAATATCCAATTTCGGAAGCTCTTATTAAGTGTGAACATGGCATATATATATATATCAAAATGTTATTGGATAATAGAAAAAGTCCATTGCCAAAAAAAGAAAACAATAAATAGTTTAATACAGGTTTTCAAAAATATATAAATTTAGGGGGCACTATAAAGTAGGAAACCTAGGATTTCTTAGATTTTTGTGAAGTTTAGATCGTAATAAAATACGATGATGAGTGTATGTAAAGCCGATAGATAATTCAAGATTTCCGCATAAATATTCAATATTAAGGTACCAGTTACAGATTTATCCGTTTTAAATTAAGCAAAATTTTTTATTCCTTTGTAATTTTTTTGTAAAAATAAAACACTTGTTGGTTCAATTTTCCAATTTCCAGAAAACTCTGTATTAATATTGCAATTTGAATTCTATATTTGCTGGTTTTATCAAGCAGAACATTTTATTCTTTGGCATTATTTTGTAAAACTAAAAAAAAAGTTCCCCTCTTGTAAACTCAGTCCAGAGGTATACTATATACAGGGTGGCCATTGAAAACGAAAGACGCCTGTTTTGTGACACTTAGACTAGTTTCTTGAAAAAACGCTCGGACAGGTCGATTCTTGATTTGTGGGGGAAAACTTTTGATGTTAAACGTGACACTGACACATCAACCCCCTAGCCATAGCAACCCCTAACTCAAGAATTTAAATAGGGAAAGAAGGTCGAGCGATCCCTCATTTGAAGCGTCTTTCAATTCTCTATGCGACAGCATGGTCGAAATTAGTTTTTCAATTTTTTTTTTCGTCCCTATAAAAACCACCCTCTACATTAACTAAGGTGGGGGTGTTGTTTGGGCAAAATCTTGAAGCACGTCACCTTTTAAAGATAAAAGGTGCCGTTCAAAAGGTTGAACGTCACATTTTGTTGTAAAATTTGACTTTGTTAGGTCAACCCCCTAGCCCCAACATCCCCCAACAAAACCAAAAATTACGGTAAGGTGGTTGAGTAACCCCCGATTTTAAAGGTCTTTTGATTCTCTATACGAGTGCATGATTGTTTTTAGGTTTGCTCGTGTTTTGTTTTAAATACTGATAATTGCTTATTAATTTAAATTTTAAAAAGTATGCAATACATTTTTATTTACCTTAGGTATTTATAAAGACCTATCGAAACTCAAATACAGTGATTTGAAAGCCCTTTCTGTCCTGATTATTAAATAGTTAAAATTTTTCGACTAAACTTTATCGATTTGTCTTCGGGATTATTTAATTTCAAATTATGAACTCGTTTTTCGTTTGTTGTTAAAAGAAGATTCAATTGTTCGATTTGCCCTGACAAAAATGGCAAAAGTGTAGAAAAAATAATGAAACATCAAAATTTAACGTCAGAAGAAATTTTTATTAGTTCAACAAATGCTCAAATTGTTTCTTTTTAAGAAGCCTGTAGTATACATGTTTTTCTTAAGAAGTAGGTTTCGTTCTGTTATCGGAATACGCAGATAATTTTGTATTCTACTTTTTATTAGCCTCCTATACCATCTAACATACCTCATTTGTTTTCAGTATAAGCTGGTTCGTGAATTGTCATTGTCATTGTAATTCAAAATAAACATTGGTTGTGCTAAAATGGTTTACTCTCTTGCGGAGACGGTTGAAATAATGGCTTTGTTTTTAAAAAATGCGGCAAACGTGCAGCAGATTTATTTAATCAAGAGCATTCCGATAAACACGTAGAAAGAACATACGTATAGGTTTAGTAGCCAATAAAAAACGAGACCCTCAACGTGAACTCTCGGTTACAAATGAGGCTACTGTGATAGGACTTTTCGGACAAGTGGCTCTAGATCCAACTCTAAGTACGAGGAAATTGGCCATCGTAACCAACATCCCTAGAACTACTATTCGACGAATCCTGAAACAGCATAAATTTCATCCGTACAAAATTCATTTAGTACATGAGCTGAATGAGGATGATTTCGATAGACGACAGCAGTTTTACGAAGTTATGATAGAGAGAATTGCGGATGCGAATTTTCTTTCCAACATTTGTTTTTCTGACGAGTGTACATTTCGCCATAACTGTCGGTTTTGGTCGGACGTGAATCCAAGAATTTTCCACAAAGTGCATACTCAACATCCACTAAAACTAAATGTTTAGGCCGGTATTTTTGGAGACCGCATGATTGGTCCCATTTTTCTTGATGGCAATCTGACGGGCGAACGTTACCTCGATGTGTTAAAAGATCTTGTCCAACCATTGCTTTTAGATGTCGTTGAAAATGATCGTTATCTAGAAGACCATTTAACTTTCCAACAAGATGGAGCTTCACCTCATTATGCGCTTACTGTTCGGGAGTATCTGGAAAGTTTTCCCAGAACATTGGATTGGACGAAGAGGTGCTCTGGAAAGGCAGGCCCGCTCACCAGATTTAAGTTCACTGGACTTTTATTGTGGGGTCATCTGAAAATAAAATTTAGGTAACGGAACCAAGGTCTCTGGAAGAGTTGCGTCAACGCATTGTTGAAGAATGCCGCCAAATTACGCCGCAGATCCTTCAAAATGTAAGGAAACGTTCCGAGCAGAATTTCTATTAATGTATGAAAGTTGGTGGCGCACAATTTGAGCATTTGTTGAACTAATAAAAATTTCTCCTGACGTTGAATTGTGATGTTCTCATTTTTTCTACACGTTTCCCATTTTTAAAAACCTAAAAACAATCACGTACTCGCGTAGAGAATCAAAAAACCGTTAAAATGAGGGGTCATTCGATGACCTTTCCGTAATTTTTGTTTTGGTTGACAGTTGTTGAGGCATCATAATATGACTTATTTCAGAATTTTTCCCAAACAACACCCCCACCTTGGTTAATCTAAAGGGTGGTTTTCATGGGGACGAAAAAAAAATGAAAAAAACTAATTTCGACCATGCTGTCGCCTAGAGAATTGTAAGGTGCTTCAAACGAGGGGTCGCTCGACTCCCTTTCCCCATTTAAATTCTTTAGTTAGGGGTTGCTTGGGCTAGGGGGTTGATGTGTCAATGTCAAGCTTGGCATCAAAAGTTGTTCCCCAAAAATCAAGAATCGACCTATCCGAGCAACTAGTCTAAGTGTCCCAAAACAGGCCGTTTCGTTTTCAATGGCCCACCCTGTATAAGACAATCGAAACAGATGATAATGGAAAAACAACTTAATAGTGTGTGCAAGACGCCAACGATCCACAATTTCCAAAAAATTCATTATAAATAATACTTATATAATTTGGAAATATTTCATTATACAGGGTGTCTCACCGGGAACTGAATCGATCGATATAGAGAAAAGTACGCATCATCAGAAAATTTTGAAAATTTAGATGGTTACTAATGTTGGTGTGTCCAATCCAACTAAAATAATTACAAGCAGCTGGCACTTCCGCTTATACCGGAAGTCGATACCAACTTGCTTATTTCAAATGGACCCTACATATTTTAGGGTTTTCAAAAAGAGCATAAAATTCTGAGTCGATAATATGTAGTATACTCTATACCTAAACCTAGCCGTTTCAGAGATATTTGACATTTTATAGAAAATTTGACAGGTGCAATGGTTTGCAAGAACCGTTATAACTTTCTTCGTGTAAAAGATCCTCATTTGCTTCTTATCACGTAAAAAGAACACAAGAAGAGCTACGTTCTACAACTGAAATAAATTCAATAATATCATTCCAAGTTTTTCGCGTTACATTTTGTCAACGTCAAACCGCGAAAACTTGTTTAGGTCAAATGGAACACCCTGTATTTTTTTACGTCAAGTTGTGTAAAATTGAATTCCCTTTTTTCTGATATTGTTAGGGTTAAAGTTACAACTTTTTTAAATATTTGCGATTTTATTAGAAATTCATGAATTGCTGTAATCATTTCATCAAAATAGCCATGATTAGAAACAATCAGTCATTATCTTATGTCAAAAAATGCCAGCACGTTTAAATTATACCAACGAAAACTTTTTAAATTTGTTTATTATTTATGGAGAATGTGATAAAGTAATATCAAGAACTTGCAGTACATGTGCTACTCGACATCCACAAAAATGCAAAATAACACAGTAACATCCGTATTAATCGAATTGAAGATATGGCATGAACTAAAATAGCAGAGATAAGTTCAATTTAAAATATGATTTCATTTTAATTTAATAATTGCTCAAAATTCCGCCCTCGAACCTCCATACATTTTCGCACCTTCGGATTAGTTCCTCATGGGTAGCTCTTCTAATTGAATCCTGTGATATGTTTAGAAATGCATTTCTTACTCTTTGCATACAATCTTTAATGGTTGTTAATGGGCTCTCATAAACTTTATTTTTAATAGTTCCCCAAATGAAATAATCCAAAACTGATAAATCGGGCGAGCGAGGAGGCCATAAGAAAGGTCCATTATTGGCAATCCATTGATCATAAAAAGTTTCTTGTAAATAATTATTAATTAAATATGCGTTATGTGGGGAGCACCGTCGTGATGTTAAAAAATGTTTCTATGTTCGGCGAGAGGTAAATTTTCTAAATTGTTATTATTCAAATTTTCAATATTCAGATATCTTTCACCTAAAAAAAAAAAAAACAAAAATTTACCACTTTTCTGAAAGTTTCGCTCTCTGCATATATGAGGATTTGAGTTACTCCAATAATGCGAATTGTGTCTATTAAAAAGTCCATTTTTAGTAAATTTTGCTTCATCTGTCCATATAATATTTCCCAAATAAGAATCGTGGCCCTCAGACCTTATTAGAATGAACTCACAAACATTCTGTCTTCTTAGGAAATCTGTTTCTTTTAACCCTTGAACCATATGGAATGAAAACAGGTGAAACTTATTGTTTTAATAAGATTCTGTGAATTGAATCCTTGCATAGTCCCGATTCCAGAGCAGCTTGTCTTAATGACATCATTGGAAAAGCATGAAAATATCCCAGAATGACTATTTCAATGTTTTCGTCAACAACAACAGGCTTTCTTCTTTGCATTTTTGCCTTGACAGAGCCATAATTTTTAAAATTTTCCAGTATGCGTTTTATAGTGTTTGGTGACGGTTTCCATTTTTCTGGATATCGAGTAGCAAATGTGCTGCAAGTTCTTGATATTACTTTATCACATTCTCCATAAATAATAAACAAATTTAAAAAGTCTTCGTGGGTGTAATTTAAACGTGCTGGCATTTTTTGACATAAGATAATGACTGATTGTTTCTAATCATGGCTATTTTGATGAAACGATTACAATTCATGAATTTCTAATAAAATCGCAAATATTTTAAAAAGTTGTAACTTTAACCCCCACAATATCAGAAAAAAGGGAATTCAATTTTACACAACTTGACGTAAAAAAATACAGGGTGTTCCATTTGATCTAAACAAGTTTTCGCGGTTTGAAGTTGACAAAATGTAACGCGAAAAACGGAACACTTGGTATGATATTATTGTATTTTCAGTTGCATAACGTAGTTCTCCATGTGTTCTTTTTACGTGACAAGAAGCAAATGAGGATCTTTTACACGAAGAAAGTTATAACGGTTCTTGCAAACCGTTGCACCTGTCAAATTTTCTATAAAATGTCAAATATCTCTAAAACGGCTAGGTTTAGGTATAGAATATGCTACATATTTTCGCTCTTTTCAAGAACCCTAAAATATATAGGGTATTTCATTTGAAATAAGCAAGTTGGTGTCGACTTTCGGTATGAGCGGAAGCGCCAGCTGCTTTTAATTATTTTATTTGGATTGGACACACCGACATTAGTAATCATCTAAATTTTCAAAATTTTCTGATGCGTACTTTTCTCTATATCGATCGATTCAGTTCCCGGTGAGACACCCTTGTATGTTCCTTTCACTCAATTTTATATTTTTATAAAACCATATGTAACAAAAAACCATAATGCAATTTATCGTTGTGGTCCTGGTTCTAATTATTACACTGTATTGTTTTCCTGCAAAATATGGCTAAGAAAATTATCAACAAATAATTAATTTTGCTGAATATTAAAATTATCGATAACACATAAAAATTATCATAAAAATTAAAAACTCTTTGTTTCTAAGATGGTCTAGAATAGTGCCGGAATTACGAAATAATCTCTTTAAAGCAATTATCACGGATTTAGCTGAAACTGTAGCAAGTAATAAAGTGAATTAGATAAAATTCGTTAAGAACGAAGGTGTAAGAGACATAATTAAAGTTAACTAACCCTTTTCGCAAACGTATCCTGCTACGGTGATGCCAAGACCCAGATCGTCCTTTTTTAGTTCTACGACGTACGTCTCGGTCTCAGGTAAGTTAGGTTCATGCAGGACCATGTCCAGTGGAGGGAGCATTTTTGGTAGGTCACTTTGCACCCTAGTCGAGATAAAGGGCATGTTTCCGGGAGGAAGATCCTTGACCACGTCGACCAAACCAGATATTCCCTGTAATTATGTGTTGAATGTTACACTGAAACTTAGATTTTATGGTTGGGGAAGCACCACAAATGGTTAATAGAGTTTAATTACGGACATCTGGAGGATATTAAATACGTATACTGTAGACCAAAATATAGGGACCTTCGTATAATGAAATGTATTATAAATTTGAATTCATTACGTATAAAATGTGTAATGTTAATCTACAGAGTGGTTTACAATGACTAAGGGAAATTACTTTTTAAAGAAAGGTTGTTAAAAACGTTTATTTGGAAATTGTTACTAATACTAAATTTCACGCCGAATCCATTGATACCTTTAAATCCAAAATCACAAGTTCTTTGGTAAATAATAATTAAAGTGTCATGGAAATTGAATAAAACTAGATACTGAACATGCATTTTATCAACAAAACAGCACTGCACTTGCTTTTTATCATTAAATTTGTTGTTGTTTATTGTTTTTTTTTAATAAGTAATTTTATAGCATAAGGAAATTATATAAAAATATAAAATATAGGAATTATAATATTACAACCTATCTGCAAGTGCCTTATATACTAAGGACTCAACAAATTAAACCAAAACAACTATTCCGCTTACGAGCGCTGAATTATGTGGTAAAATTTTGCGTATTTTGTCTAAACACAGTTACCACTAAAATACAATGACTTGGAATGCTCGACTGCTACGAGGAAGATGCGAGGCCTCCTCATCTCAGGATGTCACTAACTGCAGACCGGTTTCGATAGTTTTGGGTCTCATCAGTGCAGTGCAAGTGATACCTTCAATACCCGAAGTTCGCATATCATAGAAACTGTTAAGTTCCACCGCAGTAGTTTAATAATTTGAAATTAACTTGAAAAATGTTAAAACGTAGGCATTACGTTTAACTGCCAAATTTACTTAATCATATAAAAATCACAATATCGCCTTGGCCAACTTAATTTTAAATGAATGAAATTCTTAAAAATGTACATGAAGCTTCAACATTATAAGCAATTCAAGCATGACTATTACAGAACACAGAAAATAGATATATTATATAATAATACACCCAGTGATAATAAATAAACGGACTATATAAAATTAAATAACTAATTGTAATTTTAAAATAAGTATAAATACATTAATTACAGACGCTCCGATAGGAATTTTTTAATTTTTTTGCTTTAGCGTGCATAAAGTAGTAGAAAAAAATCTGTTTTAGGCTCACAAAAATGACGTTTATTAGATCTGACAGCATTCCTAAAGTGTCATCTCTTTGTACTCAATTGTCATTCTTATTTCTTTGGCAGCTTTTATTTTACGGCCCCACTTCACGGCCTAATGTATTACTTGATCATCATTAATATTTGAAATATGTCACGAATTGTCAATAAACTATGTAGTGACGTTTTCGTTATTAACTTGAAAACGAACTAAAACTGTCAACTTAGTATCCTTCTTGCAAAATTTTGTCCATGTCACTAGTATATTATACGAAACAATTTTAAAAATATTTTATTTTACTTTTTGAGACAGTTGCCTAAAAAAATGTTGTGTAACCTCGGCCAAATGATCTCTCTCGGTATTATCCGAAGTTTGCTTGACCTCGGCCGCAAACTTCGAATTCGGCCGAGAAAGATCAACTTTATGGCCTTGACACACAAATAACTATTATTGTTTTATGGATAGAATGAGAACTTTCTTACACTGTCAACAAAATATTAAATTGATCTTCTTGTGGTGATGACCAACCAGGTTTAGGAACTACTCTATTTACCATGCTTTGGCTAACATTGAATTGCCAATCAGGATAAATTGCATTGAGAAAATCAACTAGGTACTTCTTTTTACGTGCGCATCCTGTCTCCAGAAAAAATCACAGGAATAATTTTAAATCTTTCAGGCTCTATTAATTTCATAAATTTTCGAAAAATAATTAATACTAGATATTCTAAACACACTTCTCACGCAATTTACACTGCTAAACCAATAGTCAAGCAAACATCGAAATTGGTACATTAAAGAAGGAATTTTAAAGAAAAAACCTTGACGAGAACAATTTTGGTTTTTTATCACCGAAAGTATAAAAAACCTCGGTTTTCTTGGCTACTGTCAGAATCTAAATGGAGCTGAACTTTAATATTTAACTTAAATATTTTTTAGTCAGATAGTTCTTCGCAATAATTTCCTCATGCAACTTACATCGGTAGTTACCATATTATATTTTATATATAAATGCCCATTGCTTATACATCAACTTACATAAGTACAACTGTAATGACTCCAAATTTTGTAGAATCGAATCTTTTATTGCTTGAAATATATGTTTTTAAAATTACAAAATAATAAAATAATTTGTTTCTTTAACCTTCCAAAGTGTGAACAAGTTCTGGGTTTTAAAAAGAGAAAATTGTTTCCATGATAAATAGAATAATCTGGAAGCTCTGCTTCAGCGCTAGATAAGGCAAAGTCTAAAATAAATTTCATTGATGACATATTTTGGTTTAGTCAGAATCGAATAGCAGGTTGTATCGATTCGTGAAATGGTGTGTGCAAATTGTTTACGTATATTATTAGTCCAATCAGAGGGCGATATACAGAAACAAAATTGTCCAAAAAGCCATCCGTTGGCAGTTGTAAATTCACCTGGTTTTTGCTGTGATAGAAAAATGTCTGTGTCTGCTGTATACATTTTGGACAATGCGTATATTTAATGGTTAGAGACTATAATTGAAAAAAGTGCAGTGAAATTATCTCGATCGTTTAACTCTGTTTTGGAAATTTGTTCAAAGCCGCTAAAGGGACTTATACGCTCCTCTACTCTTTATACGTTGCTGCAGATAAAATTTCCTCTACATCCTCTTATTTAGCTGTTGTCTTAATTCTATTAAAGCACCAACATTATACAAATTCATTAGCGAGTGACTTGGTGACCAAATCTTAAACTCAGTGCATCCCATTTAAATTCTATAATAGATCAATTTAATAGCCAGGCTGTTCATGGACAATGTAAGTTTGTAAATTCATCTAGATATTAAATTAACTGAAACATCTTTAGCACATCCAACAACTTACATATGGCATGTATGCATATTATACAATATAAATGTATTAATTAAACTGTTTAAAAATTTTATTCCTTCATACTAGTTGCAGAGCTCGCAATTATTATCGCAGATTACGTTTACTTTGTTTTAGCTTCTACTTTGATTTAAGTGTATAATCAAGTTATCGTAAGTTCTATTCTTTACACATCCAATTATTATAGCGTGCACAATTTTACATCTTCGTATTTCGACAAAACTGCAAATTTAATTGCAAATAAAAGTTTAAAGTGAATCGTTCAATTTGAAGAAGTTTTCAAGTTAATGAATGAGTCTTATTGCAATCCACTTCATGGAATTGTAGAACATAAAGGATAGTCAAACATTGCCTCTTAACATTCTTTACATTAATATCACTTTTACCAACTTTTATATGCACATTTTCTTTAATGATAGGGAAATATGCCCCTTTAAAGAAGAAGATAGGTACCACTTTATATAAAATATCTTCCGAATACATTAAAGTATCAAATTCATATTTTAAACTTACATATAGGGCATCTGTATTAATTTACATAATACAATTTCATTTTTCCCTTCTGAATAATTCATCATTTTTAAAGGAGGAGAATAATTTTTTATTTTTTATTTTCTACATATCTTTCAAAATCAAAAATTAAACATTGTTAAAAAAGAATACTATCGATTCAGGATATCTAAGGGGCTTTTGGTTAAGTTTTGCAGAACAATATCGGTCGAGAGCATATTTTTCTAACACTATTTTGCAAGTTACTTTAGCGGAATTACGTAAATATAATAATAATAATAATAACTTTTATTTGCAGTTCATAACATAATTATTATTTTTTTACAAAGAAAAAAAATTAACATTTTAACTTAGTTATGTGCTACAAAAGGACTGAAAAACAATAAGAATTGATCTAAGTTTCAGTCGCAATCCACTGATATTAATTAAATAATTGAATGTTAGTCCTTCAAATTAATTTACAATGAAATACCTAAATATTCAATTATTCACTGAGTAAGAGTAATAGAGGAGAGAACTACGGAAAATCTTAAACTAAAAATTAAACTTGATATAAACAGGTAAGGCCATTTTCATCTGAAACAATTTAAATTGTAAGGTATATATGTATGACATAGTTTCATTTAAGGTGTTAAGAGAAATTTTTTGTACATGATTTTAAACTTAGGAAATTTAAAACTTTTGTAATCAAACGGTACTTTATTGTATAATAAGAATATGTTATATGAAAAGCATCTACGGTAGAAAGTAGTTCAATAATGTGAAGGTGATATCAGTCCTCTGAATCTCAAGTTCAAGGTATGGACGTCACTGCGGTATTTAATTTTGTTATATAAATATGGGGGGGGGACTTATTTAAAACGATATTATGATATAGTATAGTACAGTGGAACTTCCGCCTTGTTTCCATATTTAACCATTTTGTATCTTTTAATTTATGTGTAACATGTTCGTTGTTCCTAATACCATATATATACATTAAACAGGCCTTTTGAATTTTCTCAATTTTATTAATGTTTTTTTATCCAAGCAAGGGCCATATACAATAGTTAAAACGACTCAGCCCTAGCATATCAGTAATTTTAATTTTAAGGGATTGAGATAGAAAATGACGGTGAGGATATCAATATTTTAGATTAGCGTATGCCTTCTGTTTACTTTTACTTATGTGTTTTTTAAATCGTAAATCAGTGTCCAGCTCAACACCGAAATTTCTTGCCGCTCTAGTACATACTAAGCCCTTGTGACCTACTATAATATTTATACCTGCTTCAACTCGTTCTTTGTACTTCCCAAATATAAGAACAGATGATTTTGTAGGGTTTATAGTTAGTTTCTGACGCTTTGATATTTTCACTAGTTTTTTTAGATCAGTATTAATGAAGTCATTAACTCGATTCAAATCATCATGAAAAAATGAAAAATAAATTTGCATATCGTCTGCGTATAAGTGAGCTTTACAACTGTTTAAACAGTTTGTAATGTCACATGTATAAATACAAGATAACAAGGGGCCAAGGATTGATCCTTGTGGTACACAACACATTATCTTTCCCTTATTTGATATACCATTACATGGCTCCACATACTGCATTCTGTTGTCTAAATAACTTCTAAGAAAATTGATTGCACTGCATGAAAATCCAACATAATGTAGAATGGAGAATAATATTTTATGGCTTTGAATAATCTTAGTATAGTATTAAAGCTGTTGTTTTTCCGGAGTCTATATCCATTACAATATCATCAATAACACCTAGCAAAGCAGTTGTACAGCTATAACCCGCGAGGAACCCGGATTGATGAGGAGGTAGGATATTGTACATATTAATATGATCGCGAATTTGATAATTCATAATTTTTTCTACCACTTTAGACGATACTGGTAAAATATTAATAGGCCGCAATTCATTGAAGTCAGATATGTCATTTTTTTTTAGGCATCGGAACTATACGTGATATTTTCCAAGTGTCGGGGAATACACATTCTAAAAGGCAACTATTTATAATATTAGTTAGAAAAGGCAGTATGTAAGGACAACACATAAGTAACCTGTCTATATTAATTTGATCTGACCCTGTAGATTTAGATTTTATATCCAATAAATATTTATAAATTATCGTCTCAGATACAGGTACAAAGAAAAATAATTCTTTAAAATTTGCTTTTAAATTTCGACTATAAAATTGTAATAGTTCATTATCAGGTGCAGATAAATTTTTAGAATGTTGCAAAAAGTGTTCATTGATTTCGTTCAGTTTATTTAATATTTCGGGTAGCCTTTTTTTCATTAACTATGGCAATGTGAGTTTGATTTCTTATACTTTTGTAATAATTCCAGTGGTGAATGTTTTTTGTTCTATTAAATTTGCGTAGTGCTTTGTCCTTTAATAAAATCATTTTTTTGATATTATCAGTAAGCCACGCCGGTTTATGTTTTTTATAACAATTTCTTTAACGGGAGCAAGAGTAACAAAGATATTTAAAATTAACTCATCAAAATATGCAATTTTATCATTGACGTTATGTATATAAACTATATTCTCAAAAGGGGCAGACATTAAACATTCTTGTAGTGAGTCTATATCAATCCGTTTAAAATTTCTAGTTTTAAAAGATTGTTGATTGTATTTAGAAGCACATATATTAAAAGAAGAAAATACCAGCGAATGGTCCGATACATTATACATATCTGATTCTAATGGTCGAATCGCAAAATTGCAAGAATTAGGATAAAATTTGAAACGCTACTGTATATTAGGAAAGCATGCCGAATTGTTGTTTTGCAAATAAATGAAACAAATTAATGTAATTCCGAAAACAATCAAAGCATTTTGCTTAAACTTGATTGGCAAACACTCCCAGTATAGACCTGCCACATCAAATTTGAAATCCAAATGTTTCTTACACCGGGTAAATTGTTTATATTTAAAATGTCTTGTAGAATTATGCCATTTTTGCATCAAAGTAGTTTTTCTAAATTGTATAATTATTTTTAAGACTAATTTGCTATGATTTTAACAGATATTTTTTCTCATTTTAAACCATACTTTTTTAATATTCTTTTAAAATTCGTTTTAAACAAAGAATTTTTGACTTAAAAGTGATAATTGATAATGAACGTTTTTCTGGTAAATCAAACTTTACATTAGCAAAAAAATATATATATCGGCTCAGTGCTCATTTGTTAGGCTTCAGATTCGGGTTCGAATTCCAGCTAGGATATAGATGTTTTCTGGCCCTTGTAATGTATTACTGAGTAGGTAGCAGTGGATTAGATAGAGTTGTGTGAGAGACAACGCGGTTAGCCGCTGTATCACTCCCAAGTGCGAGTCTCAGGTATGGCAGATGAAATTGTCGTAGGAAATGGTCCTTGTGTAATTGTCTGTGTATATGTGTCCTACTTGAGTAATGAAGCAGGTAAGGCTAAATTCCGTCAAGACTTTAGTATTCATAAGACAATTAAAAAAACATTCAAGCCGAGTAATTAAAGCTGCTAGATGGTTAAACGTGTGTACCTTTTGGTAATAAACGATTAAATATTTAGACTTAAACTTGCCATCTGGTCATTGCTAAGAATCTAAGAACGATATTGTGAAACGATATAGCCATGCGGCGCAACATCGTAGAGTCGTTCCGCCCTTAATTCTCGAATTCGTGATCATTCTCTTTTTTTCAGTGTGGTATCATGTGGTATTTCATGTAACATGCAATATGTATATATAAATACTTAAAAATCGTGTTTTTGGAAAACGTTTGGGAAAATATACATAAGTATTAGAGTCTAGTCTGCGCCGGAAGTGGGGGAAGTGAATCCTCAGCGGAAAGCATACCGATTACATTAACATTGGGTAAATACTGAAAATATTCTTTTATGGCCAACCACAATTTAAAATAAACAATTATGTATGTATTAATATGTTTACCCAAAACGAAGGGTGTAACATGGTTCTTCCAGTAGTCTTTCAGGTCATTTTTCGGAATACATAATGTCGGACTACGGTCAGGAAGTTCATCCTGAAAGTAGATATAGCTCATTTTACTGGATTCGGTCCGGTAAAGTAGGAATAATGGATAATGGATAATAAAGGAGATGTGTAGTGCGTTGCCTAAGAATAGCAAAATATAAATGGATGTTTACAAATATTTTCAAGTTAAAGATAGCAACAAAAAAAAATAAACGAGAATTTTTATAGTTGCTTTTTATTGTGTTTCTTATAGTTGTCTTAATTATTTCTTTACATTCTCTATATGAAACAATTTCAGACACAAATCCTTCGCCATTAATTGAAGAAAGCAAACTACCACATTTTTATGACAAGCAATTTTCAATGTCCATCAGATACGGTTTCTATAAAGAAAAAGAGTGAAGTTAAATTCACTACGAGTTTAACGAACCAGTTGGAGAAGTTACATATCGGCACTAAATTGACTGTTATTATATGAAAAGCAATAACTCACGTGTAATTGCACGTCAGAATGTTGGCCAGTGTAGATATACGGGCTAGTGAAAGTGGACGGAGGCTGATGAGCGAACGCTTCGGTGTAACCATTTTCTATAAGATGCCTGTCCAATTCTACGGGGTCACCTAGAATTTTCGTTGGCACTATTGGAGCTTGGCTTCCCAATGACTGAAAATTAAACGAATATATAGTTAAAGGTTTTGAGTCGAGAATAAATTGTAGCCATCAAATATTATAAACTTGAATTTGGTCATTTCAGTGCTCCTTATTAATGGGTTCTGCACAATTCTCAAATACTGTATTAAGTAGTAATTTTGGTATTACTGGCATAACTCAAATATTTCAACAATATAACTGTTGACAAGTAAACCTGTCAATTGGTGGATACAGTAAATCTAATTTTCGAAATATATCACTTTGTTTATGAAACAGACATGTGGAATAAGTGTCACCACAATAGCTCATCGGATTTCTCTCACTCTCCACACGCATTTTGCTTCCCGTCATTTACTACTGTATACCTGTTTCACACACAAATTACATTTAAGATATACAGACAATTATAAATTATGTTACTTTAACCACACAGGCAGATGTGGCATGACAGCTTTTTATAAAGAGAAATATATGAATAATAAGGAAGTGATACTTGAACATTTTTTTATCGAAATTAAATCTGACTAAAATGAACTTTGCCTTGTTGAGTTAGTTGTTAGTAAAAGCCACAATTATTGTGATTACGATGGCTAATGAAATGAACTGATCTTTCAAAGATCAACTACTGGACGGATAAATGGCATGCCTATGCAACTAAAGTTTAGAACATGGAAAGCTTGAACATTGCTAAAAGAAGATGAATTTAGCAGAGAAGTTGCAAAATATAAAATGGAGCTTGTATGACTATGGCCGCGAAGACAAGATGAAAGAGGTGTTGGGTTCGTATAATCTAAGAGATACGTGAGCATAGCATTTATAGTTGTGGGTATAGAGGTAGGTTCGGTAATTTGAATAATACTAGTTTGCCAGAGCAAAGCCGCTGTGTTTGAAGTTCAGAGACCCGATTCTCAAATAACGATATCACTTGTGATAAATTGTCGGTCACTTATGTCGAGTAACTTGTGAATAACTTTGATACATTTATTTCTTTCGGAGAAATTCTCCACAAATTTTTTATTTAAATACGCACAAAAAAAATGGCAAGAGATAGCAGTGGTCTTGAATTCAATACCAGGATCGAAAAAATATTGGAAACAATGGAGAAAACTAAGTAGCTGGTAACTTTCACAGGCAAAAAAATTTAGACCAACCAACAACTTCAATTACACTACTTTTGTAGTAAAAAATGTTTTAAACAAACTTTTAAGTTTTACTTTTTCTTCCAATGTTAATTCCAATGTACGTTGTCTTTAGCTACAAACGGTTGAAGTAAATTTATAAGCTCCCTAGGAAATTCTTTTGTAAGTCTGCATGTTTTTATAAATTTTCTCTCACTCACATTAAAGCGTTCTTGTACACATGGGTTTCCTCTTTGATTTTGTAGTGCAACTTCATTACTTTTCACATTTTCTACTGCATTTAAATTAAAATTTCAATGCCTTGATTCATCATATTTGTAGAAAATAATAACTAATTAAACAGCGAAAACCGAAAAGATCTCTGTACTGAATTAAACATAATAACACAAATACAGATATACAGAGTGTCCCGAAACTCCCGCCTTCCCTTTTAAGTGCTAATTCTCCATGCAAAAATAGTAACAAAAACTCCTATAAACATGTGTCCGGAAATGCTACCTAAGGGAGCTACGGCTCTCTAAAGATGGCGCAAGAATAGGTGTTTTTGCTAATTATCTCGGAAATGATTTGGGACAACTTTATGAAACTTAGTTGACTATTTTCGATTATTAAATGTTATTGTTTTACAGTATTGGCCAAAATTAATTTTGTCCAGGGGCGGTGAAACGAGAGGTCGATGTTCTTTGTTTTTTTCCATTTGACATTTTTAGTATTTTAATCCCTGATTATGATTCCCTGGTTAATTCTGCAAAAAAGATCTTCTTTACAATTAGCCATATGGCAAGCGGTTTTTGAGTAAAAGCGGTCTAAACGAAATATTGCGTATTCCTTTGCTAAATGCGCATAATTTATTTTTCAAAGTAGGCGTATGTCATTCAGTAACAGAAATAGCTGAGTACACCTCACAGGGGTATCTCGATATGATTATCTGTTATGGCATGGCTGATGAACAAGCTGTACCAGCCGCACGACTGTACGCGTTCTGATTCCCGCAACGAGCACATTTTCCCGACGCAAAAGTTATCACGCGCTGCCTCAATCGTGTACGGGACAGTGGAAATGTCCTACCTAATAGACGAGGTAACGGTCGCCCAAGAGGGATTCCAGCAGCTGAAGAAGAGATGATTCTTGATGCATTTGCTAATCAGCAAAGGTTGGGTACTAGGCGAGCTGCTAGACTACTACTGGGGACTACAAGAACACGTATTCATCGAACCCTTCAACGTGAAAATCAACATTGTTGTCGTTATCGAAGGGTTCAGCAACAGGAACCTCGAATGATCTTCTGTACAAATAAGCTGAATTTTGTATGCAGTATCTACATGAAATTAAAAATAAATTTTAAACAAATGTCATAAATTTGTAATTCAAAGTATTCTACCACTTAAACTGATCGATTTATTTTTAATTCCACAGATTTTTTGGAAAATCATTTAGTCAATCCTACATTTCTTAATTAGATATTGTGGACCGATGAAGCGACATTTACCCCAAATGGAGTATTTTATTTAAGGAATATTGTTAATCTTCATTTAATTCGACAGACACATTTTCAATACCGATTTTCAATTAATGTTTGGGCGGGACAAGTACGGAATCTAATGGTAAGTACATATACATTTTCATTGGGTACCTAATAGGTTAAGTAAAACTTGAAAATAATATTTACCACCAATTTTGCAGGTTGATCCCATATTTCTTCCCGCACGACTTATTGGACCGAAATATGTACGATTTCTCCGGAGACAACTACCCGGTTTACTGGATGAAATCCCGCTGCTTTCTTGCTTGAATCTGATTTTTATGCACGATGGGACTCCGGCGCACTTTAGTAGGGGGTGGCAAGGTGTCATTTGAACCTAGTTTTTCGAGGGCGCTGGATAGGGAGAAGTGGCCCAATAAGTTGGCCTTCTCGATCGCCGGATTTAAATCCGATGGATTATTTTGTATGACTTCATATAAAAAATTTGGTTAATTTTAATGAGACAATTAGTGAGGGCGACATGCCAGCCGACATAATTGCGATATTTGACACTACTACCAGGGAAATGGCGCAAAGAGCCACAAATAATATTGTTCGTCGTGCTGAGACCTGCATTGAGCAGGAAGGAAGCACATTTTTTTGAGCACATTTTGCAATAAAAATAATCTTAATTCAGGTTGTTTTTAAATCACAAATGTTCATTAAACTTTTGCACAATGTTCCTTTTACCACTATTGCCAAATAATTGAAAATAGTTCATTTAGGAACTCATACCATAACAGATAATCATATCGAGATACTCCTGTGAGGTGTACACAGCCATTTCTGTTACTGAATGACATACGCCTACTTTGAAAAATAAATAATGCGCATTTAGCAAACGAATAAGCAATATTTCGTTTAGATCGCTTTTACACGAAAACAGCTTGCCATATGGCTAATTGTAAAAAGGACCTTTTTTGCAGAATTAACCAGAGAATCATAATCAGGGATTAAAATACTAAAAATGTCAAATGGAAAAATAAATATGTAGAAACAAAGAACACCGGCCCCTTCTTTCTCCGCCCCTGGATAAAATTAATTTTGGCTAATACTGTAAAACAATAGTATTTAATAATCGAAAATAGTTAACCAAGTTTCATAAAGTTGTCCCAAATCATTTCCGAGATAATTAGTAAAAACACCTATTCTTGCCCCATCCTCAGAGGGCCGTAGCTCCCTTAGGAAGCATTTCCGGACACATGTTTATAGGAACTTTTCTTAATATTTTTGCATGGAGAATTAGCACCTAAAGGGGAAGGCGGGAGTTTCGGGACACCTTGTATAGAAATAACATTATATTTTTTGACCCCCTCTCCCGACCGCAGTAGAGAGAGCACGTTAGTTATCCTCTATAACTGTGGTGTCGGCCACGACATTTGATTGTCAACGATGGGTTATACCAACTCTTTCTTATGTCTATTAAAAATTGTCTACTACGACAATAGAGAATAACGAAATCATGTCCGAGCCACCAACTTCGTAACTTGGTTAGACATGACTTTGTCTGAACGAACATACCATTGAAATGTACATGGTAAGCAGATTATTGGTCACTAATGGGAATACCGTGGGTCTGCTGGGTGCAATAGGTCTGTCCATAAAATTTAGTTTTTAATTGGAAATGATAGATTTATGGGTGTTATAAACCCCTACAAAGTTTGTTTAAAAGTAGTCATTCGGCGTTATTTGTAATAGAAATTACCTCAACGCGTCGAGGTTAGAAAACGCTCCCTTGGCGCAAGTGACGTCACATGCTCGCAATGCGATATACGCTGCGATACTCTAGGTGTTGCTATAGTTATGTAGTTAATTTTGCGACTGTCATGATATTTGTCATAGTCGTGTTTATCTGTGCTTTGAAAGAAAATCAAATATCATAATCATATCTACGCTCGGAAGAGTATGTGAATGTTCTTTCTGGAAACCCTCCTCCACATTTGACAACAATAAACAATCTCTATTTGATGTTCTAAATAGTAAAGGCACTGTTACTTCCGTGAATTCAAACTTTGTTTTAACGAGAACGACAGTAACGACACAGAAAAAACCTAACGCAGCGTATAGATGATCTGGCGCCTGCCGAGCTTGCAAGCATCTGACTCATATGCGTTTATCTTACTGAAATAAAGCAAACAATTTCTATGGCCGCTGCTGTTGTTCTGATTAACTTTTTTCAGCCACAATTCTAATATTGTTATTATTGGGTAAAAATCTTTATTCACTACTTTTAATGTAAATTAATTTTTTTGTGGACAGATCACTGCTGCTTTCTTTGAAAGTAACTACTTTAGACTTACATTAAGTGGGTCAAGAATTAGACTGAAAGAACATACAACTGAAAATTTGATTTTATATATTAGACTGATAGCTTATAAAAAGTCTGCCGTGGTGCCGCCGCAGGTCGTATCAGAGTTCGACCTTGAGATGCTTACGATTTATATTAAATAATTATATTAAATAGATAGTTTTAATAATTACTTTTATAAAAGCTGATTTATATAAAGGCTTATGATCTGTTGATTTCATTAGATGTTGGATTAAAGTTACAGCAGTACATGATGTCATTTTTAGAATTATTTTCAGTTATAAGTGACATTATAATGATTGATATGATGATAATATTAAAATCTTTAACAAGCAAGTTATTTGTCTTGGGTAAAGAAGTATATTTTACTTCGTTTCCTTGGCTTATTTAAGTTGAAAAAAATTAAAATGCCCCGACTGAATTCCCAAACATGTTCCAATATTCATAATTTTTTTAGACATACTGTTTCTATATATTTTAAGTTTGTTCTAATTAGATGGAACTTCTATACTATTAAAAATTTGATAATACTTTTATGAACTTCTGCTTTTGCAGAAATATGAGTTTAGCAAATTTATACGTCTTAGAAATTAATATAATCAAAAAGTAGACAGTTACTTTTACCGCCCACAACTTATTGATCGACATTATTCAACTCACAAACCATTCTCAAGTTCAAGTTTTATTTTAAAAAAACCTTTAGATTCAATAATACCGAAGGCATAATTGAAATGTCAATATCGGATTTTGCACCAACCCAACAAGCAAATTATTTTATACTTAAATTATAGTATTATAATGAATTAGTAGTTTTAGTAATTTAAATACCTGATAATCTGAATTGGCAGATTCAATTGGTCTAGCAACCACCATTCGAACGTGAACTCCACACTGCCTTAGAACAGAAGCGACCTGCTCTGACCCCAGCCCTCTGAGGTTGACCTCGCCTATTTGCAAAATGTGGTCTCCGCTTTGAAGTCGTCCGTCCTGCGGGAAAACAAACAAAACGTTTTATTATTACATCGGCCTGCTGTGGTTTATAACAGGAAAGTTGAGATCTCTTTATGTTGTTTAAGTGAAATATTTCGTTGTAACAATAAAAGGTAGCTTGAACTCTTGCAAGTTGTCCTTATAAAAAAAAGTAATTCACTTGACAACTTCATTCTATTGTATCTAAATATAACAGTTGCCAATGTATATACACTGTGTCTCAAATTGGTGGCCGATGCTATCTTGGTTTTTATTAAAGTTAGAGAAACGTTTAAATACTTGACATTTGTGATGAATTCTATGATCGTTTCGACGGAGTTTTAAATTCGACTTAGATATATGAGTTTTCGAAGTATTTAAAAAAAATTAAAGAGGGTGTCTTTTAAAGAATTTCTCTTATTTGCCCAAAATGATGGCTGGTGATATTTTAGTAAGTACATTGTTAGGATACATTTTAAGGTACTCCCATTGACGTTACCAGAAAGTCTCTATTGTATTTTACTTTTGAGTTAATAGTCCATGTAATGAAAGTCCAAAATGGAAGCGACAAAATCACGAAGACATACAGCTTTGAAAATTGATGTACATGTTCATTGAGCCCTGATAAACATCTAATGTTGTTAGAGTGTGGGAATTACCTCAAATTACCTTTTTGACTTTTCATAAATATCTCGAAAACTGTTTTTCGAATCATATCATTCTACACTAAATTAATGAACATGAAATTCTCCACAAAAATTGCTCTATTCATTTTTATACTAGCTCTAACAGTTACCGACTTGCTGAACAAAACTGCCCAAAGCGATCGAAAAAATGTTTTAATATAAAAGCAAGATCATTTCTTGTTTCGAGCAACAAGAACAGACTGATACATATGCTCTCTGTTACGTTAAAAAGCGCTGGCAAATCTAAAGTGATGGTGACGCTGCTTTTTTTGTAAACACAGCTTTAGAGAAATTATCATCACATAACACCATCATTGCTGGTGAAGTAGTTGACCTTCTCGTGCTGCAAATAGCCTTGGATCATAACCGTTCCTCAAACCAGAAGTAGATAATCTGGAAATCAAAATATTTTCCTCTCAAGAATCGTAATAGACATCTAGACTCAAAGATGAAATATTACTTCAGTGGTTGTAATCCCACATCAGCTACCTACAACAAGAAAAAGTTAAATTAATCAAGATGACGCAGCAAAATCAAAATATCCTGTACATTCTCAATGTATTCACAAATTCAGTTTCAAGTCAAGAATAGGTGGCTATGCAGGAAAGAGTTTTTTCCGACCCTGGTATGGAGCTATCTCGGACACAACTTCTCTCAATCAGCACAAGTTCATCTGCTTCCAACGGTCAGCTAGGAAAATAAAGCAGGACTTTGCTGCCTTTCCTCCAACCGAAAATGCCTGCAAGGTTGTATTCTTTTAGAAGGTACCACTAGGTACAAAACTGGTTATGGATAGAAGACTTTTACCTAAGCCTTGGGGATGGTAACAGACAACTACAACCCTGCATCCCGTGAAAATCTAGGATTTTCCTCCCCCCGGATTCAATACTTGACTTCTTGTTCATGCGCGACAGGGTGTAGACTGAGGTGAGATTAGAAGAGAGTTGGGGAGAATTGATCATCGCTTACGGGAACTGCCAGAGGATCTGCCTTAATGGGATCTCATCGACGACTGAAGAAGAGAACTGTGACGAAGAAGATTATTAGTTCTCACCATTTAATATTTTATCAATGAGCATCTTTCAGTCCAGCGCGAGTCAAATGATGAATTTTGAAAAGAGAATTTCGAGCTCTGACCGCCCCTTCCACGGCTATCTCCTCTCTCCCTCAATCACTAGAAATAGTTTTGGAAATGACCAACAATCGAATAAATGTTCCATCTAAAACTCAACACTACTCTCTTGATAACTAAGCGTAGCTCCATCTCTCTGTACGTACAATTTTTAAAAATTTACTATGTTTACTAGGTTTGGAACCGATTATCTCAATATTGGAGCTAGGACAAAAGTGAATAAGTCCTTATTTGTAGAGAACATTATGCTTTTTAGTTTAGTATAGATTTATATTTGTAAACCTGTTAATTTTCGAGATATTTAAGAGGAACCCAAAAATTTTAATTTAAAAATCAAGATGGTAGCACTAGCTCACCTCCTACCTTCGCTGACTTTTAGTACGTTTGATAGGGCAAGAACTGTAACGAAGCAATTAGCCGGCCACACATACAGGTTTTTATGCGGACTTTAACTGCTCAGTGTAAGTCTGCAGATTTGGTATGTGACGGATAAAACCGAGGTACTCTACTAACTAACAAAGAAGTCTGCAGACTAATATGACAGTTTAAATCTTTCCCAGACAAAATAGACTGTTATGGGTCAAATCCGTCTAGTTGTCTGTGGCCTGTGGCAAAACCGTGGAATTCAGTCTAGACAAAAGTTTTTGGTGGAAAACCTTACAGGTTTTAGTGATATTTTGTATGTTTTTATAAAGAAAATTTCGATTTGCTTTTGGATAAATCTGTTTGCAGCATTCTACTAAAACTTCATAGCCCCTATTTTTTAAGTTAATCAAACCATAATAATAGGCTATAATTATTGTTACGTATGTGATTATAATTATTAAATATATAAATCCGCGTTAGTGCATATGCATGAAGATGACAAGAGGCAACCACAAGTGGAGATATCACCTATACGCAGGCGCGATGAAATTACTAGCCAGAGCGCTGCCACCGAGTTAGGAAGAGGCAGTAGCTGTAGTTTTAAGTATTAGAAGTGCGTTCCTGCTACCTATTTCGTTCTCAAAATAAAGGTATTAGAATTGTTTTCCGTACATTGATATTGACGTTATTACAGTCCGTGGCGCATCCGTTTAACGTCGTTGCCTCACTCTTGCAATAGTAAGAGAAGCAGTTCAAGCCGTTCAACATTTCAGTTTGCCAGAGCCACTCATCGACAGCATATGTGTGCTCCTGAGATCCGAACCGAGATACCGTTATTGCCGTATATTACTTCCGAACCGCAGAATTTTAGCAAAGTCCGTAATACGTCAACAACAAGCTGCGCATCCGTCTGGTGCTTACTCCCTCTCTTGTAATGAAAATTTCATTTTAGGAAAAATCCGAGAACACCATTCAAAATCCTTCCGTTCCAATCGCTCCACCGCAGCAGGGATTCCCGACCGAATTGATTCCGTCTTGACAATATCCGACGATTCCGACCGTAATCGTGGTTAAGCAAGCATACTTATAGAAAAGCTTGGCTAGTGCAAAAACCGCCTATATCCAGCAATATTGACCGCAAGGGATCCATCCAGCCCGTTGCCAGCGTCCAGCTCGCCTACCAGAGTCCAGCAGCTTCTGTTCTGGAAGACGCCGTCGCCAGAAGCAATATCATTTGACTTGGTTCGTCCTTTTTAGCACTCTTAGCTCATTGTTATTACTTGCTGGGTTTTATAGCTTGGAGGTGTCTTGGTCGTAACTTATAGACACTAAAAAGTTATAAATCACATTATTAATCATACTTTACCCTTTTTGGGCTTATTAATCATTCTTTTTCTCTTTTCAGCTCCATTCCTGTAGGCTACCGACAGAAGTAAACAGTCCGTGCTTTTTAGCTCTCTTAGCTGGTCGTAACCACGGGCTTCCCTTAGACATTAAAGAGTTATAAATCACTTTACTAATCATAATTTATTCTTTTCAGGTATATTAATCATACTTTACTCTTTTCACGCCCGTACCTTCTTGCTTTTCCACGCCGGCCGTGCACTAGCCATGTTCCGTTCATATCTTCTCTATAATTTTGTACTGCATATTTATCTGAAGTATTGCTTCTCACACCTAGTATCTGTACTTTGTCCGCCATCCGTTACCTTCTGCTTCGTATTACCGCTTTACCCGTCTGTTCCATTTTAGCGATCTCCGTTAACCACAGGTTTCTTTTTAAACCGTTTTAATCAGCACCTACCGCTTACTAATTTCTGCTTATCATTTGCGTCATACATTTTTTTTCACTGTCCGCCTCCGTTAAAGATAGTTAACTACAAAATTGCATAATTAGTTAGGTGGAGTAGTTTTGTAGATAGTAGGCATAACTGAATAAAACAATCTTATCTACCGAATTGTGCGTTTTACTGCCGTGTATGAAAGAGTCTACTTTCCCAAAGAGTCTACTTTCCCTTACTGACCCACTGGATACCGTTTCTCCACTTGAGTTACTCAGCTCCGCGTATCGGGTTTGTGGGTAGTGTTGTTCCAACACTTAAAATTGGGACTGACACCCGACCGTATCGTACAGAATAGCCGTTTCCGGAGCTGGAGTGTCAAAGTGACCCTTTTTCTCCTCATCATCAGCAGAGGTGGAGAAAATCGCGTCACAGACCAAGTATATCAATGTTTAAACAAAATTTTGTCTCTTTTTCAACCCCTTCGTTGCTGGAGTGATAATGTGGTATTATAATTTTGATTTTTCCCATCATGATTTTTTTTATAGTTCGGTAATATTCTCAATTCGCTTTTGAACAGTGATGTATCACAACGTCAAAAAAAGTTATTAATTTAAAATATCCTATTTTGTTAGCTTCAATTTAACATTTGATTAAAACGGACTCAAATGAATTGTTGGAATAATTTCCACCGCTTAAATAAAATAGAATAATTGGACAATTTTCTAGTGGGCGGTTATGAGCCTTGTTACTAAGACATAAGATAAGATAATATGTACTTGATACATATGTTTCTATTTTTAATAGTTGTTCAGTCTACAGGATATTTTTTGCTATGGGACTATGCAAGGGATCCACATTGGCGATTTCTTGGAAGGTCTCAGCGATCGGAAACAGTTATCTAAGCGAAAAGGTAAAACCAAAAAGTTGCAACTAAATTAAAATATCTGCAGCAAAATGCATCTTACTCCAAAAATTGTTTTTCATAACTCGAGCACAGTCAAGTTTGTAACAAATTGTTCGGTCTGAAAACAGACGAGTTTGAATTTTCTTTAAACGATGAAAAAGCAAGAGAACATTTTCAATTCCAAAAGTTTTGCTTTCTATTCGACAATTCGATGTTGATCATTCTAAAAAAGTTGATGTGAAATAAATTGAATATATTGTAAAGAATTTCGGGAGCTACAAAATATATTTTTTTAAATTTTTCTAGCTTAAACGTGAAGTGACACGTTTAAATAACAAAATTTCACCAATTTTAGACAATGCTGAAGTCATAACACCCCGTATATCTAAATTTAGACGTATCTTAACATTTCTCAGGGTACCCCAAAAAAGTGCCGCAACTGGTACAAATTCCTACAGACTGAACTACAGCGTTTTACTTCGATCAGTATATTACTCTGCAATTACATCTTCTGTGTTTTTATTGTATTAAGTTCTTTTTTAAATTTATTATAGTTTGAGATATATAAATGAAGAAAAGTTAGGTATGCTAGAAATTTATTTCAAATTGTTAAGGGTTAAAATGAAATTACGACAAAATAACTGCGAAATAGACTCAAAATATTAAAATGCTATTAAAAACTCAAACTTAGCTAGGTCAACCAGGAGAGCTCAGAAATAAGATAAATCTATTTTATCGATTTTTGATTTTGCCAGAAAATTACGCTAAGTAGAATTTCAACCAATTTCGTTGATTTGCGTTGTAATAGCTTCTGAACGCTTGGTCTGGCACAAGCTTCGGGTTTAAGCGACTTTGGACAAATTTTATTCATTTGAATCAATTACTTACCTGATTTGTTTTGCCTAATAATCAATTCTTCGATATTTTACAATATTGGTAATTATTATCAAGCTTTAGAAACAAGTACCGAAATTAACAATCCTTTGTGGACACAGAATATGTTTCATTCATGATTTTTGTGATCGACCTATTCGGATCTCATCAGTTAGGCGAGGAATCCTAAGGGTTTGGTAATGATTACCGATAATGTAAAATATCTAAAAATTGATTATTAAGTATGTTAAGCTACCAGTTTATTGTGAACAACATCAATTGTTGTTTTTTTTATGCAAAAAAGGATAAAAACTATATTTTAAATTCAATGTCTTAATCGAGGACGTTTCCGAACTAGTTGTCCTGTCGAAAACATCAGCAAGGACGAGAATATAGATGAATCTCTACTAAATAGCCAAGTTTGTATTACAGTTAATACCATTTTAATGTAGTTTTCAAATGCATAATATCATTTACTGTATATTTATTTGTAACGTCTCTTAATAACTGCATAATAAGCAATGCAATAATCACATATACAATTTAGTAAGCAATGTTTCAAGCATTTCGTTCGCAATTTTTAAAATTTGTTTGCTTTGATCAGTCATTTTGAATACACCATTTTTCATTTTGGACATCAAATATGTGGTCAGTGATAGAAAATACTAATGCTGCGAATTCAGTAACTTTCTCGCTTCAAAGTTTCAAATGCAAGTTCATTTTTTAATGTGTAAACTGTATTTTTTATTTATTAAAGAATATTAAAAGGATTTACGAATTTCTTGTTAAGTTATTCTGACTTTTAGGCTTGTTCTTTTGTCTATATCTAGACTATTTATCATTATATGTATTGATAAATGACCAGAACTAATTTATACTTCCTTAACACATCTTTTTCTAGAATATGTCAAACTTGTTCAGGATTTCGGCAATTTTATGTTTCATGAGATCAACTGTTACACTCCCTCTTTGAGGCCGCACTTGCGACGGAACAGACCAGTCTATGTGAAAATCTGCACTATGAAAAAAACTACAAGTTTCCCTATTTCATTGGCCATTATTTTGAAGCGTATTTGAACATTTATAAAGTTACAAATTTGCTTCCGCTTTAACGCTAATTACGATGAAATTTGAAATTAAAATAAATTATCTCTATATTTACTTCAATGCATCACCCTCCAAAATCATTTATTAAAATCAAATTTTAATAAAATTCTATTAGTAGTGGTGTAATTAAGAAAATAAACCTTTACTACATTCAATAACAGCATTTAAAAATTCATAAACATAATAAGCTTTTTCACTTAAGTAATTATGTTGTAAATACTTTTATACAAATAAAGTTCAAATTATTATTTTTAAAGATTTTTTAAGATAAGAATCAAAATTATGGGGTAATATAGTATTAATCAATAGAAAAGTATATTAATTACTAAGTTTCTGCGAGAAAATATAACATTAAATCATCAATTATATGTGCTAACACTCGGGAAACAAATCTCGTCTTGTACCGTTATACAGGGATCCAGTACATTAAATTTCTTTATTGCTATACAACCTTTGGACGTACTTTTAAACTTAAGTTCATATTTTGTAATTTTTTTGCTGAATTTAATACTTGTTAAGAACCAAAGTTATTTATATCAAAATTGTACGAATTAAAAATTAATACTGTAAAATTTCAATCAGTACACCAAGCCAAAAATAGTCCGTAGTTCAAAAACATTCAAAAGGAAGATATTTCATCGGAGACTTGCTAAAAACACTTTAAAAATTGATGGAATTTATGCCGATCATTTTATGCCTTACTAAAACTGTATAAATTAATTATAAAGTAATCACTATAAAAGCTAATCAAGACTAAAATAAGACTACAACCAACTCAAAATCTGGATGATTAATTCACCAATAAATCCAATTTAATATTGAAATTAATTAATGAGCCAATACTAGTAGATAATTAATAAAGCTGTATTATATTTAGTTTTATCCAAACTGGTCGGATATCGAAAATTCACATAATGAGTTTTAGACCAACACCAAACGTTAGATTTGATATGATATACGTGACATTTCTAACCTTTTTTTTCTAATTTATAATTGTAAAACTGAATGTTTTAAATGTTTACCGATATTTCTTAAACAAATATAGTTCAATGAATACAAAATTTTGCGATATAAAAACATTTCTTGGGGCAATAATGAATTTTTAAAAAGATGACTCTTTAAGTTTCCGATGAAATCTATTGAAATGGGAGTCGAGATAGACAAGGTACATAAACAGATCGAAAGATTCGAGGTACTCAGATCTGTAGGCTCATTGTACATTCGCCTGTCGCCACATATGCGATCTTCTAGAAAAGCCCAATTCCAATATATTTATTAACTGTTTAAATAATACAATGTATTGCCATGAAAATCCCTGTGCTTTCCGCAAAATATTAATTTCAAGGTAGATCGCGTACCTCCTTTCTTGATGCCTATACCTTGAGACTTCTAGTGGTGCGCAGTTTCATAAGCATCCATCACTCTACCCATTCGACAAATCGAACTTTTCTTCACCTTCATTCCACGTGCTTGTTTAGAGGACAGTGTTCTTTTGATATTTCCACTATCCATCTCATTGGTTCTCTATCGACCCCAAACATCCAGGAGTCTTCACTGTATCATTCTGTAAGCCTGAGCCCAATAGTTATTATTCTTTACTATGGCCAAGTCTCGTAGCTCTGATTTAATTAGACATCCTGGTAGACCAAAGGCTGGGTCAGGAAAAGGAGTTTTTGTTTTTTTCTTGCCAAAATTAAATGATAATTTCAGCTCTATGTAAATTGACAAATAATTCTTCAAAATTCTCAGAGTGCTTAATGGCAAATAGCTATATCTCGTCAATAACTGGTTGTGCTTTGATAGTAAAAATCGGCAGCTACTGTAAGCGGCTGGAACCTCTCCACTCGGTGGATTTTTGAAGCCGAAAAGAGCATTAAATTGTGTGACAAAACGGCACTAAACGTAATCCGATCTCATCCAAAACCTTTTCAGATCTTCTGGGGCACTAAAAAAACCCTCAACTTAATGAACTTATAATCATCTATGCGAGTTATTACCTACATTATCGCTCGTTGAATAATATACTATTAGGATAATAATAACTTTAATATCACTTGAGCGACTGAGAAAGTGTAGTTATCCTAAATACTACAGATTTATAAAGCAGCAAACTGAAAATTGGTAAAGTGATAATCTATAATAAATTCACCAACGAAGGTACAGAAAGCATATGATATTGATATTGTTACATCTACCTTTAAAGTTTGTGACAATCCACTAAAAGTTACAAATATGCCAAAATCTTATTAACATGACATGACACCAACGTTATCGGATGACAAACGATGACAATAACAATCGTCAAAATTTGCTCATTGCAATCCGATCGCTCGCGGCTGTCTTTGTTAAATGAAACATTAGCATTTTAGTAATTTTACTAGATTTTAGAGGAATATTTGTAGTTTAATTCTTCGATTTGTCTGTATATATATTTAAAAACGGCACTAAACGTAATCCGCTCTACTTCTAGAGCAGTGAAGAAACCCTTACACGTAAATTGACACGTGATGTGACGAGTTTCACGACGTAACGGCTACGCGCATCGACTATGTCATGCGAAATACGATCTATGCCATATTTGCTTTGTTTTTAATTTTTTTCACGGAAACCAAATCGAAAGGGTGGAAGTGTGATATATCGTTGAAATCAGAATTTTTACTGCTTTTCAATGGTTCCATTGCAAATTGAAAGTAATTATAAAATAAACAACTTGTTGCGTCAAAAGGGCACTAAACGTAATCCGATCTCAACCAAAACCTTTTCAGATCTTCTGGGGCACTAAAGAAACGCACACGCAAAGTTTCATTCAAATCCATTCAGTAGTTTTGCTAACACACATACACACACACACATTTTTCAAAAACCACTTTTTTGGGTTCCTAGGACCTCAAAACGTAAAGATTTGATGTTATCTCAATTTTCATTTTTGAACCAATTTTAGTAACCTCTCACAATTTTATTGTGGAGAGGTTAAAATGCGAATAATAGAAAGAAATAGAAGTCCGTAAGGTCATAGATGTATAAATTATTTATTCATTGTTGTCTCGGCACTGCATATCTTAAACATATTCTAATTTTAAATTAAATTATTAACCCATCTCTTAGATTCCATATAGTTGAAAATATTATTCAGAAATAATTTCTTCCTTTGACCACACCCTGTTTATTAGATCACTCACACCAACAGTTCGACCTTTCTTATATTCGTTCGGTAGTCGAACTCGTTAATGCGCGCACATTTTAAAACAATAGCCCGAACTTGAATTACTCGTTCAAACTTATATCTAAAAGAGCTCTTTCATTCTACGGTTTGTTCAGCATTCTATTGAAAAATCGATCTGACTTTAGTTCTGGATATATTCAAAGAATGATTTATATAAATATATCTGTTTATATACAATAATAATAACTCTTTATTTGAAATATACACATGCATGTTACATACACACAATATTCTGTAGTCGGAGAGGAATATGAATTTTTCTCAACCTAACGAGACAATACGATGGCGGTAGTTAAAACTCTCTCCTAGCTCACTTCACCCCCCAAACGGCCAAAAATCACCCCCGAAAGGGGTAAACCGTGTATCCCCCGTCTCCTAATACCAGCCAAATCTGTGTTACCCCCGTTTTTGAGGATGCTGAGCACGATTGTGATGTTAGATCTTCTCCCCGGGGCGAACAGACCCCTCAAACGGACAAAAACTACCCCTTTGATATGCTGTTTTATGAAGTAAGTGCACCGAATGAGAGAAAATAAATGATTTGTTCACAGATCATTGAATACGTACCGGATACTAATTATAGGTACCTTGTGAAAACAATCCCACCCGTCTGGGGGGTTGTTAAATTAAATTAAAAAAATAGAATGAAATTAAAAAGAAAGAAACTAATGAATATTAGAAGTTTAATTAAATCGACTTGTTTGTTACAAAGTTAAAATAGGAATAATCTTACATTATACATTGTGTAAAGAAAAGCCAAATCATCAGTTTCGAGAGTCGGTATTGTTTTATAAACATACGTATTTAATAAATTTGCCACCATTGCAGTTTTGTCTAGCCCGGTCCCTCGTTACGTCTCAATCCATTTTCTCCAGCGGTCAAGGTCGCTAGCTAACAGATTCGGCTTTCCTGACTTGCTGATTGTCCTCAATCAGTCCTGCAACATATACAAAAATGCAATTAAAACTGAAGTAAACCACACTATTTCATCAAAAGTAGTGAGCCAAGCATCATTCTCGTTTCGATTTACTCATATCCCTTGTAGGGACATTAGAGAAAATATTCAGGTTTCGGACACTGCTCCCCTACTCATCTGTGTGCCTCGGGTACTTGCATCGGACCTATAGTCATTATGCATCGGACCTATAGTCATTATGCATCTTATGGCGCCTTACATGTGTCGAGTGTTTAATCACCATTCATGTTTCCGAGCGTCAAACGCCATACATGTGTCGAATGTTTAAACACCATTCATGCTTACGAGCGTCATCTGCAATAAAATCGGTACATAACCGGACGTCTTACATGTGTCGGGTATATAAATACCATACATGCTTGTGAATGCCATATGTACCACGGGCGTCATACATGTGTCGGATAAATAAATATCATACATGCTTACGGATGCCACAAGTACTCAACTTATTTTTTTTTTGTTTCAAAATAACCCAGAGCTTGATGTGGTCGACTGCCACCACCGTTTTATGCTTGCGCTTGCGCATCATATCCATCACGTCATATCGATCATTCAGAAATTTTTGATGGCCCCTTAAATTTGGGATAGAGTTTTTTGCTTTGCCCTGTAGATGGGATACTAGTTACCCTAACCATAACCAAATCACCAACAGAATACGTTTTAGTTTTGGCTCTCTTCGAATCGAACCTTGCTTTTCTGTTTACTTTGACCATTATCTAAACGAGCTTTAACTTCCTTACGTTTCGAGGACAAATCAATACGATTGATTTCATCCTGTAGTTCATTCAGTAATGCCTTCTGAGATGGTACGAGGTTTAGTACCGAACAACAATTCTGATGGTGTCATTCCTATTGCTTGATTTACAGTGCAATTTAAACCTCGTTGGATGACCTTCACTTGAACATCCCATGTGTCATCATCCAATGCTCCACACATCGCAGCAAGGAAACTAAGGATTGTTCGATTATAATGCTCAACATGGCTCGTGGGGTTGCAACCGCATTCAATGTATGTTTGATTCCCTATTCAAACTAAATTTCTCATACGAGTGTGATGTAAAGGCAGTCCCTCTGTCTGTTATGACACGCACTGGTACCCCAAAAATATCTATGACATTCTTCAAGCTTTTAATTACATATCGTGCCGTAGTGTTTTTCACAGCCTCAATAATACAAAATTTTGTAAATCCATCAACAATAACTAACATTTGAGTATTTTTTCGTTTAAGTTACAAATGACCCCATGTGATCTAAATGCAAAGTATGAAATGGGACCTTCACCTTATCAATGGGATGAAGTTTTCCCGGTTTTCTCCCGGATGGGGCTTTGTAGTATAGACAATTTAAACAGGCGTTAACATATTTTGTCACAAAACGTCGCATTCCCGAAAAATAATAATTTTCTTGGATTTTTGCCAATGTTTTTTCTATTCCGAAGTGTCCCATGTCATCGTGACACAATTTACAAATTTGCCATCTATTAAATTTTGGTACTAACCACTTAGTTGAACCGTCCGAAAATTTTCCGTGCACTTTTCCTTCTTTAATTTTGTACAACTCAAAATATTGTTTATTGCTCGACCTATTGTCCTTGCTCAACAAAATTTCCCGAATTAGACAAATTGCTTCATCCTGAAGTTGAGCTGCTAATAACCAATCAGCTTCTGTTACATTAATAACGCATGATTTGGTTCGAGGAGGATTGCGACTAAGACAGTCTACGTGATTCATTTTAATACCGGCTCGATATTCTATTGCAAAATTGTAGTCTTGTAATTCTAGCCGCTCGTGGAATTATTAAACCCGCGTAACTCTAGAGGTTTCTCTAGTATACTAATATCTAAATTTAATTTTTTTGCCACGCCATATTTCATTAATGTCAGTTCGCTACCCAAATCTATTTGACAATTTACACTTTGTTTATGTATTTTTGCCTTTTTACAGTATTCATTAGAATTTTTCTGACCGACATATTTAACATCTTTACTTTTATCCTTCTTGTTGGATTCTCGTAATTTAATTTTGCAGTTTTCTACCATATGTCCGGTTTTATTGCAATATTTACAATTTATACTATTATATTTAGGACATTCAATGCGTTTATGACCCTTCCCTTTACACCAATAGCACACTATTTTATTTTGTTTATTATTTCCGCCAACAAAAGATTTAATTTTTCTTTCTTCATTTACAGCCGTCCAGTGGAAGAAGTACTTGTGCACGGAAAATTTGTTACATATTCAGACAATTCAACAAAAGTAGAACAACTTGCGGCCCTTATAGCCAATTTTATTTGCGAGTCTTTAATACCCTCAATAACACAATCAACTATCTGACTTTGAGATAAATTTAATTCGAGTTTGTTAAGTTTCGCTAGTTTGTGAAAACAATAATCATTTAAATCCTGCCCATGATTAGCCTGATACGTAGCAGCTTCATAAAATAATTTACCAAAAGTTGTTTTACTAGGAAACATTTACTTTAACATTGTTTCCCACTGAACCTATGAAAATTGTGTGGATTTCAACCCATCGTACCAAATTCGAGCTAGTCATCTCAATTTACCCAATGCCATATACATTTTTGTCACATCATCCCAATGATACATTTTGGCACAATCATTTACTTTTTGCATAAACAAGAGTCATTATGTACAGAACTATGTGATTGTCTACTTACAAGTTGGCTTCTTAGTGCAGCTATCTCTGACTTATAGACAAAGATATATTTTCTATGCTCTGACCTAGCCTCTGTTAACATAATTTGTAAATCTACTTCACTCTGTGGGGTACCAGGCTCCCTCTCACCTGCCGGACACAACTCGTTTCGGTCCGCCCAATCACACACGACACCCTCAGTGCTCTGCTGCTGCAATTGGCGAACTTTTGGCGGTCGTCTACTCATGATTAATTGGCACAACTCAACCACAACACACACAAAAAAAATAAGATAATCCCACTTCTGACTGAAAACAATCCCATACGCCTGGGGGGTTGTTAAATTAAATTAAAAAAATAGAATGAAATTAAAAAGAAAGAAACTAATAAATATTAGAAGTTTAATTAACTCGACTTGTTTGTTACAAAGTTAAAATAGGAATAATCTTACATTATACATTGTGTAAAGAAAAGCCAAATCATCAGTTTCGAGAGTCGGTATTGTTTTATAAACATACGTATTTAATAAATTTGCCACCATTGCAGTTTTGTCTAGCCCGGTCCCTCGTTACGTCTCAATCCATTTTCTCCAGCGGTCAAGGTCGCCAGCTAACACCTGATTGACTGTTCGACTGAACAAATCGATGCATACTTGGTGTCTAGGTTTTGAGTGGGAAAATCAGGTATTAATCATCAGCATAATTTCATTTATTTTATTATATTAAATAAAGAACATTTTTATTGACGCATAAAATTACTTATTTACTATATATAAATATAAAACATCATCATCGTAAAATCATTTTCCAGTGAAACATTCATATCAAAACAATAAAACCTATGTCGCTTACAAGTAGAATTACAGAGTTGGTATTCCGCATTTCATCCCTTTCGGGGGAGGTTTTTGCCGTTGGCGGTGATCGGGGAGAGGTCGCGATATCACCATCATACTCAGCATCCTCGAAAAGGGGGGGGGGGGAGTAACACGGGTTTGGCCGGGAGAAGACGGCCTATCCGCGGTTTCGGGGGCGGTTTTGGACGTTTGGGGGGTTGGCGGGGGTCGAGGGGAGGTCTCTATATCACCATCATGCTCAGCATCCTCGAAAGGGGGGGGGAGTAACACGGGTTTGGCCGGGAGAAGACGGCCTATCCGCGGTTTCGGGGGCGGTTTTGGACGTTTGGGGAGTTGGCGGGGGTCGAGGGGAGGTCTCTCTCGACATCACCATCGTAGTCAGAATCCTCGAAAACGGGGGTAATAAGGGTTTGGCCGGTAGGAGGCAGCGGATACGCGATTTATAATATATAATATCAAAATGGAGAAAGTATCTACCAAAGTCATTTTTCAACTTCCCCATGAAAGAAGTAATACAAAAATCACAAATAACCTTACTACATTATCAGATATACTTACTAATTAAAAATAATTTGGAGGTCAAAATGTAGATTAAAAAAAATTATGATAAAAATATATGTGTAAACAAAACACACGGTATTTAAATATGTTTGTTCGGTATTCAGTACAATTTTATATAGAAGAGACCCATAAATAGAAGAAACCTAGATTGTACTTTTAAAATATCGTTTGCGTTATAATGAGGAGTTCTATGATATTGTTTAGTTAGAAAACTATAATATACACTGCTGACATAGCTGAAGTTGATGATTAAACTGGTCCATTTTGTTTAACTGTGCCAGATATGTTTATACTTATAAAGATACTTAATTTTAGAATAAGCCACCTTGTATTTCGATGTTACATGTTTTTAAAAGTGAGATGTTCATCAAAGATTACACGTTTTTTTGCACTATTATTATATTTGCACTTACTACATTTTCATTTATAAATATATCACATGTTACGTTGGATTTGACTATGACACATAAGGTATATTTTCTACTCATAAAACCTTTGTTATAGAGGGGTTGATTACCACACCATAATTTTTGGAATATTTAGAGATGGATATTAGATTTTCATTCAGTTCTTGAACAGCATTATTGGGAAATTGGATATCACACGTCATTATTATATGTATACATATGTATTTTGTAGTTAGCTGTTAACACTTTTGGGAAGTCGTTTGTGTAAATGGTAAGGAGTAGGGGACCAAAAATGCTTCCTTGAGGTACTCCCTTGGTGATTAATATTTCATCAGAATATTTGTCATTAAACCTTACAAATTGAGAAAGGCTAGAAAGTTAATAATCGGCTGAGAGAACATAGCCTTAAACTACGCAAAAAACACTTATAACTACGACTAGAAAACACGTCCTATCCAACCGAGTTTTTGATCAGTGTAATTCGTTGCCTGAAAACGTCATTTTCTGTCTCAGTTTTATTATTACAATTCGGATTTATAGGTAATTTGGCTACTAGTGTCAGAATATTACAAGCCTTTGACTTCTACTCTCTTCTACTTTATGTAATAATAATAAATTGAAACGAATGAAACAATTTGTATGAAAATTACGATATGCAAAATTTAATTAGTTCCATGCCTAGAAGATTGCAAAGAGTTATAAAAAAATTCTGGTTCTACCAAATACTAGCTCTTTTTAATATTCTTTTTACTTGAATATTTATTCTCTTGGTCGCCTAACGGATGCTGAGAAGTTGGTTTCCTCTTTGGATTGAATAAAATTGGATAATGGATTTTGTCTCACATATTCCACATGGGTATTGTTGTTTAATGGAGTTATATTTCTTGAACGCCCAGAACACATATTATGAGTTTCTATCCTCTTTCGATTTAATTTTTGAATGGCGCCTTTGCTGCTATTAGCTTCATCTGTAATGCCTTATTGTGACCAGCCTTGTCCAACAAATCATACTTGTTTTCTTATAATAATTGAAAAAGACTGAATTTTTTGTTAGCCTTTTTTTATTAAAAAGTTAAAAATGACCCTACTAATATTTTTTAGTCAAAATAATATAATTGACATAACTGACATGAAAACTCCCATTTACAATACAATTCCTTCGAGAAAAACATACTACTTGATAAAAAAAATAGATTACTTTTTTTCCGCCACAATAATACTTCTATACAGAAGTCTAATTATCTAATACTTTCTATCAGATATATTACTTTTACTTGGTCTGTGGAAGAGAATGTTCGTCTTATTAATAAATTTTAATCGCTGATGTATTGCTGTTGGCAGTCATATATGTTATATTTTAATTATTTGACAAATCTTTATTATTTATGTGTAAAACGCAATTGCTGGGGAGGTGGTGGCAGAAATTTTTATATGATTTTATTATGTGAGTGAAGTTGAAAAGTGTAAAGACGTCATAATAAAAAGTATGAAAAACCATTTCAGTCAGTATGGCGTTGCTGAGTTTTTAATTAACAGTTAATTAAAAATGCAATTATAGACATGCTCCTATATAATTTTATTGTGTTAGCCACTTGTTTTAGATATTCTAATGTTCTTATGATTATTTTCTTTTGTTTTACATAATTCTGCAGCAATTCAAAATATTAGAGTATAGTTCAAGTAATAAGTTCCCGATACATAAAAAACGTAACGAAAACTTTACGACATAATTATTATCGTCGCGGGCCCTGGCGCCAAGCCTGACATTAAACATTCCCGACGCACATTAAAAACCTATAAAGGTAAGCGAGTCAACTTGCGAACAGCATTAAAAAGAATACCGGTATTTTAATGAGGTCGTAAAGTTTTTGTTGCTTTTTTTTTGTCTCGGGATATTTCTACTTGAACTATAATTATATCCGTAAGTAAATAAGTTTCAAATAGATTTTTGACCTTCCAAATGCCACGTACTATTGCAGCCGAGAATAAGTAATCGACTGATTTTCCCATTGTAAATATGGTTCTCACTAGTGACGCATCACTCGTAATATATCTTATTATTTTTATTATCGTCAATATCAATGCAGACTCTTTTCCACTGTAGTAGTGACATTGACACTGACATTGAGTTCAGACTTTTCGTTTTTGATATTACTGTAAGAAACTCCGCAGCAACCAAGGTCGGTAGCTGCTCTAATCGGTCAGTTATATCAATACCTTCATCTCATATTATAGCCTGAAGATAAGATACTACTGTTCACTATACCTCGAAACCGGTTGCTGTAATATAGAGCTTTTGTGGGGAAAAGACTTTTTATTTGTTCTCAATTCATAAACCCACATGTGTACCTCTTCCCTCAAATATTATTTTTATATGAATTCTCGGCCGCAATAGTCCGAAGCATTTGGAAGGTCAAACATCTGTTTGAAACTTATTTACTTATGGATATATTTATTACAATATTTTGCTAACGACAAAAAAATTTCTTGAGACGTTTCGTTCTTGTATACACAATAAATCACATTTTAATTATTTTACTTCATTTCATAATAGTGTGGAGGTGGTATTGAGGGTAATTGTGGGGGGAGGCTGATGCCAAAAAGAAACTTTTCGTACATGCCCTAAATTGCAATTTTGCTTACTTTGCCTATTTACCTTTACTTACCCCATTTATCCCGAACCCTCCAACGGAATTAGGTCAAAATATAATCTATTTTAATATTGGCGAATATTGTCTGAATAGCTAGATGGCGACACCTTTGTTTCTATCCTTAATGTTAATTTTCCCTATACCGTGGCCCAGTACTGTGCTATGTCTATTATGCTAAAATGCCTTGATGGGTCCCTAGGCGAGAAGAAATTGTGTCCCTGTAACTTATTCCTAAATTCTCCTTCATCCTACACTCGTTCTCTTTTAATTGATGCTAGATTAGAATTATTATTTCGTTTCCTTTTTTTTTTTGTAAATAGCGACTGGCTGTATGGAGCAATTCCCAAAGCCATATTCAAGGAAAAAAAAAAAAAAAAAATCTATTTTCAGATCTCGTTATAATACATAAGTATACCAAATTTCAAGTCAATATCATAAACGGTTCCAGAGTAAACGTGCGCAAAAAAAGTTACAGATACAAACAGACAGACAGAAATTTTTTTCGCTCAAATTTCAAATCTCGACGTTTCATGACATTTTAAGCCAATTTCAATATAAAAAAAAATTGCGTTACTATACTTCCCCTGGACGTGGAAGTAATAATAGAAAATAATTGTAAAGAACATTAGAATATTTAAAACGTATGGCTGACACAATAAAATTATATAGGAGCATGTTTTTTAATTGCAGTTTTAATTAATTATTAATAAAAACTCAGTAACGCCATACTGACTGAAGGGGGTTTTCATCATTTTTATCATATAAAGATTTCTGCCACCAGCTCCCTAGCAATTACGTTGGTGTGAGCCTTGTTAAAATTCGACATGAAAACGCAAAATGATGTATATCTGTGCCAAAAACTATTTATGTAATCATCATTACTTTTTATAACAAATCGAAAAGGATGTCACTGTACGGAAATGACTGCACGGAACTAAAAAAAGAAATTGTAATTTTATAGACTCCAAAAGCATATTACAGAATGTCTCAGCACGGTATGTAGCAGAAAAAGTCGTATTCTAGTCAAATGTTGTTATGACGAACATTGAATATTGGTAAAAGAGGCGGAGACAATAATAAAACTGAAAATACTCTTCAGCAACATACTTACCCTGTCCGCGACGCCGCCAGGCAGGATCGTTTTGACAACGACGCCCGTGCTTCGACCTCCAATAATACCGAAAGCCAAGCCAGAGCCGTCGTTTATTAAATCTATCACTTCTACTTGTGCCCACTCGGTGTTCAACTGAAATTAAAAACAATAATGAATACATTTTTGAACTAATTGTTACTATAAAACACTCTTATGCATAATTACAACAACGTCAAACTCTTTAAGTAGTGGCCGTCGCAGTATTTAAGTGTTTTATAATTCGAAAATAAAAAATATCTTTATTGACATTTCGCAAGCGTTTGATAATATGAAAACCCTTATTTTTTTCTATAACGTTGCCGGATCTGGAAATTTCTTGAGGGGGTAAGATTGGATTTCCCAAGAACCAAATGTTCCGAAAAGAAGTCCGAATTGCGATTAATTTATCTATGTTCTTATGAAAACAATACTGTATATACCTAATTATCGTACATTTTAGAAAGTGAAAAGTGGTGGAGATTTCATTCTTCCTATTTTAATTGTTTCTTTCTTTGTTTCTGTTCAAAATGTGAGAGGGGCGGGATCATTATATTTTGTATTATTCTGATTGTTTCTGTTCAAGATACGAAGAGCAGAGCGGGCGGGGAAGTCCGAAAAATGTCTGTAAATCGGACTATTGTCCACCGATTGCCAACTCTGTTGCTTTGTCATTCTCAATAAAAAGGATTACCCAGTCTTTCTTAAGTCATAGTTTATTTTTATATTTTCCTCATTTTGCCGCCCCCAACGTGCCGCCCCCAACATGCCGTCTGGGGCGCTTGTCCCCTTTTGTCCCTTTTTGAACCTAACAACAATAATATAATTATTCACTTTATATTAAACTAGTATCAGGCTTCTCTCAGGTCATCCTGGGCATACAGTTAATATAATTAGAACTCAATTTGTTGCAAATTTTAAAGAAAAATAAAAAAATTGAGAAATATTTTGTGCGTTAAATAACTGAGCAAAGCGTAAAGCCGTGCGCCACGTAACCTTCCCTTTCACGTTCTGAGTAAGCTTTCGGCTGTACATAAAAGTGAATACTACCTTTTTTGCAGAAAACTCCACAAGTTTTAATTTTCTGTACCACCTCTTTTATCGAAAACCTAATATTTTCGGAGATATTTACAGAAGTATATTTTCTTAACGTTTTAAGTTCGTGTATTGCAAGCTAGAAATTTTAATGTTACTTATAATTATTGAAAGAATGTTTGTACGAAGTGAAATAATATATTAAACTATTATTATTTTGCTATATATACGGCAGTAGAGGATCCAAGTTTGACCCTTCTATGGTGAATCTACCAAGTGCATGTTTGCCTCATCTCAACCCAATAAAGTGAAGCGCATATCGTAACTAGCCATACACTGCTATCTGTCGGCTGTATTTTACTGTGAGCAGTAATCTTAATTTTTGTTCAGCATTAAGGTACTACGCATTAGAGTTTAATAAGCTTGTAGTTTCTAAATATTAGTGAGTTTTTGATATTGCTTTCTCCTACTTACTATCGGTACGTTAACCGCTTTGCGCAACTTTCCCATGACTTTTTACCTTTATACTGCTTTAATGACTGTCACCTGCAGCCCGTCTGTGGTTTTTCATAGTTTTTAGTTGTAATTTTATAAATAGTAGCTTCAGTAGTTTTCTCTTGACCCACTGGACATGCCGTATCTCTACTGGAGTAGCCCGAGTCCTGCTTAACCGCTTGTTAGGCAGTGTTAGTTCAATACGTAAACCAGGAATTGGTGCACTGGAAACCGTTGAGAACTCTTTAAAATCATACAGCAGAGCTTCGCAAGAATCATTAGAATTGTTTAAACTTAAAAATGCATACGTTGATGAACCTGCTAAAACAGTCAGATGTTTTTTCGTAACTTTGTACAGAGCAGACAAAGCTGAATATTTTTTAAATTCATTACGTTACAAGCGCTTCATAAAAATTTCGTTTCGACACTGCCACCAACAGAAACTGCAGCATGACATACTTACAGAACATATTGTTAAATGAAGACATAACACAGATATTAAAAAGATCCTGCTAAATATGGTTGGCACAGAGCTTTTAAAATGTTTATCTTGCAAATGTATATAAAGAAAGCGGCTCAGTGGTTCAATGCTTGAGACCAAGTTTAATGGCATTTTTAATGTGTTACTGAGTGGACTAGACGGTGTTGTGTGATGGTCACACAGCTAATCAATGTACCACACCTAAGTTCAAGTCTCAGTTGAGGTAGATGACAATGTCGCGTCGTAGGGAATGGTCGTTATGTAATTGCACATGTGTTTGTCCCGGTTGAGTGGTGAAATAGATAACGTTAAACTAAACCTAAACGGCAATCTAAAATAAGGTGATTAAAATAAAGAAAAATGGAAAAAAACTTGTAGTTGTCGCAAAACTGGTACAAATATGTTCGACGTTTGTAAAAATTTCAGCGAAGAAGAGTGCGAGATGTCTCAAACGTGCTTGATAAATACGATAACGATGGTGAAGGTATTTCAGTATATAAAGCTGGTAGTTCTGGATGGTTTTAATTTGGGTTATGTGAGAAATAGTGAAAAATATCGTGAAAAAAATAAAAATTGAACTCCAAAAGTTGATTAGAGCAATGTTAAGATATTAGTGTAGACTTAAAAATAAATATATTATTAAAATAGCAAACATAAAATAAACAATCACTGTGATGCTGAACTCCTGGATCATTAAGGACATCTATCTGGTCGATAGCCGCATGGGTTAAGGCGCGAGGTGGTAATCGCGATTAATCACACGGGTATCGCACCACCGGGTTCGAATCCTGGCTCCGGCACTGTCGGAGGAAATGGTTATATGTCCGCGTTTTTTCAATGTGTAACCCCTTCCGCACAAGCCACTGGCTTCTGGAATTGGAGGTTGTCTAATTTCTGTGGTGTTTATTTATTATTTATTTATTATCTATAATTTAATAGCCAAACCTTTAAAATTTAAAACAAAACCGATATAAAGTTATCGCCCTACAAAAAGTCTATTCGAACAAGATAGCACTCTTCAAATAAAACTCAGCACTTGGTATGGATGACCAGATAAAAAGAACTGTTAAAAGTGATCATTACGAAAAACGAGGAATAAAAGCAGATATTGCATAAATTAAAACTGATTTGTCACACAATATAATAACAGTACAGTTGAGGCTTTGGAAATAGAAAATCAAGATCTTAAAAAAAATGTACTATCAGTATAAAGCAAAATAAAATGAAACAATATTATCATATTTGGAGTAAACGAAGAAAGTACATTTATAACTAAATTAATAACAGAGACGCTGCAAGTTCCATTTAGTGTGGGGGGCATAAATAATATATACCATATAGGTTAAAAGTCCGGCGAGAGACCAAGACTAATTATATTAAAATTAACAAAAATAATTTATATTAATAATTTTTTTACTAAAGGAAATAGAATATATTATAAAGGACCCTACACATTTTTGTAAAAGTTGCCTCGCGGTAAAATTATCTAATTTTTTTTATATATTGTAGACTTTAACTTTCAGAACAAAAGTCTTAACAATGAACGCGACCTCCAAAAATGATCAATTCTGTACAATTTATATCCTTTTACATACTTCTTCTGAGCAGCAGTACAGTCTTTTACTTTTACGAACGGCACTAAAGTATTTAGAGAAAAAATAACTTATTTTACTTCATTCATATTCGATCTTTGAAGAAAAAATAAGATGTTATATGTAGAGTAAATTGATTTTTTGTTGAACTCGGCTGTTCTTGTCAAGTACTTCAATAAGTACAATAGGTATACTATTGTCGACCAACTTACACAATTAATAACGTTACAAGTATTGTTATGAGATGATACGACAATAAATTATTATTATTATTTTTATAAAATGATAATAACTTTAGGTTGGTTTTAAGGCAACGTAGATTTAGAAGATTTGTCGAGTTGCAACGAAAATGTCAACCTAAATACAGTGCTCGTGCTATCCTTTATCATCAGTTAGGGACAGAGCTTAATCAATTACCTCAGGTAAAATATTAAAGAGAACAAAGCCACACACCGCTCCAACGAGTTCATTTTCCAGAATGTCTGCTCAATTTAGGTCTTTAATAAAGAACAGCGTTGAAATTGCTTACATTATACAGCAAGTCCCCGAATGTAATCTTTTGCAAATTTAATTATTTTTTATTTGTAGAAAATGATTGCACATTTATTAGAGAAATGTCTTGTTTTGAAAATAAATTTTGGAATAATATACTAAAAATAAGAAATGGCTCATTGAATTTTTTGTTTGGTTTCCTTTTGTTGCCGGTGTACAAAAATATCATCACGCCGTAATTACTGCATGAGTACATAGTACAAAAGGCATTTTTATCGTAAAATAAATATACTTCCTTTCTGTGAAATTTATTTTTATATGTTAATACCGTTACGTGTTTACACCCTCCAGTAAACATCCCGACCATAGATTCAATAATTGCAACGCGAATTGTCACCAACCACTGATTTATTAGTCACTAAATTACTTACAATAATTAGTCCTTATAATAACACCCTAATTATAATTTGTATCTACTATAGACTCATTTCTATAATTCACAACTTGTTGCTGTTCTTTTTCTTATCTGATCACTTGACTCATCTCAAAACTGTACTGAACTGACTCCAGCGTGTTGAATTATTTCCTATAGTTATTAGGAACAGATCTGGAATTTTCAAAAGAATGACATTATCAATGAAAAAACGTATTTTCTGTTGCATTGACATGAATAGGAATACTTTCGAGCACCTAGTAACCTGTAGAATTTTTGAAATTGTTTTATTATTATACTGCTGTTGGTTTTATGACGTAATATGTTTACCTATTCATTTTCATTTTAGAACTTCGGGTCAGGTTTAGTTGGAATTTAGAGCAGCAGTTTTTAATTTATTTTCGTTATTTCTTATCACTATTATATATATGTTATTTATTATTTACACTCGTTTGGATCTATTCTGCTCTTCCTTGGACATCCATCGGTCTACTATGGTGTCCTTTACTTGTTCATACAACTATGATGGATGAACGATATAATAATTGATTCAGATCCATTTTACTCAAAAACGATTAATCCCACGACTTTTTGCAAAAAATATCTTTTCAATGTTAAAGCTATCAAAGAATCATAATGTCAGTATAATATATCAGAAAATGACAATAAAAAAAGTATGAATAAATAAAATAAATTCATTGACCTGCCTGTTGGTACGGCCCTGGACATAAAAGTAGGTTGCTGCTCATTGTTTATTATTAGTGGTAGTTTATATTCCGAAATGCATATCGGGACACAAAGTGAATCTATGAAATTAAATAAAATCTTATTATGGGTGCCATCTTCAAATAATTCTAGCACCCTCATGAATCATTTAGACTTCTGCTGATAGGAACTTTTAAAAAAAAAAATTATATCCAATAGCTAGTTAAAGTGTGGCAACGATATTTTTGAACACCCTGTATAAATTACTATTACAGAGAAATCCATAAAATCTCTTTTCAAAGAGCATATACATTACTTATACCGGTGTAAACGTTTTAATTTGCTAATTTCTGTACATTCTCGATGCCTTTGTCACTTTCATTATGCTGGTTGAACATGAGAGAACTCTAAAAAAAATTTCATTGCTATTTATAGAGTTCTTAAATATTAAATAATAAAAAAATCGTTACAAATCACGACCCTTTATTTAATTGTAAGGCTTGTATCAATTTCCGTCCGCTCAATTACGTTCGTCAGAGTTCGTATATTTGATAAATATTTCGATAAAGTGTCACTGGTGTAACTTTAAATGAAAGGAAATAATATTATTTCTCTGGAAGATATTTTGTAAGGATCGCTCATTTCCTGCGAGGCAAGTTATATTACTCTCAATATTTTCTCCATTAACTATTGAGGTTGTCTCTAAAACTGGATTGCATTCATGTATAATAAGTACCTTCGAAAGGAAATGGAACATAGAAGCAAAATATCTTTGGTTTTATTTCATACAAAACCAAATGATATTAATTTTGCATACAGAAACAGTTTTGAATCTTTATGATACTGTATCTGTTCAGTGTGCATATTCTACAAGAAGTAATAACACAAGAAATTATAATATGCAATTTATCATTTGTAAAGCCCTTGTCTCACACATAATAATAAACATCTTTATAGATGTACTACAAGAAATGCTACATATAAAATTAATTTTCGTATTTATAATATTTTGGCCCTATACATTTATTCTACTTAACCTATGGTACGGCTAGTACGACAGCATCACGCCATGTGTCACGCTTGGTTGTTAAGAATACGGCCCCAATAAGGCTCATCGCCATCTATTCCTTACCATCATCAGAACACGTCGCGTCGCCGTTTACCGCCCTGTACCGTCTGTATCTGTAACGTCTCCAAATTCACATCTCAAAAGCGTCTACCTGCATAACGATTCATGTACAAGAAACCATATAAAAATGATTATCAACAATTTTCTGTACTACCCAATATACAGTGTGTCCCAAATCTAAACGGATATAGTGAGATGCGAAATCGAGCACACTTTGCTGAGCTTAAAACACCCCACACTTACTCTTGAAAGTGAATGGTTTTCGAAATACGGGGTGGGATTTTTTACGATTCTTGACCAATTATTTGTACCGCCATAATTTCAAAATGGCCGCACATATTGGGATAAAATATTATAGTCTTTTAGTCCAAGGAAAAGCAAAATTTATTTGGAAAAATTCCAGGATCGCACTCGTTTTTTTTTAACGTTGGCCTCAGTGTCGACTGCCAAATATTTGTTGGTATCGACGGCAAATCCTTATAGAGTTTGTTTTTCGCGTATTATCTTTGCATGTTATTTTCATATTTTCACATTTTCATGAAGAATTAAATATATATTGTTACAATGAATTCGCGAAGCTCCAGTGCAATCATCTATAAGTGTTGTATTAATAAACAATTTATACATTACGTTTGGACCAAGTGTTTCAGCATATATCACAAAAGCTGTTTACCGCGATTCAAAAGTAAAATTCAATTTGTTAAGTAAAATAAAATAATGTTTGCATTGACCAAGATGAGGGTAATCTAAGTGATGGTTATCTAGAAATAAATATCGCAGAAAAAACTATAAACGACTTATCAAGTGATAGTGAACTCAAAGATTAACAACATCCTCAAAAATTATAAAATGAAAATAAACCCTTCAAGTCACAAAAGCCGAAAAGGATACAAATGGTTTAACTCATGAACAAGAAAAAATTATGAATGAACTAGAAGAAGAATTAAAAAGTATTTTAAAAAATGCTATACTTTAAAAAACTGTGACAAAAACTGTCAGTACCCAAACAAAGTATAAATCCAACAAATCTGTTTCCACAGTAACTGATAGTGGCGTATCAAATAAAAAGTATATAAATTAAAGTACTCAAACAAGTAGCAAAGCAGTAAATAAGGAAATCCCTACTTTAACAACTACCATTAGTCCTGTTAACCCCATCAATGGTAAATCGATTGAGATCATTAATGTATATCACGAAAATATTGATAATTTTGCTCCACGAAAAAAAAAACGACAACATTAAAAAAGGACAACATATTGATATTGGCTGACGAACTGGATATGGGTGTAAATACGAAATTGAGACAAAGGGCATAACCGTGTAAGCATAGAAAAACTGCCCTTGAAGCAAAATTGCTACTTTTTTTGTAGAGTGTATACAAGCATTGAATGTAATTCTGCAAAATTTTGACTATCTAAAACTTATAGTTTTCGAGTAAAAAAATCAATTCCCAATTTCGTTATTTATTTTCTTGTTGACAACTAAGTTTACCAATTTCTTGGTGCTTTATATATAGTATATATCTACTTTAGATGGATTAGTAATAAGAAAATTAGGTTATTATTTTCCAAAGAAATATATTTTTTCTATATTTTTTAAAAAACTTTTTTTCTGACACTTTTACATTAGGAGCACCTACCAATTTTTTAAAAATAATTTGTCATTTAGTGTTCTATAACATATATTTTTACGAAATAGTTTGAATTGGTACAACATAGTGAAAAATAAAAAGGCAATCAAGTAAGTAGCATTTACATATATTAGCATATTATATTTATTAAACAGACATATAAAACAATATTATTTTCTCTTAATCATCATCATCACTATCTTCGTTTATTACCACATTGATGTCTTCCGCTGTAAATAGTGTACTTAACGTTTCAGATGGTCGCGGAATTTTTGACAAGAACCTTCCATAGGACAAATAATAAATAACAGATGCTACGTGTGAACAGCAACCAACAGTTCACAATCCATTAGCACACTCACAAAAGTATTGTTTAATACTTTTAAATCCTGTATATTGAACAAAGCATCTGTAAACTTTTTAGAAATGTGACGAGACAGAATCTGAATCTTTAGTATATCCGATTATTCTTTTACGTAATGTATATTTAAAGAACCATCTCCGTTTAACATCTCTGATAAATATGGTACTTATCAGTTAAGCCAGGCGATTTCATATTTAGCAGAGATGTTAAACGAAGATGGTTCTTTGAATATACATTACGTAAAAGAACAATCGGATATATTAAAGATTCAGGTTCTGTCTCGTCACATTTTTAAAAAAGTTTACAGATTCTTTGTTCAATATACACCACATAGTGCAGGATTTAAAGGCATTAAACAATACTTTTGTGAGTGTGCTAATGGATTGCGAACTGTTGGTTCCTGTTCACACGTAGCATCTGTTATTTATTATTTGTCCTATGGAAGGTTCTTGTCAAAAATTCCGCGACCATCCGAAACGTTAACTACATTATTTACAGCGGAAGGCATTAATTTGATAATAAACGAAGATAGGGAAAATGATGATTAAGAGAAAAGAATATTGTTTTATGTGTCTATTTAATAAATATAATACGCTAATGTTTAATATATGTTAATGCTACTTATAGGACAGTCGTCAGGAAGTTGAGAATGCATAAAAATCGTTTTAAATCGGACAAGAGATTTTACTGTTGGAACCAGTTCGTTATAGGCCCTTCTAGACATACTAATCAAATCATTTTTTGATGAAATCTGATTCTAAATGACCGTGATTATGGATAAAACGTTATATTGTATAAATGTTTTAGTCGCGTTTTATCTACTTAAGAAAATTAAACTCTCGAACTTCGTTTTTGAGTTTAAACTTTCTTGCGTAGATAAAACGCTATCTAAAATACCTATACAATAAATAACTACACTAAAACTTGAAATGTGAAAATTAAACGTAATAGCAAGTAGAAAGCGTGGAAATATAGGAAAGTGTCGATATACAGAGGGAATATGCAATACGATGTTTGACTTCCCCAGCCTATAACTCCAATAATATTAATACTACTACATAAAAATGCCACTATCATTTAGATAGAGAATTTACTTATCTTTAACTTTGATAACCATATTTTTTTCGTAGGACCCTTCACAATCGAGTTATTTGCAAGAAAATTATTTTTAAACGATACTGCCCTAAAAATGGGGGTAAGGGGGAAAATTAGCATGTCTAAAAGAGACCTCTATAAGGAACTGGCTCCAACAGTAAAATCTCTTGTCCGATTTAAAACGATGTGAATCTACCTGACGACTGGCATATTAATTGATTGCTTTTTTATTTTTCACTATGCTGTACCAATTAAACTGTTTTGTAAAAATATATGTTATAGAACACTAAATGACAAATTCTTTTAAAAAATTGGTAAGTGTCCCTAATATAAAAGTGCAAAAAAAAAATTTTTTTTATAAAAATTTTTAAAAAAATTAATGGATTTGTTAATAGGCACAATTTCCATTATTATCCTCACTTTTTTATGCAAGTTGATAACCAACACAGATGGTCTATAAACGTTTGGGAAGGAATTATTGGAGAACATGTAATAGGGCCACATTTCTTTGACGGTACATTGACTAGAGCTATTTATCTTAATTTTTTGGAAAATTATCTGCCACAATTATTGGTATATCTCCCTGAAAGAATTCGAAATAGGATGTGGTTTCAGCAAGATAGTTCTCCACCACATTATTTAAATGCAGTTACAGACCACTTAAATAATACCTATCCTAATCAATGGATTAGAATAAATGGTCCCACTAAATGGCCTGCTATATCCCCAGATCTTACAAAAATGGATTTCTTTTTATGGAGATATGTGAATGAAATTGTCTATAGAGACACACCAACAACATTACAAAATATGATGGAAAGAATAATAACTGCCTTTACATCTATCACACCGGCAGTTTTAGGAACAGTGGGAACCTCATTTCAAAAACACATAAAGCTGTGTGTCAATCAAAATGGGCAATATGTGGAGTTATTTCAAGAAACCTCTTTTTTAAGTTTATTTTTGAATTTTGTAATTATCGCTCAATAAAACGAATTTGGTTGCAATTAGCCCTAGGGAAGTACTTACAAAAAATGTTCGTTTTCCATTTCTATATCAGATCGTTGAAAAATATATAGGGTGTTCCATTTGAAGAAATTGAGAAAATTCAATTTGAAATGGTCTTAATTAAAAAATAATGTTTGGCCACCCTGTACATTTTTAGGAAATGAAAATTATTCAAAAATATTAATTAGATGTCTTGTAACTGGAATTCACATAAGTTTTCTTAAAACCCATAATTGTGACTGTGTTGATTTTTTTAATATCCATCTGCAGATTGCATGTCGACAAAAAAATTCATTACATCCAAGTGGTTGGGAGATATTCAATGCTAATATAAGAATGCATAGAGCCTAGAAAGAGGCTTCAAAAAATGTGCTGATATACATAGCATTCTCTTTTAAAAAAAGGCATTTGGTCCTGTAATTTCGTCTTGATTCGCCCTGCATGTTCGAAAATAATTTCCAGTTATAGAATTTTTTATCTAGTTTACTGCAATTTTTTAAAAAATTTCATATCGAGGTCGGACGCACTATTGCCTCACCCTGTATATCATATATATGTAATACATACATAATATTGATCTATATATTCATATATAAGTGTAATATATTGAGCAAATACTGTAAAACAATAACTGGTAATACTGACAAGAAACATTTGTTCAGGATTCAGAAATACATAACATATATAAAATTCAGACAATTTAACGGAAATCACTTTTTCCATAAGAAAAACGCGTGGTCCATTGTTGTCAGTTACTTTTTTAATTTTCTAATTTTATATATTTAAAAATAATAATAATATCTGTGAGGGTCGGAGCCACAGAGTAGGGTAACTGGTTTTTTGTAAAAAAAAAATCATGCATCATAAATGTCAGAATAACAACAGCTAAATTTCACACCTAGAAGTTAGACAGGTCCTGATAAATTATGTTACGCATGCATTTGCATATTTTGTATTATTTGTTTGATGTGCTTCTTCAATTTTAAGAATTGTCCAGAAAATTTATTAATCACATATTTGAATGCACCTGCCTGGCAAATGAATTTAGCCCGTCACTTTTTCAGTCACCTGTATATCGAGGCGGTTAAGCGAAAATGTTGTTATTGAGCACTACCATTCAATTATTTTTAGTGTTATTAAATGGTCTCGTTCGCATTTTGTATTTATTTATTGAGTATTTCAAAGGCAATTTACCATTTCACTATTATTCTACAGTTAACATTAAAGCAAATTTTCAGAATAAAATTGTAGTAATCTGTTCAATAAAACTTGAAATTCCCATTTACGGAATTAAATTTTGTAAGATATTCCAGACGAATTGCACAATTAAATTAGGATAGAAAGTGTATTTTTTTAAGGCCCAATCGTATATATTCAGCAGTACGTGAAATCGGATTTTTTCTCTAAGGCGTCTGTAAAGCAATATATTTATTATAATACATTTACATATACTGTAAATACTTTAACCTACTTTATTATGTTAAAACGAATTAACAAGTTAATAATTTTATGCCATTGACAATGAATGACACTATTCTGGTGTATTAAATAGTTCTTAAATCTGTTTGTTCCAGATAATGAGGGAAAAAATAACATTTATGAGGTTTTTCATTAAACAAAGGACACAGTTGCGTGTTGACACAGACGAAATTCATTAATTTCTGTTAGAATCTCGAAGCATTCGATTTTATTATTAATAACGTTAAAGAGAAACGTCACATCAGATGATTCTAAATGTTAAATGAACATTTATTGACAGCTTCTTTAACTTTTTGTATTGTCCCTAACACCAGGGTAAAAATCATATTTACTTTGAATATAAGAATTTCATTTATTAAGCGTCCCTATGTTCTCTTTTTACATTTTTTACCGCAATCTCATATCATTGAGTCCAAAGGGTAGACGTTTAGACGTTCAAACTAATTAAATAAAATTTTTTCAGTGCTTGTATAATCTCAGCATTGTCTTCGTAATATTTTAAAATATTATTATGATTATGCTAATATCGGAAGTAAAAGATAATTTATTAAATCTTTATACACAATACAAACTAAATAATAAATATTGTACAAACAGTATAACTATAAATACAGGGCAATTCGCGAGCAATGCGCCATATCCTAATGGCAGATAGAGCACTTCAAGGCAAGTCTAGATCAAGAAGGAAAACATTTTTTGGCCAGTGGTTAAGAAGATACAGGGTGTTTTACGCATTTGGTCTGAAAATTCAAAGAGCTATATCTCTGCAACGGTTAGATGTAATCGAATAAAATTTACCAGTAACATTTTTCAGCTGGGACTTGTCAGATTAACCTACTTGGTTTTGAAAAATCCAGGGCCGGACTCGGAAAAAATCTGACCTCGTTTTTAACCAAAAATTACATTTTTCTATCGCATTACTGGAAAACTATTAGCGGATTGGGAACGTTCAGAAAAAATCTATAAGAATAGTGATTTAATTTTGATGGAACACCTAAACCGTTTCGGCAAAAAATTACAAAACAATTTAGCGCATCACAACTAACACTTTCGCCGGGCATTATTTATGGAAAAGTTTGATAGAGTCCATTCAAATGCTTTAGATCCATATCTCTTCTAAGACTGCACATAATACATGCAAATAACATACCTAGTAAAAAAAATACAGGGTCGTAATTGTGATATTTTTTATTTGTTTTTTTAATGCCTTATTGATATTAACTTCCTGGCGAAGTTTAGCTAATTGCGACTCTACCACTTAACCAGGACGGCGAGATGAGATACTGGTCACCCATTCAAGTGCCGAACTCAAGCAGCGAGCCTTACTCACTGATCGATCGCGCCACTTAAACCAATGACCAATACCATACCTCCGAATTATTTTATGTAATCCAGATAAAATAATAAAATTTGAACAGACTATGAGAATAACCTTAAAAAAAGAAAGCACACATAAATGTCATAACCTTTTTAATAAACAAACAAACTTAACATCATAATATTACATAATAAATACTCCAAAACTTATATGAGGTTCTCAAAATGTTCTTCCCCAACTTCGATACATTTCCTGCACCGCACCAATAAATGTCGTGTGGTCTTCCCGATGGTTTGTCTCTGGTTCCTCATGTCATCAAATGCTGTCACTAACAGCCGCCGTAGTTCCTCTCTAGTGGGTACTTCTGTGCTGTACACCGATTGTTTCATGTGGCACCAAACATAATAATCAAAAACAATTAGGTCAGGAGACCTAGCTGGCCAAGCTTGAGTGCTTCGGCGACCAATCCAGCGAATGGGAAACTCATTATTAAGGTGCGTCCGGACCTGGAGTGAGAAATGCGGCGGTGCCCCATCATCCCATCATGCTGTAAATGAAGACCTCTCCTATCGACATTTTGCGCCAATAATAAATTGGGCAAAATGTTCCGGAAGAAATCTAAGTAGATTTCTCCAGTCAATTGTCCTTCAAAAAAATGCGGTCCTACCAATTTATCGTTCACCACTCCACACCATATATTAAGTGAGAATTTGCGCTGGGAGTTTCTCTGAACAACGGCGTGAGGATTATTGTGGGCCCAAATGTGTGAATTCCTAGAATTCCACACTCCGTCTCGAGTGAAATGAGCCTCGTCCGTGAAGAGAATTCTGGGCAAAGTTCTTGGATGATGAATTATCCAACGGCAGAACGTAAGATGCGCTACTTCATCAACTTGTTCGGACGCTGCACCTTTTGGATGTGGTAAGGATACAACCGTTCCATTTTTAAAGCCCTCCATACACGGATTTGAGGAATACCTAGCACATGTGCTATACTTCTAGTGCTTGTGCTTGGATTTTGCTCTGCCATTTCCAAATGTTTTCTTCGGCCGGTCTAACTACTCATTCTATATTTTCGTTACTTCCAAGAAATCTACCATGTTCTCGAGAGAACTTGAAAACTCTACTGAAGGTGTTACTCGTCGACCAGGAAATCTTCGCTGATATTCTGTGACGGCAACCCTTGTATTATCATCGCAAAACCCATACATATAAATGATATCAGCGAATTCAGAGTTTGTAAACTTAGTTGGCATCTTTAAAACACGATTTAAATGAGGTACAATTAGATAGAACACCAAACTGTCAAAATAATTATTACTGTCATTGAGAAAGTGATAAATACATAGATTACTATTCTTTTCGATTTCAAAAATAAAACTGTGTCATCATCTTTCTTAAGAAATATTAATTAATAGATAGATTATGTTCTCTTATTTTACGTCGTATCTAGTGTTTTGACTTTATAATTTTGTGTCTTATTAATTATTTAAAAGTCTGTGTATGTACTGTGTAAACATAAAAAAGATGGAAAAGGATTTTTTTGATAGACGGTTTAGGTGTGCCGTCAAAATTGAATCGCTATTCTTATAGCATTTTTTTCTGAACTTTCCGAATCCGCTAATAGTTTTCCATAAATGCGTTAGAAAAATATACTTTTTGGTCAAAAACGAGAAAGGCAGATTTTCTTCCGAGTCCGGCCCTGGATTTTTCAAAACCAAGTAGGCTAATCTGACAAGTCTCAGCTGAGAAATGTTACTGAAAAATTTCATTAGATTACATCTAACCGTTGCAGAGATACAGCTCTTTAAATTTTCAGACCAAATGCCTAAAATACCCTGTATCTTCTTAACCACTGGCCAAAAAATTTTTCTTCTTGATCTAGACTTGCCTAGAAGTGCTCTATATGCCATTAGGCTATGGCGCATTGCTCGTGAATCCACTCTGTATATTAAAAATATTGTTTCTTCAATTGTCAAAACACATAACTTCGTCCGTCAGTCAAGTACATCCTCGAGACTAAAAATGTCACTTTACTCCATACAGGAGTATGGATGATAATAATAACCTTTATCCAACAGAGAAATACACATAAATATTGATACAAATTCCTTATAATATAAAATATGGTAAAAAATTCATGCAAAAGAATTAAATAGCAATAGCAAAATAATAATGTTATATGCAC